>CM037587.1:11025365-11627865 GCA_021018995.1 Chloranthus sessilifolius | reverse complement strand
CCGAAAGCAGTTATCCGGAGATTGGAACAGATTCAAAGATATTTCCTTTGGGAAGGCTCGAGACTCGATAGGAATATCACCTCGTTAGCTGGGAGGTCTGCTAATTGTCGGTGTGCTCTGGGTGGACTGAGAATTTGAAGCTTGCAACTAGTTAATATTGCAATGTTGGGAAAGTGGTTTTGACGAGCGGGGACTGCGGTTGAGAGGGATAGTCTTTGGGTTTCGATTCTAGTGGAGAAGTATGGTTGGATGGACGGTTATTGGGGTGTAAATGTTACCATTAACAGATGGTTTTCAGCTTGGTGGAGAAGCATTTGCTCTACCTGGAAGTCCTACTGGAGGGGTATTCGCTTCAGCTGGGGTGAGGGGTCTAGGATTCGTTTTTTGGGCGATATTTGGATTGAATATCAGTCCTTAAAGGAGAGGTTTGCGGTCATCTATTCCATCTCGATTAACCCAAGGATCAAAATTTCGGCCAAAATGATCGAAGTTTCGGCCGAAATTATCGGTTTCGGTCCCCACCGAAACGATAATATGGGACCGAAATTTCGGTCATTTTTGTATGGGGTTGAAATTTTCGGCCGAAATTTCGGTCCAAAATTTCAGTTTCGGTCCCCTCCGAAATTGAAATGAAACCCGAAATTTTGATCCTTGGATTAACCACAGCTCCTCCGTGGCTGATCTTTTTTCGAATTACGGGGGAGGGGCTTCTTGGGAGGTATTCACAAGGAGGGTCCATAGAGAGGATGAGCTTATTCCCTTCCAAGATCTGTTGTCCTTGTTATATCACACAGTAAAAAACCGTGGTAGAGCTGATGCGCGAATCTGGATAGCGACTAAATCTGGGTCCTTCTCTGTCAAGTCATTCTACTGGATGCTGGCTGGTCGTCCCCTTTGTCGGTGTGAGTGGGCTCAGCTTTGGAAAGCTCCGTCCCCTCCCAAGGTGAGATTTTTTGTGTGGACGGTGTTTAGGGGTAATATCCTCACAATCGATCAGTTAATCAGAAGAGGCAAGGTTTTGCCCAATCGATGCTCCTTGTGTCATTTTTTTTTCGATCGGTAATTAGAAATATATTGAAAGCCAGCAAGACGCTGGAGACAGCAATACAGGACAGATCGACCAAACGAAAATGCAGAAAAGGAAAAATACAGGGTAGCCCCAATTGGGCAGGGGCAGCCAGCGGAGACAACTCCCCACCTAACCCGGGTCTCAGGGAGAGTTCTCTCCTCCGACACCAACGCAGCCCCTTGAGACCCACAACCACATTAGGTCTCTAACAGACTTCATAATCATCCCTACAGGCCGACTCTTACACTAAAAAATTCTCACTTTTCTTTCAAGCCATATGCTCCAGGTCACTGCAAAGAATCCCGCCTTCCAGTAGTACCCCAGCTGCCCCTCCAATCTGATTGAGGACCATACTAGGAATTGCTGGTCTGTCGAAGAGGGAGTAACCAAAGACATGTCAAAGGATTTTGGAATGACGCTCCAAATCTTATGAGCCACCCAGCAATGGAGGAATAGGTGCGCAGCGGATTCTTCCCCCGGGAGGCACATCACACATCGGTTGGGAAGATCCTTCCCCTGGCAACTCAGTTGGTTGATCGTTAGAATTTTTCCTTTGAAAATATTCTACGCAAAGAATTTTACTTTAGGGGGGATGGCTGCCTTCCATAGACCCGCCCCTTGAAATTTGATCAATGGTTAATTCGAAAGCATCCTGAAGTACGATTCGACGCTGAAGTTGCCATCTTTGCTAGGCGTCCAAACCCGCGCATCCAAGCATTGAGGATTCTTGGGAGACTCGTAGGGAGAGGACAGCAGCCGAGAGAAGGAGGCCACCTCATCACCTCTAACCAGTCTGCGCGTGGTGACGTCCCACAGCCTCCTCCAAGCATCTCCGTGACGAACTCGGAGATCAGCCCATGAGGGTTCCTGGAGATGATGAAGATGTTTGGGAAAGCAGACTTGAGCGGACTGCACTCCGCCCAAGTGTCCTCTCAGAATCGAATCTGAGTACCGTTGCTCCTTGTGCCTTTACTCTGAGGAGTCGGCCCCACACCTCTTTCTCCACTGTCGGGTTACGCAAGAGATTTGGGTCGTTATCTTTAAGATGTTTGACATGGCATGGGTCTTCCCGGAGTCCATCCCAAGCCTCTTCTCTTTCTGGTTGGGCACCAAGTTGGGCAGGTTGGCTGGGGTTTATTGGAGGGGTGTTCTATTTACGGTCCTGTGGCTGGGGTTGGAGTGAAATGAGCGTATTTTTCGCAAAATCCGTCGTTCGACTGAGATGATTCTAAAATCTATTCTGGAGATCTTGTGCTCCTAGGTGGGGCTGGACAAAGATGGGGCCTTAGCGGGTCCTGAGAGCTTGGACCATTGTTGTCAAAGGCGAACGCATATGTGGTCCTCTAAGTCAAAATCGCATATGCAGTGATGACATATGCGATTTTGACAGTATGCAATCGCATTTCCAACGGTTAGAAATATGACCGTTGGAGCTTTTTTTTTTTTTTTAAGCCTCCTCAAAGCTTATAAATAGGGGGTTCCTCTTCCTAATCCATACCACATCCATCCAAGGTAGTCTTTTTTTTAGTATTTAGAGCTATCTTCCTCTCTTTCTCTCTCTCTCTCTCTATCTCTTTCTCAAAGCTTTATTGATAATTCCTTTTGCTCTTTTTTGTAGTTAATTAAGTAAGGAGCTTCAACCATCATTCTTCAGGCAAAGAGGGAAGAAATCACTTCAAGAATCAAAGATTCAAGGATTCAAGAGTTAAAAATTAATTTATAATTCCTATTAAATATTGTTTGATTGTGTTTCTTCCTTATTACACCTCATTTCTTTCATTTTTTTTCTTTTTTAGTGTGGTCTCAACTCTCCACCCACTTATTTAAATTATGTTGTCATTATGTCTATGTCATCGAACGACGCTCTTAGGCCGACAAATTCGACCGATCCGGGTTGGAAATATGGACGTTACAAGAGTGTAACCGAAAAAAATAAAGTTCAATGTACCCTAAGCCCCTATGTAAGCATGGGGAGAATAGGGAGACACAAGCAACATCTTGTTTGGCAACTCGGATCGAATGCGAAGGCATGTCCAAATGTCACGTCGGAGATTCGAAAAGAGATCATGGAATGGATGGATAAAACTTCGAGGACGAAACATAACGACGAAGTGATTTTACAACAATACTATGATGATGAAGATGAGGAAGAAGAACATGATAGATCTACTCCCTCCACAGCTCGTAGTGGTGTAAGACCACCACCCTCTAAAAGAGCATGTGGTGGAAAGGGGAAGGGAATAAATAAATTCTTCTCTTGTAGACCATATCCCGAGGATGTGGTAGATGCTAGGGGTAAGGGATCGGCCCAAACCACTATAGAAAATAAGTTTAAAGCTAAGGACCGACCCGATACCATTCAATACGTGGCTAAGTAGATATACCAAGTCGGTATTGCATTCAATACCATAAAGTTAAAGAGCTTCAAAGTAATGGTTGAAGCTCTTGGACAATTTGGACCCGGCTTAAAACCTCCCTCGTATCATAAGATAAGACATACATGTCTTAAAAAGGAAGTAGTCTTCACAAAAGCCTCTCTCGAGGAGTATCGAGAGGATTGGAAGACATATGGGTGCTCACTAATGACCAACGGTTGGATTGATACGGCTGGTAGGTCAATCATCAACTTTTTGACAAATTGTCCTACCGAAACTATGTTCATTAAATCCATAGATGCTTCGGCTCATTCTCACATGGCCGAATATCTATTTTCCCTCATAGATGAAGTGATAGAAAAGGATATTGATGCACAATATGTTGTCCACGTTGTCACGGATAACACGGCAAACTTGGTGACCGCGGGTAGACTAATAATGGAACGACAACCACACATATATTGGACCCTATGTGCAACCCATTGCTTAGACTTAATCTTAGAAGACATAGAAAAAGTGCACATTAAAACCGTAGCTAAGGCTAGGAAGGTAGTAGTATATGTGTATAAGCATACACTTCTACTCCACCACATGCGTAATGTAATTGGGGGTAATTTGCAACGCCCTGCCATCACCCGTTTTACTACGGCCTTCTTGACATTACAAAATATGTATGTTAAAAGAGATGAGCTTCGAAGCTTCGTAACTTCCACCCATTGGAGGAATGAAGTTTGGTCAAAAAAGGCCGAAGGAAAGTGGGTGGCACAAACCATCTTAACAAACTCATTTTGGAATAATGTTGCACAATCACTTAGAGACTCGCAACCAATCGTAGAAGTACTACGATTGGTTGATGGTGATGAGAAGTCGGCTATGGACTATATCTATAGTTTTATGGAGAAAGCTATAGAAAAAGTTAAATCTAATAATATGTATAAATCTCGTCTCTATCAATCCATTATTGACATTATTAAGAAGAGATAGGGTGTCCAAATGACTAGCTCGTTGTATTCCACCGCATTCCTCCTAAATCTCGCGGTCTATTTCTCTTATCCGAACCAGGAAGTGACAGAAACAACACATATTAGTGGTTTCCTTGATGTTTTAGAAAAAATGGTTCCGGACAAAGGTGAGCAAAATCGGATTAGCAACTCTTTCGACCTATACAAGAATGCTCAAGGGATGTTCAGAAGAGAAATTGTGGTTCGACAAATAGAATCCAAAATATCTAGTAAGCAATTTTATGATTTATTTTTTATTGCATTTCGTTATTAAAAATTTGTAATTAAATAATCCGTCTCTTTATATATATATATATATATATATAATCTAATTAATACTACTGTTTGTAGCCGATTGGTGGTTGTCTTATGGAGTGGATTCAGTGACAAAATGTGAATTATTGAAGAAGATGGTCGTTAAGGTTCTTGGCCTTACATGTGCCGCTTCGGCATGTGAAAGAAATTGGAGCACGTTTAAGATAGTTACTAGTTTATTTTTATTTCATTTTTAGTCTTATAATTTTAATTTAATAGTTGTTTAAATTTTAATAGATATTAATATTTATTTAATGTTCCTCTTAAATAGATACACATGAAGAAGCAGAACAAGCTTGAGCAAAAAAAGCTCAATGATTTGGTCTTTGAGCAATACAACCAAAAGCTATGGGACGCTTTCTAAAAAATCGGGAAAATCCGGGACACTATAATCTCATCTCTCTCGAAGACTTGCCATCCGATTCTCCTTGGGTGGCGGACGCCTCCGATGAGTGAGTTTTTGCGGATGAGGATCTTACGTGGAAGGAAGTGGAAGAGACCACTTTTGGAGATGAGTTTCCTACTGGGCGGAGGAGAGGATCGACAACGGGGGAAGGTAGCTCACGCTTACGCTTGCGTCAACAAGAAGAAGAAGAAGACGAGATACATGAAGAAGCACCCGTAGACAATATAGATACCGTCTTAGTGAGATCGGATGATGAAGAAACCGATGAGGAAGAACAATATGTTGAAGAAGGAGACGATTCGGATGATGACGGTAATGCAAGTGACGACGGCGATGTTGGAGGTGGAGGTGGAGATGTACCATTGTGGATTAGAGAGAACTGTGTAGAATTTTTGGTCCGTACACAATATCATTAGGAAGTAGGAACAAATGTTAATATACTTTTACTTAAATAATATTTTTCTTTTTTAGTTTTTTCCTTCTTTTTTGTATGTTCTAAGTTCATTTTTGTACTATTTTGTTTAATATAAATGATCAATGGAATTTATATTTTCCCTTTTAACTTATGGGTTATCTATTTATCTTCTATGCTTTAATTCCATATTCTAGATACTACAAAATTAATAGAACACAAATTAACACAACATATATTATACACTTTTGGGAATTTTTTGGAGTTTTTTTGAAAAAAAAAAGTTATGCCATCGCGCAATCGTATATGCAATGGCACTATGCCATCGCATAGCACCGCATATGCGGTTTGACAACATTGGCTTGGACCCTGGTTAGACCTGCGGACCAGCCTCTCGGCTCTCTGGAAGGCGTCGGGGGTGTCTTTGTGTTGTGTTCTTTTGTTTGTTTGCCTTATGTTCTTTTGTTTGTTTGTTTGTTTTCTCTTGGCTTCGGTGGTTACACCGAGCTTTTGTTCGGTTTCCAGCTCCTCGTTGGCTCTTCTTAATGCATTTGGCGTGCCTTTACCGATATAAAAAAAAAAATTATGATATGACCAGTATACTCTTTTTTTTTTGATAGGTTATATGACCAGTATACTCTTACTATTATGCACATAAAAAACTACTCCTTATTTGTATCTATTACTTAGCCCCATTATACATACAGATGGATAGAAATAAACCTTCTATTACTCTTTATTACAAATTCAGGTCCCTTCCATGCAAGAGGGAGGATTATAAGGAGGTCACTCTCATTTGCGATTGTGAAGTCTTTGAAAGAGCAAAATAGTAGAAGTTTTGTTGGCACAAAGATAGGAATGAGGCAAGAATTTTGGAGCATGTTAAAAGCTTTGTTATGATTCACACGTCAGAATCTAAAATTTTCTTCAGTACTAGTCATCAAGTGTTTTCAGAGACTTTGAAGCACACCAATGGGAGCAATAAAAAATGGGAGGATTTTGTTGAGACATAAACCTCCTCCAGCAGGACACTAAAGCTTAATTTTAATGGTAGTTTGCTTAGGAAACCATGACCCAAACATCATATCAGTTTGCTTGAGAAACATGACCTGAACGTCATTGGTGGAAATTTGTTAAGCTGAAGAGGGGCGCCAATATTAGGGGGCCGGTTGTAAGTGAAGACTTGAACAAAGCAGAAGCAAGAGCTCTCCTCAAATATCTTAAAATTTTAACTATGTGCCTTCAAGGAACTTTTATGGGAAGGAGTATCTAAAAAGATATAGTTTGGGCTAAGAAAAAAATCGCCCTTGAGGCTAACATCCAAAGGGGATGAATTCATGATCTAATTGATCACTCTATTCATCAAAAGATATAGATTTTGAAAGTAATTTAGTGATTACCTGGTCAATGGGCTATACCCTAGACGCCAAAGTGGTAGGGTCACCTAGTTAACAACCTTTTTCCAGCCCTTTCAGATTTTGGACTGCACTTACTCAACAGCAGATAAACAAGCTACTTCTACCAATTACACATTTGTTATAGGAAATTAAGGACCTAAAAAGGCAAGAAGCAATTGAGTATGGCTATATCCAAATTTTAAGGATGAGTCATGGATGCAAGTTAATTGGGTCAGGGGACTAACGCCTGAAGTTGGTGTCTAGATTCAACTCGAAAAAGAATGTGGACTGCAACAACCCGAAGGTTATTTATAGTTCCTCCAACTAAATGCTTTTTGAAAGAACCAAACATTAAAAAAAATATTAACGTATTATGTCAAACTTCTCTGATAGTTCATTATTAGTAATAATGTGCATGCCCTACCTTTGAGTGTGGTGTGCCATGTGATTTTGCTAAAATCACGTTTGAGCGTGATGTGTGCCATGTTATTTTAGCGCCGCTTTTTGGGGATCTGTTCCATGTTAAATCACATACTGGTCATCTGATGATACGCTCATGGTCTCAAGATCCATTGAGCGGGAGACTGGGGTGTAAAACGAACTCAATCGTCTAAATCCATGCAGTCAACTGGTTTAAGTGGGTTTTGGACGTAGGAGCTTTCACTAATCCTGTAGGCGCAAACAGAGGTACCCTTAAACAAATTGCTACACAGATTCATTGTTTAAATATATGATCTAAAGACAAAAAGAACAGCTACCTGACTGCAGTGACCAAGTTTAAATCAGCACAAACTCTTCCAATGTCCACAATTATTTTTGTTGATTCAGGATTTCAAAATCATGGTTGAAGAAAGAATTATTAAGACCTGTGAATGTGACAGATTTGGCGAGCCTGAAAAAATGCGCAATCTTATATCAGGTTTCGGAACCATTTCATGCTCAAGCCGTGTACCTAGAAAGTCAGCTACAGAGTGACTATCTTTTAACATCGGTGTGCAGAGTCTTCCATTAGTCAACTTAGACGGTTTTGCCAATTTCGCCTTCTGCCAAAAACAAGAAATCATAAGAGACATGCAGAAGGGTGAAGTTATAAAAGTTCAAGGAATTAAAATAAAGACGTGAGCAATCACTGTAATCTTAGTGATTGAACATCTATCGGTATCAAATATAAGAAATCCATGCAGCGAGGTATGTCTACTACTATGTTACTTTATTGGCAATTCGCTTGATTCGAATTCGCGTTCGCAATTCGCAATTTGCTACTTTCATGTGAACCCGATTCGCTAAGGGTAGGATGAGTTTTTAATTTTTAATTTTTATTTATTACTTTCTTTATTAAGCAAGAATTAGAAGTATAACTACTAAAGTTTACTTATTGCTCTATAAGGATTGTTAGCTTAGTTGGTAAGGCAGTTTTAGCATTGGACCCAAGGTCATGGGTTCAACTCCTTCCCTTTCCTTGAGAATTTTTACCTTTTAACCCACTTAAATGCAATTCTCTCATCACCACCGAATTGAATGATGAATTGGTTTGCTCCGTACCAATTCGCCATTCGATTGTAGAAGGAGCACATTAAGTAACATAGGTCTTCTAGAATATACCAACAACTCAATCTCAAGAATGTATATCCACAATCTGGACGGTAAGAGATGTGCAACACAGTATTATATTAATTGCATAAACCAAGCCGATGGTTCTCTTCGACTATAATGCATATCAAACAATGTTACAGTTTCATTAGAAAAAAATAACTGGAGTTTTTTTGTCGGAATAAGACATGTGCAAATAAATATGAAAAGAAAAATAAAATACGCTAAGCTGGGTTCAAATTTCAAACTTTAAAGATTTAGTCACTTCCATACATCAAAAGGATCCTGACAAATATGACCTATTATGTTCTCGTTATTAAAATTACTATGACACCATTGCACTTTCTCCGTTACGAAGGTGGTTGAGATGCGAAAAAATAAAGAACATATAGCTTACAATTTTTTTTACAATAGAAGCAAGGTAAGTTGGACCAATTTATTGCCCTTTTGGGGGTTGATCCAAAAAATGCAAGATGCCCAACACATAACTCAGAACCACCAGATCTCAATCTGAACCATTGGAAAGGTAGAGAGCTGAGGAGAGGTGGTGGTATGGCTGAGAAATGTTTGTTTGAGGCTGCGTGATGTTGATAAAAGGCTTAGATAGAGTACGCGAACATAAAGGCTTCAGTTAGAGAAGGTGGGTTTTTGTGATGGAAACTAAGGATTTAGAGAGGCTGGAGCGGTTTTATAGGTAGTTTTAAGTTAAAGATCCAAGGCTAAGACCTAAGGTTTTCTACTACAGAACAATTCAAATCAAACTATTTTTACTTTTTTGTATGTTATTCAACAAGGAAATGCATGATCTACTAGTCGTGCATCTTCTCGAAGAAAAATTTGAACATATGCACCTTATTTTTTCTTTGAATAGGTAATTTTTAGTGTCTTTTATATGAAAACTATGCAGTATATATATATATATATATATATATATATATATAAAGGTAGTATACGTAAACATATTTGTAGATCTACAACTCGTATGCTAGAGACTTGAGAGAATCATCTTTCTCCATATTTTGACATTTTTCTTGTAGTTCTACAGATTATTCATATCATCTAATGTATAAGATATGCTTTTGATTGCCACACTCACAAAAAAAAAAAACTTCATAATAGAGTTTCATATATACAATTTATCATTTCACACTGTGTTGTCTTTTCTTAGCACAATTTATTTATTTTTAAACAAATAAACTATAAAAATTCATTATTGAATGCATTTTGTATCCGATAAATAAACTAAATTTTCCATAATGCAACAATCGAATAAATGACCAACCAAAATCCCAGCTGAGGCATCCTAGCGAGAAATATGAATAAAACTCTGAGTTCAATCATAACCCCTAAAAGTTCGCAGTTTTGCCCAAATACACATATTTCCATCCCAAAACCCTTAAAAAAGCTTGAAATATAGCAAACAATCAACTCAAGCACCACGCAAGAAACAACAAAACTCTTTAAATAAAAATCACCACCACTACTAATGCATTAAAAAAGCTCCTCCCAAATATAAATTCCATTAACAAAAAAAAATAATTAAAAACATCAAGAAGTCTACATTCAATCGAGAAACATCATATAACAAATAAAACTCCGAGCTCAATGATAAACCCTAAAAGTTTGCAGTTTTTCCCAAATACGCATATTTTTTTATCCCAAAATCCTTAAAAAAGCTTAGCAAACATTTTTTTTTTGATCCGTAAATGATAATATATTGAAAAACAGCAAGGTGCTGAGGGAATAATACATGGTCAAAGGGAAAAAAAGAAGAGCAACATCGAAACTGTGTAAGACACAAAAAAAACTGGAAGACCTGCTAGAGCAGCCCGTTGTCCTTCGTCAACCCGGGTCTCAGGGACACGACTCTTCCCTGGGCAGGTCACTATCCCTGTTTACCCATAGGCCTACAAGGTCCACGATGTCTTTGACAATGACTCCCACCGGTTTAGTTTTTTGATCAAAGATCCTCATGTTTCTCTCTCGCCAGAGACACCAAAGGACAGCGAAAAACGTCCCCTTTCACCTCTTCCTATCTTGCCCTTCCAGTCGAACCACCTCCCAGGCCAAGTAGAGCAAGTATGGATTGGCCAGGAAGACCCAACTCATATCAAACAGCCTCAGCACAATAGTCTAGATTTCGTAAGCCGTCACACAATGGAGGAAGAGGTGAGCGATAGACTCCTCCCCCTGTGCACACATGACACATCGATTGCTAATGTCTTTCCCTCTCCGTGTTGAAGAAGGGAAGATAGTAATATATGTATGGTGGGTAAGAGCAATAGTGCTAAGTATGGAGTGTAGTGTCCACATAAAAGTAAGTGGGTGCCATTAGTTACATGTGGGGTGTCTTTTTTTTTTTAATGAACTTGGTATTTTGGAGAGTTTTTTAATGCATTAACGGTGGAGGTTTTTTTCTTTTTAAAGAGTTATGTTGATTTTGGCGTGGTGCTTGGGTGATATGTTTTTATATTTCAAGCTTTTTTTAAGGGTTTTGGGATGGAGAAGTGTGTATTTGGACAAAACTGCAAACTTACAGGGTTTATGATTTAGCTCGGAGTTTTATTTTTATATGATGTTCTCGATTGAATGTGGAAATGGTGTTGTTTTGATGTTTTTAATTGTTTCTATTTTTAATAGTGGAATTGATATTTGGGAGGTTTTTTATGCATTAGTGGTAGAGGTATTTTTTAATTATTTTGAGTTTTTATGATTTTTCTGTCGCGTTTGATATTAAAGTAAATATATTGCTAATTTGACAAGGATAATAAAATAAAAACAAAGATAAGAAATACCCATGAAGAGATTATTAGAGAAAGAGGAAGAAGGAGAGAGAACAATGAACACCAAAGACTACATTGTTACGATTGAGGAGGTCTCCTTATACATAGGAGTCACTTACATTCACTAATGACACCTCATCCATAACTAATGACAACCATTTATTTTCATGTGGACAATACACTCCATACTTAACACTATTGTTGATTTTGGCAAGAATGGGGTCTTTTCCGTCAAGTCTTTCTACCATGTGCTCACATTCAGACTACTCATTAGAGTGGAATGGGCCTTCATCTGGAAGGCACCAATTCCTCCTAAAGTGAGATTTTTCACCTGGACAGCGGTGCATGGCCGCATTCTAACGATGGATCAGCTGTTAATTCGGGGTAAACTCCTTCGGAATAGATGCCCTACGTGCCTCCGGGAGGAAGAATCCATACCGCACCTGTTTATTCATTGTGGGGCCACTACAAAAATATGGGGTACTATCCTGAGCTCTTTTGATCTCAGATGGGTTGTTCCGAACAATCTTCCTCAGTTTTTGGTTTCGTGGAATGGCCTCAGATGGGAAGGTTCGCAAGGAGCTATTTGGAGAGTGGGATCTTACGCGGTGTTGTGGACTATTTGGCTTGAAAGGAATGCGAGAGTTTTTTGTCGCAAGCGTCGACCGATTGGGACCATTCTAAACCAAATCAAAGATCTGATGTCCCACTGGGTGATGTTGGACAAATACGGGTGGACAGGGATTAGGAGATTCAGTCTTCTGATCCTTCTTTGCGGTCGCCTGCTGGGATGGAATCAGCCTATAGTCCGGCTGGTCGTTTCTATGTTTTTTCCTTTTTGTTGTTTTTGCTGTTTTTGTCCCCCCTTGTTGTATTTTCTAGCTTCTCGCTAGTTTTTTTTTTCTTTGGAATGAAATCTCTTGTTATCGATCAAAAAAAAAAAAAAAACGCTATTGTTTCCTACACATCATACATATATTACTATCTCCAATACTCCCCTCAAGTTGGATCATCAATGACATGGATGTCCAACTTGCCCACAAATACGTAAGAAAGATGCATGGTTACACCATCATCTCTCTGACTTGATACAGTCAACAACTAAAGGTGTCCAGTAATCAGCTATCAATGCGGTGCAACTACCTGCACTCACCAATAACTTGGTGCACTACCGCACTCAAGTGGCCATGTGGTATACATCCATGTCCCTTAACAACTTGGTGCAAAACTACACTCAAGTAGCCATGTGCTGCACACTATGGTCCAATAACATTATTCTTGGTACTATCCAATTGGCTCTATGGCCTACATCAATGACCTAAAATATAATCTAAGGCATTTTGATAGTATACAACCACAATAAAAACTCATAAAAGTAACAGTACTAGGGACACCAATCACCTCCAATAGCAACCAACACATCTCAATCTATGATACAGATTCGTGATTTCACAGATTTCATGGCAGTGATCAGCAGGGATTTCTAAACATACATAACAATAGTCTTCACGGATCTCAAGACAGCATATAAATAATAAAATCTCCAACAACAGCAACACAAAAGATCAATCGATAGAGATCAGGGTATAACATTAACAAATAGCATCATTGACCTTTATCATAAGAGATTGATAACCATCAACTGTAACCAGCATCAATAAGTCTTGATAAATACATCTTCATGAATGTCCACATTCCATCACTACAAATCATTATATCAACAAAAGAAGGATAAATCCAGTCACAGATATTGGACAATTGGTGGATAAAATCTGGTTGTACAACCAATAGAATCGGACTCAAACAACCTTCAAGAATATGATGTAAACATCACTCATCATCCACAACCTTAGTAGATACCAGTAGCAACCAGAACAACAATAAATCAAACTCAAATACACTTAAAAAACCTTATACACAACAATTTTCAAAGTTGGCATTAAACTGGTCACATGACCTCCCAACATACACAGTAACCCTATACTTTAAAAATAACTTTTTATATAGTCAAATCAGCAACAAATATCACACCAAATGACACTTAAATCAGCCATCAACACCTAGAAGAGTCACAAATCACAAACTACGCACCACTAGTGTGCAAGAAACTCAAAAAGTGACCTGAAATCTACTCAGGCATTTCACCAAACACCTGCTGGGCATCTTTTTAATACATTGTCTTTTTTTCTTTCTTCTTCAATGGCTGCTACGACAGTCATTTTCTTCTTTTTTTTCTCCTCAGTTCCCACTCTATTCCTCCTATTTTTTTCTCCTCAGTCCCCCCCCCCCCCCACCCTAAAAAAGGCCAAAATGACAAAGAACATTGAGAAGGAAGACGACTAACATAAAATGGATGATGGATAGCTGCAATGACACCAAATTTGAACCTTGCATGGAGGTAATGGGTGTTGGAGAAACGATAAACTAAACGATTGGAGAAACCATAAACTAAACAGGCGTAAATATACTTATAATCTAGCAAGGATAATAAATTGAAGAAATACCCATTAAAGGTTTATTATTGAAAGAGGAACGAGAGAGAACAACGAAGACAAAAGACTACCATGTTATTGTTGAGGTGTCAAATGAATCATAAGAGGTGGTCTCCTTATATAGAGGAGCCACTTACATTCACTAAGATCACAACAACTAAATGTCCACATTCCATCGAGAAACATCATATAAAAATAAAACTCTGAGTTCAATCATAAACCCTTCGCAGTTTTTCCCAAATAGATATATATATCTCCATCCCAAAACCCTTAACAAAGCTTGAAACATAGATTATAGACAACTCAAGCGCCACGCCAAAATCAACATAACTCCTTAAAAAAAAAAAACTGCCGCTAATGCACATTAAAAAAATCTCCAAGTATCAATTCCACTGCCAATCAAGAAATATCAAATACACATAAAACTCTGAGCTCAATCATAAACCCAAAAAGTTTGCATTTTTTTCCCAAATAAACATATTTCACCAACCCAAAACCCTTAAAAAAGCTTAAAATATAACAAACATACAACTCGAGCGTCGCGCAAAAATCAATATAACTCCAAAAAATAAAATAAACATAAAATCATTTAAACCAAACCAGAACATTAAATTATCTCTACCCATTAAAAAAAACCTCCCACATATCAATTCCATGAAAAAAACAATAAAAGCAGACACAACGCCCACATTCAATCGAGAAACATCATATAACAGCAAACTCTGAGCTCAACAATGAACCCTAAAAGTACTCATTTTTTCCCAAAAACACATATTTTTCCATCCCAAAAACCCTTTAAAAAGCTTGAAATACCTCAATCATTCAACTCAAGCACCACGCAAAAATCAATATAACTCTTTAAAAAAATGAAAAATCCTTCAAACCAAAAAAGAACATTATATTACCTCCACCAGTAAAGCATTAAAAACCTCAAAGTACCAATTCCATTAAATATATATATATATATTAAAAAACAATTAAAAACATCAAAACAACGCAACGTCCACATTCAATCGAGAAACATCCTATATTAAATTAAATTAAATAAAAAAAACTTACAGTTAAAGCAAACCGCGAGGTTCTGCAACTCAGAGGGGTTGAGGTCGTTCGATTTCACAGTTTTGCCGAGGAATGGTGGTGATGGAGATGGAGACTGAGAAGACGCAAATGAAAAAATCGCCTTGGCGGCCATTTTTATTTATTTCTTCTGCAAAGAATGGTTAATAGAGAGAACGAATGAATTAAGGTTTGGATATTTTTATAGGTAGGAGAGAGAGAGGGGGGGGAAGAATCTCGGTCTTAGAAGAGCAGTTTGAGCTTCTCTCTCTCTTTCTTTCTCAGCTCGGATATTATTACAAATGGCAAAACCAAAATCCAAACGTTCCCAAACTAAATAACCGAGTATAGAGTTCTACAACTCAACTCTAGGATCACATGACATCCAAATAGTGTTTCAGGTGTAACGTGGAGCTCCACGTAGGACCTTGGAGGACAGTCACCGCCCCTCAATTACTTATAACGGATGCCATATAAGGTGCATAAATCTTAATGCATTGGTAACATAATGAGGGTAATGGCACCCATAGGGATTTGTCCAACCACAAACTTGAGACCACAATGTTATAAATAATAAATAATAAAAAGACAGTACACGGTAACCTTGAAAAAAATGTGTTTTCTTAGGCATCTTTCTCTCTCCCTCAGCCAAAGAAAATGTATTTCTCTCTCTCAATAAATTGATGGTTTTCTAAAACAGGTTACTAGCACATGTTTTATAATAATATTTATATCTAGAAAACTGCCTATCTAATTAAAAATGGCAACCCCATTCAATGGATTAAAAGGTGCACCATTTAGCCACCCAATCTGTCATTACGCTCTTTTTCCATCTATTCTCAATGGCTGTGCTTTAGGTAACTAAGTTGATGGGCTTGCATGTTATTAATTTGTTGGTTTGTAAAGGCAATTGTTACTCTCACACCAACTTTTGTTACAGTCACACCACTTAGAAAAATATCGGTAACACACCACTCTTTTTCTACCTACACACCAATTAATTAAATTAAGGAGGGGATCACCAACATTGGTGCTCCCGCCGAATAGCTACAACTATTCAGGTCGTCTCCTACATTGGATGGAGGTAGGGACTCGTGATTCTACTTCTCACGGAGTGCAGGGACTACGGATTTAAAGTTCAATATATGGCATACAGCCTAGGGTCCCAGGCCGATACATATCCAACATATTGGATAAATATTGGCCAAACATGCCGATATTCAAGCACGTTTTTAAATTTATATATTAAATATATTAAAAAATTACAACAAAAAGTATTTTTGATATTTTGTCTAATTCATATCCAATAAAGATGACCCTATATGGGCCGATATGGTCCAATATTTGACCTCATACAGATCGGAGTGTATATCTGAATCGGATGGGGCCCAACCTGATACATATCTGCCAATATGTACCAGATACATTGTAAGAACTAGACTGGAGCGGTGGTTCAGCCGTGGTTGAATTGGAACCGGTAGGTTTACCAGTTCGGTTCAATAAAAATCCTGTTTAGTAGTTTTTTAGTAAAAAATCGAGAATCGGCCAATTGAACCAGTCAACCGGTTAAACCAGTCAACCGGCCGATCCTTTGAAATGATTGTCTAATCATTGCCATGTGAGCGGGTTGAACTGGTTCAACCACTAGAAAGTGAAAACCGATTAAAATTTAGAAATTTTAAAATTTCAAATTATTTGGGAGAGGAATTTAATGAACAGCTTTCAAATTATAAAAACGGATTAGCAGTTTTTTATTATAATAGGTGCCATCATTGTTACTTAATAATATGTATTAAGTAATTAATATAATCTAATAATGTATATATTTATATTAATTATACATTTTAAATTTATATAATTACTATAATTTATTTTATATATATATATATATATATATATATATATATATATATATATATATATATATATGAAATAAGATATTAGTTTCTTTAATATTTTTAATAAATTTCAGATATTTTTTTAGTGAACCAGTGGTTGAACCTGTTGAACCGATCGAACCGTGAAGTGGTGCCTAAATCGGTCTGGTTTTCGATTCATGGATCGTTGACCGGTCTAAGAACCGTGATCAACGCAGTTCATTGACCGGTAGAACTGCGGTCGAACCGGTAGAAACAGAACCGGTAGACTTGCCAGTTCGGTCCTCGGTTCGGTTTTCAAAACACTGATTAGATATGACCGATATTTAAAACCACGGTACGGATTCGCGGTCATCCAGAGAGAAGGGAGGGAGAGAGAGTGATGGCCAAAGCTAGAGGGAGAAATTTCTACTGATGTGCAGGTATAAAAAGAGAAGTGTCGATGTGAACAACTTAGTGAAACTTAGTTCAAGGCAGCTCGAACAGTTAACTGAATGTTACTTCTGCAAGTCACCGACTTTTTCCAAATTGTTGAAACAGTCAAAGACTTTTGTGACTATACCTCTTAGACGAGGCAAGCTACCTCCCAGTTAACTAGGTGATACTTCTTTTCAACGCCTCCTCCGCTCTGTAGGAATTCACGTTCAACCCTTCGAAACTTTTCTCCGATACTAGCCCGACATTTGAACATAGACATAAAATAGAGCGGCAGATTAAACAGGGTCGACATGATGAGGGTGAGGCTTTCCACTATATATTGGAGGTACCCTTTCCACACAGCTAGCTTTTGCTCCACTCTCTTTCGGTGTCAGGATTCCACAATGATTTAGACACATTCCCGATAGGAGAGAGAGTCCCCCAACTGCACCCGGGAACTTCTAGCTAAATCTGCAACCATATTTCGGTCAACTCTCACCCCCCTAAAACTTTCGATGTTGAAAAAGTTCACCTTTCAGCCTGAAACAACTTCAGAAGAACAAATTACCACCATAATGTATGGGAAATTGGAGCTTGATTTATTCCCACTTTATATAAACTTGTATTAAATGGCAGGCATCCGCTTTTTCCTCGAAGAGTCGGACACACCGTACCATGATTTCAGCCCTTGCTTACTATAGAGAGCCTCAAACTGAACAAAGCGGACGAAAGTTTGGCTTATGAACACCTAATGCAAAAGATTGTGTCACAAAACATCAATATATTAAAGAGATAATTACCTGGGAGGGTTCCCATATCAGGTAAACTACCTGACAGGGTCCAACCTATCGTTTATTACACGAGAGGGTCTTTTTTTTCGTCAGTAAAGATGTAATTAATAAACGAAAATAAATTACATCAAGAGGGGGTGTTAGGCAGTCAACTTTTTCGTTTTTAGAAATGAAAAAGGTTTTTAAATGATGTGTTGCAATTCAACTTAAGTGAAAGAATGAGTTGGACGAAATTAAAATGCCCCTATAGTCCCATATGAGACCGATCAGTCCACTATAAGACCAATGGTGTCGGTCTTATAATGGATTGGTTGGGTCTCATATTGGATTGATTGGTCGATTACAAGGCGGATCGGTCTCAAATGAGACCGACTCAATCGATCTTATAGTAAACTCTCATATGAGTCCGATTGATTGGTCTCATATGAAACCGTAGGGGCATTTTCATCTAACTCATTCTTTCACTTAAGTTGAATTCCAGCACATGTCAATTAAAACCCGTTTTCATTTCAAAAATCGAAAAACTTGAGGGTCTGAGACCCTCTCAGGTAATATGATAGGTGGACCCTGTCGGGTAAATAGCACAGAGTTCGGACCCTCCTAGGTACTAAGCCCCATATAAAAATCAGATGAGCCTGAAAAAATAACAATGAATGCAATAGTTTAAATTAAGAAGTAATTAGAAAACTCAGCTACACATCCAAAACAATATTTTCAGTACAAGGAATAGGAGTCCCTTAGCATGAAGAGGATGCCCTTTTTAAATTTTCCCATACTTCAAAACCTTCTGGATGAAGGCTCACATGATATTTTACAAATCTCGCTTCCGAACAAGCGAGAATAGTACTCAACGCCATCTTGGATTTTGCTACTCCCTTCTCTTTGAGCCAACGGTACATCAAAAACCGAAGCTTGATCCTCTCTACGTCGTAACACAAATAGGTCGGAAACGCCACCACGGATTGTACGGGAAAACCCAAATGATTAACGAGATAATCAATCTTCTTCTTGATCACGTCCTCGCATTGATTCAATACCGATGGAGCGGTTCTGATCATGTTAATAACATCGTTGTAGTCTAGACCCGTATTCACAAGAAAGTCAAACCTCTCCTGTAGTTGATCTCCTCTTCCTCGGAACTGTTGATGCGCCTTTATCATCTCATCAGAATTCTCAACAAAGCCTAGTTTCATTAAAAATGTGATTTTCTCCATCGGGTGCCTCTGATCCTTGACAGTAAACTGTTCAAGTTTCGAGATATTAGATCTCGTAGCCACATTAATCAGCTGATTTGGATCCGCCTTTATGATATCGTGCAACCTTTGACAACCGACATTCAAATTGGTAAGCACCCGCTTGGGCAGTTTTAGAGAACATAAACCCACAATGTGCGGATGATTCTGTACAATATTTGCTATGTCTTTGGTTTCCATCCCAATCTGAGACAGAAAATTTATGGCTTGGTTCAAATTCTTCGCAAAATTTCCAGCTAAAATCTGAGGGTATTGTAAGAACAGCCATAAAATCTTTTTCTTTTCGAGACCCAGTTTCAATAAAAGCACAATCAATATGTAAATCGTTTTACCCGAATCGTTGAAGAAAAGCCTCGGACGTTTTCTAATCAATCTCCCCAAATCCTTCTTACTACAACCCATTTTTCCGAGGAAATCCAATACCCCAAGCATTTTATTCCAATCGTAAATACTTTTACTTGACAAATATCGCCGAAGAGAGTTGTGAGCAATCCCCAAACCCTTTAACTCATCAAGAAACTGCACAAATCTGCCATCAACGCCTCCAACCAAAAGCGATGGGTAACATGTAACCAACTCAATAACAGTTGGTTTACTCAAGCCCAAATTTTTGTACGCTCCGAGTTTCGAATCCAATAGCCCATAATCATATCTGAAAATCTCCATCTCTTCCTTATACATCTTTCCAATCTTGATACGGGGAATTCCATAATTACACAAGGCGTGAACGTTTTCAAGCAAAATTTTGTCGTCGCTAAGAAAAAACAAATTGCGAGGGAGAAGGGGATGAATCTCGGATGGTTTCAAACCCAAGCTCTCAAAAAACGGTACGAATTCGTTTATGGGGTTGTAGCGAAGGAACCTGGTTATCGAATGCCTGATATCGTGCTCGTTGCCGACTTTTGCGAGGAAATTTTGGAGGAAATTAGGGCAGTTCTTGCTCACGTGTTCCGCGTCTGTGGGAGCTAAGCTTCTAGTGCCGTGAAGGTAGTCGAAGAGAGCATCTTGTGCCTCAGTTCTCGCTACACGTGATATTCGGATCCCAGTCTGCGATTCAGACGATGGGTTCTTCTCAGAATTCAGGGAAGAGATAGGGCATTTAGAAAATTGGGTTTCTAGAAACCTATAATTTGGCCTTTCTCGCAATCGGGTTGTATCGTATGGCACAATTTTTGCAATGTGGGAAGATCTAGAACTGAAAAAAGATCGGCTTTTTTGCAAATTCAATAACGTTTCAGAAACAAGGGGATAAAAACAGTTGAATTGGGAAATCAAGCTGTTGGAGTGAATAAATCTTTTAACAAATTTGCGATTTATCATGTCAGAATCAGGAAAAAGGAGAATTTAGTCTGAGATTTAAACTTAAAATTTTCGATTCACATGTCAGAATCAGTAAAAACAGCAGCTTTGTGCTGATCAAAGGGAGAGAGGAAGAGAGAGAGAGAGAGAGAGAGAGAGAGAGTAACCTGTGGTGGTCCTGGTGGAGTGTGGCGGCGCGGCGCCGGAGACGACGAGCGAAAGGACGGCGGAGACGGGCTGCCGGCCGACGGTGGGAAGTGTTTTAGCCTTTTAGGGCTTTGGAGAAAACGAAAGGGTTTTAGGCTTTTAGCTGTTTTTAATTTTACGGCTTTTACAGACGACGATTTTGGCTGTAGCCGCCTGTTTCGAACTTTTAAAAGGGCTTTTGTAGAAAATAATTTAATTGCAACCGATTGAAATGATTGCAATATTTTTCTGTAAAAGTGTATTTTTTGTACGTGATACGGCAAGTTTTAAGTTTAAGTTTAAAATGATAAATTTTTGTTTGCAACATATTTTTTTATATATGCAGGTGAATAGTATCACTATCGGTTCGGTTTTGGGTTTTTAACGTCAAAACAGAAACCGAGCAATTTTCCCAAAATCAAAACCGTACTTATAGGCCCCAAAACTGAAACCGAAGGAAAATTTCGACATGCATAGACTGCCCTTGAATCAAATGATAGAAATTATTTTTTATCCCAATCTTCCTCCCAACGGATCTCTAGATCATGATCATCCTACTATCAGACGATCAATTTGTTATTACATGCCGCACACATCTTTTTATTACATGCCGCACACATCTCAAAATGTGATCCTAAAAGTTTGTTTGACTATAATATGTCATATAATTTTTGAGTCACTTCTTTTGAGATGTGTGCTACATGTAATAAAAAATTTATCTGACGGATAAGGAATAAAAAATGACCTTTGACTTCAAG
Organism: Chloranthus sessilifolius; assembly: GCA_021018995.1. NCBI lineage: Eukaryota > Viridiplantae > Streptophyta > Magnoliopsida > Chloranthales > Chloranthaceae > Chloranthus > Chloranthus sessilifolius. The sequence goes on along the minus strand of CM037587.1, from coordinate 11,606,388 downwards.
TCAGATGCTTCATACTAGATGGATCCTCTGAAGGATCATGACCTTTGACTTCAAGTTAGATGCTTCATACTGGACCTGACCCACTAGGTCAAGCTTATGTGCCCAACTCAATTAAAAATTAGGTCAGGTATTACCAATTGACAACCCTAGATATGGGGAGTTGTTGTTAGCCACTGACCGCATATGACACTTGATTTCATCTGAGTGATTCATGTGATTTGAAGACGGTAATAAAAAAAAAAAATGATATGTGAAAGATTTAGACGAAAAAAATATTTTTATAATAGGATTAATGTGATTTATTATGGCCCAAAGCTTTTAAAATTAATGGCTACCATGTATATATTTAAAATAGTTTTAGCTGCCTTTTTATGTAAAGACCTGGTACATCAAACAACTAAACACTCAAAATTCAAGTAGGCTAATTTTAGTTAATTAATGTTAAACTTATTTTGGAGGATCTATACATTCCTATAATAGTCCCACACTGGATAAGGAAAAATTCTTACCCTGGGTTATATGTGATTGCGGATGCTACATGTCATAATGCATTTTGGGTGGAGACTTAAGCCTACGCCAGAAACAAAATTGGGGAGGGGACTTAAGCTCAAAATTGAACAATATTGTGATATGTGAGTCTGGGTCATTACAAAAGGGTATCAGAGCCGATGACGGCTCTTCTAGGCTCTTCTATAAGGTCGAAAGCTGTAATAGTTCAACATTAGATAGGGAAAGGTCCTAACCCTGGACAATATGTGATTGTGGACATTACATGTCATGACGAGTTTTGGGTGGGGACTTAAGCCCATGCTAGAAATAAAATCGGGGTGGGGGATGTGACAGCCTGATTTCTCCGACACACTTATTTTTTTCAATACTGATAAAAAAGAAAAATCAGACCGTCGGGTCGCACTTCACGATCCGAGTACATAAATACTTGGTACATCCACACAAACATACAGAAATTAAAGCAGACAATATATATGACATAATTGAAATCTTCAGTTCTAATATCCAACACGAACAGTAAACTAAAACAAACCCCTCCAATAGTTCCCAAAACAAAAGTTTGATCATTACATGATTCTAAATTTTGACAGAAGATGGCTGGACATACCAAGCCAAGTTACAACTATACAAAAATCTCTAAACACTCTGAATCCCTCAAGAGAAGTACTCGTCGGTTGGAATCCCTGATTCGACCTTCAGAATATAGTCTGAGTCCTCTCCATGCTCAAAGTCTTCAAAACTCGTGTCTACTTGTGCATGTGACGAATAGTCGGGGTGAGCTAACAACTAAGCTCACTAGAGGACATTCAATATCAATTTACATTTTATCATAAGAAAGCATAGATTCAATGACAAGAGTTAAAACCATCTTTCAAAATTGTGTTTCAAAGCATTTATCATTTTCTTTCATTTCAAAACAAAATTTCAAAGCTTTTACTTTCAAAAACGGAATTTCATCAAAACAATATATATATAAAAGAACATTTTAAAACTGTCAAACTTATCCAAAGGTATCCAAGTTTCAAGCAAATTTGCAAACAATGTCGAATTTGCAACCAAAACGGTACAAGGGTTTCCAAGGGTGTCACAATGTATCCAAGGGTGCCTCAATATTTCCAAGGGTGTCACAATGTTTCCAAGGGTGTCTGAGTTATCTATGATTGTCCAAGGGATGCATGATTTCTAAGGGATGAATGATTTTTTAAAGGGATGCATATACGGATTATGTCATCGTATCAGTTCCAAAGGATGCAGTCAAAAGGATCCAAAGGATTCACAATGCAAGTTCCACGTCAAAGTCCAAGTGCCGGTTAATCGACATTTCAAAGCGTCACAAATTCATATCTTTCTAATGCAGTTAAAGCAAATAAAAAATTCCAATTCTAGTTTCAAAGAATTTAAACGCTAGTTCACATACGGTTAAACTTAACATTTTTCATGAAATCATATCAAAGAACTATGAATCAAGGTCAAACCTATAAATTTTTATTGAAGTTCTTGATCGATTCTTGTTTGTGTATATATTTTATATTAAATTCAAGTCTTAACCTATTATAAGTGTACAATGGAAATTATAGTACTAACATTAGGATCGTTCCTACAAGGAAGTTATTCAAAACTTCTACTTATTTTAAAGATCTAATCTACTGGAGAAATTTGAATAAAAGAATGGGTTCTTAATCTAAAGTGCATAAAAATAAATCCTAATCCTCCTTTAGATTAAGATTGTCAATCTCAATCTTCAGCTATTGAATATTTATGAAAATAAATAATACCGTTACACCATATTTATAGTCTCCGAGCATTGGTCGTCAATCAAGTCTAAGATCCTATCAATACAGATTTAATCTAATCAATAACTTTTTAAAATCTGGGCGACAATCAAACCTTAGAAAATTGAAGATGGAAAAAAAAAACTGTTACACTAATTTGTAAATTTTAACCTGAGTCGTCAATTCAAATCAAACTTGGAGATGTTTACAAAGCAAATAAATCTAAACTAAAAAGCAAAGTAAAATATATTTTTCACCCCTCAGCTGCAATCGTTAATTGCTTATGAGAAATTAAGATATCTATATTAATCTTCAGCACTCAATTGCAGTCGTCAATTGCTCTTGAGAAACTTCTGATATCTAATCTACTCTAACTAGTATACACTATTGATCGAAAGAAAATTCAACTTTAGGCATCAATTGATGCTGAAATTCTTCGATGCTTATTCCTATGCCAAACTCTCTTATTTATAGATCATAAGGAGTCGATTTACAAAGATCTAGTTCTAAAAGAAGAAAATAAAAGTATCCTAATATAACTATAATTCTTAATTTTATCTTTTTTTGCTTTCTTTAGTTGATGCGTTTCTGGATTGTTCTTTCTTTAGTAGTAGTAGAGTCCTTCGGGATGTATCTTCATCAATCTTCTTAGATCTGTGATTAGCAGAACTTCTAGTTATAGAGATCTTCTAATTCTATTCTTGGCGGTGATAGTTCTCACGTGATCAACAGTAGCAATAAGTATGAAAACTTCTTTTCAGATAATTGTTCTTTTTCTAGAAAATCGTTCATCACGATTTTCTCTTCTTTCATGGCTTCATACTGGACAATTTCTTATTTTTAACCATTCAGTGCCTTTCTTCTTTTGTCGCTTCCTGAAAAATCGTCTTTTGAAGAATCGTAAACTCACGATTTCTTACTATTCTTTCTTGGCTTCCTTCAGCGGTAGCGCCAAGTCATAAAGTATGATTTTCTATTTTTAAACTCTTGGCAGATCGTTACTCTATGCTCAATTGTCATTCTTATTGCTTCATAAGTTCATTTTGATGAATATTATCACTTTGGCTCTATTTTACTGCTTATCTCTAATATATGCACATCAGCATCACATTAGTAGCAAACTAAGTCCTAGCATTACTAAGTTAAGGGTGATAAAATGATAAATTATGTGACTGATCACACCCCTAAACTTAAGTTTTGCTAGTCCCTAGCAAACAAGAAAACATAAAATATCTAAAACTATGAATTTAAATGTCACTTTCGTAGGGAGCACGATTGTATTTAGCGGATGCAACAAGCCTTTAAACCCCTAAGTGATCCCTAGTGGAGGAGTTATAGTCTCCTGAAGGTTTTTAGTGAAGTTATCTACAAACTTTCAAAATATATTTTTGAAAATTTCAAAACTAAAAATTCAAAATATCATCATATATTCATTATTTCCAAAATTTTCAAATCTTTTATCCTTAACTTTCCATCATCATAACCATCATTTATCAGAACTCAACAATTTCAACTGAATATAGCGTAGAGTGTGTGCATATTAGTAAAAAGTTTATTCATCATACATTTTTCTAAACTGCAATTTTTAGAAAATATTTTCATTCAAACTCTCACTTATTGGAATACTCTCAATGATAATCGAAATTTTGGGTTCTCTCAATATGATATGTATGATAAATTTTCAGAGGATAATTAATCAGAAAAGTAAGTCTCATGAAAAAAATAATCAATTATGTTCTTATGACTTCTTTATTTATTCATAGCATCTATTTTATATATCTCTACTAGACTCATATCTTTGCAAATTGTAAATCTTAAAGGTCTTTCCTTCGGCTTGTAATGGGGCTTTGGATTTTCAGAAGGTTTCAAAGAAAAGGTAAAAAGGATTCAAAGTTTTATTCCTAAGAATTTCACTCTTCTTTTTCTTTTATTTTTTAGCTTCAGCAAGTATCCAGAAATCGAATAACTTCTTCCCATTTTTTTTCTAATGTAAATCCCAATTTTCTTTTCTTTTTTTACAGAATCGTCTTTTCACGATTTTTTTTTTCTATTTCGCTAAATCGTTATTCGCGATTTTCTTTCTTTTTCTCTCATATTTTCATACAAATCTATTTCTTTTTCTTGCACCCTTTTCTAGCAGATCTTTATCTGTTCAGCGTATACTCCTTTCACTCTCTCTTCTTTCTTTCTTTTATATTATAAACTCTCAGAAATTGTAAGGGTTAAAGGTAAAAAGTTTTGGGTAGTACATATGGTTAAAGGTTTATAAGATTTCGGTACAAAGAAATATAGGCTGTAGGCTTCTAATATGGGTTCAATGGATAAAATATTATGGGATTTTAGCTTTTTGGCTTTGATTTAATAAAAGATGACCTTTGATCATTTTTACGATTTACTGATCTGGATGTCTTATTGCTTTGATATATTTAGTAGATGATTATAAACAAATAAGTCATCATATTTACAGAATTCTTTTGATTCTAAGTTCAACAGTATGAGATTTCACATAGCAGAGACTTCAAAGAAATTTTAGCATGAATAGTCTCTCTTTATCAAAATAAAGAGGAAATAGGCTCTATAGCTCACTGGTTATATAATTTTGAAACTATAATCTAAAATATTTATAGTTCGGATCAATCATATAGTTTCAAACATTTATATGATACAGTGTCTAAAGATGCTTTACTTTGAATTGCAACTATTTTCATTTTGATTTTTGAACTACTACTTTGATGGATTGTTAAGAATTTCGAATTTTCAAATTTTTCTATAATTTGCATATAATAATTAACTTTCTAAACAAATATAAAAATTCTAAAAAAATTCTAAGGAAAACTACTAATATATTTTCAAAATTGATATATCCCCCCCAAACTTAAATAAGACAATGTTCTCATTGTGCAAAACAAAAGACATATAGGAAAAAGATTATCTTATTTTAAATATTGGGTTAGTTACCGAGTTTATAATCTGTAAAAAAAATAAAAAATCTTCCCCAAAACTTGAGAGAAAATACTACCGGCTTTATAGAACTACAAAGTTAGATGTTAGTAAAAAAAATCAGAAACAACAAATATAAAAGAAACTATATATATATATATATATATATATATGAACTATTTACAGAAGCATGGAAAGATAACTAATTACATCGAAAGAAATACCTAGAAAAAATCTAGACACATACTAAACTAGGACACTAGCAGCAACGTCGGAGATAAGAATTTGTCTTCGATAAAGATCGGTCCTCGGCTTCTAACCACCTTCAATCAAAGTCTCATCATTCCTGACAACAAAAGGGGCTCTAACCTTTGAAGTGTTGCTACTCCAAGGCTCTTGGAACACTCCCCACTGCCCTTCTAAATCCCTCGCCTCCCCTCTTCTTTTGAGAGAGGGGGAATACATCTCCAGACCACCCTCCACTTATTGCTGCTCCCCTGCTAAAACTATGTGAAGGGAATGTAATGTAGGCAGGGAGGAACATTGGAAGATGACACATCTCAGCCCTCCCCTTCAGCCTATACTACTCCCGTGTGAAGATTCGGTGGGGAGATGTATAGGCAATTTTTACGGTTGATGTGTTTCGGATTTCTTTCCTTCATAACAACAATAGCGATCTTCTAGAATAATCTTAAAATAGATCTTCACACAGGAGTAGCAATTTTTCTGTGGGGGATCCTTTCGGTACATTTCAGATTAATTTCGATAACTTTCGAAAAAATTTCAGGGATTAAAAGTATATAAAAAAAATATTTAATATTTTTAAAAAATGACTAAAATATATACTAACATATTTAAAATTAAAAAAATATTTTTAAATATATAATGGATATGTGAAAATATATTCTAACCTTAATCCCAAATCTTGTCTTCTACCCTAGGCATTCTACACATGTAAAACATAACAGTAGATTACAAGCAATCCATTTATACTCAGGTTAATGATGGTGCTGGTTAATTATAAAAAATAAAAAAAAATGATGGGTTGTTGTGGTTGGAAATAAAGCCCCAGTTGCTAAAAATGTCCCACTTGATAAAAAAAAAATAGCTTCATTGAAAAATTGGGGAAAAAAAAAGAAGTAACAAAAAAATAAAAAATAAAATGTTAACACACTTGTGTGGCCTTGTGGGACTGTGGGTTTGGAGCTTTGGAGGTTTGTTGGGCGTCGCAGCTTTATCCTTGTTGAGGATTTCTAAAAAAAAATAGAAATAAAACCTTGAGAAGAAGAAGAAGAAGAAGAAGAAGAAGAAGAAAAAAAAAGATGAATAGGGACGGTGGTTGGCGGCGAGAGGTAGGGTTCGCCGAATCATTTCTACCTATGTGTCCGCAGGATCACTGGACAGGACGATGACGCGAGGTGGGGCTCGATGGGTTTAGGGTCTCTCAAATATGAAGATAACTCGCTCGTAGAAACAAGAGAAGAGGGGTTTTTTAATTTGGACCCTTTAGTATTTTAAGTTTTGACTCTTAAGCTATGGTTGCAAATTACGTTTTTTGGGTTGTATGCAGTGTGGAGAGTGGGATGTAATTACTGAAATTTACCGAAATTCTCGAAAATTTACCGAAATTCGACGAAAATTACCGAAATTTTGGCGAAAATTTCGCCAGACCCCATTTCGCTGAAATTGTTACTATATCTACAATAGCTAGGGGTGTATTCGGTTCACTTTGGTCGGCTTTAGACCAAAACCCCAAACCAAACCAGTCCTAATCGGCTTCTAGATTTTCAAACCAAACCGTCCAACTCTTAAACCAAACCAACCCGATTCGATTTGGTTCAGTTTGGTTCGGTCAGTTTTGATTTTCCAATAAGTTCTACTTGCACATCAAATTTTGCTCAACTTCTCAACAGGTTTTCCTATAAGTTTTACTTTACCGCTTTATGATTTAGGAATAGGCTAAAGACAAAGGTAGGCTTTTATATAAAAATATGCATTTACTTAAATGTCCTTTAAAATTAATCAAAACCCCTGTATATATATATATATATATATATATATATATATATATATATATATACACACACACAGTTACAAACTACATTCGGTTCAGTTCGGTCGGTTTTGGCTTGGGGAGGCTGAAAACCGAAACCAAACCAAACATTTCGATTTTCCTTTTTTCCAAACCAAACCCAAACCGGTACCTGTCCAAACCGGACCAAACCCCTGACGGTTCTATCCATTTTGGTCGGTTTGGGCCAAAAAATGCACAGCCCTAACAACAGCCACCAAGTTGGGGTTCAACAAAATTTTGAAAAAATTAGTCAAAAACCCATATTAACCCAATTTTTCATATAAAAAATGGAACATAAAAAGATATAAAAAAAGCTAAATATAAATTTACCAAAAAAATCATATATTTAAACTTATTTTTTTTATATAAACAATTGAAAGGCAAAAATGGAGACACCCATATTAAATTTCTGGGCTCACATGGTCCTAATGGAGGTGATTAATGGAGGAGTCATGCCAAGCCACTAGGGGAACATGCACTCAACTCAAACTCTCATTGCACCATCACCATCAAAGGATGGATCTTGGGCCATTCAATTCTCATCATGGGTGATGAGGAGGTGGTGTGTGATCACTTCATTCACACACCACTATCCCATTCTAGATTTTCTTATTAGCAAAAATCAAAACCGAAAATCATTCAAAAACTCAAAACAAAACCGAAAATCATTCTAAAATTCAAAACAAAACCAAAATTTTAACACTTTTTATGAAGGATCCTAGGCTAGCTTTGGACATAATCCAAGCCTTGCCTATTTTGGACCGTTGGATGGCCATGCATGATCATGGAGATCACATGCATGGTCATCCTAACTCCTATTCTATCTCAGCTCCAAAAATCTCAAAGAAATTCAAGAAAAATCAAAGAGAAAATGAGATTTTTAAACAAAATCCTACAATAGCTATACTAGAACTTCAAAACTATAAAAGACCAAGACTTTTCCTTCAAACTCTTGCTTTAGCTTGCTGGTTTGTGCAGAATTCTATGGTGATATGGGCTGGGATGGGGCTGAATTTAAGGTATGTTAAGCTAGAGGAGAAGGGGAGCTCAATGGTGGTGGAGGATCAAAGATTCAATGGCTAGATGTGGAAGACCAAAGCTAGAGGTAGAGGAGCTCTAATGGAGAAGAATGAAGAAGGACGAAGATGGAATCAGAGAGGGAAGGTTGGAATTTGATTTTTGCAAGGGAGGAGTGGGGGACAAGCTTGCCATTTGGCAAGCTTGGTCTTCCCAAGCTCACTCTCTCTCATCTCTTCTCCCTCCTTATCACATGCGCATGGGAGGATGGGTTCCACTCTCCACCGTCCTTTTGGTCTTCTCTTTTACTTTCTCTCCTCTTTGGGTCCTCAAACTTTGTGAATGTCCAATTTTCTAGGAATCTAGTGGTGCATGCTCCTAACCCAATCTTACACCTTAGATTTCCCCAATGTGAAATATATGGTCTAAGATGAAGTCAATTTTGGTCAATGAGATTTAGGGTTTGGATTTGTTAGAGATTTGCAAAAATTCTAATTTCTAATTTAGAAATTAGGGAATTTATTTATAATTGCTCTTGGGCTTCTTTCTTATTTACTAGAAATGCCCTTGTTCCATACAAGGCACACATACATAGTGAAATGTATTTGTGCATTTGTTCCCTTGGATTTATGGGTCTAGGTTTGACTTAATTTACTGATCATCATCATGATGATCATCAAAATCCACACCATAGATGATGATCTCCAGGCTCAGTCCCAATTCGAAAAATTTCTCGGGTTAGGACCAATCATCAGTCAGTCCGGGTCCTTAACATGTTGTTTGAGATGTTGGGTGTGTGGTTACTCAGTTACTAACACACCCACTCAATTAATTAGGGTGTCTTATGGGTGCCATTATGAACATCACTTTCCCATCAAAATACATGTGGGTGCCTAACATTTTTGGACGGACCTGGCCTCAGGCAATCACGTGTCACAACTAGGTCTTATCAGGCCTCAGTCAACTAGTTGACTGACATAGGTTTCAAGGGACAACTGTTACACATTGCATATAGAAAAATACCATTTAAATTGTTTTATTTGAAAGTCCTAAAGATCTTTATCCTATCCCCAAAAAGATTAAATTAAACATAATCTTTAATAATAATCTCTTTATATTATTCAAAAAAGTCAAAGTCCATCATATGATCAAAGGCTGATTGTGTTGATCATATAATAGAGATCGTGTTTTGTGTTAGTCTTTTGGATCAAAGATCATTAGATAAAATCAAATAGCTTGGATGATAGTTTCATGTTTTTTTTCTTAAATTATATGCTTCTGCGATTTTTCTATCACTAAGTAATGCCTTTCGTATTAAAAAAGTGGGACATTACATCCACTAATAATGTAAAGAACGATAAAATTATGTTGTACTTAATTTAATAGAAAGACTTGATATTTTTTAGATCTTTCTCACATCAAAGTAATAGGGTATCACTCAAGAGTATTTTTAGGTCACTTTTTAGAATATATGCTCCGTGAAATAAAAAATTGATCGGCTGATGGTGCCCATAATCTCATGGTCCCTCATGTGAAAGATTGGGACGAAAAAGATCTGCACCGTCAAACCAATCAATGACTTCTATGATAGGTGCCCTTAAAGATTCAGTAGTACAAATAAAGGTGCTTCTTTTTTTAAAAACTTTTCTTTTCTAAACCTCATTGGGAGGAGTGATCCCTAAGGACCCTTTTAGTGCCATGCCAACCCTAAATAAAGGGGAGGGGACTAGCATAGTCTTTGAGGAAGGGACTATATATCATTTTCTCATTTTATTTAAATTTTATTTTAATATTTAATATTTTTATTTAAAACTCATCCTACACCTTAAAGAAAGACCGATGTCAATTGGCCCAAATTCTGCCACAGGGCCATTGGCCATTTGAGTGCCACATGGCACCCAAATAAAGGTATGTACCTGTTATGACTTGAGTTTTGAGGCCTATCTAATGGTGATAGATGGGGTGGAGTACCATGCTCAATAAGTGTGCTCCACACTCTAACTCACCTTGTGTGCTTATTTATGAAAAGAACACAAGTTTTTTAGGTCTCTTCCTATTTTATTCAAGGATTGCCCAATCGGGCTCTCTTTCTTTCTCAAATTATTTCTCTCTTTCTCTCTCTCTCTCTCTCTCTCTATATATATATATATATATGGGAAAAGGGAAAATGTGCTCGGGGGTAGAGATTTCTCTACGCTCCCCCAATGGGGAGTAAACACGTGGAAAGTGCTTTTGCACAAATCCGGGTTAGTCACAGCGAGGGTTTTCTAGTATTGGTAGGTAAAATAGGCAGTAGGGGAATACTGTCGGCTATATCTGACGGAGGGAGGGAGGAAGGAAGCATTGTTCTCAAGGGAAAGGTCCTATCAAATATAATGACGGTAAAATAATTCAAAATTTGGTATAGGTTCCGAAGCTTTTCCCTCCTTATTCAAGTTCATTCTCTCGATTATTTTATTTCCTCTCTTTGGCTTGTAACTTTCTCATTTTTCCTGGGGCTCTGATTGGATAGAAGCGCAAAGAGATAACTTTCTCCTTTTTCCTGGAGGAACGTACTAGATAGAAGCACATAAGAGGCAACTTTCACGAAAATCTGGAGCTCGCACTGGATAGAAGCACAGAAGAGACAAGTTTATCTATTTTTCTGGAACTCGTATGGGATAGAAGTGCAGAAGAGACAAGTTTCTCTATTTTTATGGAGTACGTACTGGATAGAAGCACATAAGAGACAACTTACCTTTTTTTCTGGAGCACATACTGGATAGAAGCCCAGAAGATTGACATTTGAGCCACGTATTTTTTTTTCCTGTATATTATTTTCAGCTTATAGAACATTCAAATATATATGGCATTAGATGCGCCATCGCTTCTGCCCGAGACTCAACGCTTCGTATGTGAATCGGTTTCCTCATCTGCTCGTAGTTGATGAATCTCTTCACTTATTTATAGAGAGGAGATAAAAAAAATTTATAAGCATTCAAAAATATATAGGCACACACTTCTTATTTGAAGCGATAGGAAGCGATGACACAACGATTGAGAAACGACGGCGCTATGAGTTAGAAACGACGGCGCTACGTGTTAGAAGCAACGGTGCTATGATTGAGAAGTGCAATTGCTTCCATATTAAAGTGCTAATGCTTGGTATGGCCGCGCCATCGCTTCCTTGTGAATTAATTTTCTCATGTGCTCGTAGTTGATGGATCTCTTCACTTATTTACAGGGTGGAGATAAAAAAATTAAAAGCATTCGAAAATATATAAATTATAAGCACACACTTCTTATTTGAAGCGATGGGAAGCGACAGCGCAAAGATTGAGAAGTGACGATGCTTCGAGTTAGAAAGCGACGGCGCAACAATTGAGAAGCGCCATAGCTTCCATATTGAAGCGTCAACGCTTTGTATGGCTGCATCATCGTTTCCTTGTGGATCAGTTTTTTCATCTGCTCATAGTTGATGGATCTCTTCACTTATTTATAGGATAGAGATAAATTTTTTTTATAAGCATTCGAAAATCTATAAATTATAAGCACACGCTTCTTATTTGAAGCGATAGGAAGCGACGATACAACTATTGAGAAGCGCCATCGCTTCCATATTGAAGCGCCAGCACTTCCATATTGAAGTGCTGGCGCTTGGTATGGCAACGTCATTTGCTTCCTTGTGAATTTGTTTCCTTATTAGCTTATTTTTTATCTAATGCAGGGCCTATAATGGACTCGATTGGAGGATTCAATATAGGTGATGTTGATTAAAATCTCCCCCCTGAGACAATTTCTTTAGTAGGAGTTCCACTTGGTGGTGATAGAGATATCGAAATGCTGGATTATTGTGGAGGTGCCGAGAATACGAGTGAGGAATAAAAGCCGCGTATGGGCTTAAAATTTTAATCCGAAGACGAGGCATATAACTTCTATAATTTATACGCGAAGAAAGTTGGTTTCAGCTTTAGGAAAAGTAACACTTACAAATTCGTAAAGGGAGAGATTATAAAGAGAAAATATGTATGTTCGTTTGAAGGGTTCAAGCAGCCTGACAAGTATAAATTACACACCAATATAAAGTGTTCAAGAGATAACAGATGTAAATGTGAGGCAAGGTTGAAGATTAGGATAGACGAGCAAAAGTTGTGGGAGGTTATGGAATTTAGAGAACCTCATAATCATCAATTGTATTCACCTACGAAGGTGAAGGAACTATGATCACATAATAAGTTGAACGGGGCAAGTAAATCATTGATAGGAGCATTTGATGGCATAATTCCTCCTTCGAAGATTTCTGTTGTTTTGTCGAGTTTGGATGGAGGGCTGGTGTGACGGTAAACCCTCAACAAACCCGGGATTACCTAAAAAAGATAAGAAAAGAGAGTAATATCGATCCGATGTGTATAACCATGATCAAGACCTTCTTTGATAGGCAGAATAAAGAAGATGATTTCTTCTTTAAAGTTGAAATAGACGAAGAATGTCGTATGCATAGTATATTTTGGGCTGATCATAGGTCACGAATGGCGTATCAATAGTTTGGTGATGTGGTGGTATTCGATACCACTTATAAAACAAACAAATTACTGCTACTGTTCGCCCCATTCATAGGGGTCAACCATCATTGGCAGACGATGCTTTTTGGATGTGCGTTGCTCACAGATGAGACGGAGGAGACATTTGTTTGGTTGTTTAACATGTGGCTGAAGTACATGGGTCATAAGAAACCTAATGTAATAATCACCGATCAATGCAATGAGATGAGAAAGGCCATCTCCAAAGTTCTTCCAAGGACCACGCATCGCCTCTGCTTATGGCACATAGGGAGGAATGAATTAAACCATCTCTCTCAGCTAAAGGTAAATTTTAAAATTTTTTAAAATTTTAAAAATTTTGAGAGAAAATACAATCAGTGCAAGTTCAGTCAAACGGTTGATGATTTCGAAAGGAGATGGGCAGAACTCGTCGAGGAGTTTTAATTGCAAGACAACGAGTGGTTGAAATAAATGTACAATCTTAGAAGAAAATGGATTCCATGCTACTTGAGCGATATCTTTTGGGACGGCATGACCACTATGCAACGCGAAGAAAGTATAAATTCTTTCTTCGATACCTATGTCAATGCCCAGACAAGTTTGAAGAAATTTGTAAAGCAATACGATCTTGCCGTCCAATCTTTTCATGATAAAGAAAATAGGGAGGATCTCGTCTCAATGTCTACGACACTAGTGCTCTTGTTTAGAAATTCAATCAAGAAGTATGTCGTTGCTGTGTATACGAGAACTATGTTTGATAGATTCCACTTTGAGTTTCTAAAGTTTGCCTCTTTTAAGGCCTAAAAGGTGCTCGAAGAGGAAGCCGAGCGGTTATTGTATTCCAAGTTTGTAAAAGGGATAAAAGTGGTGGGGATACTAGGGAGGATAGTAGTCGAACATTCAAAGTTCATTTCAAATGTGGAGATGCCACGACCACTTGTGATTGCAAGCACTTCGAGACAGAGGGTTTGTTGTGTTCTCACATGTTTAAAGTTTACCTGAAGGAAGAGGTAGACCAAATTCTTCTAAGTATATTTTACGTCGATGGATGAAAGATGCTAGATACAGTACTGTAAGTTTGAGGGTGAGTGATAAAGAGGATTCCAATTTTATCTCTAAGATGAAAATATGAAAGGTGAGAGAAGCTGGACTGAAGTTAATTTAGTTGGAGATAGAATCGAATCACTTGGTAGATTACATGTTGGAAGAGATGATGAAACTATTAGAAGGTATAGAGGCCATTGTTGACAAGTGAAAAATACCATTTTTCACCCCTGAACTTGAGTCTTGATAGACCTTTGAGAGAACTAAATAAGTGTTTTAAGTGCTTATGTTGCAGGTAACAATAAAGACAGGCTTAACCATAAAAGCAGCTTAAAAGTGCCAATAAGATGACAATTCATGTCAATCCAAAGGAAGAAAGTGAAGAAACAACCTCATTAGCTGTTGAAAGGTCTGAATAGAAGAAGCAAAGACCTGGAAGAGAAGTATGGAACAATTCGAACAGAAAAATGCACTACAGAGTCCTTTTCAAGAAGAACTCAGATTTTCAAGAAAGAACTCAAACTCGCGAAAAGGAATAAAACTCAAAGTGAGTATTCAAGAGCATCCGAACTGCTCAAGAGAGGATTGAACTTTACGAAAAAGAAGAAAACACAATTCAATGTAACCGTAACATTGCAAAAGAGCTTCAGAGTCACAACACTTTGCTAAAAGGCCCCTAAGTCTGCAAGAGGCATTTTGAGATTCGCACCTTTTAACAAGGGCAATTCAAGAATCGTTGCTGCGCCCCAATGCATTTTAAAACCTAGGGACATTCCAGAGGGTTCTAAGCATGAAGAAGGAATATTCCACCCCATGTGAGCACCTAGAGAGGGAATATCGGAACTTCTAGAAACTCTAACAAACTTTCAAAATGCATAATGTAATTGATGCCTTTTTCACCGATCAATAACCAGATCGAGAATTTCTGATTGGCCAGAATAGATCTCGATCCCCGTGCTCGACTACCATTGGTCAATACAGATCTGAGAACCTCTGATTGGTTGATACACATCTGAGCTGGACCTGGGGAAAGCTATAAATTGATGAAGCATTTGCCCAATTGGGGCATCCAGATTTTGAGTTTCATTTCTAATCCCCATTTCTGCCTGCATGCCTTTGTCTGCAATCCTTGTAATAGCCTACTTTGTACTTGCATTTGAGAGCTGTGAGATACTGCTGTAACTCAAAGGAGAGTTTGCATCCAAGACTGCAAATCCGAGAGCTGTTAAGCCGTGCTCTGTAAATTGTAAGGATGAATTTTAAAAGGTTGCTGTAAACTATGCATTCTCCATTGGACTCATGTCAAGGGTTCCCTCTGATATCCTCAGTACATTAGACTCCTTTAGATTCATTGTTTTGCATGCAATTTCCTTGATTCATTAATCTGTGAGAATTAGTGTTTGTAACCTAGTCTCTTACAGATTTGTAGTGATGTTTCTTGTTACGAATTGAGGATTTGGATTAAAGACTATTGGATGGTTTGTGGCCATTAAAGTGATGGACCATAGCCATAAGTGTAAGCCTAATCCTTGAATTAGATTTATCTCTTACATCCGTGCTTGTAGCCGGATGAAGATTGGATCACCTCTGTTGAGTCTGCAGTTATTCTCATTAGATTTCAAAGACCAAATCAGATTTAGATATTACTTCTCCATCTTTGTTTCAATCATTCCCCCAACTCGGATCTGGATCATTTAGTTTAAATTTTTCTTTGTTTTTAGTTAGTTAAACGTGACAAATTCAAACCTCTCATCTTATCAGTTTTCTAGATAGGATAAGAAGCCAGATCTGGTAGCTCAGATCTGGAGGTTTATCTTACATTTTAGACAAATTCTCTGTGGACGATCTTTCACTCACTTACTTTTAAAACTTGCTACAATTGGCCCTGATCTTGCAGGCTAATTCTCTTCTAACTGTGCTGATATTTCTTTATTTTTTTTATATAGTCTAGAGCCACTGTAATTTAGCAGCTATAAATCTGTTTTCAAAACACACATAAATCAAGCACACTAAGAAGTGTATGATTTGTTGTTCATTTTTTAATATATGAATACATTAATACACTCTCTGCTTTTGCCATTTAAATTAATACAATCTCTGCTTTTTGATGTGCTGGTAGCCCTAATAATCATGCTGCTAATAATAATGCCGCTAAGTCAAAGTGCTAGCCTAAATTAGAAGCGTCATCTTTTCTAAATGGAAGCATCATAGCTTCTAATTGGAAGCGTCATCGCTGTTAATTGAAGTGTTGGCGCTTCGGTTGATGGCGAGGTCTCTTCTTGACATAAGCAACATTTTGTTTGTTACTAATCCCGAGCGTTATCACTAATAAAAAAGCAGACCTTAATATTTAGCTCGTTTCATTTTGACGCGTCATCACTTCTAACTCGAAGCGTTATCACTTTTAACTCGAGCGTTATAGTATATTTACAAATCTGTAACTTTTGAGATAATATGCACAAAGAGAAATTCTCTATTAATATAGAAGTTAATATTTACAGAGATTAACAAAGAAGCTGATTACCTAAAAGATTAACTTGGGAAAAATCTAGACAAGGACTGACATGGTATAGTTTGCGATGGAGATCTGTCTCGGGGTCTCCTTCTTCTTCTTCATAGACTTATGAGATTTTGGTTCTTCTTCTTCTTCTTCTTCTCCCTCTTCTTCTTTTTCTTCTTCTCCCTCTTCTTCTTTTTCTTCTTCTTCTTCTTCCTTCACTGCCTCTTTTTCTTCTTCCTCCTCTGCCTCTTCCTCGTCCGACAAGCTAATAACATCAACGTCCATTTTCTTTCTCCGCACAGTAATGGGGGGGACGATTGTCCTTTACCCAATTCTGCAGGTCTCTGCCTTGCTCTTAATACGTTTTCTACCATAGGGAGGGCGCTTGCATCAGGTGTGTCCTCCAGTGGTCGGATGCGAGCAGCCTACAAGATGATAGATATTCCATATTAATTTCGACTGATTAAGAATTAGGAATGTGCGATCGCTTCCTTAAGAAGCGATTGTGCTAGATATAGAGGCGTCATCGCTTCATTTCGTAGTGATTACGCTTGTGTTAGAGGTGTCATTGCCTCATTTAGAAGCAAATCTTGTCTTTCAGAGGTGCCATCGCTTCATTTGAAAGCGGTTACACCTCTACATTATAGTGATAGGGCCTATATTTGGATGCGATATCTCCTCGTATTAAATTTACCTTGTGCTCGAATTCTGCAATATACGAATGCCTCATTTTGTCGTTTGCTTTCCATTTAATCAGCATTGGGAAGCTGACGATGCTAGCAACCTTGTGTGGGGCGCACCTGCCGTTAATCTCGTACGCTCAGATATGAGAAAAATAAAATAAATATTTGATAACTTTCGTAATCGTCAGCGCTTATAAGAAAATAAAATAAGACATTTTAGGAGACGACATTACCTGCAGGGCAATAGTGCAACCATAAATATTATAACCACGCTTTGCTTTTGCTTTCTTAGCTATATCCCTCAACCTTTTCTCTTTGTCCACCGACATTAGAAGTTGATTGTACGTGTGATGACCCCATAGATATACGTTGAAATTGGAGAGATTATCAACAAGGGCGAGGTGGGAGTTGTTGAGGGTGTATTTTGTGTTTGTAAAGAGGACGGTGGCAAGGACGAACAATAGACAAAGTCTCAGAACATCGTCGTTAGCATCCTGCCCGAGTCTGTCAATCGCATTTTCAATGTCTGCCCTCATTACATCTTTCAGGCCCTTGATAAACCTATATCTAATGATCCGTTCTTCAGGAATCTCCACCTTCGGAGGGTAATCGGCGGGGTCGGTCATTCGAAGACCAATTATTAAGGCAAATTCAAAGGCCCGAAATATGATAATGCCAGACTTGACAATCCCAAAATTTCATATGTTGCCATGGTCCAAAAACTTGATGATTGCGTCCACGAGGCTGTTGATACTTATCACGCCCTTTAGAGCCACAAAGAATACACGAAAGATCGAATCATTGAGCAAATTTTTTCACCCCTCAGATGTCGTGTCATAAATGTTCCGACACTTTTTGATGGTGCACTTAGCAGTTGGGGTCTTGAGAACCATCTTCAAAATATGTGACACAGAAAAAAGAGAAGTTTAGAGAAGAAGGTACTAATAATAGGAGAGACGTTGCTTCTATGTATAGGCGCAAGCACCTCAAATATTGGAGCGCCGATGCAACGCTCCAAGCGGAGAGGCCCCCCCACCCATATATGAGATGCAAATGATTCATCTTCAAAATATGTGAAACAAAAAAAGGAGAAGTTTAGAGAAGAAGGTACTAATAATAAAAGCGGCGTCTTTTCCATGTACAGGCGCAAGTGCCTCAAATGTTGGAAGGCCTATGCTACAAAAACTAGAGCAGTGAGGTGCTCCCGCCCATATATGAGGCGCAAATGCTTCATCTATAGAACGGATGGCGCTTCTATTTACCATTTTTAAAATGAGACGGAAATAAAATAACGCTCACCTTGTTACTAGATGGAGAAATAGGTTTTCGCCGCTTTGATGTTTCTTACTATGCTCTGAGAAGATGAAAATTGGGAAGGCATAGGCGAAAAGTAATTTGTGAATATGTAATTTACAAAATTCCCGCCTTAAATATATTTCTCCAATGAGAATGATGGTCATTATACAACACGATGCCAGGCACCGTAATCCTGTCCGCTTCGCCTTGCTCCTTATTTAATGTTCTAATAATGTTAATAAATTAAATACATTTGGGCGTTGCTTCGCACAAAATGATGCTACGTGTCAAAATTTGGGGCACTTCGTATAATGTACGAAGCGCTAACGCTTCGTTCTCATCATGGAAACGCTAACAGAAGATAGCACTAATGCTTCTTACATGAGCGCTAGCGCTTCTCAGGGAGACCGAAGCTTCCTCTGACAGAAGGGCCATTAATGTTCAATATTCGAGCAAAAAATATTAAACATTCCGCCAATTAATGGGTGCTCAAAATGGTCTCTCAAAAAGTCAATTCAAATGGTAATGATTAAAATTGAGAATCACGAAGTCATGCCCCGCTTCTCATTTAATATTCTGACGATGGTAATAAATGAAGTAAGGTCGAACGCACTACGTGTCAGAAGGAAGTCATCTTCCATTTCACAAAGAGAGCGTAAACTCTTCAGTTAGAAGTGCAAACTCTTCGGTTGGAAGCGTAAACGCTTTGTTCTGAAGTGCAAATGCTTCGTTCAGAAGCGTTTGTGCTTCGTATCGAAGCGTAGTTTTAAGATGTAAGGACTATTATTGAAAACCATGATATCATGCGCCACTTTTAATTAATGATATTACATCAGGCAATAAGGGAATACTGTCGGCTATACCTGACGGAGGGAGGAAGGAAGTGTTGTTCCCAAGGGGAAGGTGATCGCTACTTATGTGTATATCTAATTAAGTTTTAACCTATTACAAGCGCACAATGGAAATTATAGCGCTAGTATAGGATCATTCCCACGAAGAAGTGCTTATCTTATCTATATTTCTATTTCAAAGTTTAGGGTTCTAAACTACTGGAGAAATATGAACAAAGAATGGGTTTTTAATCTAAATTACATAAAAGTAAATCTTAATCCTCCTTCTTCAGATTGAGGTCGTCAATCTCAATCTTTAGCTATCGGATATTTATAAAAGTAAATAGTACCATTACACCGTATTGCAGTTTTCTAGAATTTGGGCGTCAATCAAAAACTAAAATCCTGTAACACAGATTTAATCTAATCAATAATCTCCTAAAATCTGGGCGTCAATCAAATTCAAGAAAATTGAAGATGGAAAAGTAAAACCGTTACACTAATATGCAAATTCCAACCAGAGTCATCAATTTAAATTAAAACTTGGAGATGTTAACAAAGCATGTAAATAAAGCAAATAAAATCTAAACTAAAAAGCAAAATAAATTATATCTTTTACCCCTCAGTCGTAGTTGTCAATTGCTTATGAGAAATTAGAATATCTACACTAATCTTCGAGCTCACAATCCCAGTTGTCAATTATGATCAAGGAACCTTGGATATCTAAACTCTTCTAAACTAAGTTTTGATCAGAAGAAAACCCAACCTCAGTTGTCAGTTGATGATGAGAAATTATTCGATATTCTTAAGCCGAACCCTCTTATTGATAGATCATAAAGGGTCGGTTTACAAAGATCTATTTCTAATAAAAGAAATTAATAAAAGATTCCTAATATAACTCTAATTCCTAATTTTATTCTTCCTTGCTTTTGACGGTTTATGTGACTGATCATACCCCCAAACTTAAGTTTTGCTAGTCCCTAGCAAACAAGGAAAATAATTTTTCTTTAAAATTTAAATGCCATTTTCGTAGGGAGCACGATTGCATTTAGCATATGCAACAGGCCTTTAAACCCCTAGGCGATCCCTAGTGAAGGAGTTGTAGTCTCCTGAAGGTTTTCAGTGAAGTTACCTACAAATTTCAAATATTTTTAGATTTTTCAAAATATTTTCAGAAAGAAATTAAAGTCTATACTACTAAATTAATCATCACATTTTTGGTATGATCTTTAAAAATTCCAAATCCTTCACCTTTACTTTCCATCATAGTAATTATCCTTGATCAGTACTCAATAATTTTAACTCTATAAAGCATGGAGTGTGTGCGTATCGGTGAAAAGTTTATTCATCATAGATTTTTCTAAACTGCAGATTTAGAAAATATTTTCATCCAAACTCTCACTTTTCGGCATACTCTCAAAAGAATATCAAAAATTTTGGGTTCTCTCAATATGATGTATATGATAAATTCGAAGGACAATTGACTAAAAAGTATAAATCTCATGGAATGGATAATCAGTTCTGTTCATATGATTCATTGTTCATTCATAGTATCTATTGCATACATCTCTACTAGACTCATACTTTTTATAAATCGTAAATAAAAAAGGACTTTCCTTCGGCTTGTAATGGGGCTTTTGGGTTAGAGGTTTCAAGAGAAGGTATAAGGATTTAAAGTTTTCTAAGAATTCAGCTTTTCCTATTTTCTCCTTTTTTTTTCTTTTTCCGCTTCAGTAAGTATCCAAAAAGTTGGATAACTTCTTCCCATCTTTACTTTTGTAAATCCCAATCTTCTTCAGAGTTTTTGGAATTGTATTTTACGATTTTTCTTCTTTTCTATCCTTTTGAATGTTTTAGTGCATAAAATCGTGATTTTACGATTCTTTATCCTTTTTCCATATTTTCTTCTTTGTATTTCTTCTCAATTGTACCCTTTTTGGCATATCTTTTTCTATTTAATTCATACTCCTTTCACTCCCTCTGCTTCCCTTCTTTTTCATTCTAAACTCTCTGAAAATTGTAAGGGTTGAAGGTTGAAAGCTTTGGGCAATACATATGATTAAAGATTTATAAAATCTCGGTACAAAGAAATTCAGTTTAGGCTTCTAATATGGGTTCAAAGGATGATTGTTTTCTGGGATTTTGGCTTTTTGGCTTTGGTTTAATAAAAGATGGCCTTTCATCATTTTCACGATTTACTAGCATGGATGTCTTATTGTTTTGATATATTTAACAGATAGTTCTAAAGTAAACAATTCACCACAATCACAGAATATTTAATTCTAAGTTCAACAATATTTAATCACAGAAGTATGTCAAGAAGTTCAAGAAAATTTTTAAGTTTGAAACTGAAACAGTATCTCTCAGAATAAAAAGAGGATATATTAGCTCAATATCTCACTAGGTTTATAATTTTGAAACTATAATATGAATTTTGCAGTTTAAATTAATCGTATAGTTTCAAACATTCATTAGATACAGTGCTCAAAAGTGCTATACATGAATTGTAACTGTTTGTTTTGATTGTTGAACTTTTGCTATGATGCGTTGTAAAGTTTTCAAGAAAAAAAATTCATATCATATTTTGCATATAATGGTTAATCTAAAATTTTAAGCAAAAAGTAAAGGCAAAAAAAAAGTAAAAAGAAAGTAAACTAACTAGATAAAAAATTTAAAACTACTAAATTTATATACTACGATTGTGTATCTCCCCCCAAACTTAACTAGGACAATGTCCTCATTGTGCAAAACAGGGGACATAAATATTTAATAAAATTTTCATACCTGTGAGGTTGATGATGTGCTGTAAATTTTACTCACTCGGCGATGATGGATATGGTACAAGGGTTGCTGTAGGTGGTGTTGGTACTGGCAAGGCTAGCAATGAGTAGGAACTGCTTATCTGGTCTTCTACGGAGTCGGACATAACTGCTGTGGAACAGTCCTGCTCTGATTGTGAGCTCCATTGTAATCCCAAACTTACTTTTGCTGTTATTGCTGCCTCTTGTCATTCCCTCAACTGACCCTCAACTATTTCTTTATTTTTGAACTTTTCATTTAGCATTGTGATCACAGAAGATTTCAATTCTATTTCATCTTTCAGCTTGTCGGCTTCAGTGTGTAGTCCTGTTACTGTAGTCTAGAACTTGCACGTGATTGAATCAATTTTGTCTTTTTGTTCTGCACATGTTAGGACTAATGAATCTTTGTCTTCCTGAAGCTTCCGTAATCTTCCTTGAGCCACTGCTAGCATGTGATTTTTCTCATGTAATTGAGCATTTAACGATTGCAAAATTCCCTGTGGACTTTTTCTCTTACAGTTTCTTTGAAATCTGGGTCTTCAAGAAATGCCCAAATTGCTCTGTCAAATTTGCTAATTTATCTTCATAATTCTTCTTTTCTTCTTCCCATGCTTGCCGGTATTCTCTATGCCTCTTATTCTTCTCTTGGAGTTGCACAACTCGACTTTGAAGTGTTGCAGTAGATTCCTGGACTTTCTTATTTGTTTTAGTTGTCCAGTGTGCATGATGTTCTCTCGCAGCCTTTCGTTTTACATTTTCTTTTCTATCAGCTCTTGGCATTCTTGTGCATTAGGCATATTATCTCAAACTTTTTTTTTCAACATCTGGATTTATTCCATCATTCTCCTCACAACACCTGGCAATGGAGCATTTGTGGTTTGCCATTGCTCTACTGATGCCAGTCTTCTTTCCAGGTCCTGTTGTGCTTCGATGAAAGCTGGTGCCGTTGAAATTGTGGCTGGAGGAGATGGTACTCGGGTCATTAACTCAATGAAACCCACCCTTGGGGTCTTAGAACTTGGTCCTTCCCCTGGTGCTTCAAATGTTGGAGTTGGCTCTGTAATGATTGGAATTGGGAGTGGAGCAATCAACTCGATAGGAGTAGGCACATGGCTAGAAGTAGCCATTTTAACTTCGTCTGCTTCTATGACTTGTTCTTCAGTAGGAGGAACAACTTGCTCCTCAACAGCTGTTGTCAGTGGGCTCATAGGTGCTGCTTCTATACTAAGTGGTACTGTTGGTGCCCCTGTAGAAGGGGACAAAGCAGGTCCAGTGGGTGAATCCAACTCTGAATCGTACAGATCATCATGACGCTCAGTAGGTGTTGGTGGAATCATCACTTCCTGTGCTGCTACCACTGATTTCTTTGGGGTTGCTGGTTTTTCAACAATTGGTGCTTCCCTTATTTCAGAATCTGATTCTTGTGTGGTCACTGGTATATGAGGGGTGCTCTTCTTATGTGTAGGTAGTGGAATTTTCTTTCTATTTTCAGCACTAAGAGTCCTCCTATAGGCTATTATGGTGAGGCCATCCTCTGCTCTTGGCAGAAACTTTTCTTTGGGGTTGATGTTATATCCCACATTGATTAGTAAGTTTGTTATTAGACATCTAAAGGGCAGACATATTTTCTATGTCTGATACTTCTCCAAACTTATTTTCTCCCTCACGGTATCTATTACCTCCAATAGGTAAGATGGCACATCGAACCAGAATCGATTAGCCATAAGATACAGGGCCTTTACAAAAAGTGCTTGTCTTTGTGTCCCGTGGAGTGAATAGTCTCATGAATTAAAACATCGAAGAAGTGAAGGGACAAACTTCTTTCTTCTAAATCCTTTCGCAGGAAGAATGACTTGTCCTTTGGGGATCAACCTAATAATTCTGTAGCCATTTGAGTAAAATTGGGAAGGCTCTCAGGGGGTTCTCTCAGCATATTTGCTTCCGGAATGTCAAGGGATACCTCAGGTCTCTGCAAGGGTGCATTCATTACCCCAACTACTATTTCTTTCGTTATGAAAATTGGGAGTTCGTCAATGGTTGTGGACAGGGATGGTGTGGGTCCCTTGCTACTGTTGGTTAAATTTTTATAGAATAATCTAACTAATCGATGATAGACTTGAGTTACTCCAGGCTCTAAGAAATAGTGGATTCCGACATCTCTAAAATATTTAATAGCTTTCCCACTAATTTTGAAGCTTTCCAAAGCAGCAACTTCTACCGCAACCTCGGATCCCACAAGATGGTGTTCAGTTGAAGCTGAGATCCGACTCAGATTTTTATCAGCGGACACTGGCTTTTTACCCTTGTCCCTTTTTGTACCCTTTTTCGGGGCAGAAATCGGTTCAGAATCTACCTCCTCCTTAGGGGTTTCTCTAACAACCACTCCCGAGTGCTTTGCTTTCTTTTTGGGTGGGTCTGCTAATTTTGATTTAACTTTTTGGGCAGCAGCCCGTTCTATAATCGTTTTAATGGGAGAGGAGTCTGAAATGTTACCTTCTTCTTCTTCGTCTTCCCTCGCTCATTTTTCATGTGTTTTTGCCATTCTGCAATCCCCCTTTTTTTTCTGCAAGATGTAAAAGAATGGTACTTAGTTCATCGGATCTTGCATATGATAGTAAAACTATTTATAGAAATCCATCCGATAGAAGATTATTACTTTGTTCCTGCCAAACCCTAATTTCTGAATTTGCATTTAGGAGATACGTGTGTTGGTGCGCGCTTTTTCTGGGTTCCTCCCGGTTCCCGTTGAATAAGTGGCTTCCAATTCTGTCCTGTTGGACTCTAGCGATGTGGTGTATGTGATAAGGTGAGGATAAATAATAATAGGAGGAGTTTCCTAGGATGATTCCTAGTTGATATGTGATCGCCAGCTGCAAATATTTATCGACGCTGCAATACGTCAATGATCACACGTTTAAGCGGGTGTGGGTTACTTCTATACTAAATCGTCCGCCTGCGAACGTCAGCAGCGGTGTCCGCTTTTAATTAGATAGTTTCAGCTTTCTTTTTAGTTTCCCTTATTGCAATTATGGTCAGTTTAGATTCTCTTTTTTTTTATATTAATTATGATTAGGTGAGCTTATTATGATGGATTATTTTAGTGTCCTGCTGCTATCAAGAGTCCAATCATTTTCAGTTTCTTGGTGTCATTAGGAGTCTAATTAATATCAAAGTCCTGGTACTACTAAGAGTCCAATCAGTTCCAGTCTCTTGCGGGTACTAGGAGTGCATGTGTATCAGTTCTAATATTATTCCAATTAAATAAAAGAGTCCAATTATTTTGCAATTCTAGATAAAGCAGGTACGCTAATTTTATTGCAATTTCAGATAAGTAGATGTATCAATTGTATGAAAATTATAACTAAAGCACTTAAGGTAATTTTACTAGAATTCTAATTTGAAGAAAATAAAGACTAATTTTTTTTACTGCGACTCTGATTGAAGCAATAAATTAATTTACTAAAATAGGAATAAATGATCGAGGCAACAAAATTAACTCTTTTTTTAGAATCATAATCTACGGATCAATTATGATAAAAATTTAACTAATAACAAACGAATTAACTTTCCTAAATTCTGGTTTAGATAATAAATTGACTGAACTAGAAGACTGAATTGAATCAAGCAAATAATGGTATGAAGGCCTATTTGATGCAATTAGCCAATTATATTGAAATAGAAAAACTAACTATAACTAACTAGTTAACCTTGAACAATCTAAAAAAAAGGGGGGGTTGGGCCCGCTATGCTAAGGGGGATTGGCCTTGTACCTGAGTACCCTCCAAAAGCTCCCGTGGATAAATCGGATGGCTGAGATAAAAGATAGGTCGATAGTTAAATAATAAAAGGGCGATTTTTAGAATTGAATTCGAAATTATAATAAGAAATTAGATTGAGAAACCTAAGTTATGAACTAAAAAATATATTTTTTAGATTTTTTGACTGTATGAAAACATAGAATTAAATTATAGATTAAAATTTTACGACTGAATTCGGGTTCGAAATCAGAAAAATCAGGCCGTATGATTAAAGACTGGTTCTGAACTCTGAGAGTGAGAACCAGAAATTAATGATAAGACTATAAATTAAGATTTTAGAGTAGAATCATAGTATAAGGTGGGTATATCGGACTGCTAGATTAAGGACCGGTTCTAGAAATAGAGAACTAGAACCGGATATAGAGAATTTCAGTTCGAAGAGGGTGCTACGGTCTAAAAATTAGAAATAGAATTGATTAATTAAACTGAGGGGAAATCCTAAGTTTAAAATAAAATTAAATTCTTACCTAGGGTCGGGGCTGCAGAGAGGAATCATCGAAGATTCAGGGGTTTGAATATCGAAATCATGACTAATTTGCTCTATGGACTTGTCCTCGGAGTTCTCTAGTTTCGAAGTCCCAAAAAAATTATGTTCTCTCTCTCAAAATTGCCAGCCTCTCTTCTCTCTTCGAGAAAGAAGCTTTTTATAGGTTTTCCTTCAATTACGCGCCTATTTTTGGGCATTTAATTAAATTATGTGCCAGTTTTCTAGCGCTTAATCGCTTTGAGTCGGTCACCGACTGACTGAATTACTCAACGGGTTTCCTAGTCCTAACGAAATCAGGACTAATTACGTGCGTGATGGGACGTGCGTAATCCTATTAAGCTTGTTACCTGTAGTGCTTAATTGAGGAAACGTAGTCAAGGGTAGGAGACTAGGTCGGGCGTAGGCCAATTGCGCTCTGGTGGTGTAGCGCTCAATCCAATCGCATGTCTGTTTCCAGGCGCGTAATCGAGTCTCAAAACGGTATGTGAAAGGAAGGTTAGTCTAAAAGGGGACTGATCGTGCGCTCATGGTTGTGTGTGTGATCAAATTGCACGCAGGTTTTCAGTCACTTAATTCAGGGTTGTCTGGGTATGGTCTCAAGAATGGAATGCAGGACTATTATTTCAGTCTGCATTCCGACTATATACTATTGCTTAGTATATAGCCTCCCTAAATTGGGATCTGAGCCATAAAGCTATTGTTCCAGCTTGTGTTTAGCCATGTATAGTTGCATGGTCCCATATCGAGGGTTAAAAAGGTCAAGGGCTGGCCAAATAAATTCGTGTACTCCGAGAGGGCGAAATGGGAGTGTCTACAGATGCCTCTCTTCGACGCGCTCTTGCGAAGTAAGAACGCGTTGAAGAAGTAGACACCCCTATTACGAGGTGGCTTCTCGTTTCTTGGGAATTCACAAATGTGAATTGGTGATGCTGACATGGCAAGCTTGGCTTTCTTATCTATCAGCACAAGCTAAAATGAAGCATTTGAAGGGCAAATGGTAGCTGTCAAAGGGCATATTCTGAGACTGTGGGTGCATGGTGCATCCCGTCGCATGGCACGAGCTAATAGAGGGATTTTACGCAATCGAGGTATCGGGGCATCAATCAAATGTCCAAAACAAGGTCCAAGGACAGATAATAAAGAGATGAAACAATATGTAGTGTCGAAAGCTTTTGCAAGTCATGTCAGACTGAGCGCATCATTGCTCACACCAATGTGTGTCAGACATTTCGTTTCCAATAGGCATTTGTAAGTTCTTAGATTGGGTATACTCATTGTTTGGGTTCCCAGGGGAATGGTTGATTTGGGCTAGTAATTGAGGTAAATTTTGTGAAGTGTGCTCAGTTGAATTCTGCGCAGTGGCATATGCGCTCGATTCATCTAAAGTTTTTTTTTTTTTTGTGCATTTGAACAAGCGATCCTACGCAGTAGCGTATGCACTTGATTGCGAGTTCAGAGGGCTTTGGGATTTAAAGGTCAAGGCTAAGTGTAGTTGGTTGTGGTATTTAAAGAAAGGTGAGTCGGGTCTATGTATTTTGTTCATTTTATTCTTTTTCTTTTTTTGTTTGTTTTTTTTGCTTTGCAAGTAAGATAAGAAAGATTTTCGAAATAAAAGATTTTAAAATGAGTAAGGGGTTTTGAAATTTTAGAAATTTTAACTTAAGATTAATTCGGTGGTAAAACGAGAGAAAACATGGCTTTTGAGGCGTCGCTGAGCAGACCCACCGGTACGAGATTTGTGGACCCTACCGTTCATGTGATTATCAAGATGACACTTGGCATGCCAGATACTCCATCTAACCTTCTCGACGAATACTGATGATTGTCTCTTATGGGAGGGCTACAGTAATTCGCGAGTTGAGAGGGACGAGTTTTGAAAACATTTTGACTTAATCATAGATAATTATAATTTACAAGAAATATCGAATAGTTGAAAAAGGGGTAGTACTTACCTGGGGATGATACTAACCTGAATTATGCGGTGAGACCTTGGGAATATTGTAGCGGTGGTACTTTGGTAGTATTGTAGCGTCGCGGCGGGACTTAGTGGCTATCATTGTAATGTAATGTTTCAGGTGCAAAGTCGTAGTAGGGTACCATTTTTTTTTCTTTTTGCTTGTTACTTAAGCGGTGGTTGGCGATTGTCGGCGTGATGTCGCGATGGGGCCTTGGTGATCGTAGTGGTACAATGATGGGACTTGAGAGGTATTGCTGGGATGTTCGCGCTGTAGCTTGGCGGTAGTGAAATGCGATGGGACATGGGAGTAGTCCCACATCTTCCTGCCTTTCTGTTGTAGTGGCGTCTGGTAGGTTTGTGGGACTACCCCTTCGTCTGGTAGGTTTGTGGGACTACCCCTTCGTGGGACTACCCCTTGGGCAAAATCAGGAATTAAGCCCCTGCCATCAGCCGTTTGATCTGATTGCACGCTTGATTTTAGGCGTGCAATTCAGGGTATAAGGAAAGTGTTTACGCGTGTGAAGATTATCGTGTGATTGAATTACGTGCGGGTGGCATTTCGATATTGCGCGGCTACTGTGAATCGTTTAACATGTTTGCGCAACATATTGTAAGCGCGGGATTGGAGAGTCACCAGGCCACTGTGCGGGTGACCTTTCATATTGAGCGTCAAATATTTGTCGTTCGATTGGATTGCGCAGTCTGTAGCAAGTGCGAGATCGTAAGGTTGCGCCGTCTGTGCGGGCGTTGCTCTAATTGCACGCAGAATCCGGGTGTGTGTTTTGGATTGAGTGCCACGTGTGTAGCGCATGATTAAATTAAGCGCGTGTTTTCATGCGCGTGATTAAGGCCGTACTCTATATAAGCGAAGGAGTCTTTATTTTCTTTTCATTCTCAGGTTTAGTCTCGAGTCTTGACTTTTCTGAGTGTTCTATCGTCCTGAGATTCGTGTTTCAGCAATATTGAGGGATTTAACCGTCAGATTGGGATGAGGTTTCTTCCTATATTCATTATTTCACATGATCTTCATGCCAGTGTGATGTCAGAGGACAGCATTATTCTGAGAATGGGCGGTATTGGGAATGAGAGCGTCGGTCTTCACACTGTTCCTTTCTAGGGAGCAGTGAAGGCAATGTTGATGGGGTGGTGACAGAGGAAGTGAAGATGGCGGGGAGAGGAGGTGCTGTAAATGGAGGGATGCATTACCCAACCAATCCTTCCATCTCTTCTTCCGGTGGCTCGTTTAAGTTCTCAATGTCTGGTGGCAACATTTCTTAAGCCTCCGATTGGATGTTCTGCTCCTCATTTTGGCTCATCGTAATTTTGATTTTCATTTTGAGTTGTATGTTAGATTTTAGGTTTTCATTTTGGATTGTAATTCGGGAGGTATGCCTCCGATGAAACTTGTAAAATTTTAAATTATAAATAAAGGGCCATTTTTTTATTATATATTTTCACTGTCTCGTTGGTTGGCTTAAATTTTTATTGATTAATTAACTGTACTTGCTTTATCATAGTTTTAAGATCTGAGTTAGCTTATAGTTTTAAAGTTCGTTATGAGAATGACCCAAGGTTTATTCATTCGTCCTATTAGGTCCTACTTAGTAGGTTCACTTGATTTTATCAGGCTTGTTGGGGCATTTTTTTTTCAAGTTAGATTCTGTCCTGTTTGAGGTTTTGGTCTTATTGAATGTAGTTTCTTTTGTCTCAGGTATTTTATTTTGTTCAAGGTGTAACCTGAGATGATACTTGTTAGAATGTGTGAGTTTTTCATGGGTTCTAGATTGTGGTTGGGTGTTTCAATCCTATTGGTCTATCTAGACTTGGGGAGTAGGTGCTTTTAGAGGGGCAAGTGTGGTATAATTATTGGTTCAACTTGGTTGTCATGAATTGTGGTATTTTTAAGGGGGATGTGTATGGTTTTGGATTCAATCAGCTTGGTAGGGGGTTCAAATGTGTGGCACTTGTCCATTGGTGATTCAAAAAAACATAGTTTATAAATGTGTGAATTTAAGGCTTTGGGTTTATTGTTTATTTTGGACTTTCATTTTAAGCTTATAGGTTAAAAAGTTTTGGGGGGTATCTTGTGTTTATAACTTTGAGCATTTTTTATTTATTAATGTCTTTTATTCCTTTTTGTTTCGTATCTCGGGTATTGGACCTGATAAACCGTGCTTATTAAGTAGATGATGAGAATGGACGGGATTGGAAATTCGGGGTGATGCTAGGGTTGGTGCTATCAATCCAACTCGAAGTGTCACCCCATCGGGGGAAGAGATGGAAGAGAAAAAGGTGGTAGAGAGGAAACCCAAGTATAAGGCAAGGTCAGAGTTCTTGTGACCAATGCCTATTTTTCCTCGGTAGGCTCTGCGGATTCAGTGTTAGTTGCTCCTCATTTTTTAATGTGTCCAAGGGGAGCTTCCAACAATGGATCCCGCAGATCCTGGGTGGCTTTCTGTGAGCCACTCTTCCTTTCCTATCAGTCCGGGGCAAGGGGAATTGGCTATCACGGTTAGAATTCGCTCATGGTGCTTTCCTTCTCCAAACTTCTCTGAACGTGCTGATTTCAGCATTGCCTGAACGTGCTGATTTCAGCATTGCTTGAATGTGCTGATTTCAGCATTCCTATTTTAACTGTATATTCAGAGGGTATGCCCTCGGTGTGTGTTTTAATTATTTTATTGATTTATAAAGTTGTTGTGTTCTCTATACTCTTGTCTTGTTTTAGTTCGATTTTCTCGGTATCGTGTTTGACTAATGTGATATTTATTTATTTGGGTTTAGTTTAATTTAAATTTATTAAATTCAAGGAGCACCAGGGGTAGCATCCCCTTTTTTTGTTGTTTTTTTTTTTAGCTTTAGCTTAAGGGATATAGAGGCGATGGGGGGCATTTTTTTTGTTGTATATATTGTTTGTTAGAATGTATGGAAGATGGGGGCTACCTTTCTTTTTGGTGTAATTGATGAACGTGGAGGAGGGGGTATTTTTTTGTTGTTCGGTCTTAGTTTTGGGGTGCTCTCTTTTTCTTTTGGGGCGCGTGTTTCTTTAAGTTAGAAGTGTTTTGGTGGTTTCACCAAGGGTGTAATTTGAGTCGATAGTAAATGTCAGGAATGTCCTAATTTCGGGTTTTGACTTGCTATCTTAGGTGTGAAAATTTTATTTCTGGGAAAATTACGTGCTTATCCTCGGGCGTTTAATCTAATCACGCACCAAAATTTGAGCGCGCATTTCAGAAGGGTGAAGAGTTATTATGCGCTAGTTCATAGGCGTTTAATTCATTTAAGCATTTGAACCTATGCGCAGGATGAACACGACCGCTGACATTCCTGCGTCAACGTGTGGGCGTTTGAGGTGATTACGTGCTCTTAGTAACGTGATCAACCGGTCGGATAGATGTGGGTGGGCGAGGAAACCATTTGCGCGCTCATCAGTGTACATTTGATCAGAATTAAGCGTTTCATGAGTGGCGTGTGATTCGATTGAGCGCTTTATTTTAAGCACGCAATTCGAGCGACTTCTATAAATTGTTCAGAACTTCTCATTTTCATCGCGCGATCCATTGTAGTCGTTGATTTTCTTGTTTCCTAGTTTCTGTGTGCTCATTTTTTATGTTTTCGTGATATCCTATGATCCGGTCGTCCGTTTCGGGTGCCATTTCTTCCATTTTCTTCAGTTTTTTTTTAGCTCTTCATATCAGATGGAGGATGAGGGTGTTAGTAGGCTAGAGCTCACTATTTCTGAGTTAGAGGAGATGTTGATGAGCGATGGAGGTGAGAGTTCAGGGGCACAGGCTAGAGCCATTGCCATAGAGGCGAATATCAGGGAGATGGTCGTGGAGGGAGTCCTCGAGGGTGACCAAATGGTGGTCAGGGAGGAGGTACCCGAGGCAGAGCCAGGGGTAGCCGAGGAGGAGGGCGACAGAGTTGAGGGTGAGCAAGGTGAGGAGCAGCCAGGCGCTGAGCCTCGGGATCGTAGGCACTATCCACTAGAGGATTTCTTTGCTAGAGGCCGGGTAGGTCCCCGCAAGCAAGAATTTTTTTCATTTTCCTAGGCATTCAGGCTATGACATAGGCCCGTTAGGATCTGTAAACCCTTTTGATTTCGTCAGACCTGCATTGATTATGGATCGTGTTTACTTGTGTATTATGACGACATGTTTTATTTAATTATTCTTATCATGTTTTGTGTGTTCGTTGTAAGTTATTATTATGTGGTTTGGGCATATTTCATTTGCTTTGAGCTCTAATTTTATTTATCTTTCGTCATAGGTATGCGTTAGTCTTACTGTCATTGTTTGTATTTTGTTCACTAGGAGCCCCCACAGTTGGCTATCAGCACGACATGGACCGAGTCTCATACTTGGTACCGTGCCTTGCCGGAGTTTCAGCGGGAGCGGTTGGTGTCTTTCGGGTTGGGACGATTTTGGAGGAGTTGGAGCCTTTTTAGGTCGATCAGGGTTTGATCGCGGCGATTATAGAAAGGTGGAGCGAGAGGCATCAGGCACTTCTCTTTCCAATCGGTATGATGCTGCCGACCCCTGAGGACTGGGTCTGCATTACTGGTCTTCATTTTAAGGGCGAGCCGATCACGAGGCGGATGGCAGGGAGTTATTTAGAGGTATGTGAGGAGATCTTGGGTGTGCCTTATAGGTTGAGTGGATTGAGGGATCGGTGTTGTATTCGGGTCCTTGGTTTTTCGATATCGTTCCAGGTGGGTTCACCCCTGAGGCGTCAGAAGTGGCGTGACTCTGAGGCACGTTGTTCGAGAGTGATGGGCCTAGAGCCCGTGACCGAGTCGGGATTGGCAGCGGATAGGGTGCTCCGAGCATTCTTGATGCACTTCTTGGGCACAATACTTTTCTCTTCTTCGACTCGGGGATGCGTCACTGGATTATTTTTGATGATTCTAGGGGATTTAGATCGAGTCCCGACCTATGCTTGGGGTGCAGCTGCGTTGGGGCATCTCTACGAGCAGTTTTACCATCGGGGTCAGGGGATAGCATCGATCGGAGGTTTCCTCCCGTTTCTCCAGGTGAGTTTTAGTTAAATTGTTATCGTGGTTACCCTTTGGTCATAGTGACGATCTTAATGTTTATTGCGTATGGTCGTTGTTGTTATATTATCGTTTTCAGTTTTGGGTATATGATCATTTCGCTTTTCTGTGCCTGATCGATTTTAAATGTAACCCTTGCAAGTGCATAAGATCTATTGCAGTATGGCAAGAACAAAGGTGTCGAACCCACAGGGAAATCTTGAATTTTAATTAATTCTCTCAGAGATTTAAAAACGTCCCCAAGGAAGTACCAAAGGGCAGATTCAATTTAACAAAAAATTTATCACTTTTTCTAAATGCAAAAAAATAAATTAATCTAAATAACTAATTACCGATGAATCTAAGAACAATATTTAAATAAGATCAAGAAATATGCTACCCCAGATTTGTACCCCGCTTTCATTAAAGAATCATTCACACCATCGCCATCATTCATTCATAAAAATGATTTGAAATAAAGTATGATCATCAATCCGGCATACCCTATCTAAAAATAATGACTCAGCCTATCATTGCGGTATGAGTCATGTAAGAAGCATAGTGTATCTCGTGATGTGTAGATCAAAACAATAAAAACATTAGACTATGGTATTAATCATAAATATGGGTACTTATCTGGGGATCGCATCTTTCCCGATCTACTGATTTAGCCGCTCATCTTTGGTGTATGATCTCCTTGTTCATTCAAAGCCATTCCTCTTTTTATTTCTTCCAAAAATCTTTGGCTACAATGCCTTTTCCTAAATACAATTTATGAATATAAAAGAAAGACAGTGCAAATCCTAAGTACAATCTACCCAAATCAATCCCTAGAAGAAGGAGAAAAGAAGAACTTTTAAAAAGATGCTCAGAGGAGTCTAAAACCAAAAATAATAATGAATAAATAATCCTCTCCAAAAACTCTAAAAAAAGAAAAGCTAAAACTAACTCTCTAATTATCTATCTCTAATTCCTATCTCTAATTCTTGCTCCTAATTTCCTTTCTTTAATTCCCCCTTTTTCGAAGTGTTTGATCCGCTTTAAATAGAGCCGAAGTTTCCCAGCCACAAAGGTGTTCCAACTCGAAAATTTAGGGTCGATTAATTGACCCAATAGGGTCGATGCATCGACCTCCCAGATTTTCGTGAATTCCCGCCAAACTTTACATCAGACATTGCTTCAGTATTTTGGCCATAACTTTCTGTCGCAAACTCGGATTGAGGCGATTCTTGCGTCGTTGGAAAGCTGATAGAAAGATCTACAACTTTTGTGTTTTAACAATTTCATAATTCGGCCATTTTGAAGGTCCAAATTGATCTGTAAGTTGCACCAAGTTCTCGATGACCCAAAGTTACAGTGTTTTGACATTATTTTCGGAATTCTTGGGCTGTTTTCTGCACTTGGCTTGTATTTACCTGAAACACTTCAAATCTAATAATTCTTATCAGATAGCCTTCATCGAATAGCTAAATATAGGTATCTAGGGGTGAAATATCATCATATTTAGGAGTTCGACTAGCAGAGGCTCGTCAGCTCCTGGTGAGTTAGTTTACTAGTTTTAATTCATTCACACGTTATATTGGTTTATTTTGGTAATGTTTTTAATATAGTGGTCTTGTTTTCATTGTGGCTAGTTTGAGAGAGAGTTTGAGGTTGTTTCGCCGGTGGCGATGATCGACTGCGGCCAGAGAGGCGTGGTCTTACATTCGGAGATGGAGCGATTGGTAAGTATCTTGGATTGGACTTATTAACTATTGACGGTTTGGGGATCCTTGCTAATGTTAGCATATTGGTGGTGTTTTTAGATAGCAGAGCTTTTCGCTGCAGGGGCTTCGGGTCAGGCATTTGATCCTTCTTCAGTGGCTTCCTCCAGTCGGGAGGATCCAGCGATAGTTCGTCTGCGGTTTGAGTTGGAGCATTGGGTAAATTCCATCACTCTTCAATTTACTTGTGTTACTATACTTGTTTGTTAGGCATTATTATTATATTGACTTGATGGTTTACTAACGTGTGTCGGTGTTTCAGCGTCGAGTTGCTGAGGACTTACAGACGAGGGAGGTGACCGCCGCCTCTCTACGTTCCGAGAGTCAGGTATGGTTTAGTGTAATTTAGTTTGGATTGTTCATTTCTATTTATTCTAACTCGTTCGTATTGGCTTGTTGTTTATTTATTTATTTTTTTGTTCAAGCAGTTCCGGACTCCGCTCCTGAGGCTCCTCCTCAGGGGTCCATTCCTATCCCTACCCAGGTATGTTTTAGTCATTAGGTTCATAACTTATTTGTTATCATAATATTCGTCTGATGCATTTATTTATTCTCGTTATAGCCATTTGTGTTTGCCGTCCCTTGGGTGCCATCTACTGATCCTGTGACCGCAGAGACAATCGAGCGACTTCTGGGAGAGAGGCTAGATATGGTATATATGTATTTTTCATTTCAAATTTTATTATTGTTCATATATGCATATGCTTGCTTCCTTTGATTCAATAGAGTTATACAGGTTCGTCAGCTCGAGGAGGCACGGCTAGAGGCAGCACGGGCGCGCGCCACTCTTGAGGCGAGACAGGTCCTCGGAGATGTGGAGAGTCGTGAGGATCTAGTGGTCGAGATGTTGGTCACACATAGGACTCATACGGAGGCACTAGCGGTAGCGTGTCGGACGACACGAGCAAAGATGCAGGTGTCCCTAGTCCAATTATAGTATCGCCTGACGAGGGGCGAGCGGGGGTCGCACAGGTCAGCTAGTCATAGTGAGGGGTCAGAGTCGAGGGCTATGAATTCTTCAGCTGAGTAGTCTCATCATACCTCTCGCAGTCGCGACAGGAGCAACAGACGTGAGGATTCTGTCATTCGGGGGAGTCATGCGAGGCTTCCTCCTCATTCTCAGTCAAGGCGGTCGGTCAGTCAGGCTAGTGAGGGGGGTTCGATGGCGGGTCCTTGCCGTTTAGAGGTTCCATGGACTCTGGGTGTCGGGATTGTGTTTTCAGACGATCAATTTATGGACCTCTGGGCTGATGATACCGACGATAGCGACGCTCGTCTTCCTCAGTGGCAGTGTAGGGATTAGGGGTGTGTGTGCATTTGTTTATATTCGTTGTATGTGCGTTGTATATAGGGGGAGTGTTCCCAGTGAAAAATGTGAAGAAAAAAGAAAGGACTATTTTTTTGGTATATGTTTATATATATAGGGATTTTTGGTTCAGATATACTTGATTTGCTTCTCCTCCTTTGATTACCTTTTAGTGTTTTCTTTTTTTTTTGCTTTCGGTGCTGTCACTAGGACTTGGATGCTTTCTGAGCTGGCCTGGTGCTGGTTTGAAGGTCGCTTTGCGTCTACACATGTAAAGGTAATGCTATCAGTAGTTTTGTTCCCCCCCCTTACCAGTTGTTAAGGGGGGAAAATATCTCAAACCGGGGTCTGGTGATAGAAAGGTGGGTATAAGTTTTTTTCTTTTTCTCTCTTTTTTTTGACTTTTTCTCTTTTTCTTTTCTTTCTTTTTTCTTCTTCTCTTTTTTTTTTTTTGAAATAATAACTAGTGCAACAGGGAAAGCAAATGACAATAAAAATAAAAATAAAATTCCCTAGCATAGAAGCGTGGTTGAACTTGCAGTACGATATTTTGACAGTGCTCTCTGAGCGGTATCTTCATCATTCTTCATCATTCTTCATCTTTTTCGTAGTCGGGTCAATGTTTCCGATATAATTTTTCTTCTTCAAAAAAAAAAAATGCCCCAGCGTAGAGATGCAATGGAGCTTCCCTAGGCCTTAGATAAGCATTTTGGGTCTATAAATAGTCATGGGTATTAAGTGAATTAGTCTTGCAGAAAAGTGCATCGGTACTGTCTCCGAACCGGGGGGAGGTCCTTCGATTAATAGCGTACGGGGGTCTATCTTAGGGTATTGATCATCCTATCCCGTGGTTATTTAGGAAAAGCATGGTAAGTATAATGAGTGATTGCATCAATCGTCATTCAGTGGTTTTCAGTTTCATTCCTAAGAATATCCTCTGAAGTCTCAGATTTATCGTCCAAAATAAAACTAGAAAGGGGAGAGGTAAGGCTTAGTGGTATGGGGAATAGTTCGTAACTAATACCTTTTCAAAAGGGGTAAGTAACAATCTTCTCTTCTGAGGGGTATGAAATGCCATGATCGAGCTCTTTGTCATGTTTCGGTACCATAAAAATCTCGCATTCTATGGCTAGCAGGAGTTTATCCTCGTCCTGCCAGCTTACGACGATATCTAGTAGTATGAGAATATCAGGGATGCCCTTGTAGCTTGCTTATACACTTCCAGTAAAATTACTGGAGATATCCTCATGGCCTGCTTATGCTTCCTTGAGTTCATTGACTTGTTCATTCGTCGTAATGCTCTCGCTCGATATATATATATATATATATATATTATTTGATGTGTACATTTCTTTGGAAGCATCCTGCTGGCGTAAGAATGATGAGTTTTGATTGAACCTAACATTTTCATTTTTTTTCTCTAACATCTCCTCCAATGGCAGGGATAGGAAATGAGAATTGGGTGTTTCTTACGCTTTTGAAAAAAGTTTTAGGTAGGTCACTAATCCTTCAATCAAATCGCCCGAGTGTAAATGGTGGGCGACAAGTCGGAGATTTTTAAGGATATTATGAGGATTGAAGACATACAACCAATGGATGGGTTGTGATGACTACGGGGATGATAAGTATAAGTATTTTAACCATAAGATGTGATGATCATAAGACTAAGGATGGTATTTTCTAAGGTACATGGCATTCCAGGGGCTAGGGAGTTCTTCCTCATATTGGTTCGCCAATTTGTATGCGTTTCCAAGGTATGCAGCTGTTATAACATAAGGGCCTTCCCAGTTTGGTTTCAGTTTTCCTTTTGGATGGGCATGTTTGGAAGGCATAATTTTCTTTAAGACTAGCTCGCCAATGTTAAAGGTTCGTTCAAGGACTTTCTTATCATAGGCCCTGGCCATTCTCCTCCGATATACCTGAGCGTGATCAGCTGCCCTTAGGCGTGTTTCATCGAGTCGCTCTAACTGAGTAAGTAAGGCAATTCTCCTCTCGTCTAAGGATTGCTCATCATCAAGTTGGATGCATAAAGATGGTACTTGTATCTCATATGATAGGATCCCATAGGTGAGGAGGTAGAGAGTTTGGCCAGTGGTCGTACGAATAGAGGTCCTATAGGCCCAGAGTGCTTCCGATAATCGTTCGGGCCAGCCGGCTCCATTGCTTGTTTCCACAATTCGTTTCAGGATTTGAATCAGCGTCTTGTTTGTAGCTTCTGCTTATCCATTGCTTGTTTCCACAGTTCGTTTCAGGATTTGAATCAGCGTCTTGTTTATAGCTTCAGGATAGAATGGCGATGCGTGGCACAAATCAATGCCGTATTTCTTGCATAACTTCTTCGTCTTTTCTGTAATGAACTGCAGTCCGTTGTCGGTGATGAACATTCTGGGTACTCCAAACCGGGTAATGATATTTTGAACTATAAACCTCATGAGCGTCGAAGCGGTGATTCTGATATAAGACTCGGCCTCTGCCCATTTGGTGTAGTATTCGGTCGTTGTAAGTATGAATGCATGCTTGTGAGTATTCCCAACGGTGTTTGTAAACGGTCCAATGATGTCGAAGACCCACATCAAAAACCGCCACGACGAGGTCTTTAGCGCAACTGATGGAGCTTTGATAAGTGCGACGTGCTCTTGACATTGTTAGCAGGATTGAACGTAGAGGTGACAGTCTCTTATTATCGTCGGCCAGAAGTAGCCTTGTCGTATAACTTGACCAGCGAGTCTTTGTCTACTAGAGTGGGCACTGCAGGCGCTGGCATGTGCTTCTCGGATGATATATTGTCCTTCGGCAATTGTGACGCATCGCAGCAGTACTCCCTTGGTGAAGGCTTCTTTGTATAATATTTTATCGAGTATACAAAATCGGGCGCACTGGTTTCTTATAGTCTTTCGTTCAATCTTTGTGGCATATTAGGGAACGTGTTGATGTTTCAAGAAATTCCAAATGTCAAAATACCATGGTTTTCTATTATTGGTTGGTGATTTCTCAAATCTGAACGTAGCAACTTCGGTTTCTGTTTTAGTGTGATTTTTTGGAGTGATTATTTCTTTTGATTCCGTGCTGGCAGGGAGAATTGGTAGTTCCCTTGTAACGGTCCATGCTACTTTATGGGCGGGTACTATTAATCTTTCAATAAATAAGGTCTTGGTATTTTGGCCGATAGGTATCTCGATGACAGAGGCTAGTGTGGCTAAGGAATATGCTAACTCATTTTCTAATCTAGGGGTGTGTGTGAAAGAGATCTTTTTAAATTTCTTCACCAAATATTAAGCAGTCTCTAGGTATGTCATTAGTCTCCTTTCCTTACTTTTCCATTCTCCTATGACTTGTGAGATTACTAGTTTGAAATCGCCTATGGTTTTTAACTGTTTAACACCTAATTGTAACGCTGTCTACAATCCAACTATAAAAGCTTCATATTCTGCAATATTATTAGTAATAGGGAAGTCTAGTTGGAAAGCCTAGGGTATCACCACTCCTTCCGGGCTTAGAAGGACTATCCCGATGCCCTTCCCTTTGTGATTTAGAGCACCGTTGAAATAGAGAGTCCATGAGGTCTTATCGGGCTCTTCGTCATGAATTGTGAGTAAGTCTTCATCGGGGAAGTCCACGTGTATGGGTTCATCGTTCGGGAGTGGAAGATCTGTGAGGTAATCTGCAATGGCTTGCCCCTTATCGACTTCTGGGTAACGTAAGTGATATCGAACTCTTGTAATAGCATATGCCAGTGGGTGATCTTCCCTGATGTGGCGAGCTTTTCGAATATGTACTTCAGAGGATTCATTCGGGCTAACACTAGTATCTTATGTGCTCCAAAGTAATGTCGTAATTTAGTTGAAGTCCATACCAATGTGAGGCATGTCTTCTCCATAGGGGTGTACTTTCGTTCATATTCGACCATCATTCTACTAAGGTAGTAAATGACCTTCTCTCTCTTGCCATCTTCTTCATATTGTCCTAAGATTACTCCCATCGTTTTATTGTTTGCCGAAAGGTATAGGATTAGGGGTCTTCCGGGAATTGGTGGCGATAGTATTGGCGGGTTAAGGAGGTATTTTTTAATATTATCAAAAGCTTGCTGGCATTGGTCATCCCATCTATACTCGGTC
Source organism: Chloranthus sessilifolius (assembly GCA_021018995.1). Lineage (NCBI taxonomy): Eukaryota > Viridiplantae > Streptophyta > Magnoliopsida > Chloranthales > Chloranthaceae > Chloranthus > Chloranthus sessilifolius. The sequence continues at coordinate 11,565,923 of CM037587.1, read as the reverse complement.
CCTCCTTTAAGTAGTTTGTAGAAAGGATCGCATCGGTCTGAATGTTGAGAGATAAATCTCCTGATGAATTGCAATCTTTCTATCAAACCTCGTAATTCCTTGATATTGCTGGGAGGTGACATCTCTAAAATGGCTCTCACTTTCACAGGGTCAACTTCAATCCCTCGGTTGCTAACTATAAAACCAAGTAATTTTTCTGAGGTGACTCCGAAAATACATTTCTTAGGATTCATTTTTAGTTGATATTTCTTAGCTCTCTGTAGCACTAGCCGAAGGGCTTCAGTGTGCCCTACTCGTGTTTAAGACTTCACTAATATGTCATTGATATAAACTTCTACACACTTATGTATCATGTCGTAAAAAATAGCCATCATGGCGCGTTGATATGTGGCTCTTATATTCTTGAGCCCAAAGGGCATGACGACGTAGTAGTAAGTTCCCCATAGTGTGGTGAAGGAAGTCTTCTCTTGGTCAGACTCTGCTAACTTGATCTAATTATATCCAGAGAAACCATCCATGAAGGATATCATCTCATGTCCAACAGTATTGTCAACAAGAGTGTCAATATGTGAGAGTGGGAAGTCATCTTTTGGGCATGCCTGATTGAGGTTTCGAAAGTCAATGCCAACCCGTACCCTACCGTCTTTCTTGGCAACAGGTACTATATTGGCGATCCACTTGGGGTAGAGGACAACTTGGATGAATTTAGCTTTGTGTAACTTGTCAACTTCCTCTTTGACTTGAAGGGCTGTTTAGGGGTGAATCCTGTAGAGTTTCTGCTCAATAGGTTTCGCATCGTGTTCTAAGATAAGATGATGTTCTACTAGACTTGGGTCTAAACCAGGCATGTCCTCGTAGGACCATACGAAAGAGTCGAGATATTCCTATAGGACTTGTATAATATGTTGATGTTCTCTAGGATTGAGCGTCGCACTAATCAACAGTTTCTTGGGCTTCTCGTCGGTGCCAAAATCGATTTCCTCCGTGGGTTCGGCGGCAGCCTGGGTTTGTTCATCAAAACATTTAATAACCCGTCGAAAGTCCTGAGTCTCATTAGGGCCTGGTGTTCCTCCTTCATCCTCGATGATCTCATATACTGCAAAATTACTAGGCTGGAGATTTAATCTTGCGCAAGGCAACTCTTTGTAAGCGCAATTTATGACCGAAAGATCTTTGGTAAAGTGAAGGTCAAGGCTATTGATTCTTCTCTAGAAGTCGTGGAGTATCTCTTTCGGTATGATGACTGGCTTATTACTTAGCCTGCAGGCTTTGCATCCTTGCGCGTGAGACGGGTCAGGAGTTAGAGGAGGGAAGTCCCTCGTTGACTGCAGACTTGAGTCGGGGTAAAGAGTTCCCATTCTTTTTCAAAGTTTTCTTATTTTTTTGGATTTTGTATTTCTAGCTTTTTAGGGTTTTCTATGTTTTCTATTTTTTTGATTTTTGATAATAAATATGATACAGGGTCGGTGGCCTCAAAGGGCATCGAGAGAGCCACTTCCGCTAGTTGAGGGAGTGAGACGGCTGTTGGAGCCGTTCGGGCGATCCTTCAGGGAACGTAGATTTGTTGCAAATTTAGCATTTTTTTTGGAGTCCTCATCCAATAGGATCTTTTGAATAAATAATGCTGATGAGAGGGGTATCATAGTTCGAGTTTCCTCTACTAGGTTGGTTATCTCTTCCCCAAAGAAGCTCGAGAGATCGTAATCAATTGAACTATCATCGTCGAAGTTATGAGATGACTGTCCTTCCCGTGAGGGGGAATCTCCTAAAGGGTCCCCAGGGAGAGGGAGCTCTTTCTCTTGATCTTCATAATATGTCGGGATGAGCGCACATGCTCGGCAACGAGGATGGAAATGGTAAGAAATGCAGGGAGATTCCCAAGGACATTCCCATCCTTCCAAGTTAGAGCCGATGATATTATCCAATTCGCTCTCTTGATCTGATAAGGCGTGAAGTTCTAGGTTGGCTTGCTCTGCCAATTCGAGTACAGGGAGGTCTATCCAGTAGTCCTCATCATCACTTGGTGGAGGTCACCACTCTTCCTCGAGCGATTGCCAAAATATTTGGAGTTGTGGTGCATCTGGGGATGAAGGAGCGTCTAGTTCAAACTCCTCTTCGAACTCATGGATGCCTCCTGAGTCGAACAACTGACCATCGGATTCTCTCTCTTCTGGTGCCAATAATGAGGTTGGGTCGTGCTTATGGTTGTAGGGTAGGCTTCATCCACTTCAGTTGTTAGGGGATGTGTGATCTTGCTAGCAAATTGCTCTAGTATGTGAGTACATGCTTCGCACCGGGGTTGATATGGGTGAAAGATACAAGGCGAGTCCCACGGGCATTCCCATCCTCTAAGACTGAGGCAAAGGCTGATGCTATATGAATTAATATTTTCTTACAGGGTGTCATCCCCTTCCCATGGTGAACGTGAGTGTTCTTCGTCATCTCATAAGGCCGCTATGTGAAATCCTTCGTCATTTGTAAATTTCCAATCCTGTTATTGTGGTTCGATTTCTAGAGGCTCCTTTCTTCATTCTATGGGATTTTCAGTGTCAAATAAAGGTTTGACTCCTTCGAGGGGTTCATCGACGTCATCGTTCAGGTTCATCAAATCATTGAATGCTTTAGATATTAGTTCAATTTCTGTCTCCCGGGGTTTGGTGAAGGATTCCTTCTGCTTCGGCACATCTGCTTTCTCAGTAGTTCTATAGACAAAGTAGTCATAAAGAGACCATTTCGGTGAGGTAGGAAATTAATCGGCTGGTTGGCCGTTTGATTGGTAACCTAATCCTATGTGCTTGTGTATTTTAGTCGAGAATATAGGTCTCACACGACCTTGCTTATTCTTACCGAGTCCGGTGTGGGGGACGTATCCGAATCGGTACATAAGATCCCACCCTTTCATTGTGGTTGGGTTGATGTCATATAATTTAGCGAGGCCTGGGCCAACCTCCCTCCTCATCAGCTCTTGTTGTCGCTATGGGTGAAAACCAGGAAGGGCAGGTGAGCAGACTTTTACGACAGTTGCTTCATTAAGAATTTGCGTCTTTTAGATGTGGCCTGTGTTTAGTACGGATTCATGGGCTATCGGAATGCTTGCCTCGTAATCGGTATCCATCTCCTGAAGAGGTGCATCAGCGTATATATGGACGATGGAGTCCTCATACGAAAATTTAATGCATTGATGGTATGTGGATGCGACAGCCTTCATTGATTCTAACCATTTTCTGCCTAAAATGAGATTATATGTACTAGTAGAGTCAGCAACATGGAACGTAACATCTTTTGTCACGGGTCCAAGGCTGATCTGAAGTTTAATAGTTCCTTTTACGAAACGACGTGAGCCGTCGTAGGCTATGAGCGATAAGACTGTGGGCCTGACATCTTATTCTGTATATTCAAGTGTTTTCAATGTAGTGAGAGGGCAAATATTGAGTCCCGCGCCCGTATCGACTAGTGCATGGGGTATAGAAAACCCTCTGATTATGACTGTGAGATATATGGGGGCAGTGCTCCCGCGAAGTGACTCCTTAGGCATGTTTGCGTCTGTGAATGTGAGGGCTGGAGGTTGTGCCATGACAGAGGTAATTTGATGAAGCTCATCTAGGGTCGTGTCTTCGTCCATTTGAGTGTCCTCGAGTGTCCTTATTAATAGTCGGTGATGATCAGGCGACTTCTTGATGAGTTCTAGTATAGATATCTGGGCTAGAATCTTTTGGAGATGTCGTAACAGATCATACTCTTGCCCTGGCTCGAGTGCTATTTCTTTGCTCGACCGATGGGCCCTAGGTGCAGGTGGCTGAGGTGGTTGTGGTACGGGAATTGGTGGTGGGATGATGTGAGGTGGGGGTGGCAAGTCAACTTCCCTTTCTCCTGTGTTCCCCTTGGGTAGTTGTGCATAAGTGAAATCTTTATTTCGGGGGAAAGGGGGAGGTGGATAGTTGGTTCTCGACTTGAGAATAGGGTAGGCCGGTTGCTGGTCAAACCTAGCATGACTCGATGTCGGCACATTTGTGAAGCGAGTGAAGTTAAGGGTCGGAGTGTGTGTCCGTATGGCACTACTCCAAGGTGGGAGGTATTGCGTGCGATCCTCTTCCTCTAAGAAAGTGGAGACCAATGTCTCGCATGGATTTAGGTATTTTTTTCATTTACTTTGCTCTTCATTTGACGGATACTCAGTTCTGGCTTCACTCTCTTGGTTGGGAGTCATGTGGGTGACACTGTGTACCCGTGCGACAGTCGGAACGACGGTTTGAAGAGCATAGTCTCAATACTCAGATCCAGAGTCAGGTGAAGGGAGTGGTAACACTGGTGATTCAGGATTTGGCGGGGTCAATGGCTCTAGTGGGGAATGATGGAGGAATGGCCTCCTGGCCCTGAAGGAATGGACTTGTATTTGAGTAAACTTTGGATATGGAGGTGGGCTAGGCAGTGCGATTCGTTTGATCAAGGTAGGGTGATGTAAGGAGGGAGGAGTTCCCATAAGGATAGTAACAGTGTCGGAGGATAGGATACGAGTGATTAATGCCGAAGGCCAAAAATGGGATTGACTGGGGAGATCTACAGTAGTGACCTAAGCCGGTGTCCCTTGGTTGTGGTTGGGCATTGGGTTATTTATGATCCCTAAATTCTATTGGGGTTGATTGTTATTAAGGTTAGGGTTCCTAAGCACTTCCCAATCAATTTGATTCTGATCGTTCATGTCATAGATCACGTCCCTGAGAACCTAACAGTCCTCTAAGTTGTGTCCCGCATACCGATGGAAAGAACAGTATTTACCATAATCTAGATTTGCAGGCCATGGCCTAGGCTTTTCTTGTGAGAATTGTAAGAGATTCTAGGCGCTAAGGAGGCAGAAGATGTTGGAAATAGTATTGGGTAAAGGGGGATAGTGTTCTCGCTTTGGCTGGTAGGGTCCCCTAGCTGGGTTAAAGTTATGAGGTGGTGGCTGACGTCGTTATAATTCAATAGGGTATTAGTTTCTATTTTGATATTGGCCTCAGTTCTGGTTTTGGCCCTGGTACTGGTTTGTGTACCTTTGTTGATTAGCGCATTGATTTTGACTAGCGTATCGTTGTTGGGTTTGGTTTTGCTCGAAGTTGCATGACGAAAAGTTTCCATTATTCGAATTTTTCCCTTGATTGACAACCGTATTAACTTGTTCGGTTCCTGAGGCTTTCTTATGAGTTTTCGGTTTCGACTCATTGGAGGAGCCCACCTTTGACGTAACTATGGATAATGCAACGTCTCCGCCCTTGATGTGTCGCGCTAGTCGGGATGCCCGAGAGTGAAGTGCAGTGAAGTCGGGGCAATCGCTGATGACTAGGGTGCTCCTTAGTGGTTCCTTAGTATTGTCAATGATGATGTCAATTGAATCAAGTGTTTGTATTGACCTAGGAATCGATCGACTAGCTCATCAAAAGTCTCTATCTTATAAAGTGGGAGCTCCGCGAACCAGTCTAGAGCTTCTCCTTCTAATGAACGTAAAAAGTAGTGAATGAGAAGTCCTTGATTGTTGCGTATAGGTCGACAATCATTACAAAAGAGGGCCAAGTGATGGTTCGGATTTTTGGTGCCATTGTATTTAGTAAATTTCGGCGATTTAAATCCTATGGGTAGGTCAAATTCAATGTCTCGACAGAATTTATCGAATCCGAATGAGCGACCTGGGCATTCCCTCTTAGCCATGTATTCATCGAGCATTTTTGGGAGGTCTTCGATCTTTATGGTGCTGTCTTTGGGAGTGATGCGTGAGATACCCTTGTTTGGCAAACTATCATTAAAGAACGTGTAAGTATGTTGCCTCAATGGCGTAGTGCGGGGTGACACCGTGCTTGGGGTAGAAGGTGGTCTCTCTTGTCGCTCCTGCTCTCCCGAATTTTGTTGTCCCCTAATAGTTTCATATGCAGCAACCAATCCTCAAAGCAACTCTTTGGAATCATCGCCTCCTCTTTGTATTCTTTGGATGATAAGTTCTACGATTTGTTGAGTGGTAAGATTTTTCCCGATGCGGCTCTCTCTTCCGTTACGACTACTACCGGCAGGTGGAGTAGAGAAGAGATTCTCTTGCTCTCCAGCCATATTAACCTCTGGCTGTCGTGGGCTAAAATCATAAAGCGGCTCTTCATATGAGGGGTTGTCATGATAGGCCCACAATGGTGGGTCTCCTAAACTTACTCTTCGTACACCCGACAACTCGAGTCTTTGGCGAAGACTCATATAAAAAGAATCTAAACGACACGACGGGAAAGAAAATAGGGAAGTAAAATAAAGCTAACTATCTAAAGAAAAAGAAGGGGTTTATAAAAGTGTCCCATTGCGATCGCCAGTTTATTGGTGCACGCTTTTTCTGGATTCCTCTCAGTTCCGGTTGAATAAGTGGCTTCCAATTCTATCCTGTTGGACTCTAGCGATGCGGTGTATGTGATAAGGTGGGGATAAATAATAATAGGAGGAATTTCCTAGGATGATTCCTAGTTGATTTGCGATCGCCAGTTGCAGATATTTATCGACGCTGCAACACGTCAATGATCACGCATTTAAGCGAGTGTGGGTTACTTCTATACTGAATCGTCCACCTGCGAACGTCAACAACAATGTCCTCTTTTAATTAGATAGTTTCAGCTTTCTTTTTAGTTTCCCTTATTACGATTATGGTCGGTTTAGATTCTCTTTTTTTTGTTATGAATTATGATTAAGTGAGCTTATTATGATGGGTTATTTTAGTGTCCTGATACTATCAAGAGTCCAATCATTTTTAGTTTCTCTGTATTATTAGGAGTCCAATTAATATCAAAGTCCTAGTACTACTAAGAGTCCAATAAGTTCCAGTCTCCTACTGGTACTAGGAGTGCATGTGTATCAGTTCCAATTATATTTTAATTAAATAAAAGAGACCAATTATATCACAATTCTAGATAAAGCAGGTTCGCTAATTTTATTGTAATTCTAGATAAGCAGATGTATTAATTGTATGACAATTACAACTAAAGCACTTAAGGTAATTTTACTAGCATTTTAATTTAAAGAAAATAAAGACTAAGTTTTTTTACTGCGACTCTGATGGAAGCAATAAATTAATTTACTAAAATAGGAATAAATGATCGAGGGAACAAAATTAACTCTTTTTTTTAGAATCATAATCTATGGATCAATTATGGTAAAAATCTAACTAATAACAAACGAATTAACTTTTCTAAATTCTGGTTGAAATAATAAATTGACTGAACTAGAAGACTGAATTGAATCAAAGCAAATAATGGTATGAAGGCCTATTTGATGTAATTAGCCAATTATATTTAAATAGAAAAACTAACTATAACTAACTAGTTAACCCTAAACAATCTAAAAAAAAAGGGGAGTTGGGCCCGCTATAATAAGGAGGATTGGCCTCGTTCCCGAGTACCCTCCGTAAGCTCCCGTGGGCAAATCGGATGGCTGAGATAAAAGATAGGTCGATAATTAAATAATAAAAGGGGAATTTTTAGAATTGAATTCGAAATTATAATAAAAAATTAGATTGAGAAACCTAAGTTATGAACTAAAATTTATATTTTTTAGATTTTTTGACGGTATGAAAACAAAGAATTAAATTATAGATTAAAATTTTATGACTAAATTCGAGTTCGAAATCAGAAAAATCAGGCCGTATGATTAAGGACTGATTTTGAACTCTGAGAGTCAGAACCAGAAATTAATGATAGAGACTGTAAATTAAGATTTTAGAGTAGAATCAGAGCATAAGGTGGGTATATCGGACCGCTAGATTAAGGACCGGTTCTAGAAACAGAGAACTAGAACCAGATATAGAGAATTTCGGTCCGTAGAGGGTGCTATGGTCTAAAAATTAGAAATAGAATTGATTAATTAAACTGAAGGGAAATCCTAAGTCTAAAATAAAATTAAATTCTTACCTAGGGTCGGGGCTGCGGAGAGGAATCATCAAAGATTCGAGGGTTTGAATCTTGAAATCATGACTAATTTGCTCTATGAGCTTGTCCTCGGAGTTCTCTTATTTCGAAGTCCCAAAAAAATTCCGTTCTCTCTCTCAAAATTGCCAACCTCTCCTCTCTCTTCGAGAAAAAAGCTTTTTATGGGTTTTCCTTCAATTACGCGTCTATTTTTCGGCGTTTAATTGAATTACGCGCCTGTTTTTTAGCGCTTAATCGCTTTGAGTCGGTAACCGACTCAGTGAGCGACTGACTGAATTACTCAGCAGGTTTCCTAGTCCTAACGAAATCAAGACTAATTACGCCCATGATGGGACATGCGTAATCCTATTAAGCGTGTTACCTGAAGCGTTAATCGAAGAGACATAGGGGTCAAGGGTAGGAGACTAGGTCGGGCGTAGGCCAATTGGTGTAGCGCTCAATCTGATCGCGCGTCTATTTCCAGGCGCGTAATCGAGTCTCAAAACGATATGACAATTACAACTAAAGCACTTAAGGTAATTTTACTAGCATTTTAATTTAAAGAAAATAAAGACTAAGTTTTTTTACTGCGACTCTGATGGAAGCAATAAATTAATTTACTAAAATAGGAATAAATGATCGAGGGAACAAAATTAACTCTTTTTTTTAGAATCATAATCTATGGATCAATTATGGTAAAAATCTAACTAATAACAAACGAATTAACTTTTCTAAATTCTGGTTGAAATAATAAATTGACTGAACTAGAAGACTGAATTGAATCAAAGCAAATAATGGTATGAAGGCCTATTTGATGTAATTAGCCAATTATATTTAAATAGAAAAACTAACTATAACTAACTAGTTAACCCTAAACAATCTAAAAAAAAAGGGGAGTTGGGCCCGCTATAATAAGGAGGATTGGCCTCGTTCCCGAGTACCCTCCGTAAGCTCCCGTGGGCAAATCGGATGGCTGAGATAAAAGATAGGTCGATAATTAAATAATAAAAGGGGAATTTTTAGAATTGAATTCGAAATTATAATAAAAAATTAGATTGAGAAACCTAAGTTATGAACTAAAATTTATATTTTTTAGATTTTTTGACGGTATGAAAACAAAGAATTAAATTATAGATTAAAATTTTATGACTAAATTCGAGTTCGAAATCAGAAAAATCAGGCCGTATGATTAAGGACTGATTTTGAACTCTGAGAGTCAGAACCAGAAATTAATGATAGAGACTGTAAATTAAGATTTTAGAGTAGAATCAGAGCATAAGGTGGGTATATCGGACCGCTAGATTAAGGACCGGTTCTAGAAACAGAGAACTAGAACCAGATATAGAGAATTTCGGTCCGTAGAGGGTGCTATGGTCTAAAAATTAGAAATAGAATTGATTAATTAAACTGAAGGGAAATCCTAAGTCTAAAATAAAATTAAATTCTTACCTAGGGTCGGGGCTGCGGAGAGGAATCATCAAAGATTCGAGGGTTTGAATCTTGAAATCATGACTAATTTGCTCTATGAGCTTGTCCTCGGAGTTCTCTTATTTCGAAGTCCCAAAAAAATTCCGTTCTCTCTCTCAAAATTGCCAACCTCTCCTCTCTCTTCGAGAAAAAAGCTTTTTATGGGTTTTCCTTCAATTACGCGTCTATTTTTCGGCGTTTAATTGAATTACGCGCCTGTTTTTTAGCGCTTAATCGCTTTGAGTCGGTAACCGACTCAGTGAGCGACTGACTGAATTACTCAGCAGGTTTCCTAGTCCTAACGAAATCAAGACTAATTACGCCCATGATGGGACATGCGTAATCCTATTAAGCGTGTTACCTGAAGCGTTAATCGAAGAGACATAGGGGTCAAGGGTAGGAGACTAGGTCGGGCGTAGGCCAATTGGTGTAGCGCTCAATCTGATCGCGCGTCTATTTCCAGGCGCGTAATCGAGTCTCAAAACGATATGTGAAAGGAAGGTTGGTCTGAAAGGGGACTGATTGTGCTCTCGTGGTTGTGCGCGTGATCGAATTATGCGCGGGTTTTCAGGTGCTTAATTCAGGGTTGTCCGGGTATGGTCTCAAGAATGGAATGCAGGACTATTGTTTCAGTCTGCATTTCGACTATATACTATTACTTAGTATATAGCCTCCCTACGTTGGGATTTGAGCCACAAAGCTATTATTTTAGCTTGTGTTCAGCCATGTACAGTTGCATGGTCCCATGTCGAGAGTTAAAAAGGTCAAGGGCTGACCAAACGAATTCGTGTACTCCGGGAGGGCGAAATGGGGGTGTCTACAACATAGAGTTTTCGAAATGAATCTGAAGTTACAGGGAAGGTATGAGAGAGTAAAACGGTTTAAAAATGGTTGGATTGGGCTTTTTAAAAAGAGAGGGAAAGTAGAAGAAGAAAGCTAGAAGGTTGGAGGGTTCGAGAAATGGGGCCAAGTATATGCTTTCCTCGAATATGTAGGCCCTATTTCAGTGGTGACCTACTGAACCGGTCATCGTGACTTGTTAAATCATAACGCTACGTTTGGCTGATGGATTTTAGCCAAATGAAGGGCAATCGTAAATCCATACGATTGCCCAAAAAATATACAGTGGGACTCACATTACAATTCCTCGTCTCTAGGCAATTTTGTTCGTAATGTAATACCTAAACGAAAAAGAAAAAAAAAAGAGAATTAATTATACATATTTTTTAAGAGGTGCTACAGATGAGTCGGTAGCTTGACGATCCATGAGGTCTTTAAATTAGGTTTTGGGGAACTAATGTCTCCCCTTGGAATGCTTGTCCTCTTGGATTACTAACCGATTGTGTAGGCAATGGCCACTCCTCGCCACCTATGAAGCTAGTTGGCCAATTTGGCTTTCTAACTTAGTTATGGACTGTGTATGAGAGTGAATTGTCTAAGAGAATTGAGCGAGCTGGTGTAAATCCTTAGAATGCTGATGGGATTGTTGTGTAACTCTCGGAGGAGTTGAAAAACAGTGGCATCAGGAGCGCTGCTCTGTGGACCATATTGTTGCTGCACAGTCGGCATTGGAGGTCTAGGGTGGAAAACTTGGTTTTGGGGGAACATGAGTTGCACAACAGTTGGTGCTAGCTGTGCTCCTATGCGGAACCATAATTAAATCTGGGGTGGTTCCTCCACGATTGGTTGTAGGTGTTCCCATAGTCACCCCTCTGGCATGCCATTACTTGCTCTTTTCCCTCCGCCTATTGGAATGATGGCGTGACGGGGTTCTCAATATAAGTGAAACTTTGGCAATTTGAATAGTTTGCCAAGGATCTGTCCGTAGTACTCGGTTTAGGACTCATGAAAGTCACAATTTGTTGTTCCAATGCTGCAACCTTCGCACTCATGTCATCTTCCTTTACTTTATCTCTGTTGATATCGTAAAGACCACCCCTCGCGAGCGGGGTGTGACGAACTACATCTAGATCAGATCTCAACAAAGCCTGTTTCTGCTTTAAGTTATTAGCCAATTTTTCAAACAGATTCCAAGATTGTTGGCCATTTTGAGCCATAAATGCTCCTCCACTTACGGCATCGACTGTAGACTGATTAGTCTCAGTTAACCCTTGATAGAAACTTTATGCAATGGACCAATTTTGCACGTCATGGGGAGGGAATTTTCTTAACAATTTCTTCATCCTATCCCAACTCTCATGAAATAATTCTCCAGGCAATTGCCTGAAGTCCTAAATTGCTTGGCGAATTTGATTAGTCTTACCAATTGGGAAGTACTCACTTAGAAATTGAGATTGAAGTGTGCCTCAAGTGGTAATGCTTCTGGCGGGTAATGAAATCAGCCACGCCTTCGCTCCATCCTTGAGAGAGAAGGGAAACAGTCGTAGCTTGATAGCCTTAGCATTAGTTGCTGAAAGTTGCAACATTGTACATAGTTCTATGAAGTCCCTCAGATGTTGGTAGGGATCTTCTCAATCAAGCCCATGAAAGGTAGGTAAAGATTAAAGTGTATTGAGCTTGATTTCATAGTTTTGTCCGGCTGGGACCTCAGGTATAATTATACAGGAGGGCTCAGTCAGAGCAACTGGGTTGAAAAGTGCCTGTATGGACAGATCGTCAACCATGATTTGGGAATCTCTTGTAGAGAGCCAGTTTAATGCAAGCCTTTGTCGGTGAGTCCGCTCAACTTCTGGATCGTATGCAAAAGAGTCTAGACTCCTAGACCAGTTATGATGCATACACCAGAAAAACTATTTTTTTTTTTTTTTTTTAACTTTGTCAAATTTTTATTTTAGAAAGCAGGGTGAGAAACAAATCTGGGCCTCTGGCTTCTCTGATAAGGAGAACTTAAAACCTTAATTCGCTTGCTCCGAGTACTCCTGCAAAATATTGAGAGGTGATAAAGAAAAATAAAACCATAAAGAAATGTAAAAAGAGAGATAAATCCTTACTTTTAAACTGAAATATAAACTATAGATAAATCGTCTTCCCCGACAACGGCGCCAAAAACTTGCTCGCTACTTATGTGTGTATCTAATTAAGTCTTAACCTATTGCAAGCGCACAATGAAAATTATAGAGCTAGTATAGGATTATTCCCACGAAGAAGTGCTTATCTTATCTATATTTCTATTTCAAAGTTTAAGGTTCTAAACTACTGGAGAAATATGAATAAAGGATGGGTTTTTAATCTAAATTGCATAAAAATAAATCCTAATCCTCCTTTAGATTGAGGTCGTTAATCCCAATCTTTAGCTAACGGATATTTATAAAAGTAAACAGTATCGTTACACCGTATTGCAGCTTTCTAGAATTTAGGCGTTAATCAAAAACTAAAATCCTGTAACATAGATTTAATCTAAGCAACAATCTCCTAAAATCTGGGCGTCAATCAAATTCGAAAAAATTGAAAATGGAAAAGTAAAACCATTACACTAATTTACAAATTCCAACCTGAGTAGTCACTTCAAATTAAAACTTGGAGATGTTTACAAAGCATGTAAATAAAATCTAAACTAGAAAGTAAAATAAATTATATCTTTCACCCCTCAGTCATAGTTGTCAATTGCTTATGAGAAATTAGGATATCTACACTAATCTTCGAGCCCTCAATCCCAGTCGTCAATTGTGATCAAGGAACCTTAGATATCTAAACTCTTCTAAACTAAGTTTTGATCGAAAGAAAACCCAACCTCAGTTGTTAGTTGATGATGAGAAATTCTTCGATGATTATTCCTAAGCCGAACCCTCTAATTTATAGATCATAAAGGGTCGGCTTACAAAGATCTATTTCTAATAAATGAAACTAATAAAAGATTCCTAATATAACTCTAATTCCTAATTTTATTCTTCCTTGCTTTTGACGGTTGATGTGTTTCGGATTTCTTTCCTTGATAACAACAATAGTGATCTTCTAGAATAATCTTCATCAATATTTTCAGATCCGTGAATAGCCAATATTCTAATTTGAGAATTCCTCTAATTTTGTGCATGGCGGTGTAGATCTTTGTAGCACTGGCAGTAGGAAGGCTTTCCTTTTACACAATCGTAAATTACGATTGTCTAGTTTCTTGTCTTTCTGAAAAATCGTAAATCACAATTTTCATTTTTTCCTAGCTTCTCTCTGGGATGATTCTCTATTTACGATTGTTCACTTTTTCTGTATCGCCTTTTACTATTTTGTCACTTTTTGAAGAATCGTCTTTTGAAAAATCATAAATTACGATTTTTCATTTTTCTCTTCTTTTGACTTCAGTAATAGCGCTCAGTCATAAAATACGATTTCTCAGTTTTCTCAGTAGGTGGGGAATCATTTTTTTACGCTCAATAGTCTTTTTACTGCTCTTTGAGTTCATTTTAATGAATATTAACACTTTGGCTCTATTTTGCTATCTTTCCTTTATATCTGTACATTGTTAACTTATTAGTAGTAAACTGAGGTCTAGCATCACTAAGTTAAGGGTGATAAAATAGTAAATTATGTGACAGATTAGAAAGTCTTGTCGAATGTAATGACGATAAAATAATTCAAAAATTGGTATAGGTTTCAAAGCTTTTACCTCCTTATTTAGGTTCATTCTCTCTATTATTTTATTTCCTCTCTTTGGCTTGCAACTTTCTAATTTTTCCTAGAGCTCTGATTGGATAGAAGCGCAAAGAGACCACTTTCTCCCTTTTCCTGGAGAGACGTACTGGATAGAAGCGCAGAAGAGGCAACTTTCACAAAAATCTGGAGCTCGCACTGGATAGAGGCGTAGAAAAGATAAGTTTCTCTATTTTCTGGAGCTTGTACTGGATAGAAGCACAGAAGAGACAAGTTTCTCTATTTTTTTAGAGCACGAACTTGATAGAAGCCCAAAAGATTGACATTTGAGCCACGTATTTTTTTTCCCTGTGTATTATTTTCAGCTTACAGAACATTCAAATATATATGGTATTAGATGCGCCGTCGCTTTTGCCCTATACTCGACGCTTCGTATGTGAATCAGTTTCCTCATCTGCTCGTAGTTGATGAATCTCTTCACTTATTTATAGGGTGGAGATAAAAAAAATTATAAGCATTAAAAAATATATAAGCACACGCTTCTTATTTGAAGCGATAGGAAGAGATTGAGAAGCGATGACGCAATGAGTTAGAAGCGACGACGCTACGTGTTAGAAGCGACGGCGCAACGATTGAGAAGCGCAATTACTTCCATATTGAAGCGTTGGTTCTTGGTATGACCGCGCATCGCTTCCTTGTGAATCAGTTTCCTCATTTGCTCGTAGTTGATGAATCTCTTCACTTATTTACAGGATGGAGATAAAAAAAATCATAAGCATTCGAAAATATATAAATTATAAGCACACGCTTCTTATTTGAAGTGATAGGAAGTGACAGCGCTATGAGTTATAAGAGATGATGCCACGAGTTATAAGCAATGACGCTTTGTATGGCCACATCATCGCTTCCTTGTGGATCAGTTTCTTCATCTGCTCGTAGTTGATGGATCTCTTTACTTATTTATAAGATGGAGATAAAAAAAAATTATAAGCATTCAAAAATATATAAATTATAAGCACACGCTTTTTATTTGAAGCGATAGGAAGCGACGATGCAACTATTGAGAAGCGCCATCGATTCCATATTGAAGCGCTGGTGCTTGGTATGACAACATCATCTGCTTCCTTGTGAATCTGTTTTCTTATTAACTCATTTTTTATCTAATGCAGGGCCTGTAATGAACTCAATTGGAGGATTCAATGTAGGTGGTGTTGATTTAAATCTCCCCCTTGAGATGGTTTCTTTAGTAGGAGTTCCACTTGGTGGTGATAGGGATATTGAAATGCTGGATTCTTGTACTTTTCTCGCAAATAAGACGAAAGAGACATTTATTTGGTTGTTTAACACTTGGCTGAAGTGCATGGGTCATAGGAAATCTAATGCAATCATCACCGATCAATGCAACGAGGTGAGGAAGGCCATCTTCAAAGTTCTTCTGGGGACCATGCATCGCCTCTGCTTATGGCACATAGGGAGGAATGAATTGAACCATCTCTCTCAGCTGAAGGTAAAGTTTGAGAATTTTGGAAGAAAGTACAATCAGTGCAAGTTCAGTCAAACGGTTGATGATTTCGAAAGGAGGGTAGAACTTGTCGAGGAGTTTCAATTGCAAGACAACGAGTGGTTGAAACAAATGTATGCTCTTAGAAGAAAATGGATTCCATGCTACTTGAGCGATACCTTTTGGGCTGGCATGACCAATATACAACGCGGAGAAAGTATAAATTCTTTTTTTGATACCTATGTCAATGCCCTGACGAGTTTGACAGAATGTGTCAAGCAATACGATCTTGCTGTCCAATCTTGTTGCAATAAAAAAATAGGGAGGATCTCATCTCAATGTCTACGACACTAGTGCTTTTGTTCAGAAATTCAGTTGACAAGCATGCCGCTGTTATGTATACGAGAACCATGTTCGATAGATTCTACTCTGTGTTTCGAAAGTTTGCCTCTTATAAGGCCCAAAAGGTGCTCGAAGAGGAAGCCGGGGCGGTTATTGTATTCCATGTTTGTAAAAGTGGTAAAAGTGGTGGGGATGCCAGGGAGAATAGCAGTTGAACATTTAAAGTTTATTTTGAATGTGGAGATGCCATGACCACTTGTGATTGCAAGCACTTCGAGACAGAGGGTTTGTTGTGTTCTAACATCTTCAAAGTTTACTTTAAGGAAGAGGTAGACCAAATTCCTTCTAAGTATATTCTGCGTCGATGGACGAAAGATGCTAGATATAGCATTGTAAGTTTGGGGGTGAGTGACAAAGAAGATTCCAATTCTATCTCTAGGATGAAAATATGGAAGGTGAGAGAAGCTGGACTGAAGTTAATTCAGTTGGGGATAGAATCGAATCTCTTGGTGGATTACACGTTGGAAGAGATGATGAAACTATTAGAAGGTGTAGAGGCCATTAGAATGGAAGAGGATAATGAAAGAGTAACTAGCATCGCGCCCTTTCCAAGCGCCTCCTCCCAACCTAGTAAAGGAATTTTACTACAAGAACATGCCAACATTACAGTGTGACATCCAATATGATGTGCAACCGAAGATAGGCCAAGCAACAATGACAAAATGAAGTCTGGAATGGAGGTTGGTTTTGAACAATCACAAAAGAAGAGACGCCATTGTAAGGGTTGTGGTCAGTTGGGACATAAAATCATATCTTGTGTGCTTCTGAAGGTCAGAATGATGGCTGATAGCGCTAGACAGAGCCAAACAGAATAGGGGAAGAGGGAATGTGCAGTCTCATCGAGCCACACTAATTCAATTTCTTGAAAATCGTAATCTCTTGGCTTAAGAAGTGCAAACGCTTCACATTCGAAGCGTCATTTCTTCGTATATGAAGCGTGGGTGCATCTCTTAGATTAGTTAGCATGTCTTTTTTGATGCACTGACGCTTCGATACATTGCATCTGTGCCTATCTGACCAGGGCTGTATTTATTGTCATATGGTTAGCCTATGGTAATCTGTTCATATGTTGAATTTTTTTTTATGCTTTCATTCTTGGTGATTTTATGATTGATTTTCATGTTTCGTGACCATCATTCTATTGCCAACCTGACAGCGTGCTGTTGGATACTTGACAGCGCGCTGTGGTAATCGATTTATGTTTCCAATGAGTTTTCGAATCGTCTTTTCGCAGGAGTAGTTACATCTCCTTAATGACAGCGCGCTGTCATACCTTTAACAGCGCACTGTTGGGCCTGTCTTTCTTTAACGTTTAGAGAACGGTTTTTTTTTTGTTGATTTTTTTTCTTTTCCTCTCCTTCGGTTCCTTCCTTCTTCCCCGACTTCCTTCTTCTCTGACTCTCCCTCTCCTCCTTTCTTTTATTTGGTCCATGGGTCCTCGAAAGAAGTCCAAGACGGGCGTCCTCAGCCGCGGCTTCACCTCTCTTTCTTTCAGAAAGGGCGGAGTACAACTTTGGTGTCCTTCAATCTCGTTCGCTCGCGATGGAGCGCCACTTCGATCTTGGTTGCTTAATAGAATACTCCTTCTATGGTAAGATTTTTTCTTGCAGTTGGGTCCCCTTATTTTCTCTTCATGGTTCGGCCTATACGAAATTAGTCTCGTACTTCTACGCCAACTATGACGCCGCCTCCAATGTCTCTTCTCCTGAAGAGAAAGTTCTTGTATCATATGTCAATGGCACTAAAATCATCGTGACTCCTGAGTTCATTTCTCAAATTATTCAGATTAATCTTGTTCCCAATGGGGTGCTATATCCACGTGACTCGGCTTCTCCCTCCAATGACTTGCCCGATCTCTTGTGGCAAGCCGTCGTTGATCACGTGTGTATTTCTGAAGGGTTGAATCCTCAGTCTGCTATTCCTACCAAGTCTCTCAAGCGTCACTTTTACATTTTATGTATTCTGATTTTCGATACTCTCTGGCCGAAGGCTGGAAACCTTAATGAAGTTAGGCTTTCAGAGATGTTCCTTATGTGGCTAATCGACACGGATTCCCCCATGTGTGCTTCCATCGCCATTTGGCGGATCATTCATGTGTTGTGTATTAAACCGAGGGAAATTCCTTCAAAATATTTACTCATATTTTTATTTTGTCATATTTATTACTTGTTGCGTATTACGACTTCTTTGAGAACTTCAAGAGAGTAGGTGTGAAGACCATTACTATAAGGAATTAGGAATTTTGTTTAAATTCGATAATAGTATGGTAGTCAAAACTTGACAACTTAAAGTAAAAATTGGCTTAATGTACGGTGAATGGATATGTGTGTACCGCCTATATGATGCAGGCACTAGGTGGGTTTAAGGTCCTGGAGTCCCTAAAACAAGTGAAAGAGGTTTCTTTAAACCTGAAATTTTATGAAGAAACTGATCGATCGAAATTTTTCCCTTAAGGAAATCGATCGATCAATTTTCTCGGGCTGCTGAGTGTTCAGAAAAATCGATCGATCGAATTTGGAAATAGATCAATCAAGTCTGACAGTATAAGAAGGGGGCCGCGAGTTCTTTTATTCATTTGCACAGCTCAAACCAAGAAAATTTAGGGCTTTTTTCCCTTTTGCGTGAGAACTCATCGCATTTTCCTCCAAGATCGTGAAAGCTCCAAATATCTCCCCGGGAATCGAATTTTAACTCTCTAAAAAGGTAAACCCTACCTTTTTCTTAGATTATTTCTTCAATTTTTGAGTTTTTCTTCGATTCCTTTAAAATTTCAATGGGTCTTAAGAAGCAACCATTCGTTAAGAACCCCACATCAAGGAGGCCCGCATCTAATGTCGGTTCTTTGGTGCTACCCCCATTGCCGCCATCGCGAGAGCAACCGAGTGAGTGGTGGGAAATGAAAACATTTGAGGTTGAATGGTCCTTTGACCACAAACTCTTTGAAAACCAAGTAACGACCAAGTGGACGTTTGAATACCTAGAAAAAGCAGGATTATGATCTTTGCTCCGACCCTTCCACAAGTATGTTTACCCAAGAATGGTTAGATTATTTTATCAAAATATATACCGGGGTGAAGACCGTGATAAATTATACACCAAAATTGACTGTAAAGTGTATGCGTTTTGAGTTCATCACATCGCCGAGGTGATGAACTGCCCCTCTGATTTTGACAAAAGTAAGGATTTGTTGGCACCAAATCCCATATCGGTACCATACCATGTGATTCTTAAGAATATGACTCATGGAGAACATGGGTCTAGGCAGTCAGAGACAAGAGCTCAATTTCCAAACAAAATATAGATGCTTGACATTGTCTTCAAGTGTAATTTATACCCCTTGAAGCACAAAATGGAATGATTGGGAACCATTTAGTAGGCCCTTTTCTCGGTCTTTAGGGAACAATGGTTTTGTTCCCCAGAGGTGGTGAAAGATGGCATAGATTATGTCCGAGAGAATATGTTGGAAGGAAGGAAAACACTTCTGAACAAAATGCCCTATGCCCGCCTTATCACTCGGAAGATCGAGGAATATCAAGCTTGCTGAGATGATTATAGTATCCCACAGGATGAGCAGAAACTAATTGATAATGTCAAGACATATAGAATAAAAGATTGGAAGAAAAGTTTCAACTAGTTAAAGAAGAGTGCTCAAGGAAGAGCTGATCCAGACCAAGAGGAGCCTGAACGCGCCGAGCAAGAGCAGGAACAACCAAACCTGCAGCTCAACCTTAGCAAGCTGCCCCACCTCGTAGACCACCACCTTAGCAGGCCACCCCAGTTCAGATGCCTCCACCTCAAAGAGCATCAGTCGCGACCATCGACGATGTACTCACCACGAAAAAACAATCACGACTACACTACAATTGGATTTCCATGAGGGTTTGTTTATGTACATGATGCAACATTACTACCCTACCACCTCCGTCACGAAGCACGCATCGTTCGTTAATGACCGGCGTGACTATGCTCTTGGACATATACTTCGGGGCTAGGGGTGTCAGGGACCATGGAGCTGAGCCATCGGGTGACCAGACAGGTCAGTGAGTAGGGTATTGGTTACCATTTGGGTAATTTTTGAGAATCTAAATACTTTTATTTGATTTTGAAAACTATTGGAACCTGAAGGTTCTACTTACCTTATTTTGGATATGGTTGTACTTAGTTCGTGCTTTTTAACATGGTCATGTATGTTCGATGTGTGATTGTGGATAATTATAAATATTTATGCATGTGGATCAATGTGAATGTTGTTCTTTGGCTGTGAATCTGCGTAATGATAATTAGTTGTAGATGGTTAAAGATACTCTCTACACAAGGATTAGCTTGTGAATGGTATTATTAGTTGTCGCTATAAATGGTGCTGGTTGGCGGTAGATATGAGCAGTTGTGGATATCTAGGACTGCTGCAGGTGTATGTGCTTAGTTGTGGATATCTGGGACTGCTACAGGTGGGTGTCTTGTATGATGGATAACGGGAGGTTATCTTGATGTTTTGGGAATGCATGTTTTGTTTTAAATCTAGTTGTGAATGCACTCTCCCTGTTATGGATGTGTTTATGTGGGTGTTTTTTTTCCATAAATGCATGGTTAATCGATTGACAGAGACTTTGATGTCATTGGAATTGGTAGTGTGCTCAATCATCTTTTATCAAATAATATTGATAAATTTGAATTCAGTTAAAGGATTGGGTTCTCTTTAGGCAGAGAATTTCTATCACCTTAGGTGTCCTTTCTTTCGTTGAGCATCTGACTGGGTCTAGGATGAGTGTTCCTTGTTGACCCAAAAGACACTAGCTAAATTTTCGAGGATGAAAATTTCTCAAGGAGGGGAGAATGTAACGTCTTTAAAATTATCGAAACCCGAACATACTCGACTCCGTGTACGATTCCGACAAATAACATGATGACACCTTAAATTTTGGGGATAATTAACTTATAAGAATATGTTTTGTGTGAGAAGTTGAATCAGAGGTCAATGTGGTCATTGATTAGAAACCCATACGCCGAATCACTGTGTGTATGCTTAACACCAGGTTGGAACTTTAAGTGTAGAGAGAGAGAGTGAGATAGGAAGCTTTCTTCTTCTCCTAGAAAGAAGTGTAGAGAGAGAGTGAGAGAGGAAGCTTTCTTCTTCTCCTTCAAACCCTCTTGTGAGATTCAATTGAGAGATCGCTCCGCAACCTCCGCATTCTTCTAGAGGAACTTGACTCCGGTATTGTGAGAGTTTAGTCTTCTTAACTCCGACCTCGAGAAACCTTTGAATTTTGATATTAAGTGGATCTAGGAGATGGGAGGAATAGTTGTGGAACGAATGTGAACCAATCGTAGAGGATGCTCTGTTCGCGAATTGAGAAGGCCAAGATCAGTACGTGGGTGTGAGCTATTGTAGTGGGATATGTTTTGATTCCAATTTCTGTAAGAAACTACAAGATTTACTCTGAAACCCCCCCTTTCAATTGAAATCGTCGTCAACTGCGTAAACGACCTCGAAAGGTGAGCATCTTGGTGTTTTAATGTTTTATTGATGGTCTTAAACTTGGATTAATGTGTGTATGTGAAATGGATGGAGATCCTTTGAATTTGGGAAAAAGAGACCAAGAGAAAGAGAAGCCCGAAGGGCTACAGAATCTATCAAAATCGATCGATCGATTTGTGAATCGATCGATCGATTTGACAGGACAAGGATATGCAATTTTTGCTGAAGAAACCGATTGATCAAATTGAAAATTGATCGATCGACTTTGAAAATTTGAAGGAATCGATTGATCAATTTGGAAATCAATCGATTGACTTTGAATTTATGAAGGAATTGATCGATCGGATTGTATAGAATAGAGTATAGAACAGGGAGGTGTAAAATGGTCTGGGGAAATCGATCGATCGAATTTCCCTGCCTTTGGAGATTGATCTATCGATTTGCTCTATTTTTTTTTATTGGTTCAATTTTCTTGGAAAAACTCTTTGAAACTTCGAGCCAATCCGTTTTCGGCACTGTTGACACCTAGTATGATCTTTGTATGAACTAGGTTAAGAACGGGAGGTGTAAGTAGGGATTTTGGATCGCTTGGAAAGGCTCCGAACTTTAGGTAGGGGAATCTCAATATTTATTTCATTTTTTGTCTCAATTAATATGAATACCATGCTGCGATCAATGTGAAATGTGATAGTATGAATTTGCTTTTGAGCATGATTAAGAACTCTAAAATTGACTTGAATCCTCCTTGAATTGAATAACATTTGAACAAAGAACTCAGAACTCAGAACCTAGCTATATATTAAAATACACTAAATTATACGTTAGAATTCGCATTTGATTTAAGGTTCACACGAACGAACCCCTCAATTCTTTAAACAGTGTTGACGGTATATTTGAATGGCACAAGTTACCCTCATAACGCAGGGGCTTGTAGCATCTTCCGAAAACTGTTTATTAAATGACGATGGTTAGGTAGGGCTTTCCATCAGAAATCTCCGGCTCCCAAGCTATAAATGCCTGGGAGATTGACTTAAGTTATGATTTAAGTCATTAATAAGAGAAGCATTGCATGAATGGGAATCAAAAACTATTTTGAAATATTAATTAATTTGAATTCAGTTCATAGCACTTTAAATGATACTTGTACAGGAAGTTGCATCCGATTTTAGTCTTTGAAATTCAGTTGTATTAATCTGCTTTGAATATCTGTTTTGAAAACTCATATGCTTCGATTTCAATCTTTTGAAATCATATTTGTTCTGATAAGATGTGATTGAAATTGAGCTTCTTCTACTAAGCTTAGGAAGTTAGCTCACCCTGACTATATATCACAGGTGTAGACTCCACTCAGGACCAAGGTTTTGAGAGCGATCCAGACTACAACTCGGAGGAAGAGTCTGACATCCTTCCTGACAAGTTCTTCCCATAGACGTCGGATCTTGAACTCGGTATTGTTTCTTTTTGTTTAATTGTAGTTAGATACAGTTGGATTATGGGCTCTGGGCCCGGTACATTGGGTATTTGTATATATATATATATATATATATATATATATATATATATATATATATATATATTGGAAACCACTATTGGGAACCATTGTTTAGGTGATGGTATGCCATCACAGGTGGTTCTTCTTGGTTCCTTTTGTTTATGGTTTGGTATGGAATTGGAGATCTTTCTTTTGCCATGTTAGATATTCGTTGTTTATAATATCTACTATGAATTCTGTATTTATATGGATGTACCAGTGTTATGGCGAGCTGGCTTTTCCGGTACTTTAGGTACGAGAAAGTCGGGTCGTCACATAATGTGCTTGGCGCGTAACTCCAATTATAACCAGTGGGGGTTTCGAGACCACGTTACATAGGTCAAATGTTTGACCTAGGTCAAATCAATGAAAAATTAGCATTCGTCAGAATAGCGATTCAACATATACGAAAATTTCGGGTTGTTATAATCTTAGATAAAAAAGATTGGCTCCAAACATGATCTTTATTACATAATTCAATGCAATCAAAGGCCACTATTCAATTGAACAGTTGACTGTGTTAAATCATATGATGGAGATCGATTTTTGTGCCAATCTTTTGTTGGTAGAACTTTTGATCATGACGTCTACATCAGATGACTTAGATGATGTTTTCACATGGCACAGGTCCCCAAAATACCAAGTCTCTTTTTTAAACCTTGTGCAAAGGCCAATTTTTCGTGTCCCCAAAAAAAGATCTCTACACCTTGATTGATTAGGATTCTAGGATATTATAAGTGAGGGATCATTGTTATCTCTCTATCCCAGTTGATACTCTATCCATTAATAGACTAACAAGACAAAGAAAGAGGTATTGTCCCCCCTTTTCATCTTCAACGAAGAAGGAGAAGAAGATAGTAAGTGATTTCCTTTCGAAAGTTTGTTAGTTTGATTGCTTGGGTCGAACTAGATCTTTTAGACATAACAATTTCAGAAAAACTTAAATATGGAGGATATGAGAAATTCTCAATACATTCGCAGCTAAAGATTCATTGAGATCTAGGAGCTAGACTCTTCGAACTCTCTTAGAGAGCCTACACAAATAAGGTTATCAAAAGGTTTAGCATGAAAAATTCTTCATCGAGTGAAACCATAGTTGTTAAAGGTGACATTTTTAGTGGAGATCAGTGTCCAAAGAAATAAATGGAAAAGGAACGAGTAAATATGATTGAGCATACTTCAGCCATAGTAGCCTCGTGTATACTATAGTTGGTATACGACCAGACTTCAATTTCATTGTTAGGATGAGATTTCATAGAAACGCAGAAATTATTCTTTGGGAAGCCATAAAGACATTACTTCAAGGATTTCATGTTTGTTTATAGGAGGTCGAGAGAGCTCGAGCTTAATACAGATTCTGAATGTGCTAGATGCACTGAAACTAGAAAATCTACTATAGGTTTTATTTTCAAGCTCACTCATGATGTTATCTTTTGGAGAAGCTCTAAGAAGACTATTATGACTGACTCAGTTATTTTTATTGAGTTTATTAGTTGCTATGAGGATATCCGTCAACCAAGGAGTTTTGGATTCTATTCATAGACCCATGGTCATTTATTATGAAAATAAAGTTATTATAGAGTTAATAAAAATGAAAGAAAAATTAGAAGCAATATGCACATCGAAGTCAAATATCAATTAGTGTGTGAGAAAGTTTGTGAATGAATCATCGATGTTTCCCATTTATGTAGTAAAGATATGATTGTTGATCTGCTTAATGAAGGACTTCCATTGAAAGTCATGTGACCAGAATGGGAGTGCTAGAGACTTAAGTACATTAATTGAGTGAGACTTTTCTCGTATTGTTTTGCTTATTTATCATGCTCTTTCTTTATTGTTAATATTTTTTAAACTTTTCCTATTATTTTGATGCATCTCTATTATTAGACTATAGTTTTTATTCTACAGATGTAATAAAATTAATACATTGCCTGAGTGCATAAGTGCTCAAATAAGGATTGCTTGAGCTAGTAGTGACTTGGCACCACGTCTATATAGCATTCGTCCTGATAGATGAGTAATGATTTTCACAAGGTGAATGTCGTAATATATCAGGATGACATACCTCAGAGTGTGAAGCAAGATGAATACAAGAATACACACAAGAGATTGCATTAAACTATGCATGCCCTAGAATCAATAAAAGCATAAGTAAAACTCTTCTATGCTAATTCAAGACTAGAATTGTCGTAGTGTCAACTAAGAAATATAATAAACTATGAACATTCATGATCTTTTATTAGTATTATTTTTTAACTTGGATGAATGATTTATTAAAGCGAAATAGTGATAATCAATGAAATTTTAATAAAATTGAAAGGACGGCCATCCGCTTTTCAATGTGAGTCAATCTATAGAGTTAATTGAGAAATATAATAAACTATGAACATTCATGATCATTTATTAGTATTTTTTGAACTTGGATGAATGATTTATTGTCGTGAAATAGTGATAATCAATGAAATTTTAATAAAATTGAAAGGATGGCCATCCACTTTTCAAAGTGAGTCAATCCATAAAGTCATTGTCAAAATTAATATATTATAGATGTAAGTGTGTGGAACAAGTGAGTGATTGTTTGTAATGACCCTGATTTTTTGCCAATGTTGAATCATTGACCTTCGATGATGACACAATTGTTTAGACTGGTTTGACCTTGTTCAAACTTTTGATGTTTGTGACGCAGTCTCTGACGCACCTGTCTTAACTGGGAAAGTGCACCCAAACTCAAATTTGAAAGCCAATTCTCAACTTGAGCATCACTTTGAAACTCGAACCCGTGTGTGAAGTGTATGTGTTGCACACGACTCAAACCCCGAGATCGGACCAAGCTCGAGCCCACCTTTTCAAGCACAATCATGATAACATATGGACTTAATTAGTTATTATTAATTAATAATTTAAGACGAGAAGAATGGTATGCGTGTGATTAGGTGAGATCATGTGCACCCTAGGCATGACCTTGATCCGAGCCTAAATAACCCAAACTAATATAGGTTTATATGTTTAGGTGTACATCATAGATTTCTTAACCCGAGCACAACCGACTAAGTGTTCGGGTTTGACAAAGTATAAGTATGTACTTTGAATCTCAGGGACATTGTAAAAATTTAAATGTTGTATACCGTTGCACTAAAGAAAACAAATTAAATTGTGTAAGTAGGTACACAAGTTAGTAAGAGCGCCAATGGTGAGAGATTTAGTGTGTAAGTGAAGCTGGACCGCATTGTTTTGCCTTAGGATGAAGAACCCGTGCACCGACTAACGGTGTGCCACTTAACACCGTAACAAGTTCCCAAAGGTTATAAAAGGGAGAAACCCATTTGTAATAAAAATATCTTGATATTTTTATGAGAAGAGTAGAGAGAAAGCTTCTACCCCTCTCCTCTAACCCTCTCGTGAAACCCAAATCTCCTCAAGCTCCTTCTTCGTAAGGATTCCTATAATTCCGATTGCTCATTGTGTGTATTCCGACCGCAAGAAACTTAGGTTTTGACGCCGTTATGATCGGAGAGTGAAGATTGAATCATCGGAGGAAAAAGAGGGCTTCGAGTCAAATTCCATCGATTTTGATCACTGTAGATGTTGCTCACACGGAATAGGAAGGTAAGATTTGATTTGATTTGTGTGGAATTAGTTTATGTTTAATTTCGTGTAAATGGGAGTGCATGCAATAAGTTTTTGGATGATTTGGATTGAGGAAGAAGAAGCTCAAACCCGTGCAGAATTGCCCATAATCGCGCGGGAGAGTTGAAATTTGCGCGAGTGAATTTTTTCTAGAATTTAGGCCATAAATTGCGGGTCAAAATCGCCCGGGCGATTTTTGGAAATCGTGCACGCGAATTGGAGCAAGGTCTTGACACTGCCTTGGTATTTTGGGTATAACTTTTTAATCTGAACTCGGATTGACACGATTCTTAAGGTGTTGGAAAGAGGACAACAAGCTCTATAACTTTGTGTAAAACAATAATTTTATGAATCAAATATTTTAAAGTTCAAAATTGAGCGGGAAGTTGGAGCAAGTTCTGCATGATCCAAGATTAGCACGAACTTATCCATTCCGCCTTGGTTTGGAGAAAATACTTAAGTACGTCGAAGTTATTAGTAATTAGAGTCAAACCTTAATGCATCATCGTATATGTGATATAGGAAAAGGAATCAGTCGCCGTCAATAAGGGTCATCTCACACCTTCTTACGACGTTAAGAATCGAGGTAGGAAAAACTCAATGCGCAATTGTATTTTGATTTTGATTCATAGATTTTTATGATATATTTGATTTGAATGGAAATCATTAGAAGTTGATCTAGAAATTTGATTTTTGAAATATGAGTCCGTTTTTGAATTCTCTAAAATATCGAACCCTTGGACTATGAACTATGAAATCTGAATTTTGAACATTAAGTCTTTGAACTATGAGCATTGAATCTTTGCAACTTGTACTTCAAACCTTTCAACTCAGAATTTGAAATGTAGGGGAAATTCGACACACAATTTCATCTATGTCTTTGATTCATAGACTCTCATGATATGGTTTGAGTGCATTAGCACATGTGATTTGACTGTATTTGAAAAATCAAAATCTTTGAATTATTAGTTTGCATTTGGAACTTTTGAAATAGTGAATCCTTTGAAATTGAATACGAACTAGGACCCATGAATGAATATGAACTTGAGCTTGGAATCTTGAATCATTGAACATTCGAAATCTTCGAACTCTGAATTCGAATCCTTTGATCTTCGTATCTGAACTTTGAACTCGAAATAGGAACTTAGATCTCTGAATTGCGAATCTTGAATATGAAATCATTGAATATTGATGTGAACCCCAAACATAAACTTTGAATTTGAACTCCGAAATTAGAATCTTTGAACCATTGAATCTTTGAACTTTGAACTGTGAATAAAGAACCTCTGAACTTTGAACTATGATCATCCGTGTATTTGGACCGACACGGCGGTTAATCCTTGTATTTGAACTGACTTGGCAGTGGATCAATATTTGAACCGACACGGTGGTAAATCCGTGTATTTGAACTCCGAATTAGAACTCAGAATGTGAACTTTGAATTAGAACCCTATGAACTTCGAAATTGAGACATGAATATCAAATCTTCGAACTATGAATATGAATATCGTGTAACATCCTAAAAATTTTCGAAACCCAAACATACTTGACTCCGTGTACGAGTTCGACAAATCACATGATGACACCTTAAATTTGGGGATAATTAACTTATGAGAATATTTTTTGTGTGAGAAGTTGAATTAGAGGTCAATGTGGTCATTGATTTGAAACCCATACACCGAACTAATGTGTGTATGCTTAACACTAGGTTGGAACCTTAAGTTAAGAGAAATGAAATATCTAAGATATTTCATTTGGAATTGTTTTGTGAAAGAAGTGTAGAGAGAGAGAGTGAGAGAGAAAGCTTTCTTCTTCTCCTTCAAACCCTCTTGTGAGATTCAATTGCGAGGTCGCTCCGCAACCTCCATGTTCTTCGATAGGAATTTGAATCCAGTATTGTGGGAGTTTAGTCTTGTTAACTTCGACCTAGAGAAACTTTTGAATTCTGATATTAAGTGGATCTAGGAGAGGGGAGGAATAGTTGTGGAACAAATATGAGCCAATCGTAGTGGATGCTCCGTTCGCGAAGTGAGAAGGCCAAGATAAGTGCGTGGGTGTGAGCTGTTGTAGTGGGTTATGTTTTGATCCCAATTTCTGCAAGAAACTACAAGACTTACTCTGAAACTCCCTTTCAATTAAAATCGTCGTGAATCGCATAAACAACCTTGAAAGGTGAGCATCTTAGTATTTTAATGTTTTATTGATGGTCTTAAACTTGGATTAGTGTGTGTATGTGAAATGGATGGAGATCCTTTGAATTTCGAGAAAAGAGACCAAGAGAACGAGAAGCCCGAAGGGCTACAAAATCTGTCAAAACTGATCGATCGATTTGGAAATCGATCGATCAATTTGAAAGGATAAGGATATGTAAATTTTGCTGAAGAAAACGATCGATCGATGAGGAAATCAATCGATCGATTTTAAATTTATGAAAGAATTGATCGATCGATTTGGAAATCGATCGATCGAATTTGAGTTTTTGAAGGAATTGATCAATCAATTTGGGAATCGATCGATCGGATTGTATAAAATAAGGTATAGAACAGGGAAGTGTAAAATGGTCTAGGGAAATCGATCAATCAAATTTCCCTGCATTTGGAAATTGATTGATCGATTTGTTCTGTTTTTGGTTAGTTCAGTTTTCTTGGAAAAAATCTGTGAAACTTCAAGCCAATCCATTTTTCGGCACTGTTGACACCTAGTATGATCTTTATATGAACTAGGTTAAGAATGGGAGGCATAAGTAGAGATTTTGGATCGCTTGGAAAGGCTCCAAACTTTAGGTAGGGGAATCTCAATATTAATTACATTTTTGTCTCGATTAATATAAATACCATGCTGCGATCAATGTGAAATGTGATAATATGAATTTTCTTTTGAACATGATTAAGAACTCTGAAATTGATTTGAATCCGCCTTGAATTTGAATAACATTTTAACTCTGAACTCTGAACCTAGCTATATATTAAAATACACTGAATTATATGTTAGAATCAACATTTGATTTAAGGTTCACACGAATGAACCCCTCAATTCTTTGAACCATGTTGACCGTATATTCGAATGGTACAAGTTACCCTCATAACGCAGGGGCTTGTAGCATCTTTTGAAAAGTGCTCATTGAACGACGATGGTTAGATAGGGGTTTCCATTGAAAATCTTCGGCTCCTAAGCTATAAATGCCCAGGAGATTGATTTAAGTTATGATTTAAGTCATTAATAAAAGAAGCATTGCATGAATGGGAATTAGAAACTATTTTGAAATCTTAATTTATTTGAATTCAGTTCATAGCACTTTAAATGATATTTATACAGGAAATTGCATTTGATATTAGTCTTTGAAATTCAGTTATATTAATCTGCTTCGAATATCTATTTTGAAAACTCATATGTTTCGATTTCAGTTTTTTGAAATTATATTTGTTCTGATAAGATGGGATTGAAATTGAGCTACTTCTACTGAGCTTAGACTGTTAGCTCACCCTGACAATATGTCACAGGTGTAGACTCTACTCAAGACCAATGTTTTTAGAGCGATCAGGACTACAACCCGGAGGAAGAGTCTGACATCCCTCCTGACAAGTTCTTCCCATAAACGTGGGTCTTTGTGACAGCCTGGATTTTTCTGACACATTTAAAAAAAAAAAAAACTTTAAACCAAATGGGAAAACCCAGACCGCCAGATCGCAGAACACAATCTGATTATAGAATAGTTGGTACATTCACAAGATGCAAAAATCAAAGCAGATATTATACATGGTAGAACTAAAATTTTCATTTCTACATAGAGCATATGAACAAAACTTAGAGCAAAATCTCCGGTGATGTCTAACCATCACCTAAATAGCGATATACAATGTCTATACAAAACTAATTCTATCATTCTACAAAAACACTGGACGTACCAAGTCCAAAAATCTAAAACCGTACTATGTTTGAAATCACTATCTATGGACAACTCCACAGACGGAAGATCTTCGTCTTCTAGATCGTTCTCAAGCTCCGAGGTTCAGATCGGGATCTACCCCTGTGACGTATAGTCTGGGTGAGCTAACAGTCTAAGCTCAATAGGAAAAAATCAATACCAATGTACATCTCCTTAATTAAATGCACAGATTTAATGACAAAAATTTTAAGGGCAATTTCATATGAAAACTAAAATCTAAAAAATGTCAAATTTCGAGTTCAATTTCAAAGATATAAATTTTCAAAGTTCGAAGCTTGTATTCAAAGATCAGAGTTCATTTTCTAGGTTCAAAATTCATATTCAATATTCAAATACGAGGTTCACAGATTCGATGTTCATATTCATAATTCGAAGATTTGATATTCATGTCTCAATTTCAAGGTTCATAAGGTTCTAAGTCAAAGTTCACATTTCGAGTCTAAAGGGTTCCTTTTTGAAGTTCATGTTCAGAGTTAAAATCTACATTCAGAGTCCAAAAGTCAAGTTCGGATTCAAGGTTTCAGATTCAAAATTTAATATTCAAGAGTTCAGAGTTCAAAGTTCGGATTCAATGTTCGGATTTCAAAGCACAATAATAATAACGAATTACAAATAAACTGTCATACCAGTTCAAATTACGGATATCCCACCGCGTCAGTTTAAATTATGGATATCCTGCCGTACCGATTTAAATTACAGATATCTTGCCGTACTAGTTCAAATTATGGATATCCCGCTGTACCGGTTCAAATTACGGATAACCCATCGTACCAATCAAATTACGGATTAAATGTTCAATACACGAATATCCCGTCGTGTCAGCCAAATGCAAAGTTCAGAGATTTAGAGTTTTATTTCCATGATCATATTCGGATTCAAAGATTTAAAGTTTAGATTACGTATTTAGTTTCAGAGTTCATATTCCATCATAGTTCAGATATTCAATGTTCATAAGGTTTGAGGATTTCATACAGTTCATATGCGAGTCGATGGTTCAATGCGAGTCAATTGATAGTTCAGAGTTCATATTCAAATATAAATTATGGGTTTCTAATTCAAGTTCAAAGTTCGTGTTCGAATTCAGAACTCAAAACTCATATTCAATTTTCAAATATCCAGATGCAAATCAAATCCTTAATAGTCAAAAGCAATGTTCAAAGTTTGGATATCCAGTTGCTTATTCAAATGCAGAGTTCAGATTTCACATGCAAAATTCAAAGATTCTAAAACATTCAATGCGGTCAAATTAAGCAAATTTCCATCATTTAAATTTATGAATCAAAATCTAAAATGAGATTAAGTATCGAGTTTCCCCTACCTTAGGTTCGGAGTTGTACGAAAACAAGCATTGCCAAGGTGTAGACACCCCCATTTTGCCCTCTCAGAATATATAAATTTGTTCGGTCAACCTTTGACCTCGCCCATGACTTTTTAGAAAGGACTTACCTTCTTTAGAAGTTTGACAACCCTACTAGGGAACCATATGCTGAAATAATAGTATATGGCTGAACATAAGCTGCAATAATAGTACTGTAGTTCAGATCTCCTAACCCTAATGTGGGGCCATATACTGAAACAATAGTATATGGCTGGACATAGGCTGAAACAATAGCTCTGTGGGTTAGGCCCCATGACCCTAACGTGAGACCATTTGCTGAAACAATAGTATATGGCTGGAGACAGAGATTGAAACAATAGCTCTGTGGCTCAGGCCCCCTGACCCTAATGTGGGACCATACACTAAAATAATAGTGTATGGCTAAACACAGGCTGAAACAATAGCTTTGTGACTCAGATCCCAACGTAGGGAGACTATATACTAAAACAATAGTATATAGTCGAAATACAGACTGAAACAATAGTTTAACATTTTAGACCCCCTAACCCTAATGTGGGAACCATGCACTTAAACAATAGTACATGGCTGAACACAGGCTGAAACAATAGCTCTGTGGCTCAGATCCTAACGTAGGGAGACTATATGCTGAAACAATAGTATATAGTCGAAATGCAGGCTGAAATAATAGTTTGACATTTCAAACTTGACTCGAACCTGAACAATCCCGAATTACACGCCTAAAATCATGTGCGCAATTCGATTACACGTAAAACCATAAGCATGCGATCAGTCCCCCCTTCAGACCAGACTCCCTTTCCCAGACCACCTCGAGACTCGACTACGCGCCTGACATAAGATGTGCGATCGGATTGAGCGCCCCACCACCGGCGCGCAATTGGCCTACGCCCGACCTAATCTCACAGTCCTTGACCCCCAAGATTCTACGATTAAGCGCATAGAACTAAGTATTTAATCGGATTGCGCACTCCATAACAAGCGCGCAATTAGCCCTAGCATGGTTAGGACTAGGAAACTCGTTGAGCAAGTCAGCCGGTCGCTCACTGAGTCGGTGACCGACTCAAAGCGATTAAGCACTGGGAAACCGGTGCATAATTCAGTTAAACGCCTGAAACATGGTGTTTAATTAGAAAAAAACCTATAAAAGGCTTTTTTAATTTGACCCAGAACCCTAGGCAAACGAGGTTGGAAGAGAGGCTGAAAATTACACACACAGAGAACAAAAAATACAGAGGATTTCGAGAACGAACACATAGAGAAATATAGCCATAATTTCGATATTCAAGCCTCGAATTTTTGTGATTCCTCTCCACAGCCCCAGCCCCAGGTAAAAATCTAGTCTTTAGTTCCCGACCTTAGTTTTTTTTCTAGTTCTTAAATTTAGGTTTTCTTAATTATTAATATTAAATTTTCAGTCTTGGACTGTATCACCCTTTTTAAACCGTATTTTTTAATATCTGGTTCTAGTTCTCGGTTTCTAGAATCAGTCCTTAATCTGACGGCCTAAATCATCGACCCTAGATTTACATTTTATTCTGAAATATTAATCTCCAGTCCTATCATTAATCTCTAGTTCTAGTTCTTAGTTTCTAGAACCGGTCCTTAATCATACGATATGATTTTCTGATTTCAGACTCGAATTCAGTTCTTAGATTTTAAATTCTAGCTTTAATTCCTTAATTTAATATTTCTAAAATCTCAATTCTTAATTTAGTTTTCTAAAATTTCTAGTTTCATAATTTAATTCATAGTTATAATCCAAAAAATGACTCCGAAAATCTAAACAAATATAATATTATAATCCAAAAATTCAATATGTTTTAACTTCAGCCACCCGATTTGCCCAAGGGAGCTTACGGAGAGTACTCGGGAACGAGTCCAATCCTCCTTAGCATAGCGGGCCCAAAACCCCTTTTCTTAGATTTTTAGTAGAATTAATTCCTTGTTTTAATTGAAATTAGTAAAATCAGTTCCGTTATTTTCCTAGAATTTTAGTATAATTAATTTATTGCTTTAATCAAAATTAGTAAAATTAGTTCCTTTATCTCAATTGAATTTTAGTATAGTTAATTCATTATTTTAATTAGATTCTTAGTAAAGTTAATTCCTCGACTTAATTAGGAATTTGGTAAGATTAGTTCCTTTACTTAGATTTTTTTTAGCATAGTTGATTCATTGCTTTAATTAGAATTTTAGAAAAAAAATAGTTTATTTGCTTTAATTAGAATTTTAATAATAATTAATTCATTGCTTCAATTAGAATTGCAATAAAAATAGTTCTCTATTTCAATTAGAATTTCAGTAGAACTAATATATTTGCTTAATTCGAATTGCAGTCAAATTAGTATACTTGCTTCAATTAGAATTGCAGTAGAACTAGAATATTTGCTTTACTTAGAATTCCAGTTAATTAGCATGTTGGATTCAATTAGAGTTTCATTAGAATTAATATATTTGCATTCCTGATATAATTAGGAGACTAATATTAATTAGACTTCTAGTAAGATTAGAAAACTAAACTAATTAGACTCCTAATAGAATAAGAATATTATATTAGGTCACTAGAATAAATTCCTACACCACTAGACTCATAATAAAATTAGGAAATTTAAACCAATTAGAATTACAGGGACAACTGGAAAAGAAAAGGAAAACTAAACTATCTAAATTATAAGAAGAGCCCTGCTAACGTTCGCAGACAGATGATTCAGTAAAGAAGTAACCCACACCCGCTCTAAAGTGTGATCACCGACGTGTTGCAGCATCGTTAAATATCTGCAGCTGGTGATCGCAACCAACTAGGAACCTTCGTAGAAATCCCCCTTTTTATTTCCAACATTCCAAACACCGCATTGCCAGAGTCCACTTGGACAGAATTGGGCCACTGATTCAATAGGAACCGAGAGGAACCCAGAAAAAGCACGCACCAACAAATTTGCGATCGCGATGGGACACTTTTATAAACTCTTTCTTTCTTAGATAGTTTTTATTTTATTTTCCTGTTTTCTTTCCATCGCACAATTTCGAATTCCTTTAAATATATGAGTCTTCGTTAAAAACTCGAGATGTCCAGTATACGAAGAGTGAGTTTAAGAGACCCACCATTATGGGGATATCACGACAACCCCATATACGAAGAAGAATCACCTTACAATTCCAGCCTACAACAACCTGAGATTAATATGGCTGGCGAACAAGAAAATTCCTTCTCTATCCCACACACCGGTGATAATCATAATGGGAGAGATAGTAACACTGGACAAAATCTTACTACTCAACAAATCGTAGAACTCAGTGTTCAGAGAATACAAAGAGGAGACAATGACGCCGAAGAATTGCTTCAAGGACTGGCCGCTGCATACGAGACCATTAGGGCGCGACAATTTTCAGAAGACCAAGAACGATAGGAAAGGCCGCCTCCTACCCTGAGCATGGTGTCAGCCCGCACCTCACCATTGAGACAACCTATTCACACATTCTTTAACGAGGATTCTCTAGACAAGATTTGCTTGCAGGCTGCTCCAAAAGACAACACCATCAAGATTGAAGATCTCCCTAAGATGTTCGATGAATACATGGCCAAGAGAGCGCCCTAGTCACTCATTTGGATTCGACAAATTTTATTGGGATGTCAAATTTAACTTACCAATAGGATTCAAACCGCCAAAATTTATCAAGTATAACGGCACGGAAAATTCAAACCATCATTTGGCCCTCTTCTGCAATGATTGTCGACCAAATACGCGATAATCAAGGACTTCTCATCCATTATTTCCAATTCTCATTAGAAGGAGAAGCTCTAGATTGGTTTGCGGGACTCCCACTCTATAAGATAGAAACATTTGATGATTTAGTTGGTCAGTTCCTGGACTAATATAAACACTTGATCCAGGAGATAGTTAGTCTCAGTGATCTAATGGTGACAAAGCAAGGACTCGATGAAGAGTTAGCCAACTTCATCACTAGATGGTAGAAACTTGCTGCCAGGACTGGCACTTCAATGAAAGAGAAAGACTCGGTTGACATTATCATCGACAACACTAGAGAACCGTTAAAGAGAGCGCTTGTCATAAGTGATTGCCCCGACTTCACTGCACTCCACTCCTGAGCATCCTGACTAGCGCGACACATTAAAGGCGGAGACCTCGCCCTATCCATAGTTACGTCGAAAGTAGGCTCATCTAGTGAATCAAAGTCAAAAAATAATAAGAAAGCCTCAGGAACCGAGCGGGTCAACACTGTTGTAAACCAAGGATAAAACTTCGGGAATGGAAAATTTCAACTGCAAAATTTTGGACAAAATCAAAATCAACAACGGTATACGAACCAAAACCAAGGCACTAATCAACAAAGATACGCAAACCAAAACCAAGGCCAGAATCAGAATCAGGGCCAATACCAAAATAGAAACCAATATCCTAACACTTACCAAAACCAGAATACCACACATAATCGACTAGCCCACGCGCATAACTACAATAGTGTATCCCCACCGCAAAACTTCAACCCAGCTAGAGGCCCCTATCAGTCGAGGCGGAAACACTATCCCCCTTTTTCTGATACGATCTCTAACATCTTTCGTCTCCTTAATACTCAGAATCTCCTCCGATTCTCGCAAGAAAGACCCCGACCATGGCCGACAAATTTAGACTATAACAAATACTGCGCATTCCATCGATACGCGAGACATAACCTAGAAGACTGTTGGGTCCTTCGGGATGTGATCTATGACATGAATGATCGGAGCCAAATTGATTGGGAGGCACTTAGGAATCCTAACCCTAGCAATAGTCAACCCCAATAGAACTTTGGAATCATTAATAACCCCCTGCCTAATCACAACTAAGGAACACCGGCCCAGGTCACTACCGTGGATCTTTCTGGTCAATCCTTCTTCCAGCCCGCCACCTTAATCACTCGCATCTAACCTTCCAACACTTTGACTATCCCTGTAAGAGCTCCTTCACCCCCTCACCCCTCGACCCTGATCACTCGCATCGCCCCGTCGAGCCCACCTCCTTACCTGAAGTTTATTCAAATACGAGTTCACTCCTTTAGGGCCAGAAGTCCATTCCTCCATAGTCGCCCACCAGAACCTTCAACCCCTCTAAATCCTAAACCAATACCATTGCCACTCCCCTCGTCCGATTTTGAACCCGAGTATGGAGATCATGTTCTTCAAACTGTAGTCCAAATTACTATATGGGTAGATAGTGTCATCCGAAAGACCTCAAACTTAGAAAATTAAATAAAGATTGAGTGTTCACTAAGCATAGAAGAAAGTGAGCGAGAAGAACATTCCGACCCATGCGAGACACTGGTCTCTGCTTTCCTAGAAGAGGAGGATTACACACAGTACCTTCCACCTTGGAGCGCACAGTGAAGTATGCGCTCCGACCTCGAATTTCACTCACTTCACAGATACATCAACGTCAAGCCACACCGGGTTCGGTCAACAACCAACTTGA
The DNA here is from genome assembly GCA_021018995.1 of Chloranthus sessilifolius. Lineage (NCBI taxonomy): Eukaryota > Viridiplantae > Streptophyta > Magnoliopsida > Chloranthales > Chloranthaceae > Chloranthus > Chloranthus sessilifolius. The sequence continues at coordinate 11,528,699 of CM037587.1, read as the reverse complement.
CCGATTCTTAAGTCAGGAGCCAATTATCCACCTCCGCCTTTCCCTCAAAATAGGGATTTCACGAATGCACAACCACCAGAGGGCAACGTGAGAGAAAGAGAAGTCAACCTGCCTCCCCACCTCACATTGTCCCTCCACCAATCCCTGCACCTCAACCACTCCAACCACCTGCACCCAAGGCTCATCGGTCAGGTAAAGAAATTGCGCTCTAGCTAGGGTAAGAATATGACCTTCTGCGGCATCTCCAAAAGATCCCGACCCAGATATCTATATTAGAACTCATCAAGAAATTGCCTGACTATCACCGACTACGGATAAAGACACTTGAAGACACACAAGTGGATGAGGACACAACATTAGATGAGTTAAATCAAATCGCCTCGATCATGGCGCAACCTCCGGTGCTCACTTTCACAAACGCAGGCATGCCTAAAGAGTCACTCCGCGGAAGTGTAGCTCTCATATACCTTATAGTCATAATTAGAGGATTCTCTGTATCCTATGTGTTGGTCGATACAGGAGCAAGACTCAATATTTGCCTTATAACAACATTGAAGATGCTCGAGTACACAGAGCAGGATGTCAAGCCCTCGGCACTATCCCTCATAGCTTATAACGACTCGCATCATTTTATTAAAAGAACTATCAGACTCCAGGTTTGCCTTGGACCTGTAATAAAAGATGTCACTTTCCATATTTTTGATTCTGCTAGTATGTATAATCTTATCTTAGGAAGAAAATGGTTAGAGTCGATGAAGGCCATCGCATCCACATACCACCAATGCGTCAAATTCTCATACGAGGATTTCATTGTCCGTATATACACCGTTGCATCCCTCCAGGAGATGGATGCTGATTACGTGGTAAGTATTCTGACAGCCCATGATTTCGTATTGAACACGGGTCATATCCAAAAGACTTGAATCTCCGATGAGACAACCGTTGTAGAAGTCCATCCCCCTACCCCTCCTAGTTCTCTCCTAACGCGTCAACAAAAATTGATGAGAAGAGAGGTTGACCCAGACCTCACCAAACTCTATACAATCAACCCAACTGTGATAAAAGGTTGGGACCTTATGTATCAGCTCGGGTACATCCCCCACACTAGACTTGGTAAAAACAAGAAGGGTCATGTAGGGCTTGTCATCCCAACGAAAATACGCAAGCACATAGGGTTAGGTTACCAATTGGATGACCCACAAGCCGACTTGTTCCCTACCTCTCCAAAATGGTCTCTATATGACCACTTCGTCTACGGGACCACTGAGAATGTAGATGTACCAAGGTAGAAGGAAGTGTCCTTCACTAAATCCCAAGAGGTGGAAATCGAACGAATGACTAAGGCATTTAATGATTTAACCAATCTGAATGACGATATTGATAAACCGCTCGAGAGAGTCAAACCCTTGTTTGACACTAAGGAGCTTACAGAAGAGAGAAAGGAAGAACCTCCAGAACTCGAGCCACGAGTAGAAGATTGGGCATCCACTGATGATGAAGATTTTCACATAGCTGCCTTGCAAGATGATGAAGAGCACTTACACTCAACATGGGAAGAAGATGACACCCTACTAGAAAATCTTAACTCGCATGGCATCTGCCTCGGCCTTGGACTTGGGGGATGGGAATGCCCGTGGGACTCCCCTTGTATCATCTGCCTCGGCCTTGGACTTGGGGGATGGGAATGCCCGTGGGACTCCCCTTGTATCGGCCACCCATACCAGCCCCCCTGCAGGGCATGCACCAATATATTAGAACGCTTCGCTAGCTGGCTCCGACATTCTGCAACAGTAAGAATGAATGATCCCAACCTCATAACGACAGAAGCGAGTGATGACCCACCAACTCAGCTACTAGCGCAAGAGGAAGAAAATCCTAATAGTCATCTGGTTGACCCAGGGGGAAACACCCACATCGCCCTCATAGAGTTTGAAGAGGAGCTTGAACTAGACACTCCTCCATCTACAAACGCGCGACAACTCCAAATATTTTAGAAATCTCTCGAAGAAGAGTGGCAACCTCCCCCGAGTGATGACGAGGACTACTGTATAGACCTCCCTGCACTCGAGTTAGCAGAGCAAGCTAACCAAGAACTTCAGGCATTGTTAGATCAAGAATATGAGTTCGATACTAGCCTTGACTCCGGCTTTGAAGGATGGGAATGCCCTTGGGGATCTCCCTACATTTCTCACCATTATCAGCCTTGCTGTCGAGCATACGTATTCATCCTAACATACTATGAAGTTCAAGGGAAAGAGCTCACTACCCCTGAGGATCCCTTAAGAGGTCACCCTCGACAGGAAGAGCAATTACATTATAACTTAGAGGATGATAGTTCGATTGATTACGATCTCTAGAGTTTCTTCAAAAATGAGGCTATCAATGTGATAAAAGAAATCTGAATATCAATACCGATGTTGGCGACGCTGCTTATTCAAAAGATCTCATCAGATGAGGACTCCAAAAAAAAATGCCAAATTCAGAACAAGTCCACATTTCTTAAAGAATCGCCCAAACGGCTCCAGTAGCCGTCTCGCTTCCTCAATTAGAGGAAGCAACTCTCTCAGCACCTTTTGAGGCGACCGACCTTGTATCATATCTATTATCAAAAATCAAAAAAATAGAAAAGGCGAAAAACCTTAAAAATTCATAAACACAAAATCCAAAAAATCAGAAAACCTTAGAAAAGAAAGGGAACCCTTCATCCCGAGTCAACTTTACAACTAACAAGGAGACTTTTCCCCTAAGATTACTATCCCATCTCTCATACGAGGACGTAAGGCATCCAGGCTAAACAACAAGTCAGTGATCATACCAGACGAGATACTTTGCGACTTTGAGAAAAGGATCAATAGCCTTGACCTTCACCTTACCAAAGATCTCTCGATCATAAATTATACTAATGAAGGGTTACCTTTCGCAAAATCGAATCCCTAGTGTAGCAATTTTACATTATATGAGCTTACCGAGGATGAAGAAGAAACACCAATCGCTGAGGAAGCGCAGGACTTCCAATGAGTTATCAAGTATTTCGACAAGCAAACCCAAGTTGTCACGAAACCTACAGAAGAAATCAACTTTGACACTGAAGAGAAACCCAAGAAGCTACTAATTAGTGTGATGCTCAACTCCAAGGAATGTCAGCAAATCGTACAAGTCCTACAAGAACACCTCGACTCCTTTGCATGGTCCTATGAAAATATGCCTGGTTTAGACCCGAGTTTAGTAGAACATCGTCTTGTCTTGGAGCCCGATGCAAAGCTTGTTAAGCAGAAACTCCGTAGGATGCACCCACAAACAGTCCTTCAAGTTAAAGAGAAAGTTGACAAATTACACAAAGCTAAATTCATCCGAGTCGTCCTCTACCCCAAGTGGGTCGCCAACATAGTACCTGTGGCCAAGGAAGATGATAGAGTATGGGTTCACATTGATTTTCGAAACCTCAATCAGGCATGCCCAAAAGATGACTTCCCACTTTCGTGCATTGACACTCTAGTCGACAACACCGCTGGACATGAGATGATATCCTTTATAGACGGTTTCTCTGGGTATAATCAGATCAAATTAGCAAAATTTGACCAAGAGAAGACTTCTTTCACCACACCATGGGGAGTTTATTGCTATGTCTCCATGCCTTTTGGGCTCAAGAACGCAGGAGTCACGTATCAACGGGCCATGATGACTATTTTTTACGACATGATGCATAAGTGTGTCGAAGTCTATGTCGATGACATATTAGTGAAGTCTCAAATGCGGGTAGGGCATGTTGAAACACTCTGACTAGTGCTACAAAGAGCTAAGAAGTATCAGCTGAAAATGAACCTAAAGAAATGTGTCTTCGGAGTCACTTCTAAAAAATTACTTGATTTTATAGTCAGCAAGCGAGGGATCAAAGTCGACCCTGCTAAAGTCAGAGCCATCCTTGAGATGCCACCTCCAGTAATATCAAAGAATTACGAGGCCTGATAGGAAGATTGTAATTCATCAGGAGATACTCCCAACATTCAGACATATGCGATTTTTTCTATAGACTACTTAAAGGAGGAATTGAGTACAAATGGGATGACTAGTGTCAAACCTTCGATAATATCAAGAAATACCTCCTTAACCCGTCAATATTATCGTCACCAATTTTCGAAAGACCTCTTATCCTATACCTCTCAACAAATGATAAAGCAATGAGAGTAATTTTGGGATAATATAAAAAAGACGGCAAGAGAGAGAAGGCTATCTACTACCTTAGTAGGACGATAGTCGAGTACGAACGAAAATACACTTCAATGGAGAAGACTTGCCTCACATTGGTGTGAGCCTTAATCAAATTATGGCACTACTTCAGAGCACATAAAATACTAGTACTAGCCCGAATGGACCCTTTGAAGTACGTATTCAAAAAGCCCGCAACATCAGAAAAGATCGCTCGCTGGCATATACTATTACAAGAATTCGATATCACTTATGTCATGCAGAAGTTGATTAAAGGATAAGCAATTGCTGATTACCTCACAGATCTCCCATTCCTGAGTGATGAACCCATACACGCGGATTTTCCCGATGAAGACCTACTCATAATTCATAACGAAGAGCCCGATAAGACGTCATGGACCCTTTATTTTGACGGTGCTCTAAATCACAAAGGAAAAGGCATCGGGATAGTCCTCCTAAGCCCGAAAGGAGTTGTCATACCTAAGACTTTTCAACTAGATTTCCCTGTCACTAATAATGTCACAGAATACAAAGCTTTCATGGCTGGACTACAAGCCGCACTATAATTAGGCGTTAAACAGTTAAAAACCATCGGTGATTCCAAGCTCGTAATCTCGCAAGTCATAGGAGAATGGAAAACTAAGAAAAGAAGACTAATGGCATACCTAGAAATTGCTCAATATTTAGTAAAAAAATTTGAAAGAATCTCTTTTACGCATATCCCTAGATTAGAAAACTAGCTCACAGATTTCTTAGCCACGTTAGCCTCAGTCATCTAAATATCCATCGGGTAAAGTACTAAGACCTTCTTCATCGAAAAGCTAATAGTACCCGCCCACGAGGTAGCATGGACCGTCAAGAGAGAATTACCAGTCCTCTCCACGACAATAGGACCAAAGCACGCAATCACTCCGAAAAATCACGTCAAGGCAGAAACCAAAGTCGCTATGTTCAGATTTAAAAAATCACCAACCGGCGACGGACAACTATGGTATTTTAACATCTGGAACTTCTTGAAGTATCAACATGTCCCTCCATATGCCACAAAGATCGAATGGAAGACTATAAGGAACCGATGCACCCGATTTTGCATACTCGGTAAAACATTATACAAAGAAGCCTTCACCAAAGGAGTACTGCTACGGTGCGTCACAACCGTCGAAGGACAATACATCATCCGAGAAGCACATGCCAGTGCCTGCGGTGCCCACGCTGGTAGACAGAGACTCACCGATCAAATCATACGGTAAGGCTACTTCTGGCCGATAATGATAAGAGATTGCCACTTCTATGTCTAATTCTGCAAGCAATGCCAAAAATACGCCACACTCATCAAAGCTCTATCTATTGCATTGAACACTAGGACCTCACCGTGGCCTTTTCCGATGTGGGCCTTCGATGTCATCGGACCTTTCACAGACACAGTTTGGAACACTCACAAGCATGTGTTTATATTTACGGCGATCGAATACTACACCAAATGGGTAGAAGCTGAATCTTATGTCAGAATCACCGCTTTAACACTCGTGAGGTTTATCGTTCGGAATATCATCACCAGGTTTGGAGTACCCAGGTAGTTTGTCACTGACAACGGACCACAGTTCATTGTAGAGAAGCTGAAGAAGTTATGCAAGAAATTTGGCATCAATCTATGCCACTCATCACCGTTCTACCCCCAAGGCAATGGATAAGCATAAGCTATGAATAAAATGCTGATTCAAATTCTGAAATGCACGATAGAGACAAGCAATGGAGCCGACTGGCCTAAACGACTATCAGAAGCACTCTGGGCTTATAGGACTTCTATTCATACGGCTACTGGCCAAACTCCCGATCTCTTTACCTACGGGATGGAGGCAGTCCTATCGTATCAGATACAAGTACCATCTTTACGGATTCAACTCGATGATGAGCTATCCTTAGATGAGAGGAGAATTACCCTACTCACGTAGTTAGAGCAGCTTGATAAAACACGTCTAAGGGCAGTTGATCATGCTCAGGTATATTAGAGGAGAGTGGCCAAGGCTTTTGATAAAAAAGTCCTCGAACGAACCTTTAATATTAGAGAATTAGTCTTAAAGAAAATCATGCCTTCGAAACACACTCATCCGAAAGGAAAATTGAAACTAAACCGGGAAGGCCCTTATGTTGTAACAGCCGCATACCCTGGAAATGCATACAAGCTGGTGAACCAGGACGGGGAAGAACTCCCTAGCCCTTAGAACGCCATGTATCTTAGAAAATACTATTCTTAGCCCTGTGATCGTCGCATCCCGTGGTTAAATACTTATACTTATCACTCTCGTAGTTGTCACGACCCATTCATTGGTCATACGTCATCAATTCTCATAATAGCCTTAAGACCTCCAATTCATCGCCCACTTTCTTATTTGATTAAAGGACTAGTGACATGCCTAACCTCTTTCAAAAGCATAAGTAACACCCAATTCTCATTTTCCTTCTCTCGCCATTGGAGGAGATGTTAAAGCAAAAAAGATGAAGATGCCAGGTTCAATCAAAACTCATTATCCTTGCGCTAGCAGGATGCTTTCAAATATATCTATATATAAAAAAATTCGAGTGAGAGCATTACGATGAATGAACAAGTCAATGAGCTCAGGGAAGCATAAGCAGGACGTGAAGATATTTCTGATAACTTTACTAGAAGTGTATAAGCAAGCTACGATGGCATCCCTAATGTCCCCATACTACTAGATATCGTCGTAAGGTGGCGGGAGGAGGACAAACTCCTGCTAACCATAGAATGTGAGATCTTGATGGTACCGAAACATGACAAAGAGCGCAATCATGCCACCCCGTACCCTCTGAGAAAAAGATTGTTACTCATCCCTTTTGGAAAGCATTAGATATAAACTATTCCCTCTCTTCTACTTTTTATTTTGTTTTCAGATGATAAATCAGAAGCCTTACAGGATACTCCTATGAATGAAGCTGAAAATCGATGAATGATGACTGATGCAATCACTTATTATACCTATCATACTTCTTTCTAATAACCACGGAATAGGATGACCACCACCCTAAGATAGACCCCTGTACACAACTGACCTAATCAAAATGACCTCTCCCAGTTCGATGATAGTACTGATGAACTTTTCTTCAAAACTAACTCACCAAATACCCATGATTGCTCATAGACCCAAAAGTGCTCATCTCAAACCTAGAAAAACTCCATTGCATCTATACACTGGGGCATTTTTTGGACCAGAAGGAGAATCACATTAGAAGCTCTAGCTCATCCACGAAGAAGATAAGGAATGACGAAGTTACCATTCGGAGAATGCTACCGAAGATACTATACTGCCAATCTTACCACGCTCCTACACTGGGGCATTTTTTTATTTATTGTTTTTATTATTTCTATCTTAGCTATTTTCTTTTCCTGTTGCATTATTTCTATTTAAAAAAAGAAGAAGAAAAAAGAGAGACCGCATATCCATCTTTTATTATCAGACCCCAGTCTGAGACACTTACCCTCCTTGACATCTAGCAAGGGGGAGAATAAAAAATTATTGATAGCATTACCTTTATATGTGCAGATACAAAGCAACTTTCAACCATCACCAAGCCAGCTCGGGAAGCATCCAAGTCCCGATGACGGTTGACGGCGCTAAAGAAACTAAAGAGAGAAAGACAAATACAAGAGGTAATCAAAAGAAAAGGAGCCAATCAGGTACATCTAAACCAAAAATCTCCCTAAATATATCAAAATTTTCTTTTCCTTTTTTACACTTGTCACCGGGGGCATCCCCCCTGTTACACAATATACGCACGCAATGGATAAAAAAAAATACACCCCTACTCCCTACGTTGCAGCTGAGATGGTCGATCACCACTGTCCCTAGTATCATCGGCTTGGAGGTTCGTAGACTAGTCCTCTGAAAACACGATCTCGGCATTCAGAGTTCGCAGAACCTCTAGACGACACGGCCCCACTACAAAATCCCACTCACTCGTCTGACCAACATACCGCCTTGATCGAGAACGATGAAGATACCCTGCAAGAATCTCACGAACGATAGAATCCTCACGAGCATCACCCCTGACACGATCGCGTGACGTGTGTCGAGACTGCCCGGCCGAGGAACCCGTAGCCCTCGACTTCGATCCATCAAGCTGACTAGCCAACCTGCGCACTCCCCGCTCACTCCTCATCAGACGATACTACAGCCGATCCAGGGGCACCTGCATCTCTGCCCACGTCATCCGACATAGCGCCTTAGTCTGGGTCGTCTGTGCAACCATTATCGCAACGAGCAGGTCCTCGTGACTCTGCCTCTCCCCGAGGACTCGCCTCGCCTCAGGAGTGGCGAGCGCTCGCGCAGCCTCTAGACGCGCCTCCTCAAGCTGACGAACCTGCGTAACCACATCAAGTCAGAGAAAACCAATACATATATATGAACATTAAAAAAACTTTAAAAAGGAAAGAGTTATACCAGAACCAGCCTCTCCTCCAGAAGTCGCTCAACCGTCGTCGCGGTCACTGGATTAGCAGGAGGCACAAAGGGAATAGCAAACGAAGGCGGCTACAACGAGAGCAAACAAGTACATCAGATAACACTATAATAACAAATGAACTACGAATACAATAACTAAAACATACCTGAGAAGGAATAGGAGCAGATCCCTGAGGGGGAGCCTCAGGAGCGGAGTCCGGAACAGCCTGCACAAAGAACTAAATAAACCAACCCAAGATATGTCAGAATAAAATGAAATAACCTAAGCTGAATTACACCAAACCAGAAACTATACCTGACTCTCGAGGCACAAGGAAGCAGCAGCCTCCTCTCTCGTCTGAAAATCATCGGCAACCTAACACTAAAATACCACATGATGTTAGTAAACTATTAAGGAAAGTGAAACAATAACACCCAACAAACTACTACAATTATACAAATGAGTCAAAAGATTGAAGAAACTCACCCAGTGCTCCAGCTCGGCCTGCAGCTGAGCCGTCGCTGGATCCTCCCGACTAGAAGAGGCAATCGAAGAAGGATCAAATGCCTGAGCAGCGACCCCCTCCCGACGGAAAGCTCTTCCCTCTGCAAATATTAACAAATGCACCAGAATTAATAAGAATCCACAAACTACCAACGGTTAATAAACCTAGGAAGACACTTACCAATCGGTAAATCTCAGATTGCAGACTGACCTCCACCTCCCAACCAGCCTGTTGCTAACCGCATAACAACTCGACCATCGCCGCATGACTGGCGACCTCAGCCTCCATCTCAGACTGACCAAAAGAAAATGAGACATAACAACTACTTCAGAATGATTAGAAGCCTAAGTCAACATAATACATAAACAATTAAGCCAATAAATTAACTCACTAGGAGCCGTTGAGTCTCCGCTAGCCGAGCTCCCATCTCATCCTCTGCCCCCCTAGCCTGAGCAACCGATGTGGCTAGGGAGCACAACATCTCCTCATCAGGACGAGGAGCACACCCCATCTGCTCCATCGTCCTATGAAGGGCATCTAATGCCCCCCGCACACTCGTTGTGAGATGGCCCTGCTCCAACGCGACCAATCTCTCCCTCAACGCCGATGCTGACTCAGACCTGCCGACTGCGAAAGAACAACTCCCATGGAAGGGACGTGTGAAGAGGCGCCCACCACCCAGTGCCTCGAACCACCTCATAAACTCTCTCATGTCCGCCTCATCATGCGCCCCTGTCACCCTTTTCCTCCCAGCTCTAAAATCGGTTATCTGAAGCGCCATCCACTTGGCGAAGTTTCAACCAGGGGGGTCGGTCATCCTCTTCGCCACTCTGTGGCGAATCTCTGGAGGGACTCCCTAAGCGAGTCCTAGCTGTTGTACAACTTGAGATAGGTGGATCCTCTCCACCTTCTCAAAAAAATGGACCCAAATGTCCATGTCGAAGAAAGGCTGGCCAGATTGAATCACCGGCACAATAGAATCCTCCCCATCCTCATAGGGCCTCCAAATCACCTATAAACCAATAGACAAATCAGTCGATAAATGCTAAAACTTGAGAAATGAAAGCACCGAACTGAGAAAACACAACAATATGGACAACACCTACCTGCCCTACGTGCATGTCCTCAAAAGACCCTGTTCGGTCTGAAGATCCGAGGACCAGCGACGACTCCTCAAAGCTATCCTCCACACATGCATCCTCGGGAACATAAACCTAATCTCCGTCGGGACCCCCGGGCAAAGAAAGGTGAAGTGCATAGGTAGGGACCCAAAAAAAACAATGATAATAACACACAAGAAGATATGTTACATAGCCGCTACGACCCAAAAAAAAATCCCAAAGATGTCATGACACCAATTAACTAAAACCCATCTGAAGGAAGGGAAGGAAACCTCCGATCGTCGCGACACCCCATCCCCTACGGTAAAGGTGCTCATAGAGATGCGCCAATGCGACCGCACCCCATGCATAGGTAGGGACCCGATCCAAGTCTCAAAGAACCAGCAGAAACAAGCCGGTGACGCATCCCCGAGCCGAAGAAGAAAAGAGTACCATACCAAGGAAGTGCATCAAGAATGCTCAAAGCACCCTATCCACAGCCAACCCTGGCTCCACCACGGGCTCCCAACCCGCCAACACCACGCAACGCGCCTCATAAGACGTCCTCGCCTCTGAATGACACCTCGGAGGGGCAAAGCCACTTGCAAGTGTATTGAAGTGCCAAGTGATTCGAACTACACTGGCCCCGATCCACTCGACCTATATGGTACACCTAAAATCTCCTCACACACAGCCAAATACTCCCCTGCCATCCGCCCCGTGATCGGCTCACCCTCAAAATGAAGACCAGTGATGCGGACCTAGTCCTTCAGAGTCGGCAGCAACATACCAACTGGAAAGAGAAGCGCCTGATGCTCCTCCCTCCACCTCTCCAGAATCATCGCAATCAGACCACGATCGACCTGAAAGGGCTCCAACTCTAGGATTGACCCAAAGCCGAAAGATGCCAATCGCGCCCGCTGAAACTCTGACAAGGCATGGTACCAAGTATGAGATTCGATCCATGCCGAGATGATAGCCAGCTGCGGGGGCTCCTACCGAACGAAACACAAGCGATGAAAGAATAAGACTAACACACACCTATGACAAGTAGACCTAGAGCTAAAAGCAAATAAAGTATATTAAGACACCTAATAATGATTCATAACAAACAAGCAAAACATGATAAGAACAGTAAAATAGAAACAGTAAAACAGAAACACAACCCCACCACACATTCATAAACACGTCCCCTCGCGATACAACTGCAACTTGTTCTCACCACAAACATGCCCCATTGCGACACAACTTCATCGCGCCTTACAGCTTCGACATCAATCACACCCCCTGAAATCCCCATCATGGAACTTTACAAAGAGTCAAACCTTCTAAAAATCCCATAGCTAACTATGCCCAATCAATGTCCCATCACGAAAGCAGAGAACCTACCTCCCAAGTCCCTATGCTCAACCAATAGCCTACAACAAAAGAAGAGGGACTCCTCCCACGTCCCATCGCATCTCAAACACAAAAGAAAATCACCACAATCCAAAGGCCCCCATCAGGCCTACAATCAGTAATCCCCCAGATCTTAACGCAGACCCCCAAGGTCCCATCATGTCCATGATTCGCTATGACAGGAAGAAAGAGAAAAAGTCTTTCTCGCACCCCATCTCACTTGCAACTATCGGGACTCATCTCAGCACACAACCGAAGAAAGAAAAGTCACTAATGTTCCATCACAACATCACCTCCTCAAGACATTGCATCACAGTAATGATCGCCAGGCTCTGCCACAACGAAAAGGAAGAAAAGAGAAGAAACCTCCAAAGTCCCATCGCGACACTACACCACCAGACTCGTCACAAGATACACACAATTCAGGTAAGTATCATCTTCAGGTAAGTACTACCCTCTTCCCTTTACTCGATATTGCTTATAAATATAATTAGCTATGATTAAGTTAAAATATTTTCAAAACCCATCTTTCTCGACTCGCGAATCACTATAGTCCTCCCATAAGAGGCAATCATCAGTATTCGCCAAGAAGGTTAGACAGAGTATCCGGCATGCCAAGTGTTGTCTTGACAACCACATAAACGGTCGGGTCCACAAATCCCGTACCGGTGGACTTGTTCAGCGACGTCTCAGAAGCTACATTTTCTGAAGATTTACACCGAATTGATCTTAAGTTAAAATCCCAAAATTTCAAAACCCTTTACTTCCAAAAAAAAAAACCCCTTTTACTTCCAAAAAAAAAACCTTTACTTCCAAAAAAAAACCTCTTTTACCTCCAAAACAAAACAAAAAAAGAGGAAAACATCAAAAAAGAGGAAACTGAAAAATGAAAAAATGAACAAAGAGACCTTACCCACCAAAATTCACCTCAATTACTAGCCCAAATCAGCCATTCCCTTGGGAAACCGAACAATGAGTATATTTAATCTAAGAACTTACAAATACCTATTGGAAAAGGAATGTTTGACGCTCATTGGTGTGAGCAATGACGCGCTCGGCCTGACATAACTTGTAAAATCCTTCTATAATATATTGTATTTTATTATCGGTCCCTGGACCTATTTATGGATATTTGTATGACGCCTTTCGGTACCTCGACTGCATCATATCCCTCTGTTTGACTGCCCCTTGTAGTAGGTCGCGACGTGCGGTAGGATGCCCCTTGCACTTACAGATTAGGATATGCTGATTCTCTTTTTTGTTTGACTGTCACTCGTAGTAGGTTGCGTCACGTGATGCGATGCCCCTTACACCTATAGAATAGGATACGCTGACTTCCCCTGTCGATTGTCTATGAAAGCGGGTCGCGATATGTGACGGGATCGTCCCTGGGCATCCACAGCATGGAACACGCCTTTCGACAGCTACCACTGGGCCCTTGAATGCTCTATTTTAGCTTGTGCTGATAGATAAGAAAGCCAAGCATGTCATGTCGACATCCCCAGTTCACATTTATGAATTTCCAAGAGAAACGTGAAGACACCTCGAATGAGGGGTGTCTACTTCTTCGACGCGTTCTTACTCCGCAAGAGTGCGCCGAAGAGGGGCATCTATAGATACCCCCATTTTTCCCTCTCGAAATATACAAATTTGTTCAATCAACCTTTGACCTCACCCGTGACTTTTCGAAAAAGACTTACCTTCTCTGGAAGTTCCACAACCCTAATTGGGAACCATATACTGAAACAATAGTATATGGCGGAATACAGGCTGAAATAATAGTACTATAGTTAAGATCCCCTGACCCTAATGTGGGGCCATATACTGAAACAATAGTATATGGCTGAACATAGGCTGAAACAATAGCTCTGTGGCTCAAGCCCCATGACCCTAACGTGAGACCATATGCTGAAATAATAGTATATGGCTGGACACAGGCTAAAATAATAGCTCTGTGGCTCAGGCCCCCTGACCTTAATGTGTGACCATACATTGAAACAATAGTGTATGGCTGAACACAGGCTGAAACAATAGCTTTGTGGCTCAGATCCCAACGTAGGGAGACTATATACTAAAATAATAGTATATAGTCGAAATACAAACTGAAATAATCGTTTGACATTTCAGACCCCCTAACCCTAACGTGGGAACCTTGCACTGAAACAATAGTACATGGCTGAACACAGGATAAAATAATAGCTCTGTGGCTTAGATCCCAACGTAGAGAGACTATATGCTGAAACAATAGTATATAGTCAAAATGCAGGCTGAAATAATAGTCTAACATTTCAGACCCAACCCGGACCCGGACAGCCCCGAATTACGCGCCTAAAATCACTCACGCAATTCGATTGCTCGCAAAACCACAAACGTGCGATCAGTTCTCCCTTCAGACTAGACTCCCTTTCCTAGAGCACCTCGAGACTCGATTATGCGCCTGACATGAGACGCGCGATCGGATTGAGCGCCCCACCACTGGCGCGCAATTGGCCTACGCCCGACCTAGCTAGTCTCACAGTCCTTGACCCCTAAGATTTTACGATTAAGCACTTAGAACTAAGTATTTAATCGGATTGCGCACTCCATAACAAGCGCACAATTAGCCCTAACATGGTTAGGATTAGAAAACTCACTGAGCATGTCAGTCGATCACTCACTGAGTCGGTGACCGACTCAAAGCGATTAAGCATTGGAAAATCGGCGCGTAATTCAATTAAACCCCTAAAACATGGCGCTTAACTAGAAAAAAACCTATAAAAGGCTTTTTTAATTCGACCCAAAACCTTAGGCAAATGAGGTTGGAAGAGAGGCTGAAAATTACACACAGAGAGAGAACAAAAAATACAGAGGATTTCGAGAACGAGCACATAGAGAAACATAGCCATGATTTCGATATTCAAGCCTCGAATTTTTGAGATTCCTCTGCACAGCCCCGACCCCAAGTAAAAATTAAGTCTTTAGTTCCTGACCTTAGTTTTTGTCCTAGTTCTTAAATTTAGGTTTTCTTAATTATTAATATTAAATTTTTAGTCTTAGACCGTAGCATCTTTTTTAGACCGTAATTTTAATATCTGGTTCTAGTTCTCGATTTCTAGAACCAGTCCTTAATCTGACGGTCTAAATCACCGACCCTAGACTTAAATTTTATTCTGAAATCTTAATCTTTAGTCCTATCATTAATCTCTGGTTCTAGTTCTTAGTTTCTAGAACCGGTCCTTAATCATACGGTCTAATTTTCTGATTTCGGACCCGAATTCAGTCCTTAGATTTTAAATTCTAGTTTTAATTCTTTAATTTAATATTTCTAAAATCCCAATTCTTAATTTAGTTTTCTAAAATTTTTAGTTTTATAATTTAATTCATAATTAGAATCCAAAAAACAACTCTGAAAATCCAAAAAAATATAATATTATAATCTAAAAATCTAATTTATTTTAACTTCAGCCACCCGATTTGCCCAAGGGAGCTTGCGGAGGGTACTTGGGAACGAGGCCAATCCTCCTTAGCATAGCGGGCCCAAAACCCCTTTTTTTAGATTTTTAGTAGAATTAATTCCTCGTTTTAATTGAAATTAGTAAAATCAGTTCCGTTATTTTTCTAGAATCTTAGTATAATTAATTTATTGCTTTAATCAGAATTAGTAAAATTAGTTCCTTTATTTCAATTAAATTTTGGTATAGTTAATTTATTATTTTAATTAGATTCTTAGTAAAGTTAATTCCTCGACTTAATTAGGAATTTGGTAAGATTAGTTCCTTTACTTAGATTTTTTTTAGCTTAGTTGATTCATTGCTTTAATTAGAATGTTAGAAAAAAATTAGTTTATTTGCTTTAATTGGAATTTTAATAATAATTAATTCATTGCTTCAATTAGAATTGCAATAAAAATAGTTCTCTATTTCAATTAGAATTCCAGTAGAACTAATATATTTGCTTAATTCGAATTTCAGTCAAATTAGTATACTTGCTTCAATTAGAATTGCAGTAGAACTAGTATATTTGCTTTAATTAGAATTCCAGTATAATTAGCATGCTGGATTCAATTAGAGTTTCATTAGAATTAATATATTTACATTCTTGGTATAATTAGGAGACTAATATTAATTAGACTTTTAGTAAGATTAGGAAACTAAACTAATTAGACTCCTAATAGAATTAGAATATTATATTAGGTCACTATAATAAATTCCCACACCATTAGACTCATAATAGAATTAGGAAATTTAAACCAATTAGAATTACAGCAACAACAGAGAAAGAAAAGGAAAACTAAACTATCTAAATTATAAGAAGAGCCATAGCTGTTGACGTTCGTAGGCGGACGATTCAGTAAAGAAGTAACCCACACCCGCTCTAAAGCGTGATCACTGATGTGTTGCAGTGTCGTTAAATATCTGTAGTTGGCGATCACAACCAACTAAGAACCTTCCTAGAAATCTCCCTTTTTATTTCCAACATTCTAAACACCGCATTGCCAGAGTCCACTTGGACAGAATTGGGCCACTGATTCAACAAGGACTGAGAGGAACCTAGAAAAAATGCGCACCAACACAAGGTCCTATCGACGATCTCTAACTCTCAACCTACATCACATATATGATGAAGCATCAAGGATTTATTCTAATTACTAACAAATTTGACGTATTTATGTATTTTCTCAAAATCAAGGCGAAAATGGGCAAGCTCGTGCTAACTCGGAACTTGACCCAACTACCCGCTCAATTTTGACCTTTAAAAAAGTTTACTCATGAAATTATTAATTTACAAAAGTTATAGATCTCATTGTCCTTTTTCCAACGCTGTGAGAATTGCGTCAATCGGAGTTTGGAGTAAAAAGTTACAGCCAAAATACAGAAGCTATGTTGGCACTTCAGTCAAAATCGAACGATCGTTTTTTTCAAGGAAAAAATTTCAAGCGATCAATTTTTCTCTAGAATTTTAACACTTCAAATCCGATCCATCAATTTTCCAAATCGATCGATCGATTTTGACAGATACAGAACTCGTCGGGCTTCCTCTTCCTTGGTCTAAATCACCAAAAACTCATTTTCAAGCATCCTAATCACCCATAAATCATAACCAAACTAATTCTAACCAATTTAAATTGAATCTTACCTTTCAATCTCACGAGATCGACGTGTACGATGAGCGGAGATCGAAATTATCGGCACTTTCGTCTATTGCACGTGTAATGGTTTGAAACCCACTTCCTTGTGATCGCCAACGGATATGGGTACGATGATTGAACCTTTCCTACACATACAACACTTCTAATGATTCACGCAATCAAGGATCTCACCAGATCAACAGACATCGAGGTTTCAAGATAACCAAAAAGAGGGTTTCATAGGAACGAAACTTCCACATGCTCACAACTTTCAATCTTCTCTATGATGGACACCCACTTGCGATTAACAATCAGAGAAGAAGAAAATCTAACGGATGATCGACAACGATGGCGGAAATCAGCTTCCCCTCCCTCAAATTCTTCTTCTTTCTCTCTTTCTCTTCTCTTGCTTTCTCGTGCAAAAATGCAAGGAGGAATGAGGCCTGCGTGAGAAGCCTTGTATTTATGGGCTTGGTTCCGACTCAGTGCAAAGTACACACACCAAGCAAATGTGTTAGTCTTATCCAATTTGTTTTGCTTCGGTGTGAAGCTAATTACACACAAGTTAAGTCTTAGCTCACCTATCAAAGGCCCAAAGTCGGCTTAAATAGTTGTCCCAATTATTTGGCCCAAATGGTCGGCCAAATTAGTCGGCCCTAATTGGTCCAACTCGTCTACCCAATTAGTTGCACACACTTTTCACACAAAATACATTCTTCTAAATTAATTATTTTGAAAGTTTCCAAGGCGGTATTACGTGCCTTACCGAATACGACACTTGGTTGGGTTCCATGTGACGGTTTGGGTTATCAGGCTTGGGTCTACGAGTTGAAATTCGGGTTGAGGCCTAAGTTCAAACATTGGGATCGGTTTCGTGTGTAACGTGCACAAACACGCGTACACTCTACACAAGGTACAAGTTAGGATTTAATGTATTTGGCCTGCACCCCCAATTATAACAAGTGGGTTTGAGGTCACGTTACCCAGGTCAAATGATTTGACTCGGGTCAAATCAGTCAAAAGGTCGCGTTCTCGTCAAAGGTCAACGATTCAACATTTAAAAAAAAATTGAGTTGTTACATTCTTCCCACCTTAAAGAATTTTCATCATCGAAAATTGACAAGCCTATTTCGAAAAGGTATGAATATTTCTTTGAACTTGGTATTGTTCTTTTTGTTTAATTGTAATTAGATACAATTTGAATTATGGGCTCTGGGCCCGGTACATGGGGTATTTGTATATATGTATTTTGAGGAACCACTATTGGGAACCATTGTTTAGGTGATGGTATGCTATCACCGATGGTTCTTCTTGGTTCCTTTTGTTTATGATTAGGTATAGAATTGGAGATCTTTTTTATGTCATGTTAGATATTTGTTGTTTATAATATCTGCTCTGAATTCTGTATTTATATAGATGTACTGGTGTTATGGCGAGCTGGCTTTTCCGGTACTTCAGGTACGGGAAAGTCGGGTCGTCACACATCGAATCTGTGAACTTCATATTTGAACCATGAAAATGAACTAAGAATCGCGAATCATTTAATATGAACTCTGAACTTGAAGCATTGAATATGAATTTCGAACCCAGAAAATGAACTTTGATCTTTGAATACGAGCTTCGAACTTTGAAATTTTAAATCCTTGAAATTAAACTCGGAATTTGAAGTCTTTCAGATTTTTGTTTTGATATGAAATTGCTTAAAGAATTTTGTTTGAATTATAAATAAAAAAATTGCCTTTGAAATTTCTGTCATTGAATCTGTGCATGATTAAGGAGATGTACATTGGTATTGATTTCTCCCTATTGAGCTTAGACTATTAGCTCACCCTGACTACACGTCACAAGTGTAGATCTAGACCGGGACCTTGCAGGAGAAGACCTTCCGCAAGAGGTGTTTGTCGGAAGACGCATTTGAGATAGATTTCCGATTTGGTACATTATAGTGATTAGTTTTTGTAGATACATACATTGTACACCACTGTTTAGGTGACGGTCGGTTGTCACACGTGGTTTCTTTTGTTTACATTTGACATTTGAATGGAATTTTATTTCTGCCATATATGTTCTCTACTTTGATTTCCACATACTATACTGTGTATGGATTGTGATTTGCGATCCGGACGGACCGATTTTGCCCGAAATCCATGTACGAGAAAATCGGGCTGTCACATTGTTAGATGTTTGTGCTCCACACACTATTTCTTCCTTTTTTACATTTAAACCTAGGATAGGTAATGAAAAATCCAACTGGTTGAACCTGATTTCGTGTTCAACGAGATTTGCAGCCATTGGATATGAGGGAATGTTGACTAAATTTGATCCAATAAAAATGAAAATCATGGAAGTCGAGATTCTCTGCTAGCAGAACATGAAATCATGTTCAACCAGTTCGAGTTGACCATTGCCCACCTTGGATTCTCACTTAACTTTTTTTTTTTTTGATAAGGGATTGTCTCTAACAACTACACTATTTCGGTGCGTCTAAGCTTTATTCCTACAATCAAATGGCATAAGTTTATTTCATATATGGAAATTCATTTATTCTTAGTAAGTCATATGGCCTCTAATTCTAGATTCTACGATAAGTAACCTAGAAAATACTGTATATGAGGACACAATTCCCTCCTTCTCATGCTTCCCTAGAGTTCCATAGATTCACTAACGAGAGAGAGAGAGAGAGAGAGAGAGAGGTAAAAAGTTATCACTGGAAGAAAGGATCGATGCAGTGCCATTAAAACAAAAATCGAGAATTTTAAAGCTACCAAGCTAAGGGATCATCAATAGGTAAGCATAAATCTTATTAAATTTTAATATAAACCAATTGTTTTTTATCGTTGATACAAGTCTAGATCCATATATGAACCAACATATTTCTTTAATACATATGCCTTGTATTTGTTTTCAAAAACAAGGTTTAGGGACAATTGTTCCTCCTTTAGAACCATTAACATTGTTGCAGGAGCTTGTTGTGGGGTTCCCTCCATTTCCCACCAAATTGATGTCTTGCAAAACTATTCCTTGACATGGAAATTTATTGCTACAGTCAAGATTCACTGCCACTTTTATTGCACTTGTTCCTTTAATGTTCTTGTACACCACATTGCTTATTTTCACCGCTTGACTCTGCAAAATGTTTGAGTAATCACTCATCAACAATTAGGAAAATAAATAAAACCAATTATTTTGATAAAAAGACTAGGACTTTGATTAGCAAAAGTAAAATGAATAATAAAAAATAAAAGACTTTGGTCTTTGTGTATGAGGGGCTTACCTGTTGTTTACAAGCAGTCTTTGAGTCACAGTAGTTTTGATCTATAATTATAGGATTATCGACGTTTTGCATGACAATATTTTGAAAAATGACATTCTTCACATCACCCGAGCCACCCTGCTCAAGAAACATAAGAGATCATTTACCATATTAAAATGACATGGGGCCAATAGCAGCTCAAGACATGAATTTATATATGATTTGAGTTAGGAGATCATTTCCCACACATACACAAACGAGAGAGAGAGAGAGAGAGGAGGTCAAATGGTTTTGGTTTGTAGAGATTGTTAGTGATCCCTTCACACAAGTGATTGGAGATGTTCCCTATTCAAGTGGATATTGATCCATGCTCCTACCCACCTTTTGAAAAGTTACAATTTTTTTGTATGAACCAATCCACACTCTCAAATACTGATCTTATATCCTATTAACTTTGAGTGAGGAAATGATATATATATATATATATATATGAAAAATGATCTTTTAACTGGAGTCTTTAGAATATAAACCCATGGCTCAAACTCCTATTGGTTGCATGTCATTTCAACTGCCTTTGAAAAGTTAAAGGCAACTTTGCAGTCAATAGAAACTCGCATTGTGGGTTTAATCCATGGGTCAAAAAATTGAAAAACCGATACGTATCATCTATCTCCAAAACCGATACGTACCGGACGATACTATCGGTTCCGGACGATACGTTGGTATGTGTAATAACCCATAAAATTAGACTCGAACTCAACTCATCTCGTGTGTATGGTCGACACGAAAATCGATGTCATCATAAATTTTTATGTAATAATAAATATTTAAATAATATTAGAATAACTTTGTACGGACAGATTAAGGTTTAAATTGTGTGTTTGGGCCTTTAGTGTGAAAGTCGTGCACCAATGCATTGTGTGCCGCTCAACACCGAAATCAAACTCTATTTCAAGTGGATAAGCCTAACACACTTTTGCAATGTTATCCCTTCCCACCGAAATCAAGCCCTTTAGCTAATTAATAGATAAATCTTCTCAAAGATGCTTCACCCGGTTGCAAAGCTTTGGAGTTTGGATTTCTAGAGAGAGAAAGAAGAGAAAAACTTCCGCCCTTCTTGAGATTTCGACGATGAGATCGTGATCGCGCCGCAATATTTGCATTATTCATGAAGAACTCGACGCCGATCAACGCTTGAATCCCGCCTTTGGTGAATTTCGATCGTTCAAACCCCTTTTTCTTTAGAAACCCCATTTTCAAGAAGCGTTCCACCTCACGATCGTTAACCGAGCATTGAGAAGGTTGAGATCGATGCGTGGATCATTGACAACTTCATCTTGAATTTGTGGTGATCAATCATGGTGAAATTGCCGTAGAAATTCGGAAGATTCGTTTCGAAACCCTTTTGGATAACGATCCTTAAAGGCACGAAATCGATCGAAGAAAGGTTAGTTTTTATTTGATTTTAATAGTTTAGATTATAGAATAAATCATTGTTTTAGTTTAGTGTGGATGTGTGTGTGATTCGATGAAGATCGTAGAAGATTTGGATGAAAATAGATCAAAAATGACAAAATCGTATGGCTATGCATTTCTGAAGGTTTTTGATCGATCAATGGGGTGATTGATCGATCAAAATTGGGTATTGATCGATCAATTTGAGTGATTGATCGATCAAATTATATATACAATTGGAAAAACAGCAAGTTAGGTTGCTGGAGGTTCATTCCCGACAGCATTGATCGATCAATGGTGAAATTGATCGAACAATATGATGGTTGATCGATCAATGGTGAAATTGATCGATCAATATGATGTGTTGATCGATCAATTTGACTATGCCGACACTGCTTCAGTATTTTGGCCATAACTTTTTACTCCGAACTCCGATTGATACATTTCTTATGGCATTAGAAAGAGGACAACTAAATCTACAACTTTTATGAATTAACTAACTAATGAATAAATTTTTTTGATGATCAAAATTGAGCTGGAAATTTGACCAAGTTCTAAGTTAGCACGTTTTGACTGAAGTATCGCTATAGCTTCGATATTTTGGCCATAACTCCTTGTCCCGAACTCCGATTGACGTGATTCTTAATGTGTTGGAAAGAGTACGACGAGATCTAACTCTTTTATAAATTAGCCAAATCTTTAATCAAATTTTTTTAGGGTAAAAATGAAGTGGAAAGTTGGGTCAAGTTTCGAGTCAACACGAAATTACCCATTTCCATCTCGATTTTGAGAAAACACTTAAATACATCAATATTATTAATAATTAGGATCAATTTTTATACATCATCATGTGTGTGATGTAGACTAAGAGTGGAGGCCGTAGATAAGAACTTTTGGACTGCTTTAGAACGACGTTGGATTTGCTTAGAAAGAGGTCTAACCTGAGGTAGGGGAAAACCAACCTAAACTGTTTTAAGTATGATTTCATGTTTATTTCATATATGTGCCCTGATTTCTATTTTAACAAGCATGTAAGCATATCATAAATTCTTACTATCTCTGATTTCTGTTTTCTAATTTGTATCCTGAAACCTGCTCCTGATTTCTGCTATATGATCTGTGAGGTCTATGTGTGTATGTGATTTGATGATTTAACCAGATGATCCCCACCGACCCGACGGTATATCGAGCCTGACACACTTGTGCATCTGCTTGTAATCCCTCGGCACAATTGCACTCCATAGATGAGGCATTGTTGCAATCTAAATTGTTCATGTGAATGACGATTGGTTGGGGTTTCCTATCGGTAAATTCCTGTTTACTCCGTGTTATATATTCACGGGAGTTTCTTAAGTTAGAAAACAAATACAATTTAAGTCACTGATTATATATCTGCATCACAGCTGTTTCTTGTTTACAAACTCAGTATTTACTCTGATTTTGCCTGTTTATACATTCTGATTTGATTTCCTGTTTTGAAATATCATGTCTTGCATATTCATTACACTTTAATTGGTATTCTTCTATTGAGCTATGATGTAGCTCACCCTGTTTCCATTAACATTTTAGGTTTTGAGACTAGAGTTCCTGGCACTAAGAGTGACCCTGACTACCAGCCTGATCTAGAGGCTGAGGCCGAGGATGAGGAGACTGACGTCCAAAGTGACTTTTATCCTTAATGCGGGTATCTGAGATTTTGTGTAAACCTTTGGATTATTGTGCCCCTGGTGGCCACTTCTGTATTTACTTTCTGTAGATATTTTCTTCCTTTTATAGTATTACTATACATTCTATTGGAACCATTATTTTAGGTGATGGATGTCCATCACCATTGGTTCTTCTTAGTTCCTTTTTGGGAATGTATATTTTTATATATTTATATACATGTTTGTTTTATTGCTTCTTTCTATTTTAAATGCCTTGTGATGACTCGATCTATCACTGCTGGACAGTGTCTGCTTGGTTTCTTCTATACGAGTAGACACTTCGTGATTTGTCTTGGGGATCATCCAGAGTATGATCCTAATGGCACGGATTTCTAGGCATGAAAATCTGGGCTGTCACAGTTGGTATCAGAGCCTAGGCTTTAGGTCGTCTTAGGACTTCAGACTAGGCTATGGATGTAGGTATGGATGGGAAGTGAGTTTTCTATGACCCAATTAGGACTTTAGCAAAGTTAGTGGAGTTTCGATTTTAGCTTCTATAGGGAACTCGCAGCTATGGCTGGAGATTTAGAACTTGGAATTCGATTTAGAACTTGGATTGTGGATCTCATAATCACTTTTAATAGAGATACATTATGATTTGATGGATGTACGACTTGTAGATGAATTAGTTTTGTGATTTTGTTGGAACATTAGGCCATGGTGACCGCAACAATTATTGATTGGAGTTTATGTCTTCTTGACAGATCAAATGATGCCACAAAAGAAAACCAAGATTGGAAGTACTGGAGGAGGTGAGCCATGTTTTAGATTGATGGGCGACACCTAGTGAGAGACTGTAGAAGATCTACTGGGGCTTGTTTTAAGTGTGGACGAATGGGACACTTGATAAGACATTGTCCTGCTTTGAAAAAGGAAGCGATGACCTCGACAACCACTCAAGGTAGTTCTCGCTCTTTACATCCGGCGACGACTAGAGTTACTCCGGTACGGCAGGCCTTACCTGTCTCCTCATCTACACCATTTGTATCATGTGCGTGGTGTGGGAAACCTCATAAAACGGAGGCGTGTAGGCTAATCTTGGGTGCCTGTTTTAGATGTGGTGAGCAAGGACACCGAGTTAAGAATTGCCCAGATATGCGGCAGAAGCAGGAGACCTCGACGTCTACTTTCAAGCCGATTCTTCCTGTGACTCAAGATGCCCAAGGTATAGGTTCAATATTAATTGTCAATTTTTTTTTTTAATGTTCTGATGATTTAGAAATTTTATTGATTTTGACACATGCGAAATATCATAACATTATCGCTTGTGTATCGACTTAAATCACTTGCATGACATAAACGAATTCTAAATTCAGAAGATTAACTACGTAAGTGATAGTTATATTGGCAGACTTAATAAATCTTGACAGTTACAATAAATTTTTTAAGGACAATTGTTTAGAGAATTTGAAATTTCCTTAATACTTATGAGAAATGAAGTTGAATTAGCAGACTTAATCCTAGTATTCTTCTTCCTAACTAATGAGTCATGATTATGGTGTATTTAAATACGTTCCTTTTAAACGTGAGTTCGGTTGTTAATCGCTGTAGTTTACTCTGGAAGTTTTTCGATAATTGGAAAAGTCTAAGACAATCATGTCGGTAATTGATAGAGGATAGGAAAAAATTTAATTACGGATATCATGAGAGAGCAGAATTGGATGTCGCTATGGTGGATTCCGTTGTTTTCACCTAAGCCATGATGAATGACTATAAATTTTCAAGGAATATATGGAGATTTAGTTAGTATAGGGAGTGTGTTGAGAGTTGTGCACATGAAGAGTCGATTAATCATGCCTAAGTATTTATGTATGACATTGAGAGCAATCATTTGCAATCATCTCCTTGATTTGAAAAGCTAGATGTGTCACACTCTTTTTCCCTTCCTGTATGATCGGAATTCTATTCGCGTATCATAAGATTGGATAAGGGCATAAAGTTTGAAGATTTTTACGATCGTTGTGGTAGATTTTAGAGGTTTTCATATTGGTGATAGCTTTATCTCATTTTGCTGATGACTTTATCTCATATTGGCGATGGCTTTATCTCATTTTGCTGATGGCTTTACCTCATTTTGGTAATGGCTTTATCTCATTTTGGTGATGGCTGTACCTCATGTTGGTGATGGCTTTATCTCATCTTGGTGATGGCTTTATATCATTTTGGTGATATCTCTTACCACCGTTGCGTATCAGAAAGTGGGTGAGTGTGAACATTTGTTCGTAGACAGATGAGACATATTCCGAGTCATGAGTTGATATATTCTAATAACGATAGCATCAATGTGGTGAATCAGATTTTTCGGATGAATGGTATGTTTCAAAATTGGTCCACTGTGCTCCATGAGTATTTTTACAATCGCAAGAGGTCACTGTGATCAATACAATGGAAATGATATATGATCCCTAATGATTAACATCATTGAGTGAAGATCTGTTGAATGGACAATACATTATATGTCCTTCAAGGTTTGGTTGATCTTATTTATAGATACATTCTAGTTAAGTAGTCTTAATCTCACGATCAATCTATAATTCTTTGTGAAATGAACACCAGTCAAGTAAATAAGGGAGAGCGTCCTTAATGAAAAGCCCAACAGCTAGTTTTTGCCTATGTATGAATTTTGCGGGCATTATGATCATTTTCTTTTGACTAATGGTTAACGTGATGGTGACATACTACTGTATATAATTGCTTATGGAGGTGTGATATGAGATACCTGGTGCATGAGAAGATTGTCACACTTTTCCAGTAGATTTGGGATGAGCTTAGCGACTTGTACATTAACTCGATAATTTTACCTAAAGGGGTCGTGTGGATACACTAATTTTGGGAGAAACTATTTCGACTCTGGATGCGTGTGAGTCCATTGTGAATGTGTGGACTCAGAGAGAGGGGTTGCGCATATATGAGTAGCGACTGTATGATTATGACTATTTCACACATAATACCTCTGCGTGTGTACATTGACGCTACAAGCAATTGAATTTTACTCGGGATATCTTTAGAATATTTTCGAGAAGGAAAATTCCTTCCTGATGGGAAGATTATGATAACCCTAATTTGGAGGACGTTGAAATTATGATGGGGACTTCTAAATTGTATGGCTTCCTGCAGGTAGACTGTCAATCTGCGAATTATAGATGTGCGTACGTATGGATGGTGGACGGCCTCTTGATGTGTCTTCTTTACCCACATGTTGCTACTTAGGGAGACGTGCTCGTCTGGTCACTGGTTCGGCTATGTGGAAGTCAAATGTAATGAGGTGCGTTAGATTACGTATGGGTGTACAGTGCACATGTGTGTAGGGTGTGGACCATTGGTGTGATCTTGCACACCTATGTGGGGTGTGTATGCTTTACATACTAGAGGTTAGAAGTTTAAAGGCTTGGCTAAGAATAGGGATTGTCCCTTTTGCTTTAACTCTTGCATTTATATTGAGTGGTGGAATTTAAGAAGAAAGAGAATGAAATTTGTTCAACCATTGGAACCCTGGAGCTTGTCGAGCTCGTGGGCCGAGAAATCAGCTGACCCAAGGTAAGATTTTAAATTCTAACCCATTATGCGAGAGGTAATTTTTTTGGGATTTTAAATTCCAACCCATTATTGCTTTATGTACGTGGCAATTACAATTCCATACAGTTGGAGTTGTCTAGATAGCATATACTGATACCCTATACGTGGTGAATTAGGGACTGGATAATGCCTCCATTAATGAGGTGTTTAAAGAAACAGCTTGACTGTAATGATTGATCGATCAATTTGGTGAATTGATCGATCAACTATGCAATTGATCGATCAAATAAGAAGGTTGATCGATCAAACCAGTTTATACTAAGTTCTGTGAAAAAAAAAAAAAAAGATTGCCTGATCGATCAAATTGAGCATTGATCGATCATTTTTATCGATTTAAGTTATATTTTGGGTTTTTATTTCTCACTCGCATGCATGATTAAGATCTTCAATTGTTCGAGAGAGTTTGATTCCTTTGCGTTCAAGGGATATTTTCGGCTATCGGAGCTTCTTGCTTTGATTCATTGGATCGCATTTTCTCGGCTATTGTGGTGAACCCTACTCTTTTCCTTATTTAGCGTACCAATCGAATAAGATGTGCTACCCGTTCAAAACCCACAACCACCACTAATTCACCAAGAACTTCCAAAAGAGTGGTGGGCTTCTAAAATATTGTTGCTTGAATGTGCTTTCGACTCTACGCTATTTGAGGATTGGCGTGAAATGGAATGGGCGATCGACTATATTGCTACGCTAGGGTTGAGAACATTGCATGAGTCATTTTACGTCCATTTTTGTCCTCGTATAGTGAGGCTCTTTTATCAACATCTTCGCCGGGGTGACAACCATTACCAGTTGGTCACCAAAATTGACGGTTTTGACTATAAATTTAACCAATTTTATGTCACCGTCGCTTTACTGTGTTATTCACGGTATTTGGAGACTCGTTGTTGCCACCATATGTCAAAGATGTCCCATACCATGATAGACTTGTGGTCAGTGTAGTTCAGGTCAAGCTCTTACTGAGCCCAACTCCCTGATAGACTATGGATGCTTGATACTTTTATCACGTGTCATAACCCCGTTTTTTTTTCACAAGACTGTGAGATCAATGACAGAGATTTAGTGTTTGAGAAGCAGAAGACTGCTTCAAAGATAGAGCTGCCATATGCTCAATTGATAACAAGAATGGTCGAGCAGTATATCGCATTGAGAGAGGAGTATAGCCTGGCTCCTAGCGAGCCTCGATTGACCAACAACATTAACGCTTTCAAGCTCAAGGACTGGACCAAGAGCTATAATCTATTGGTCAAGAGGTTACCTGAGGAGGGGGTTATACCACCAGCTCCAGTTGAGGAGGTGCCTGATGGGCAAGCACCAGATGATGGGGGGCATAGCCTAACATTGCACTTGAGGGGGATGCATCTGCTGTCCCTGTAACCAAATATTTATTTTGATGTTTCGTGCACATTTGCTAGGGTTCGAACTGTTAGTGTCTGTTAGACATTTTCGGGGACGAAAATTTCTAAAGGGGGGGGGATAATGTAATGACCATAAAATTCTCAATAGAACTCAACTGCTTTGATATGCGTGCCTGGCACGGAAATCAAAATAAATTAAAATTTTATGATAATATTATTGGCAAAAATAATTTAGAACTTAGCTATTCTATCTTTATCTATTACTATAATACAATAAAATTTTGTGACATAATTATCACTGTTTTGTTTAAATCTGTGTGGATAGTAGACCTGTTTAGGTATGTTTTACAATTTCGAAGGCGAAAATTCCTTGAGGAGAGGTAAATGTAATGACCCTAATTTTTGGGCATATTGAATTATACTCATACCTTTTTGAAACTAGCAAGTCGATTTTCGAGGACGAAAATTCTTTAAGGTGGAAAGAATGTAATAACCCGTAAAATTAGACCCGAACTCAACTCACCTCATGTGTGTGGTCGACACAAAAATCGATGTCATCATAGATTTTTATGTAATAATAAATATTTAAATAATATTAGAATAACTTTGTGCGGACAGATTAAGGTTTAAATGTGTGTTTGGGCTTTTAGTGTGAAAGCCGTGCACCAACGCATTGTGTGCCTCCCAACACCAAAACCAAACTCTATTTCAAGTGGATAAGCCTAACACACTTTTGCAATGTTATCGCTTCGCACCGAAATCAAGTCCTTTAGCTAATTAAAAGATAAAACTTTTCAAAGAAGCTTCACCCGGTTGCAAAGCTTTGGAATTTGGATTTCTAGAGAGAGAAAGAAGAGAAAAACTTCCGCCCTTCTTGAGATTTCGACGATGAGATCGTGATCGCGCCGCAATATTTCCATTATTCATGAAGAACTCGACGCCGATCAACGCTTGAATCCCGCCTTTGGTGAATTTCGATCGTTCAAACCCCTTTTTCTTTAGAAACCCCATTTTCAAGAAGCGTTCCACCTCACGATCATTAACCGAGCATTGAGAAGGTTGAGATCGATGCGTGGATCATTGACGACTTCATCTTGAATTCGTGGTGATCAATCATGGTGAAATCGCCGTAGAAATTCGGAAGATTCGTTTCGAAACCCTTTTGGACAACGATCCTTAAAGGCACGAAATCGATCGAAGAAAGGTTAGTTTTTATTTGATTTTAATAGTTTAGATTATAGAATAAATCATTGTTTTAGTTTAGTGTGGATGTGTGTGTGATTCGATGAAGATCGTAGAAGATTTGGATGAAAATAGATCAAAAATGACAAAAAACCATATGGTTGTGTATTTCTGAAGGTTTTTGATCGATCAATGGGGTGATTGATCGATCAATCTAGGTGATTGATTGATCAAATTTGGTGTTGATCGATCAATTTGAGTAATTGATCGATCAAATTATATATACAATTGGAAAAACAACAAGTTAGGTTGCTGGAGGTTCATTCTCGACAGCATTGATCGATCAATATGATGTGTTGATCGATCAATTTGACTGTGCCGATATTACTTCAGTATTTTGGCCATAACGTTTTACTCCGAACTCCGATTAATACGATTCTTGCGAAATTGGAAAGAGGACAACTAAATCTACAACTTTTATGAATTAAATAACTAATGAATAAATTTTTTTGATGATCAAAATTAAGCTGGAAGTTTGGCCAAGTTTTAAGTTAGCACGTTTTGACTGAAGTATCGATATAGCTTCGGTATTTTGGCCATAACTCCTTGTCCCGAACTCCGATTGATGCGATTCTTGATGTGTTGGAAAGAGTACGATGAGATCTAACTTTTTTATGAATTAGCAAAATCTTTAATCAAATATTTTGAGGGTCAAAATGAAGTGGGAAGTTGGGTCAAGTTTCGAGTCAACACGAAATTACCCATTTCCGTCTCGGTTTTGAGAAAATACTTAAATACGTCAATATTATTAATAATTATGATCAATTTTTATACATCATCATGTGTGTGATGTAGACTAAGAGTGGAGGACGTAGATAAGAACTTTTGGACTACTTTAGAACGGCGTTGGATTTGCTTAGAAAGAGGTCTGACCTGAGGTAGGGGAAAACCAACCTAAACTGTTTTGAGTATAATTTCATATTTATTTCATATCTGTGCCCTGATTTCTGTTTTAACAAGCATGTAAGCATATCATAAATTCCTGTTATCTCTGATTTCTGTTTTCTAATTTGTATCCTGAAACCTGCTCCTGATTTCTGCTATATGATCTGTGAGGTCTATGTGTATATGTGATTTGATGATTTAACCAGATGATCCCCACCGACCCGACGGTATATCCGAGCCTGGCACACTTGTGCATCTGCTTGTAATCCCTCGGCACAATTGCACTCCATAGATGAGGCATTGTTGCAATCTAAAATTGTTCATGTGAACGACGATTGGTTGGGATTTCCTATCGGTAAATTTCTATTTACTCCATGTTATATATTCACGGGAGTTTCTTAAGTTAGAAAACAAATACAATTTAAGTCACTAATTATATATCTGCATCACAGTTGTTTCTTGTTTACAAACTCAGTATTTACTCTGATTTTGCCTGTTTATACATTCTGATTTGATATCCTGTTTTGAAATATCATGTCTTGCATATTCATTACACTTTAGTTAGTATTCTTCTATTGAGCTATGATGTAGCTCACCTTGTTTCCATTAACATTTTAGGTTCTGAGACTAGAGTTCTTGGCACTGAGAGTGACCCTGACTACCAGCCTGATCTAGAGGCTGAGGCCGAGGACGAGGAGACTGACGTCCAGGCAGACGACTTTTATCCTTAGTCTGGGTATACGAGTCTGCTATTTTTAGGATTTTGTGTAAACCTTTGGATTATTGTGCGCCTGGTGGCCACTTCTATATTTACTTTCTATAGATATTTTCTTCCTTTTATAGTATTACTATACATTCTATTGGAACCATTATTAGGAACCATTCTTTTAGGTGATGGATGTCCATCACCATTGGTTCTTCTTGGTTCTTTTTTGGGAATGTATATTTTTATATATTTAGATACATGTTTGTTTTATTGCTTCTTTCTATTTTAAATGCTTTGTGATGACTCGATCTACCACTATTGGACAGTGTCTGCTTGGTTTCCGCTATACGAGCAGACACTTCGTGATTTGTCTTGGGGATCATCCAGAGTATGATCCTGATGGCACGGATTTCTAGGCATGAAAATCCGGGCTGTCACAGTATGTATCGTCTTTTATTTTGGTATTTTGTGTGGGAGGCACCGCTACGGTACCTTGAATGTATCATATCGGTGAGGTTCAAAACCGATACATATCGAACGACACGTATTGGTATCGGATGATATTTTGACCCATGGTTTAATCTCATGACTCGAGTGGGAGGATTTTTGTGACGACCCGACTTTTCCAATCCCTAAGGTATAGGAAAGGCCGGTTCATCAACTTATTGATTTCTCAATAAGCCGTAACAAACAGAAGCCGGCAACATAAACAAAGGTCTAAAGAACAGAGGCATCATAACATAATCCAAAAGAACTAAAAGACTACAGATAGCAAAAGAATATATCACTGTGAGGAACCAAAAGGAACCACCGGTGATGGCCAAACCAATCACCTAAAATAGAGGTTCACGATAATGGTTCCTCTAGTGATATCAAAAGGACAAAATAATAGCCTAGGGCTCAATATTCCAAATTTAATATCCAGACAAAATACCAAAGTATAAGGATCCAAAGATCAAGGGAAGAACTCCTCCGCTGGTATATCCAAATCCTCCTCTGGAATATAATCGGAGTCCTCCGGATCCTCTGACCCAATGTCGGTCTCAGCACAGGCGTATAGTCGAGGTGAGCTAACAGCCAAGCTCAATAGAAGAAGCCAGATCTATTTGCAGTTTATTATAAGTACTGGTTTTCAAAAGACGGAATCGGATCAAATATGATTTTTCAAAAGATGCTTTCAAATTTAAATCTCCAGTTCTAATCCTGAGTCAAAACTGATAGTAAGTTCAAAGTGTTCAAAATGTTCTAATTTAGCATGCTTCTTGTCTTAAATTTATAACTTAATTTTATCTCCCAAATTTCCTATAGCATGAGAGCGGACTAAGTGACCGATGGGAAGACCCTACTGACCATCTGCTCATGAACCCATTTCGAAAATGCAACAAGCCCCTACGCTATGAGGGTAACTTGCGCAAAATTTTACCGTCAACACTTGGTGGAATCTAGGGCATCGTACTTATGAACCCAAAATCAAATGCAAATGCTAACACATATCAAAGCTTATTAATTATAACATATACTGAATTGTCAAAGTTCTGATTCGAAATTCTGATTCGAAAATTAACTGAGATTCTGATTCAAAAAGATTTAGCTGAGATTCTGATTCACAAAGATTCTTATTCCTAACAATATGTATAATTTTCTGATGGTGTCGTATATTCAAACTTTGTTTACACTATGTGCACAGATTATTATCAAATTTGTGATTCTCAAGTAAATGGTCTATCGTAGTTTTGTGCTTATAATTTATGCAAATAGAGATTAGGGTTCCCCTACCTTAACCAAGCAAATTCAAAGGCATGCCTAAGCAATCCTCTCCAAGGACTCCCAATTGCCCAAAACCTACATATATTAACACCCTAAGTGTTAATATACAACCCAAAATTTAATCCAAAGGCTTATAAAACAAAAAATCCAATCAAAAATTAAAAGCTAGAATCGATGTAATTCACCATCGATTTCAAATTGATGAATGAATCAAATTGATGGTCGATTTAAAATTCGACCATCGAATTTCAGGATTCTGTTTCAAAGAAAAAAACCCATTTTCGACTGTCGATTTCTACTTCGACAGTCGATTTTCACTTTCGACAGTCGATTTTCAAAATCGATGGTCGATTTTCTCAGGTACTGTGGCTGTCAACTTTTCATGTCCGGATTCTTTTTCTCTTATTCAACCACAGCCATCTGATCTTCTTTAAACACAAAACATGCTACTCTAAACAAAACATAATTAAATTTACACATGGAGGTTTCAACGACCTACCTCTTGTAGCTTAAACCGTTGATCCCATTGCACCGATTCACACACCGGAACCAATCTCCAGCTCAATGGTTCAAATCTTCAAATCAGTCCATATTCACAACGAGGTGGACATTGCCTCAGCCACAACGAAATCACAGAGAACTTCTCCCTTTCCTCATCTCTTTTCTTTTTCAATAGCTCAAACAGATCTAAGTACTAACTCAATGCTTATTAATGGTTGAGATGGGAAGAGGAGTTCTCAAACTCTCTAGATCTAAAGATCAAAAGCATTTCAAAGAGTTTCCTATGTTTTCCAACCGGAAGAGAGAAGTATATTTTCTCTAACTCTCTCTCTCTTTATAATATTAAAACAAAGCTTACAAAAATCTAGATATTTCAATTTTACAACTTATCCATTTATTTTTGCAAAACCTCCGGCGTTAAACACAAATACAAACCTTATTGTGTACGTCTTTGATTTCCTGACCTATACACACCTCATAATTAAATCCTTTGGTCATGTCCCTCATCATAACCAATACTAACAAAAAAACTCATAAAAATAACATAATTATTTTTGGGCACGCTTATCGAGGTAAACGAAAATCTGCCAAAATTATCAGGGATATTACAATTTTACCCAATATATATAGAAACTTGGGGATATGTATTGAAATGCATGTATGATCCAATCATTCAAATCAGTTGGGTGCCATGTGACCCCAACTCGAGGATCATATGCCACGATAAGTTGCCCAAGTTCAATCAGATCTATCTAAAAAATAATTAAAAAGGATATTTATCCGTTGTTCAAAAGCTTATCATAGGTGTAATTTTTTCAATACATGAAGTTCAAGCGTTGGATGGGAAAGTTTGGCCTAGTTTTTGAAGGGAAAAATGGTCTAAAAATAATATTTTTTTCTAAAACCATAAGTGTTCAGTGAACCCTTAGGAGGATGGTGTGTAACTCAAGATCATGGCCACGTGGTACGTGATCTAGCATTCGATTGCATGGTCACCGCCATGCATTGGAATGCATATATACGTGTGGGATGTGTCTTACCTGATAGGTTTTGATCCTGACTCCATTTGTTGCTCCATGAATTGTGGCTCCATCTACCGTAACAACGGGCTTCTGAGTTTCCATCTCCTAAGCTTCCAATACTGTATTCATCACCATGCAAAAATTGAAAATAAATATTAACAATTAAAGTAATAGATTTTTCAATCGAATTATAGAAGAGTTTCTAAGAAAGAAAATAAAAAAAGGTGAAAGAGGGTGAGACCTTATTCCATGGCCCGGTCCACATGTTATGCCCGCAGCTTTGACATTTGAAGACCCACTTTCTATTGAGATGCAATCATCACCTTCAACAGTTTAATAAGCATGTCATAGAACACAACTGATATCTAGGGTTTGAAGTTCAAGCTCTGATATTATAATGAGTTGAACCTTTTCGGACTTAAACCAAATATTGTTTTCCTAACCCCAAGTATAGCCTTAGTTTTATTCATGAATCTATCATTGTCCAAAGATAGTTGACAGTTTGAACGGGTGGAATAAAGTTGTTTATCATCAATAGAATCAATGGAATGGAGCTCATAGTGAATGAACAAAACAAAAAATCCAATAAAATGCCTCTTCTTTATTATTATTACTATTATTATTATTTTATATATATATATTTTTTTATGTCACAAGGTTTCCCAATTAGGTGCTTGGAGTAATCCCGATGGGGTGTAGAGTCCCACCCGTGCCACAACTATTTCATGATTTATGCATGCTCACTACACACTAGGCTAACATAAGGCACTACAAAAAATAAGACTATTAGCGTTGGCCAAAAACTGCTGTTATTAACAAAAAAATCATTAAAAGCTATTAAGACTATTAGCGACGAGGTTATTAACAGCAGCTTTTTTATTAATAGCGGCAGTTTTGGCTGTCGCTAATAGTCTTATTTTTTATAGTGAGGGGAATCCTTTCGAACACGTAAGCATGGGGAGCAAATCTAAGCCGTTAGACTGTTGCGACAACCCCTTTGTGGGTCCTCTTATTTATGATACTTTATTTCTAATTTCTTTGTTTCTTTTAAGAACTCATGCATCAAATAAATAAAGAATTTTCTCTTTATTGATTTTTTTTATATACATTGAAAATAAAATATAGATTGAAAATTTCCTCTAACCATTGTTTTCTATTTTCTTTAGAATAGGATACACAAAAATTTATTACTTGAAATAATTTTTAGACGAAAATGGATACCATATATTATATTTTTTATATAAAATTAAGGTTGATGGAGAATTTGAGTTTGATTTTCTCTAATGGGGTTTTACCTGTGCCTATGGCAGTACTCATGATTTGAATGTTTTGAGTGGATGTGATATGGATTCCATCTGTATTGGGGCTGTTTCCTGGTGCAGTTATCATGAGATTTGAAGCTTGGACATTGACACAGCTCTGAAAAGACACTTGAATTTGTTGACCATCTTTGATATTGAGGTTGCTAACCCTTAAGTTCTTGCATGAGTTGAAGGTTAGGGCCTGTCAAAACAAAACAAAAAAGAACACATTTCAGTCTTTTTCTCCTTTTCTTGCTAGGCAATTAAGCTTGGACATTTTATCAAATGGTCATATGGGAACCCCCAAATAAATAAAGGGGAAATAGAGGGCTAATTTACAAGTAAGTTGGTGAAATGATACCACTATTTCTACAACTTACTCATTGGGAAAATCCCCAAAAAGCCACAAAAAAAAAAATAGAGTGTTAAGTTATAAATAAAGTCATATAATGACTCAGCACTCATTTTGAAATCCACAAAAGTAGAAAAACAAATGAAAATGGACAGTGGTAGTTGGGACAGCCATCGGCTGGCTCGTGGCATGCAACCCCATGATCGTGTGCACCAATGATAGAAATTATATATAAAACGTAGCACGGTCACAAAGGTCAACCAAGCTGAAAATGAACGTTGAAAACTTATTTAGTTTCACCATCCATTTTCAATTTGGTTTATCGTGTTGATGGCATTATATTTTCTTATATTTCTTTCAATCATATATAATCAATCGTGCACTCCTTCACATGGCACATAATCAGCTAAATGATGGCTGTTTCGGCTATCTTGGCCATACACTGTCTTAGAAACATTTATCCATGAAAAATATAGGGCTAATTTATACATAATCATCATGCAAGGTGTCCATGAACATACCGTTGGCGCGTCTTTGCAAGGCTGCAAATCCACACACACAAAAAAAGTCTTATTAATTGAAGAGAGAAGGAGTTCATTGAATTGAATTTAGGGAATTTTAACTCAAAAACTAAACCACTTACAAGGGCCTTATTTATTTTACAAGAGTTTTTCCACCATACTGCTCCATTTCCATTGATGGTTCCACCACCTTCAACTCTAAGATTTTGAATTTGGTTGAACTTAATCCAAAGTCTCTGATTACTTTTACTCCAGGCCGATTGATCGGACGGTGCTTGGATTGTTCCATATATCTGTCATAAAACAAAAGCAATTCTTTCAAAAGAATCTTAG
Organism: Chloranthus sessilifolius; assembly: GCA_021018995.1. Classification (NCBI taxonomy): domain Eukaryota; kingdom Viridiplantae; phylum Streptophyta; class Magnoliopsida; order Chloranthales; family Chloranthaceae; genus Chloranthus; species Chloranthus sessilifolius. The sequence goes on along the minus strand of CM037587.1, from coordinate 11,491,947 downwards.
TTGGAAAAAATATATAAGTATATTCAATAAGTAAATTGAATCATTGAAAAAAAATGGAAAAAGCCCATTCAATTTCCATAATTTTATCATGTCACCATCACTGTAATATCTGATCTGCAAGGACCTGAAAATGTTGTTGGTTTAATAAGATAGTTTTTGTTCTTAGGCACCACAAGAACAGATGGAGCAGATGAACAAGCTTCTTCCCAAGCCTTCATTAATGCCTAACGACACAATAAAGAGTTTAGTTAAACTACATTTACACCAACAGATACAACTCCTCAACTAAATATTTTCAATACCCAAAACCCAAAAACAAAGAGCAAATGATAATTGAATCACAATTCAACAAGGAAGAAATATGATCAACACTACGTCAAAATGAGGGAAAATTTACTGTAGCAATATAAAATAAACCACTGCTTAAAATAGTGGTGTAATATTCCACTCCTTAAAACAGTAATTTTTTTAGCTAAAATAGTGGTTTAAGAAATAATTGTCTTATCACGTGATCATGTCACGTGCAATCCATCGGGCGACCTCCAACCTATTTCCTGAAGTGGTATATCAACTCCTTCGTTTGGCATTTAACCTAATATCCCTTCCCTCTCCCTCTCCCTCTCCCTCTCCCTCTCCCTCTCCCTCATTTCTGCTTCGATCATCTCCAGATCCCTAATCAATAATGTTGATGCCTCATCGACGAAGATCAACGAAGATGAATATCCACCTTCTATTCGATCGTCTCCAGATCCCTAATCAACAACGTTGATGCCTCATCGGACGACTCCCGATCGATCATTTCTCCTGACTTTTCCGCATCAGGATCCGATTTTCAAGATTCTTTCAGAGGTTAGGGTTTCCAAATCCCCCTATTTTTTAATTTTTTCTCTATTTCACCCTCCTTTTATCCCTCTCTCCTGCATCCCTCATGCCAACGAAACCCTAGCCTCCCTTACTTCTGATAGTTTCCCTTCCCTCTCTAAATCCTCAAGGCCGATTTTAACCCTAGCCCCCCCCCCTTTCCATAGCACTAGCAATCTCCAAGCCGCGTTGATTAGAGCTGTGAAATCTCGCCATATCCCATTCGGCTCTGATCCGATCTTCAAAACGTCGTCCGATTCAATCGATTCCGGAGCCGAGTTCTCCCATTCTTCGTGCTCGATCTAATCTGGCTAAGGTATTTAATGCAATTTACATTAGATGGAGCTTCATTGGTTCTCTAATGGAGATTTCCCTTTTACAAGCATGGTTCTTCATGTTTTGCTCTGTTTCTGTTTAATTCAGCTAATATTTCCTTTTTTTTATGAATGCAATTGATTTCTAGAAGCTTCTTGTTCTTCATTAGGAGTTTAATTCAATTTTTTTGATCCCTAGATTATGTTGAACTATGTTAAATTTTTTTCTTTATTGACCATTCCATCTAAACTTGCCTATTAATTCTTTATTAACCCCTTCCATCTGAATTTACCTTTGGATATGTTTAATCATCAGGCTGCTTGTATATGATCTTAATTATCTAGTATGAGTCACAACAAATCCTAGCATTTTCTCTCATAGCTCTAGATGTTTTTTCTGCAGATTTATTTTTATTTATCTCCTTTTCTTTTTAGAATTTCCCTCACTCTTACTTATGCCACTCGAAATCCTTCCATTTGTTCCATACACTAAGATGGATCTGTGATGATTCAAACTAGTCGGGATGATTTTATTTGAAGGTGTTTTTTAATAAAAATTAAATTAAATTAAATTTAAATTTAAATTAATAATATATATATTATTTTTTTCTTTTTCTTTCTTTCATTTTTTTAAACTGCTGAGAGATCAATAAAAGAGCATGGGTTTTTTTAAGATGGAACTTGCATGCACACATATGGAGGTACTTTCACACTATCTATCATGCAAACCTCCGAGTAGGAAAATATACAGAGCAGACAAAGCCAGAGATTTATCAGGCAGATTAAAACCACACGCTATGACATTGCTCTCTCTAGCCTTTATAGCCTTTTCTCTCCATCCTCTAAACCAGTCACTTGTTGAGCCCCTTATGTAAAAGCTTGTTTTAAAAAAATTTCTAACTCTACTCCACTAAGGAAAGCTATTTTAACTCAAACAAAACTTACTTTGGGCATGCTGTTGTGAGTTTTGAGTCTCTGTCCTGGGTTACTTCGAGAGTTCTGACCCTCTAATTGTTGCTGTCAATGGTCCTGTTAGACTGATTTCGTGGCCGATCAGATAGTCTTTTAGGACTTGTATTGCTGCTGTTTTCTGTGTTGATAATATGATATTGCTGTTGCGATTGTTGCAATATTCTGTTGCTATTCTTCATCACATATTCTGCTATTTCTGTTGCTGATCATCATCATATGTAATCCAACATTGCTGCTGTTCCTCACTTTGAAATCGCTGATATAAGATTTGTTGTTGTTATATTTTATTTATTGAATATTGAAAACCCATGTGACTACTCTATTTCTAACAAAACCCATGTGACTAAACTTGAACTGAAATCCAAATTTATGTTGTTTTAAGGCAAATGATCTAAAATGATTAAAGAATTTTTAAGTTCAGATGTAACTACTTAAATTGCAACTTCAAACAATCATGCATCAGTGCATTTTAATGTGTAGAGCTGGAACCCAGTACAAGTCTTCTACAATCTAAGCTATACTCTTGCTTTTCAATACTATGGAGATTGTTTTTTAGTCCTCCACACAATAAATCTGAGATCATGAGTTTACTTAGCTTTTGATTCCGCATCTCACACATCTCAAAATTAACCTATCATACGCCTACATCAACAAGTTTCTCGGATCCCTTCTCAGCAGAGTCGATGCTAAAGAGGAGCAGTAGAAATCCTACATCAACAGCTCGTGCAAAGAGTCAGGTAGCAGGGCAGGGCCCCTTGTTGGAATCTTGTAGAAAGGCTCAGTGATGTCCCCGTGGCAGTACAATTGAATGGGCACCACCACGTTATTGTGGTATCTAATTACTCAGGACAGACATATAAGGGAGCCAGGGAGCCTCATTGGTCTGATGGTCCACCACAATTTGTCTACTATGAACCCACTGCTCATTGCAGTCAAGGAGCTGATCTCTTCTCATCTGTAATGTGCAATGGTCAAATCCAACTAGGTTGAACTGGATTTCGAGTTCAAGCATATCTACAGCCCTTGGAAATAAGAGTATTTTGACGCCACATCATCCTATAAAAAGTAAAGAGCATGAAAGTCAAGATTCTCCCTTTTTGAGGGCTGCAAATATGGTTGAACTCGAAATCCGGTTCAACATAGTTGGGAGTGGCCATTACCTGCAGTGAATAATGGACCTTGGCCCTAAGGCATATAGAGACTTTGAAGTGCATGAAAATACAATTTTCACAAAAAAAAAGTGCATGAAAATCAGTGAATGACTGAAAGCCTGCGTGACTACACATCGAACAAGACAGGTCAGCTCATTGTCTGCAATGAGCAATGAGGCATTATTATGTATTTTGATATTTTTGTTACATTTTTTTCCCTCTTTTTTTAGTTTTTATTTTTAATTTTCTCTATAATTCTCGAATTTAAGGTTTCTGTGAATTTGAGTTTTGGTGGATGTGTTGCTTATTTATTGATTAGATGGTGGAGGAGGTGATTAGGGAAAACAAGGTTATCAGGCCCCTATAGGGTAGTATTAGTTAGACTATTAGGTGATGTACCCAACAAACAATCTAGGTGCTTGCCGATGTTTATGCTTGATGATTGAGCAAAAATGAGTACATAAAAGCGCACACATATTGCTTAGTATATAGCTTAACTCATCCCTAGGCAAACGCGAAATAAAACAAATCATAACATTATTGGGGTAAATAATGGATTTTCTTTTTTCATCTAGTGATATTGGGACCATTATATATAACTAAATGAAACAATTTTGCGACAGTGAAAATATAGTCTGAATATTATAACATAAGTTATTCTGATAAGTTCTAGCCATATAAAAATTACATCAAGAAAATTGCACATTACTATGGCAAAATTGTGAAGTATACGATTGCCTCATTTTTCCTGCAATTGTCTGAGGTTTAACTGACTGCAACTTGAATATGCTATGCTATGTGATGTCTGTCAGCAGTAAGAGGATTGATTTTTAGTATTTGCTTGCTATTTTGACTCATATTATGTGCTCAGTTTGAGCTGCAGTCTGTTGGTTGATGTTGAATCTGCTGTAAGACCCTGATTTGATTATTTTTCGTTAATTGCCTCTCATATACTCTAGTGAATTTGTATAAACCTGCCCTTTATCCTCTTTGCTTCAACTGTAAACATGTTTGAAGGTCAACTTTTTTTCCCTTCATTTAATTATGTTGGTTGCAGTGAATCTCGTCTTTACATTCGTAATGAGGCTATCAATTTGTCTCCATGCTTATTGTTCAGTGTTCTGGGATTTCAGTTGCAGGTGAAAGTTATGAAGGAAAGCACACCTACCTCAGAGTATTCTCCTAAATCAATTATTAGAGCTGCACCTAATTAATTTTTAGTTTTACTTTTTATTATTATTATTGATTTTTTTTTTTTTTTAAATGCATGTTACCATCTATCAATCATTTGATTTATAACTATGTATTCTTGTAATATCAGACACTGTCACGGCTCCCCAAATCTATATTGTGTCTTCTGAGGACTGCTATTCCGGTATGGTAAAGATTTTTTGTCTTATTAAAATTTAGAGCAATTTTAATATTTGACCCTTCCCTTTTGGGCATTTAATAACTCTTTTGGTTAATATCAGGGAGTAACAGATCCCATGCTTTACATTGGAATGTTGTTCAGCATGTTTGCTTGGCATGTGGAAGAGCACTACTTGTATAGGTACATATCAGTCCTCTTTGTTATTTCATTACCTTTTAGAGTACCTTTAAATACGCTCATCGAATCTTTGAGAGCGCCCATGCTAAAAACAAGATGATATGTATTAAGCTACTTGAGTCTGTTTTCCTTTTATTTTTATTTGGGAAAAACCACCAATCATTACAAAAGAACACTCACCTTTTTGTTGAGATAGAAAGAACTCAGTTTTTGTTAATTTCTACACCAAAGCTTCAGCATTTAGCAATCCTTTTCCGTCAATTCATGATCCAAGAGTGATGGATGTTTGCGGTCCATCGCCTCCAAACAAGCAATCACTGGCATCATAAGATTATGAAGCTTATGAACAACTTTTTAGCCGCCAAAAGCCTAACTCAACAGGTTTTAAAGGGGTCTTACATCGGCAAATGTCAATTTTTGACATGATTAACGGGGTAAAAGGCAGTTCATAAGCTTGTTAATCATATGATGTGGATGCCCAATTAATCCTTTTCATTAGTCTAAATTAGTGATCTAGTTTTCTAGAATTTAGTGCATCAAATATATGATGATGATATTTGATTTGCAGTACCATAACTATGATGACTTCTTTGGTGGCTCTCTCATTTATTGGTGCCAACCATCTGAAGTTTATTGGTGAGAATATTGTAATTGCAATTCTCTTCTTTTTTCGCTTAAGCTTTCTTATATAATTGTCTAGGAGAAAAAAAAAGATGATTAATTTCTTTCTTATTGAATATCTTCACTTGCAATTTAGTTGGTTATTGTAGTTTCGTGAATGCATGATATGTTTACATTTGCATCTTCTAACTTATTGCTTATTGCAAGTTAAAATAACCCTTATGTCATCCAGGGGATGCAATTGGCATCTATTACAAATCGAGGCCAGATTGAGGCATATGTCTTATCTTCTATAAAGCATTCTTTTGCAAGGGTAAGTGGTTTTAGAGTCGAGATGATATTTTCTTCCTTCTCAATGGACATTATTTTTATAGATATTCCTCTGTAGTTTTCTAACAATTTTTTTTCTGGCAATGCATACACAACCCATGTTTTGTCATTTTGGCATGGCTGTTCTCTAGACTTCAGAGAAGGATTTGGGAATCAGATATTTGTATTGCATTTACACATGCATCTAGATAGACCCGTATGTGCACAGAAGCATATAAACTAGTTCATATCAGTAATAAATTCTTTTTTTGACTATATATCAGTAATAACTGGATCCACTCTGACTTTCATCTATATGTTTATTGATATTTGCAGGAGCATATGAGCACACTGAATTTGCTCAGAAATTCAATGATATTTTTATTCTTTTAAATCAAAGTCTACAAGTTTCAGGATTAGAGCATGAAAGGATGATTAGCATAGGCCAACAGCTAACTTATTAACTCTAACCTATTTTATTTTTTAGATTTAGGCTGAATCAGAATCTTTGTCAGTCCAGTCACAAGTGTCTGTTACAATCTATTATGTATTAATATGTTCCAATGTACAAAAATTTGTCTGGAATCGTTGGTATTTAATCTGGGTTTTGGCTATTTTAAGTTTGGACACGTGAGGTAGATGCAAGGTTTCGAAACAGCCGAGTCAACTCACCAACCCATCTATCAAAGGGGCCAACCCAAAAGGGGCGCCTATGTGATCATATCCCCTTCCCCTTGACCATGTGTAAGATACTAAATAAGCCATCAGGAGACCTAGAGTAAGTTTGAACTTAGGAGACGACATGGCCCATGATCTTCACAATCATATCTCTAAAGACATGATATAGTAAGTCATTGATTTGAGTTTGAACCCTGATTGAGAGATACCCTTATGTGCTGTCTTGAATTTTTGATCATTTGGAATTTGACCATTTGAAATTTTATGGATTATTTTCTCATTATTGGTTTAATCTTGCTCTATGACGAAACACTGTGTTTTATAATGTTTGAATACCTTCTTGAATACAAAGTCTAAAATTGCACTTGAAATGCAAGATTATTTTTATGACCCAAGAACTTTAGAGACAAGAGTGACTAAGCCTAGGTAGAGTTAGACCACGAGGTGGGCAGAAATCTAAGTGTTTTATTTACGAGGAACTGACTGTGACTAGAACCCCTTTTTGCTATGAGTCACCAGCACACATGTGGTCAGACCACATAGCTTTTTGAACATTGGATTTCTTTGTTTTAGTTGTGTCAAATGTTCTTTTTGTAAACCAGTCCTCGTGAACTATTTTTTTTTTAAGTCACTTGTTGGAACTTGTTTTGTATATATGATGTACTCTTTGGTTTTATAGCATTTCCATTTCTATTGACGACTTTTCACTTCAAGTTTTGTGGATTAACCTTATTCGTTGGAAATTGTAAAATGAATTTAGATTGTTCCTAACGGGTTTGAATTTTAAACTTGGTGCATTGGTTACTATGTTTAATTCTATAGCATAAACCCATTCTCTATCAGAGACAATCACATGCCAAATGTAGTCCTCTGCATTGAGAGAAATAAATTGTTTCAAGATCTATTAAACTCATTCTCTATTTATTCCTAATACTAATCTAGTAAAGAAGTCAAGAACTCAAGCTTTCTTTTTTGTATTAAAATGCAAATGCATATTTATTATAGTTCAATGGACTTGCATGGCTGCTTTTGAGAGTTCTCACAAGTAGCTCATTGCTCTACAAGGAGGTAAATTTTCTCAAAGTGCTAATACTTTGTGTTTTTTTGATAGGTGTTGAGATATATACAATTAATCAACACTTTTTTTTTGTTCTTGTTTCTGATAGGAATTTGAGAAGATGACGGAAAAGACACCAAATAATTCCAGGCTTGACTTTGCTGAGAACAGACAAATGACAAGGGAGAAGAGTTATGGGAGTTACTAAAAAAGGACAACACCTATATCTACATGTGTGGACTGAAAGGAATGGAGAAAGGGATTGATGACACCTATATCTGTCTTTGTTGTCTCACTATTCATATCACATCTTTCTTCCATTTTGGTCTCACAAGTCATCTCAATTTTTTCGTCAAACCAAATCTGGTCAATCTAATTGAACCAAGTGTTACCTCGCCGATTTGGCCTATACTGCCATTTATATGAAGGGAAAATTGAGATGACTTGTGAGACACCATAATGGAGGGAAGTTTTGATATGTATTTTGAGACAACAAAGGCCCACAAAAACTATCAATTTTTTGCCTTCGTATAAATGGTAGTATAGACCAAATCGGCAAGGTTAGGCTTGGTTGAATTAGACTGGACCAGATTGATTCGACCAAAAACATTTCAATGAATAAAAAATTGGTTATATAGTACAACTGGTAATCATGGAAAAAGCTGACATTAATGCACCATCCTCTTGTCTACAATTCCATCGTACAGTCTGGTCACCTTGCCACACAAACCAATTGATGTCGTCTATTTTTTCAAGACATGCTGGCCTATGCCCATTTGAGAAAATTTACATTTTCTGATATTTTAATTTTCCATTTTTTTTTCTATATATTTTTAACACAATTTTCTATGCAAACTTTGCAATGCATATTCACACCAATTTCTTTAAGTTCAGGGATAGACAAGGATACTCCATTGCTTTCTTAAAAGATTGACATGTTTGGGGGAAGCATGTGATGAACGGGAGGGCCAAGCACATTTGTACACTATGGGTATGATGATAAAATTTGTATCTCTTTTTATATTTATGTCTTCTGTTGGTATTTATATTTATATAAATTTGTATTTCTTTTTATACTTATCATTAGTGTAAAATTGAAATTTTGAGTATTTTCTATAGTCAATGTATTTTTTCTGCACTCATTCTTGATTCATAGGTTTAATTATATTTTCAGTTTTGGACCCCGACCTGTTATCCACTTTTGGACCTGACCTGGATATATTTAAAAAATGATATACCTATATATTGTGTAGCAAACAGGTACCAGGTTGGGATCGAGTCGGGTTTGGGCTAACTTGAATACAACCTATTTATATAATATGTCAATATTTTCAACCGGCCTATTAGATGAGGACTCCTTAGATGGAAGCCACCACAATCTCAATTTAATAATGTTTTCCTTTTGATTTCAGGCGATTGATTTCAAGCTCACCTCAAACGGATCACCAGGGGTCGGGGACACTTGGCAGGAGAGGCAAAGCAAATTTATTTATTTTTTCTTTTATTTTGAAAATGGGCCATGATGTTCTCAGATTGTTAACTCTCTTTCTTTTCTTCTTCTTTTTGTTTGAATAAAAGGATTAGACATGTAGAGTTTAAAATATTTTGCTGATTTAAAAGGTTAGATTATAGGTTGAGATGAAATATTTTATTTGAATAAAATAATTGAGCTTCTATGTAACATCCTGAAATTTTCGAATTTAAATAGTGTACCTCGAGATGTGTGCCCATCTGGTCAATTGTTTGATCAAGTGGAAGTCAACTTGATGACTTAGGTTAGATTAAGTCTAAGGTGAAAGTACACGTGTGTGTGGTGTTAGATCTTTTGAGAATGTCATATACACCTATTGTGGGTGTATGTGTTTTACACCAAAGATGTGATTGGGTTAAATAGGTTAAAAGCTAAGAGAACTTATTTCTCTTTGATTTTTGGTTGGTGCTTTAGGGATTATGAGGAGAGAGAGGTTAGAGAGAAAGGAAGGCATAAATGCAAAGATTTGTGTGTGGGATTGCGGATTGAAGCCGTGCGTGAGCATTTAATTCCGAAGGCAATGCGTGCGATTTGGGGATTTGGAAGCTAGGAACCCTAGCTCTTGATTCAAGTTGTGGAATCGATCATACGATTCGATTTGAGGTAAGGGGTTTATAAATCTATGATGTGTATGATGATTTAGTTTAGATCTTATGCATAGATGATAGATTACAAGAAGAAAAATGTGTTTCAAGGTTCAAACCCGAGAAGTGCTCAGAAACTGCGAAAATCGATTAATTGATTTTTGACAGAAGAGAAATTCAAGAGGAACTTCACGAAACCGATCAATCGAAGAAAATTTCGATTGATCGATTTTGAAAATCGATTAATCGATTTTACCTGAGCTTGCTGACACTACTGTAGTATTTCGGCCATAACTTTTTGTGTCGAACTCTAATTGACTTGATTCTTGTTTGTTGGAAAGAGGACATCAAGCCCTATAACTTTCATGAATTGACTAACTTGTGAATCAACCGTTTTAAAGGTAAAAATTTAGTAATAATCTGGGTCAAATACTGATTTTTCGAGAAACGAAACCGATTAATCAAATTTAAATCGATTGATCGATTTTTGAATTTCGATTGATCGATTTAGAATCGATTAATCGAATGGGTATTTCCAGTGGCTGAAAAAAGGTGGAGTTTGGGAAAATCGATTAACCGATTTTAAAATCGATTGATCGATTTTGGAATTTCGATTAATCGATATAGGGATCGATTAATCGATTTTGACTGTGCTCGCAAGTACTGCTTTGGTATTTTGACCATAACTTTTTGCTCCGACCTCCGATTGATGTGATTCTTAAGGCGTTGAAAATATAACAAAAAGCTCTACAACTTTTGTGATTTAACAATTTAGTAAATCCAGAAGAAAAATGGGTTTCAAGGTTCAAACCCGAGAAGTGCTCAGAAACTGCGAAAATCGATTGATCGATTTTAAAAATCAATTAATCGATTTTTGACAGAAGAGAAATTCAAGAGGAACTTCACGAAACTGATCAATCGAAGAAAATTTCGATTGATTGATTTTAAAAATCGATTAACCGATTTTACCTGAGCTTGCTGACACTACCGTAGTATTTCGGCCATAACTTTTTATGCCGAACTCTGATTGACGTGATTCTTGTTGCGTTGGATCTGTTTTATCGAGAGTTGTACCTTTTGGATATTGTTGATGTATCTTGCTGATAGTTGGACATACTATTGTGACTAAGTTGTCTTCACGATTGATTGCATTTGTAGAGGTGAATGGCATATGATAAATATATGCAGGATTCCTTATGGTTATAGTTGTAGCTCAAATAGTAATGAATTGCAGGGTCATACTTTACATAGCCTCCATGTTTATGGGATGGTTATTTTATAGAATGGTTTAATTTCCTATATGGATAATGGTTGTTGTGGTTAATATCTAAAATGGTTGTAAGTTATGGATGAAGGTTTTAATTATCATTTTCATAATCCTGATTATCTAGGATGTATTAATAGCCTGCCAAGCTTAACGAATAAAGGGATAAATTCGTTGTGGCTAAATGTTCAGTTTAGTTGTGGATATCTTGTTAGTCATTCGTGAAAATTATGTGGATTGATGTGAAATATTTAGTTTGACCATTGTGGTGTACCCTCAGTATTCATATCATACCACCAACAGTAGCCATACACTTTAGGTTGGTAATGTGTATTTGCAGCCAAACGAGTCATGAATTTCGAGGACGAAATTTCCTTTAAGGGGAGGAGAATGTAATAACCCTGATTCTATCGGAAATAAGTCTGACAATTTTCGAGGACGAAAATTTTATAAAGAGGGAAGAATGCAACATCCTGAAAATTTTGAATTTAAATAGTGTGCCTCGAGATGTGTGTCCATCTGGTCAATTGTTTGATCAAGTGAAAGCACTGTTGTCATAAGCGATCGCTTATGCCATCTTAAGCCACAAAATCGTATAAGCCATGATGGCTTATGCGATTTTGACATTATGCCATAGCATACAAAAGTATGCGATGACATAAGCCATATTTTATGGCTTATGCGATCGCATACTCAGTATGCGATGGCATAATGTTCCAAGCACTTTATTTTTTATTTATTTTTTTTATTTTTTAAGGTCTCATTGCCTCTATAAAGGGTGGGTTGGGTTCTCTACTCCTCACACAACTATTTTGGCTTCAACTTCCTCTCTAATCTCCATTCTTTACTCCCAATCTCCTCTCATCTATCCTGTCTAGTTTTTATTTTATTTTATGCTTTGTAATCCTTTTTTTTGGTGAATTAAATTGTTGTAAACTTAGTAATATTAATGTTAGTATGTTATAAAGCCTTAAAGGGTTAGAAATGAATGTGTAATGTGTAACGACGGCAATGCTAGTGATGAAGATAATGGGGGAGATGTACCACAATGGGTTAGAAATGAATGTGTAGAGTACATTGCTGGTACTCAATATCAAAATTAAAGTTATAATTTTGAATATTAGTAATTTAGTATATAAAATTTCTTTTTAAATGTAAGAATGTCTATTTTTTCCTTCTAGAGACTTGAATACTTTTTTTTTTGAAAAAAAAAAAAAAAGTATGGCATGGCTTAAGCGATTAAGCGATTCGCTTAAGCGAAATTGAGCCAAATCGCTTAGCATCGCTTAAGCCATTTGACAACATTGAGTGGAAGTCAACTTGATGACTTATGTTAGATTAGGTCTAAGGTGAAAGTACACGTGTGTGTGGTATTAGATCTTTTGAGAAGGTTATATACACCTGTTGTGGGTGTATGTGTTTTACACCAAAGATGTTATTGGGTTAAATAGGTTAAAAGCTAAGAGAACTTATTTCTCTTTAATTTTTGGTTGGTGCTTTAGGGATTATGAGGAGAGAGAGGTTAGAGAGAAAGGAAGGCCTAAATGCAAAGATTTGTGAGTGGGATTGCGGATTGAAGCCGTGCGTGAGCATTTAATTCCAAAGGCAACACGTGCGATTTGGGGATTTGGAAGCTAGGAATCCTAGCTCTTGATTCAAGCTGTGGAATCGATCATACGATTCGATTTGAGGTAAGGGTTTATAAATCTATGATGTGTATGATGATTTAGTTTAGATCTTATGCATAGATGATGGATTAAAAGAAGAAAAAGAAGAAAAATGGGTTTCAAGGTTCAAACCCGAGAAGTGCTCAGAAACTGCGAAAATTGATTGATCGATTTAAAAAATCGATTAATCGATTTTTGACAGAAGAGAAATTCAAGAGGAACTGCACGAAACCGATCAATCGAAGAAAATTTCGATTGATCGATTTTGAAAATCGATTAATCGATTTTACTTGAGCTTGCTGACACTATCGTAGTATTTCGACCATAACTTTTTGTGCCAAACTCTAATTGATGTGATTCTTGTTGTGTTGGAAAGAGGACATCAAGCCCTATAACTTTCACGAATTGACTAGCTTGTGAATCAACCATTTTAAAGGTAAAAATTTAGTAATAATCTGGGTCAAATACTGATTTTTCGAGAAATGAAACCAATTAATCGAATTTAATTCGATTGATCAAATTTTGAATTTCGATTGATCGATTTGGAATCGATTAATCGAATGGGTATTTTCAGTGGCTAAAAAAAGGTGGAGTTTGGGAAAATCGATTAATCGATTTTAAAATTGATTGATCGATTTTAGAATTTTAATTAATCGATTAATAGATTTTGGTTGTGCTCGCAAGTACTGCTTTGGTATTTTGACCATAGCTTTCTGGTCCGACCTCCGATTGATGCTATTATTACGGAATTGGAAAGATAACAAAAATATCTACAACTTTTGTGTTTTGACCAACTTATGAATCTAAATTTGTAAAGGTCAAAATTTAGGGGGAAGGTTACATCAATTTCTATATTGGCACGAATTTGTCCATTTCAACCTCGGTTTGAGCAAATGCTTGAATATGTCTAGGTTATTAGTGATTAGAATTGATCCCTGATACATCATCATATATTTGTGATGTAGATTTGAGGGCGAAAATCTATCGATAAGGCTTAACTTGGCTTCGCGCAACTTCGAGGTTAAGGTGGGGAAAATTCGATATACACTTGCATTTTTATTTGATTCCATAGACTCTTATGATGTTTTTGATTTGGCTCAAACTATGTTTAGAACTTGGGATATTTTGAAATAATGTTTGCTTTAGAAATCTTTGAAATAATTGAAAGCCATGAACCTTGGTATTTGAATTTCATATTCGACCTTTGTATTTGAATCTAACCTTTGTATTTGAAATTAATGTAAACCTTTGTGGATATGAATGGGGAATATGACTTCGAATATGAATCTATTATTAGACTTCGAATCCAAACATTGAATCTGAAAGTCATGTAAGCAAACCGAACTCAGAAGTTAAATTTGAACCGAACAATAAGTCTTGTCATTAAGTGAACCGCTATGGGCATATTATAAGTATATTGTGGACCGCTATGGGCGGATTATAAGTATACTGTAGACCGCTATGGGCGGATTATATACATTTGTGGACCATTAGGGCTGATTGTTCGTGGGATCGTGGACCGCTAGGGCGGATTATAAGTAAGTAAATCAAATCAGTAAGTCAAGTGAATGAATTGAACTCCGCAAATCAGATGTATAAGTCATTTAAGCAAATCAAACTTCGTAAATCGAATCTGTAAGACTTGTAATTTGAACATAAGAACCGTAATTTAACTGGTACGGCGGGTTATCCATAATTTGAATCGGTACGGCGAGATATCCGTAATTTGAACCAGTACGATGGGATATCCGTAATTTGAACCGGTACGGCGGGATATCCGTAATTTAAACCGTTACGGCAGTTTATTTATAATTCGTTATTTGTATCGTGCTTTGAAATTCGAATGTTGAATCCAAAACCCCGAACTCACTATATAAGAATGTGTAAGACCGGCACGGCGGAATATCTGTGATTTGAACCGGCACGGCGGGATATCCGTGAATCGACTTTATAAGCTATGTAAGAATGTGTAAGACATTTAAGTGAAGCTATGTAAGAATATGTAAGGCCGACACGACGAAATATCCGTGATTTGAACCGGCGCGGCGGGATATCCGTGAATCGACTTTGTAAGTGATGTAAGAATGTGTAAGACATGTAAGTGAAACTATGTAAGAATGTGTAAGACATGAAAGTGAATGTACGCGAACTCAGTAAATCAAGATAAGACATGTAAATGAATTGAAAATAGTTTCAGTTTTGATAAGAAAATGTCTTTGAAATAAGTTTGCTTTTGAAATCAGCTTGCCTTTGAATTCAGTTTATTTTTTAAATCAGCTTGCCTTTGAATTCAATTTGCTTTTAAAATCAGCTTGCTTTTGAAATTAGTTTGCCTTTGAATTCAGTTTGCCTCTGAAATCAGCTTCGGTTTTGATAAGAAAATACCTTCGAGATCAGTTTCACTTTTGATAAGAAAATGCTTTTGGAATTCAGTTTCTATTGTGAGTTTGAAAATGTCTTCAGTTTTTAATATGAAAATGTTTTGATCTTCGTCTTTGAATCTATGTATGATTGATGACATGTACATTGGTATCGATTTTCTCTACTGAGCTAGGATGTAGCTCACTCCTCGACTATACGTCACAGGTATAGTTTTTGTCAGGACATCGGACTTGAGGATTGGTAAGAGTTTCGGGATTGTAGATTTAGTGCATTGTGGACCTTGGTAAGTTCAAGTTTGGTACGTTCATTCTATTATACCTATATTGTACACCACTTTTAGGTGATGGTTAGTCATCACTGGTAGTTCATTTTAGTTACTGTTCATATTGGATATTAGAATTGGAGATTTTAATTATGCCAGATATATTATCTGCTTTGATTTCCGCATGTGTGTGGATGTACCAAGCATTCTGTATAGATTGTGATCTACGATCTGGCGGTCTGGGTTTTCCCATTAGTGTTTGAAGAAATATATATATATATATATATATATCTCGGAAAATTCAGGTTGGAAAAATTCGGGCTGTCACATTCTATTTTTTTATTAATGGCATTGAATAATTTGCATTTGAGTTGAATGAATGTGTTGAAATATGAGATTAATAACTTTTTTTCTTTATATAATTTTTTTTAAAGCATTAAAAAAAATCATAAAAAAATAGCATTAAAAAAAGTATAAAAAAAATATTATTTAAAAAAAAATTGCATAAAAAATCGTCGACGTAATTTTATTTTTTTTTAAATAGTATTTTTTTAGCAGTGGTTTTTTCTATGACTGTAACGAGCAGTCGCTGTTGAAGTTCATAAACCACTGTTTTATGTAGTGGTAAAAAAAAATCACTCCTTTTTTTGCAACTGTTTAAGGCAGTAATTTTTTCCCAAAAAATCATTGTCAAAGACAGTGGTTTTTTGAAAAAACCACTGTTTAAGGCAGTGATTTTTTGGCTTTTTCACGTAGTGATTTCTTCAACACAACTATTCCTAATCATATAGAGCTCATTAAAGGAATAAAACACTCCAGGTCACAGTTTGTCTTTGAAGATTCAACAATATATCAAATGGGTTCTCCCCAGAGATCATTTTCTCTCAATTAAATTACTAAAAATCATCCAAAACAGTTGTTCCTAATCATATAGAGCCTCATTGAATGAAGAAAAATCTCTAGATTACAGTAAAATTAATATAAACAGGCATTGAAGATTCAGCAAAATATCAAATGGGTCCTCCACAAATATCACTAAATTTCAATTAAATTATTAAAAATCATCCAATGTAACATATATCACAGCCCATATAAGATTACACAGCTAACAACATTAGTTGGAACTGCAACTTGAGCCAAAAAAAATAACCAAACACATAAAATTGTAACTACAACTTGAGCCTAAAAAAATAACCAAGCATGTTAAAATTGGAACTGCAACTTGAGCCTAAAAAAATAAAATTGGAACTGCAACTTGGGCCTAAAAAAATAACCAAGCACATTAAAATTCCAAGTAATTGGAACTAAAGTCTAAAATCAAAATTTTCATTACCCAATAGGAAAAATTCATTACCTCATGAAAGCCTAGCTCATTAAAAATATATCACAAATAACTATAAAGAAATTCAGATTAACCACTCAATATATAACAAAACAGAAAAGAAAAATTAGAGAAGTCCCTGCAGTTCTTCAACTAAATATATAACAAAAGAAAAAATTCAACAAGTTTTGCACACCGTCAATACCATGATTACCCTCACCATGCCTGAAGTTCTGCAACTAAATTTCTTCAATACCATGAGATGAAAATGCCTACAACTGCGATGATTAAGTGGATATTGGGGAAACTTAGGCTGCGTTTATGATTGATATTGGAGGCAAAGAGCAACTTTCTGCTCTGGCATAGCACTGTAATATGGCACTATAGTCCTAGATTATATCAATTACTAAAAGGTCTTAAGTCTTAAGTGTAGGCTTAGGCTTGCCCAACCCCAAATGATGGTGGGCGGTTGGCCTAACCTAGCTTGTTAATCACCCAACCTGAGAGAACTGTTGGTAATTTCATTTACTCAATTAACATCCTATAAGAACTTTCTATTTAAGCTTGAAGCTCTTCAAAAATTTCAAAGTATTTTTCAAAAATTTGTAGTCTTCAACCTGAGGATCCAACTACTAAAAAGTTAGTTTCTAGTCTAAGAACAAAAACTGTTATGTGTTGCTCCAAGTAGCATAAAGACTACTGTAAATGAACAAAAACTGTTATGTATTCTCATTGAGGTAAGGATCTCATTTGTCCTTATCTCCAGCTTGATTTTTTTTTTTCAAAAAAAAAGATGCTATGCATCTAGGACCTAAAAGCACTAATCCTATTTCACATCATTTTTCTCTCCCGGTTAATCATTTAAGGGATATGACATAAATTTAGTGCATCTAACTCTGTCCAATCCTGAAAGTATTTTGAACTCATTGATACTTCCTCTATTAGCAAATGGACCACACCTATTTCATCAGCACTTATCCCCTATGAGACTATGAACAGTGCTCATCCCTGAACAAAATTTCTATTAAAATTAGCACATGGCATACAGAATTCCTATACAAAACTGCAAATTCACCAAAAAAAGGTGAACCCACCTATAAGATGGATTGTGTTGGTCTCATTAATTTGCGACCGGTCGATGGGTTTCCATATGAGATTGTTCGATCTCATAAGAGAGTGATCAGTCCACTTTAATACCGATCACTGTCATATGAGACCGACCTATCAGTCTTATGGTCATGACATATTATAGATATAATCAGCATCTATGGCTTAGATAATATGAATATGAAATCAGAGATACAAAATCTGATAAAAATTGATTTCAAATGATTTAATAATCAACATAAAGTAAAGATATATAAGTTGCAAGAAATCAGATTTGATACACGCGTTATCGAAATAAATTTGAGGGAGGGTCTATAGAAATCAATTACATTAGGCTTTGAATAGTCATTTTAAAATGGTGTAAAAACTGATTTTAAGTGTTCTCCACTTTGAATCCCCTCCCTCCTATGAGAGGGCACTTTTGATGATATTCCCCAAGCATGGTCTTAAATTCAAGGAAGATTTTGAAAATTCACGCTTCATATGAGTGCACATGGATTAATAATCAGCATAAAGCAAAGATATATAAGTTGCAAGAAATTATATTTTCTGCTCTTTTTGGTACTTAATGATTATTTCCCTTTGGAGACAAAGGACATACCCCTATTTCTCTATAACCTCTCTCTTGATAAGGTGGTCAATGGTTAGAACCCTTCCCCACGCCAAGCACCACCCAAAGAATTTCACTTTGTTCAGTCACGTCTTATCAAGGGATGCTGCCTACAAAGATATTATTTCTTTTCATCTTCGCATCAATCTCTTAACTACAATGATGCTGTGCAGGAAAAGTTCATCATCTGAGTTTTGGAGATCCATAGCTAAGAATATTACAAAATCAACGGAGGAGGAGGAGGAGGAGGAGGAGACTGGAGAGAAAGGTTTGGTAATTGGCAATTGGTGAGATTTGGTGTGAAAGTGTTACTAGTGTAATAAGAAACAGGAGGCAATTACCAATTTACCATTATCATGTATGAATACTTTGCCCATCACCACGTCCCTCCCACTCTTTTTTTTTTTTTTTTTTAAATTTTATAGAAGATCCCTCCCACTCTTTTTTATTACACTCCCATGGACGTCCCGCGTGTGCGCAACTCTCTATATATTTTATTCTATTCGCGCCTACTCAATTTCTAATTATGGATGGACTGTTTTGTATTAGACAAGACATTGAAGTTTTATCTCAATCTTCCACATAGATAGATCTATATCAGGTGGAATAAGAAACAGAGCACTACATAGTACACCAATAGTCTCATGATCCATTTATTGAGAGAAAAACTGATCTTCATTGTCTAATCCAAAGCAGTCAATGGGGCTTCAACAATAATCACATTGGCGCAGGCCAATGGGGCTTCAACAATAATCAAATTGGCGCAATAGAGCGACTCGACACAATACCATGTTGGTTGCACGCTAGAAGTTAAGTCTGCTTAAAAGAAAGACTTGATATGAAAATACCATGATCTAAACTCTGATTTGAAGACCATAACCAACATCTTAACTGCAAAAGATTGGCCTCTATAATATGATTCAATGCATTTAAAGGAGGAAACCTTGGACCGTTGGTTGACCTGCTGGCAGTGAACAGGGAGGTGTCGGTTGCTTTAGGAGGTGCCCCTTAATTATATATTAACCCTCACTCCCTCAATACAAAACAGTAACAAATCATGGTGCGTCTAATCTCCAATTTACATGGCACTGTTTTTCATTTCATTTTCTACGTGTAAGTCATAGATCAATATCAAAATAGCATCTCTATAAAGCACATGTAAAAATGAAAATCTCTCATTACCATTTTCAGCTTTAGAAATGATTTTTTATATCACATTCACATAGCCTATATGGCTCACAATGATAGCCTCACGTGTCCAACATCAGTGATACTTACAAATTTAAAATGCAACTGATCGGTTATCGTTTGCAAAAGAAGATAAAAATTGAAATTAAAATATACGCTGATCCGGTTCGAGGCACGTTAAATATCGTTGTCTTTAAACCGAGATTTGCCCCTACCACTATGATCTAGTGGTCATCAATAGGTTACCGGCAAATCGGTTTCAGGATACAACGAACCGGCAGCGTATCCGTGTGATCAGATTTGGTGAATCTGATCACGCAACCAGAACACCAAAAAACTAAAGCGGAACTCTGAGAAGGAGAAAGCTTAAAGTCGCGGAGAAATTTGCGAAAATATGCAGTGTTTCAAATGAGGGGTCTTGGGGCCCTTTTATAGATAAAATAGGTGTAACCGAACGGACATATCCGTAAAACAGGTGTAACCGAAAGGACATATCCGTAGCATATAACTGAACGGTCGAATAAGACATATCCGTTTAAAATTCAAATGGGCGGTTACACACTTATTCAAAAGTTTAATTAAATTATCGTATCGTCACGCCACGTACAGGTACACGTACACATACACATACACGTGCATGTGCACGTGCACGTGCGCGTGCTCATGCTCATGCTCGTGCCCGTCCCGTCCCGACCCGACTCGGCTCGGCGCGCGCGCGCGCGTGTGTGACTGATGGGTTGCATGGCGGTGGAAGCTACAAAATTCGGTGCCCCCTGGGTGAAGGCTACAAGCCTTGAGCCAAGACAAAAATATATAAGTCAAACCCAAAAAAAAGTTTACACGATGTGAGACAAATCCCAATTTCAAAAGCTTATTTTTTAAAACCTTTAAAATATCCAACAATCCCCCACTATTTTAAAGATTTAAAATAAAATTAAAAACTTTTCTTAAAAAAATAAACAATCCCCCACTATTTTAAAGATTTGAAATAGAGCAACGCTAGAAAATGTGCATAAATGAAAATGTCTTACAGACTTGAATTTTCACTTTAGTGAAAATAATTCAAAATTTATCAAGATTTTTAGTGAAACTAAGTCTTGAACTAACGATCTTATATGACAAATCGGAATTATTTCACACACATATTTCACATATTTTGGTGTTCAATAAAAGGTTAGCACATTTAGGCCCTATGCTAGTACCCTGATTTTCGTAAGTGTTTATGAGATAAAGCCAAGTCTCATTGAAAGCGGCTCCACCTTCACACTTATATAAGCAGACCTATAAGAGATATCCCTGTAACTATAACATCTCAACACATAGTGTTATAGGACTGTTAAGAGCAATGCTCTACCTCCCCTTATCCATTACAGGTGAAACACTACCCTTCCTGGGATGTATATGAGATTTATTTCTCATCAATGTAGTGTCCTTCAGCTGTCACGGATTTACGACTTGTTTTTCCCTTTGAACCTAAATATTGATTAAACAAATATTAGGTAGGGTTCCCATCATAAGTGGCTGTTTAGGTTTAATGGCTTTAAACTCATCCCGATTGAAGTTTTATTAATCCCATCTCTGCCAAGGCTTTTAGTAAACGGATCCGCCAGGTTTTCTGCAGACCTGACTCCAATTACTGAGATTACTCCATCTCTAAGTAATTATTTTACATAGCTATGTCTTAGACCAATGTGTCTATTTTTTCCATTATACGTTTGACTATAAGCCTTTGATAGTGTTGCTTCACTATCACAATGTATAGAGATAGGTGGTAATGGTTTAATCATAATTGGAATTTCTAGTAGTGAATTTCGTAACCATTCTGCTTCTTTTCCACTTGCCGCTAAGGCAATGAATTCTGATTCCATAGTGGAATGTGTGATGCAAGTCTGCTTCTTTGATCCCCATGAGATCGCAGCACCTCCAAAAGTGAATATCCATCCACTTGTAGACTTTGATTCTTCTGAACCAGATATCCAACTTGCATCGCTATATCCTTCTAAAACGTGAGGATATCCAGAAAATTGTAAACCATAATTAATAGTACCCTTTAAATATCTAAAAACATGCGAAATAACATTCCAATGAACAGAACTAGGGTTACTTGTAAATTTACTTAACTTACTTACTGCAAATGCGATGTCTGGTCGTGTACAATGCATTGCATACATAAGGCTACCAATAACCCTTGCATATTCTAATTGTTGCACACATCGTCCATCATTTTTAGTCAATTTAAGATTAATATCTAAAGGTGTATTAACAGATTTCAAATCAAAATAATTAAATCTTTTCAACATAATGAGATTAAGTTAAAGTTAATGTATTTTCATTTCTTATAATTTTGATTCCCAAAATTACATCTGCCTGACCCATGTCTTTCATGTTAAAAGATGAACTTAAGAAGTTTTTAGTTTCTAAAATAACTTCTAAATTAGTTCCAAAAATAAGTAAATCATCTACATAAAGACATATAATAACACCATTATTATGAGAAAATTTATAATACATACATTTGTCGGCTTCATTAGTTTTGAATCCAAAATTGATAATAGTATTATCAAACTTTTCATGCCACTGTTTTGGTGCTTGTTTGAGCCCATATAGAGATTTAATAAGTTTACAGACTTTCTTTTCTTGTCCAGGTAGAACAAATCCTTCTGGTTGTTCCATATAGACCTCTTCTTTTAAATCACCATTTAAAAAAGCGATTTTAACATACATTTGATGGATTTGTAACTTATGTATAGAAGCTAAGGCAATTAGAAGTCTTATAGTCGAAATTCTAGCAACGGGTGCGTAGGTGTCAAAATAATCAACACCTTCCTTTTGTCTATATCCTTTGGCAACCAATCGTGCCTTAAATTTTTCTATAGTTCCATCTGTTCTAAGTTTTCTTTTAAATATCCATCTATATCCTATGGGTTTAGATCCTTCTGGTAAGTCTACTAATTTCCATGTTTTGTTTTCCATTATTGAATCAATTTCATCATTGATAGCTTCTTTCCAAAAAGCACTATCTCTAGATTTCATTGCGTCGTTAAAAGTGATAGGATCATCGTCTACATTTAGACACAAATGTTTCTTAGTACTTTTGGTCTTATTTCCTTCAATCAAATAGATATAATAGTCTTTTGAAAGACTAGTTTCAAATCGTTGACGTTTACTTCGTCGAGGTTCAATGATGACCTCTTCATCACTTGAAGATTCAATAATTTCTTTAGATTT
Organism: Chloranthus sessilifolius; assembly: GCA_021018995.1. Lineage (NCBI taxonomy): Eukaryota > Viridiplantae > Streptophyta > Magnoliopsida > Chloranthales > Chloranthaceae > Chloranthus > Chloranthus sessilifolius. The sequence goes on along the minus strand of CM037587.1, from coordinate 11,469,291 downwards.
AGAAGATTTTTCATCTTCATAAGATTTACTTTTAATATTTAATTTATTAGTTAGAGTAGTGAACTTAGATTCATAGAATATAGCATCTCTAGATTCTATAATAGTATTTTTATCGATGTTATCATTAGATTCCATAACTAAAAATCTATAAGCTTTACTATTTTGTGCATAACCAATAAATGCACACTCAATAGATCTAATCCCTATCTTAGGTCTTTTAGGATATACTAATCTAACAAGTGCCCTACACCCCCACACTTTAAAATAGGCTAAACTAAGTTCTCGATTCTTCCAAAATTCATAAGGTGTAATTAAACTTTTCTTATGTGAAATTCGATTTAAAATATGAGTAGCAGTTAATAAAGCTTCACCCCATAAATTTTTATCGGAATTAGCGATAACTAATAATGCATTAGTCATTTCTACTAATGTTCTATTTTTTCTCTCGGCAACTCCGTTTTGTTGTGGCGTATAAGGAGCCGTCACCTCATGACGAATTCCATGAATTTCACAGAAATCGGAGAATTCATTTGACATGTATTCTCCATCCCGATCAGATCTAATGACTTTTATTCTTTTATTTAATTGATTTTCTACTAAAGCTTTATAAACCTTAAATTTTTCAAAAGCCTCATTTTTAGTATTTAATAAATATATATGAGTATATTTTGAAAAATCATCTATAAAAGTAATAAAATATCGTTTTCCTCCTCTAGTAGGAACATTATTTAAATCACCAATATCACTGTGTATTAAATCTAATAAACATGAATTTCTAATAACACTGGGAAAAGGTTTTCTAGTAATTTTAGTCTTAGCACATATACTACAAGCACTACTAGCAAAAGATTCATGTTTGGGAATTAAATCTAAGTTACCCATACATTTCATAGACCTATAATTTATATGTCCTAATCTATCATGCCATAAATTAGAAACAGATACCAAGTAAGAAGAAGATGAGATTTTATTGATAGGATCAGTTACATTGAGTTTGAATATGCCTCCCATGGCATATCATTTTCTAACAAATTCACCATTTTTGGATAAGATAAACTTATCTGATTCAAATACAAGTTTAAAATCATGTTTAATCAATAAACCACCCGAAACAAGATTCTTGCGGATATCGGGTACATGGAGCACATCAGTGAGTGTAACGACTTTTCCGGATGTGAAATTTAATTTCACTTTTCCACGTCCTATGATCTTTGCCGTAGATGAGTTTCCCATGAAGAGATCTTGATCATCATCAGCTTTGTCATAAGTCACAAACATGTCACGATTATTACACACATGTTTTGTGGCACCAGTGTCGATCCACCATTCATTGATGTCACCAACCAAATTGACTTCCGAAAGAACGACTACGAAGTTATTTTTCACTTCCACTGCATTCGCTTGATTCTTCAACTTCTTGAAGAGGCGACAATCCCGTTTGAAATGTCCAGGTTTCCCACAGTGATAGCAACCACCATTCTTCGGTACCATGGTCTTATTCTCCTTGGCGAATTTCTTATTCTCCTTAGAATGAGAATATCCTCTCTTCCTCTTCTTGGACGGTCCACTAACAACCTTAGACTCAACCAAGTGTGCTTTTGATGTCATATCAATGTGATCTTCTGTTTTGTCCCTAACTCAAGATTCTTCCTCAATACGTAAATGAAGGAGAAGATCTTCCATAGAAATCTTCTCATTATTACGCTTAAGGATTTTTCGGTAATCTTTCCATGATGGATGCAACTTGGCGATTACCGCACCAACCAGAAAATCCTCATCGAAATGAGAACCATTAGCAACCATATAATTAATAATAACTTGAAAATCATGAACTTGGCTAAGAATAAGTTTATCATCAACCATCGTAAAATTAAAAAATTGACTGATAATATAAGAATTATACCCTGCATCTTCAGTTTTGTATTTCTTCTCGAGTGCATCCCAGAGTTCTTTCGAAGTTTCGTAAGAGCGATAGGCGTCGAACAAAGAATCCGACAGTGCATTCAAAATGTAGCCTTTGCAAGTGTAGTCGTCATCGTCCCATTTCTGCTTTTTACGTCCTTCAGCGAGGGTGGATGATTCGGTAATAGTCGGACACGGAGTTGTGATAACGTATACAACTTTTAGTGTGGTTAACAGAAAATGCAATTTCTGTTGCCACCGTTTGAAATTCGAACCATCAAAACTGTCTAACTTGTGGATGTTGTTAGGCAGCGCTGGATGAATCTTATCATTCACTAGAGTAGAAGTGGAGGACAGAATATGAGCCATAAATCTCGGTTTAAAATTGTTAGAACAATAGGTTCGGGTTGCAAAAGAAGATAAAGATCGGAATTAAAATATACACTGATCCAGTTCGAGGCACGTTAAATATCGTTGTCTTTAAACCGAGATTTGCCCCTACCACTATGATCTAGTGGTCACCAATAGGTTACCGGCAAATCGGTTCCAGGATACAACGAATCTAACAGATCCGTGAGGATCGAGACGGTGAATCTGATCACGCAACTAGAACACCAAAAAACTAAAGCGGAACTCTGAGAAGGAGAAAGCTTAAAGTCGCGGAGAAATTTGCGAAAATATGCAGTGTTTCAAATGAGGGGTCTTGGGGCCCTTTTATAGATAAAATAGGTGTAACCGAACGGACATATCCGTAAAACAGGTGTAACCGAAAGGACATATCCGTAGCATATAACTGAACGGTCGAATAAGACATATCCGTTTAAAATTCAAATGGGCGGTTACACACTTATTCAAAAGTTTAATTTACAATTATTATTACACATACACGTGCATGTGCACGTGCACGTGCGCGTGCGCGTGCTCGTGCCCGTGCCCGTCCCGTCTCGACCCGACTCGGCTCGGCGCGCACGCGTGCGTGTGTGACTGATGGGTTGCATGGCGGTGGAAGCTACAAAATTCGGTGCCCCCTGGGTGAAAGTTACAAGCCTTAAGCCAAGACAAAGATATATAAGCCAAACCCAAAAAAGAGTTTACACGATGTGGGACAAATCCCAATTTCAAAAGCTTATTTTTTAAAACCTTTAAAATTTCCAACAATACACTCCTAGGAAAATGTGATTGAAGTGAAAAATAAGTAAACAAAAAAAAAAAAAAAAAAGTCAAATTCAAGGTAATAATTTTAAGAAATTTACTTCCAACTCGAGTTGTATTGTAAGAATTTCAGTTAACATCGGTTTTCAATTTTAACTCCTTCTCGTGTGCATACCTAGATCCATATAACTCAGATATTCTCTGGTCCATACCTATATCCATATAACTTAGATAAGGGAGGGATCTATGATCATCGAGAACATAGTCAATGATTTAGCCATGGTCAAATAAGTCACAATACACCCTTATTGCTCTTGTCAATCACAATCAAAGTTGTTTCAAGTAAGACCTGAAACATTATTTATCATGATCTCATTCGACCGACAGCCTAGTGGCTTCCTCATCCAAACACAGCGTAAGCTTTTCTTGTTACTCTACTTTGTTTTAATGACACAGCTGAGAATAAGGGACTGTATATGAAAGTTGGCATTCTAATTATATGATATCTTAACACTCACTAGGGCATTCTAATTAAATAATTAAATAATTTTATTTAATTATTTATTTTGATTTCTAAACTTTATAAAGAGCAACAGATAAACATAAGGTCAGAGCAACAGATAAACAAATAAACATAAGATCAGAGCTTGAAAAAAGTAAATAAATAAGTAAAACTCAATCATTTCTACATCGATTCACCTGATTGAGATTCGGTTCAAATTTTAGTAGCAAAACTCAATCGATATTTGTGAATATCTGCTTGTCTAAGAACACCTCGATCAAACCAAACATATTTTGCATAAATAGACAAAAAAACAGAGAGCAATTTAAAAAAATAAAAATAATACTCCATGCATACCTTCTCTAGGGTGTGAATGACAGGAATTTTAGGGTTGCTTTGAATTTCAACTTGCTGTAGATCAGAGATTCCACATGGCACACATCGATTTTGACTTGCAAAAGTTAGGGTCACCGATTCACTTTGATTGAAGATCCGAATATGGACGGTGGAGATTTCGAAGCCGAAATTGAATCGAAGAGGTTAGGGTTTTGTGATTGGAATTGGGGGAAAAAAATTGAATCGAAGAGGCTAGGCCGAAATCGAATTGAAACAATGACTTAGGGTTTGGGGAGGAGGGAGATGACCAAATTCAAACAATTCGAAACCAAGTCCCTAATCCCTATATGCGTAAAAAACGAAGGTTATCTTTTAGAGTATGCTCAAAACCCTAGCTTTTTCAAACAGAAGCCCTACCTTTGTCTAGAAGAAGACGATTTCAATCAGATCACATATAGACAGAATTCACGGAATCTTCTTCTTCAGATTTAAGATTTTGAGTTTAGAAAGTTAGAGAGAGAGAAAGATGAATGGGCGAGTAACGGTTTTGTCTTCTCTTGCTTCTTCCTCCTCAACCCTAGCCCTAGCCTCCTTCTCCTGCGCTACAACAGCTCTCGTTCTAACGCAATTACCACCGTTATTGACCTTCGACACGGATTTTTTGCAGCCTCTCGGCTTCTTGTTCTGATTCTGATTCTGCAGATCTAATACTACAGTCGGAGCACGTCTTCGACGAATCCCACTACGCAGCTCAGACATTCTTCCCCCATGCAATCTAGAACCATTATCTCGATCACAAAAACCCTAGTTTCTCCACCATTTTCGTGCGAAAAAAATCCTAGAATCCGCGTCGCGTCGAAGAAGACAATTAGATCAAGTTCCCACTGATAGGCAAAAGAAAGAAGATAGATAAGAGAAATTAGGTCGAATGCAAATGAAGATGTAAAGGCAAAAGAAAGAGAGTTGGTATATATATAATCGTGGGTTACTGATAGGCAAAAGAAAGAAGATAGATAAGAGAAATTAGGTCGAATGCAAATGAAGAGGTAAAGGCAAAAGAGAGTTGGTATATATATAATCGTGGGTTGAGTGAGTCGGTTCCGTGGGTCTAGCCAAATTTGACCCAACAGCACATTTCAACTAGTTGAGGCAGTGGATTATTTTTCCACTCCTATAAACAATCAATCTTTTTATATTGTTGGAGTCGTTCTTCACTCATTTTGACGTAGTGGTTGATACTAACTATCTATGCATAATGGCATGGTCGTTTTTTACCATCATTTATATTTCATGTGCATCTTTAACTATTTATGGTGTCGAAATATTTGTACACATCTATTAGCAGGCTGTCATTGACTCCTAATCAGATGACCTTCCAACATATTTTAAACATGTTTCATTCTTTTTTATTATTTAATTTATTTATAAAATCATACCCAAGTTCTCTAGCATCAAAGACATTACATTAGGTACAACGCACGTGATTCCCACTATTTTATATGATTCCCACTATTTTATATATATATATATATATATATATATATATATATATATATATAATGCACCCTCGGGTTAAGATAAGCCACTATCGTATATGGCACGTTTGAAAACCATACATAGTCATGATTGACCAATCATCAAACAACGTTCTTGAGACGAGTCACCCTGGTAGCAGACAAAATGCTTTTTGAAAATGGCAACCATCAATCGTGTCCAAAACGTTTAGCTACTTTGACAACTTTGGCCATCTAAACTAAAGTGTGACCATGATCATGGTTTTAAATTTCGATCAAGACCGACCATTAGATTCTAATAGCTCATGACGGGTAGATCTAGGGTGGCAATGGGCCTGACTAGGCTAAACCCAAGCCCAGCCCCGTAGATTTAAACTCCAACCAAGCCCGGCTCAACCTTGTGGCAGGCTTATGGCGCCAAGTTCAAGCCCAGTCCTTACTAAATTTTCAAAGCCCACGCCCAACCTGGCTCATTCATTTATAAATTACTTATTGATTTGAAAATTTTAGCTCCATGATCATAAAAATAGAAAAATTAGTATATTATAAATATCTAATAATAAGATTATTAGAAAATATATAATTCTTTTAAGTTTTTTTTTTAATTATTACAAGTAAAACTCAATGTACATACCATATGTTTGAGCCCAACGGGCCTAAGAGTTTAACTTCAAGGCCACCCCATTTAAATTTAGCCCAACCTTGGCCCGCAGACTTTATGCTAGGCCCAAACCCTCCTTATATTGGTTTGAGCCTAACTGGTTGTGTCGGGTTATCCAACCCATTGCCACCCCCACGTAGATCCAACTAGGACTGTCAAAGGGTCGATTAGGACCAGGCCAAATTTTGGTTGTCCATTGAAAAATCCAAAAACCAGACCCAACGCCCGACCCAGAAAAAAAGCCACGTCCCTAAAAGTCGGGTCAAATGCCTATGCCTGACGCAGGTCAAGTTTATGTACTCGATCTGTCGAAAAAAAGATGGAGTAAAAAATGTCAGCTATCGTGTCGATCTAAACCGTTGACAGCCCTAGATCCAATGGTCCAACAATGACTCTACGGAGTTTCTAGTGCATTGGTGGGTTGTCCAACTTGTAACTCTAGGCATGCTTTCTTCATTGTGAATGCCATCTACGCCTTCACATCCTTTTTAGGCCACGTGTCCCATAGTTTCAATTTTTCACAAATTTACTTTGTACATATGTAGGTGGATATTATATGAACTTCAATTGGCCCAAAAAATATATTCAGTCACAGATTTAAATCTGAGCACTTCAATACAGGCGCTAGCATGAACATCGATTTATGATCTAATGATTCTAATCTTCTGATGGGCATTCTTTTAGGCCAAATTAGTTCATAGCGCTCTGCCTCATGGACAGCTTAGTGTGTTATACGGCAACAAAAAGTGTACTTTTGAGTCGTCTATCCATTGATGTAGGTGGCATCCTATTAATCAAGGTATCAAATATTGGCTGATACCGATTCGTATCGGTTTATCGGCAAATCGATACGTATCGGCACCAATAGGTATCAATATCCAACTCAGTATCGGCTGATACGTATCGAGTATTGGCCGATACGTAATGTTTTTTTATTATTATTATTTTAAATAAATAAAAATAAGTCGATATATATATATATCGGTATCAGCTGATTAATTTATCGGCCGATTCGTATCAATCCTTCAAGGACTGATACCGATACCCATTTTTTTACCTTCCTATTAACTCTTATATTTGTAAGAATATTCAAACCATTATCGGACAATGCGAGAATGTATTAAATTGAGAGTTTGATGCATCCTTCTTGTGGTTGTGGTTACGTGACCTTTCTGTCACGACCCAGAATCCTTACTCGATATCGAGGGCCTAAAATTCTGTGTTATGACACCACATGTTGGTTAAAGTAATAAGCGGACATACACATAATTTATAAATTGACTTAGCGTATGGATTGAGGCATTTAAGATAACATTAAACAATAAATGACTCATAAATTAGTAGCGGAAATCGTAAACAATAATAATGAAGTATTTAATCCTAATCATGCATCTAGGATAAAAATTAAACCAGTTTCACGTAGGGTAAAATGATCCCAAACGTAAACTCATAAAAATATATCAAGGCTAAAATAAATCTCTCAAGAAATAAGGAAAAACTAGAGTAAAAGGGTTTTCAATGCTAGTAAAAATCTGCCGGGTCTACGTTCTCATCAAGGTGGTAGCCGACATCCTCGTTTATATGAGTCGTCTCCGGATCAGCAACTTTCGTATCATCAAGGACGGAATAAGTAGAATCTTTACCTGAAACTGTTAGATTTTGGGAGGGGGGTGAGTTTACTTAATCGCGTAAACTCAGCGGGTTGCACAATCGATCCACCATAACTTACTCAGGTGGTCGTGTGTGCAATCGCTTTAATTGCGGTGCATTTTTAAAATATAACCAACATCTTAAATAAATGAAATAAACTTATCAATAATTCAGAGACTATCATAATCAAGACTAAAAAATATACTAATATAACATGAAGAGTGCATGATGCTTCTATTTTCTTATCTCTTTTCCTATTTGTCTCATCAACTTAGCATACGTGACATATCGTAAGTCTTATTAACTACTCCATACGCCTACACAACGTACTTCGCATCTTATTTTATTTAAATGATCTGTGTCAGGATCGCTGCTCAAGCCTACCACACGAGGTCCACGTGTAGATAACCACTTAACCTCCATATCATAACATAAACCACCATCCAGCCAGATGAGGTTGCCAGCATAGTAACCACGATGTCCCCTTAGTTCGAGACAAGGCTATAATGTCCTTAAGACCCGTCTTGGCTGCAGACGTTAGGCCCTTACGGTGGCTCGTAAGGTATGACACGTGTAGAAACTTAATTCATATTTAGTTGGTCTTCACAGTGTATCTTAATATATCATAATATTATTCGGTTCTAGGCTTAGGTCTCCGCCCCGATTTCATATTTACGTGAGCTTAAGTCCCCACTTTCTTAACATACATGTGTCTTAACATATTCTTTTTTCATTTTTCTTAAAACTTAGTTAGAATGGGTCACGGTGCAATAGGCTTCACTAAACCACGCTTTTCAAGAGACGGGTTTCGTAGTAACCTGGATGTACTTCGTGTGATATCCCATTCTACCATAGAGGGGTTGCATCCGTACATGGATGCCAACATTCCAAGTTCCACGTGATCGTAAAAGAAACTCCACCGTGACGAAGGCTTATGTCATGTGTTATATCTTATTCTTAACTTATATGCGTATGCCCTATCGTGATTTTCTATATGATGAATGTCATATGATAATGGTGAACATATATAAGAATGAACTATAACATAAACCTTAAGCATTTCATATTAATAAAAAGTATAACACACAAAATATTGAAGTAAAACAGAAAATAAAAAATATTTAACTACATTTATTTTGTAATAGAGTTGAAAATATACTTCATTAGGGTTAATTGTATCCATGAAATTTGGTGAATGATTGGTATAGCGATCCGACATATTTTAAATTCTAAAGGAGCATATGTATCCATTCAAGGATTGTATGAGGCTTAAAAGAGGTAATAGAATAATGAGTATTGAAAAACGTTAATATTTGACCCCTTAAACTTATAAATTGTTATTCAATACATATATTTTATGTAATTTTAGCGATTTATAAGTCTGGAGATAAGTTGAGCATAAGGTAGCCCAAGAGTTTAAAAAAATAATGTCAAACCCGTGCACCTTAGATCATCTAAAACGTATCCCGACTTGCAGCTCAATTTTGATCTTAAAAATATTAAATTCGTGAAATTGCTATTTCAGAAAAAGTTGTAGATCTCGTTGTCTTCTTTCCAATACCGTAAGAATCACGTCAATCCGAGTTCGAGATAAAAAGTTATGGCCAAAATACCGAGGCTGTATCTGTTGAAGAGTTTGGTCGAATTTCACGAAAATCTGAAAAAACGATCCTATCGATTTTGGACCTAATTTCTATGTTTTTAAGACCCAAAATTTATCAAAATTTAAAAAAAAATTAGGGTTTTTTTTTTTTAAAAAGAAATAACTAAATAATTTAAGATGGATTTAGAGACACCCACCTGTTGAAGTGTGATTCGAATCCTACGATGATTTGAGTTGATGGAGATCGGATTCAAGAGACAATATGCCCAAATCTTTTTGCGAGAATTCCTTTCTTATGATAGATCGGTCACGGTGATGAAAAACTTTAATGGTATAAGATTCTCTGATAATATCTAAAATCGATGAAGATCCAACGAAGAATTGTGAAAGATGGCACTGTCGAAGCTTTTGCAAAGAAAAGGGAATAGAGAAAAACAACTGAGAGAAGAAGTAAATATATATTTAATTTCCTTTCTAGGTTAACTCTAATTAAGACTTTCCGTATAAGATTTAATAAAAATATTAGTTTTTACATGCAAGTAGAATTCATGAAAAGCTTAAGAAGAGGTTTTGTTTTAATGCTGTGTGTAAGCACCAAGGTAAATGGTGATTCTCTCCCGAAATTACAGTTGTGCCCTTTAACTTGCTTCATTTTTCAAACGGGTATAACTTTTTATATTCTTGTCGAAAATTGACAAATTATATATCGTTGGAATCGTATCAATGAGTACTTCGCAATGAGTCCAATATTAATATATAAAAAAATTAGACTATTTCTAAAATGAGTATATTCCGATTTAGAGCGTTAGCACCACGCACTATGTAGTACATCATCTAATACCGTTAAATAAAGTTAAAAAATCTTTGTTATTACACTTTCATATCACAAATTGTTGATGTAGATATTTACTGCCCGAATTAGTTGTCGTTAATTTGGTGTGGAATTGGTTGCATCCATGATTTTTCTTGGTCTTTTCAATGTTTGACCCAATCAATAGACCCAAAAAACAAATATGTTATTTTCCCTGCCTCACGCTGGAACAAAGAAACGTTGAAAGTCCCTAGAGTGAAGAGTTATGAAAATATTACTGAAAGAAATAAGAAAAAAAACGGGTACAACTTTAGCCAACATAATAATCCAAAAGAGAATTTAGTTAAAATAAAAAATTATTTAATATCACATTATTATAAATTTCATTATTTAAACCCCACTTTACTATCTGATGACGGGTTTGAAGAGAACCTCTCAAATAAGATTAATACAGATTTGATGAAATAAAAACAAGAAGAACTCTCCTAAAACCTATATTTAAACCATTCATAAAGTCTTTAACACACCCTATCTGTGAATCCTCATAAACTTAACCTCACAATGGGAGGAGTAAAGGCATGGGAGATGTCCAAGCGTGCCTTTTTTGATTAATTTGTCTGCATTGCATTGAATCAGACGATGGAGCTAATTTTTGTCTCAATTTTCTATACAATAGATTTTGAGATTATGAGCTTACCATCAAATGATCAAATGTTGATTCCACATTAAACACATACCAAATAATTAATGTGAACAACAATTTAATGGTATGTCATAATCACATTCAGATTTTGGGTATATGCCACGTGAAATCAACATTGATTGTATAATGATACACCCATGATCTCAAGATCGATTGTGGAATATTTGGACAAAAACAATCTCTATTATTTGAATCAAAGCAGTAAATGAGTTTTTGCTTTGCTCAAGGGATTCGCATATATAAAAAAGGTGTGGCAATAAAACTTCTTGTTTTTGAATACCATTATTTGCATCATGAGATTCTTTCTTAACAACCAAGGTTTGGGCGTGAAAGACCCAATGTATCATTAGACCTTCTGAGTTTGATTCCATGTGACACACGTATCAAAAACAAAACGTGAGTATACCATCACACACTTGGTTCTGCCTTCACTTTTTTGGATGTGTGCCACATTGAATAAATATCTACTCATTTGATGGTCGGTGGAGCTCCACGTGAATCTTAGAGGACGACAACTATCCTCTCTCTCTCTCTCTCTCTCTCTCTCTCTCTCTCTATATATATATATATATATATATAGTTGGTTGTAAAAGGAAAAGGTGTCCATCCTCCAAGGTTTCAAGCGGAGGTTCACGTGGCATTCAAAACATTATTTCAATCCCACATAGACCTCAGGTGCATTGCTTAGATCATTTTTTTTTTAAATAATTTTGAAAATTCATCTCCACCATATGTTTTTTGAGTTGTGAAATGTAAACCATTGAAACTAGTCAAACATTAACTTATGCTTTTAAAAAGTTTTTTTCAAAATTTCTTTTTTTTAAATTAATCTAAACCATCCACACATGCTCTACGTGGCAACCAAAGAATGTTTTGGGTGTCATGTGTACCTCCATATGGACCTTGGAGGACGGTGACCATCCTCCCATGAAGGACGAAACCAGCTCCCATATATATATATATATATATATATATATATATATATATATATATATATATATATATATATATATAGAGAGAGAGAGAGAGAGAGAGAGAGGGCCGGGGATATACGCCTAGGTGTAGAGATATACGCCAATTGATATGGGAGCGATACGTAGCGCCTTTTTTGTGAAGTCATAGGTAGCATAGGAAGCATTTTACTAATTAGAGTTATACTTTTAAATATTTTAAAGGTTAAATACCTTTTCAGCCGTCATTCTTGACTTTTTTAATGTCTATTTTCTCTTTCTTCTCTCCACTTTTTTAAGAAACTGTTAGAATTACTTTTTCATATATATTTTACTCAAAAATATGAGTGCCCGATAGCGAAGCGCTAGCACATTGGCAACGAAGCGTCGGCACCCTGATAGTGAGGCGCTGGCAACCCAGCGTCGAGGTGCCAACTCCGGAGTATCGGTGCCTCTATATCGACATGTCGGCACTTCACTAAAAACAAATAATAATAATAATAATAATAATAAGGCGTCGGCACCTCGTTTCAAGGGCACTTCACTAAAAACAAATAATAATAATAATAATAATAATAAAAATAAAATCTCATATTTTAATCCTAAATTTATATTATTAAAAGTACATCCCTCGGATGGGAATCATTAGATCCCCATCCCTATAAATTTAGCCACACATATTGTACGTAAATGACATAAATAAATAAAGACGGGAAAATAACATTAATTAAAATTACCTCAAACTTCAAAATAAATTACGTTGATCCACACGGATGATAATCTTCAGAAACGAAATAAATGCAGGATATAAACTTTGAACAAAATTTATAAACTGAAGGAATGAGTACTGAAAAATTAAAGGGAACAAAGCTCTCAAAAAGAAATAATAAAACTTCCCTATTTCTAGGTCTAACTATAAAAAATAATGGCTAAAAACTAAGAACACTAAAAACTAAAACTCTCTAAAAAAAACTCTAATTCTAATCTCCTACGTTATTCTAATGCTGAAAAGATCTCCTTTCCCGAAGTGTTTGAGTCGCTTTAAATAGACCGTCATGGAGATTTCCTCCACTTTTTTAGGGTCGATTAATCCGACCAATGGATGTCTATGCATCGAGCACAGAGAGTCCCAAAAACAGGTTCACAAAGGTCATATTCGTGTCAAACTTAAACTCGCTCGATTAATCGACCCGTAAATCCGTGAAATTCAAAGACTTCTTCTTGGTTCGACATTGCTTTGGTATTTTGGCCATAACTTTCTATCCCGAACTCGGATTGAGACGATTCTATGCCGTTGGAAAGTCGATTTAAAAGCTCTACAACTTTCATGTTTTGACAATTTCGTAATGCGGCCGTCTTGAAGGTCCAAATTTAGCTGAAAGTCGCACCAAGTTCTTGATTACCCGAAGTTGCAGTGTTTTGGCATTATATTCAGAATTCTTGTATTGTTTTCTATACTTGGCTTGTATTTACCTGAAACACTTCAAATCTAATCAATCTCATCAGATATCCTTCATCGGACAGCTAAATATAGGTATTTAGGGGCGAAATATCTTCATTTTTCAGTACTCATCATACCCCCAAACCTACACTTTGCTAGTCCTCGAGCAAAGCAAACTAAAGAAAATAAATGCCACTTTCGTAGGGAACACGATTGCACTTAGCATGTGCAGCAAGCCTTTAAACCCCTAGGTGATCCTAGTGGAGGAGTTGTGTCTCCTGAGGGTTTACAGTGAAGTTACCCACAAACTTCAATATATTTTTGAAATCATCGATAAAATTGAGTTTTCAAAACATGATTTTGATAACATATATACTATTCAAAAACAAAAATCATTAATCAATTCAACATGCGAATTCTCAATTTTAAATAACAATGTTATACTAATCATACTAATATCCATTCAAATTAGTCTAATGCTCAAATCGTTATATAGTTCATCCATTCATGCCTAAACGTGAAGTGTGTGCATAACCAAACCAAAATTCATTCATCTCAGAACTAGTTCAAACGGAAAACCGTTGGATCTGTTGTTTTGACTCAATCCTCACTTTAGGTATACTCTCAAAATATAAAAATATCGATAGTGGATAAGTTTTCGCACATATGTGAGAGGTCAATACAAAGCAAATAAAAAGGTCTCACATGATAAATGAAACACGATGCAATCAATGAACAAAAATAAATCTCATAAGAAGATACTTGTATATCCTAAGCATGTCATATCAAGTGTCATAAGTATCACATATTTACTCTCCACAAGACAGTTACTAATGCAAGATCAGATCATGAAGGTCTTTTTAGGGTTGTAATGGGGCTTAGGAAAGGGTAGGAAAGAATTGGAAGTTGGGATTCAAAGTTTCTGAGAAATTTGGGAAAGAAACACCTTTTTGATTTTTTCTATTTCTCTTCTTTTCTTTTCTACTCTCTCTCAATTTTTTTCTATTTTTCTCAACTCACTTTTTCTTTTGAATTTCCTTTTCTTGAAGCACCTCAGATTTTTCATTATTTTTCATAATTTTCTTTTTCTTTTTCTCTCCCCTTTTTCTTTTTATTTTTTGCCATACACTCTCAGTAAACACCACAACTCAGTATCTGTCCACTTACTCTCTTTTCGTTCACTCTCATCCCTCGTTCCTAATTTCTCATAAATAAGAAGGGTAAAGCTGAATTTTCAGAAATGGTGAAGGGTTAAAGGTTAGCGTGGCTTATCAAAGAATGTATAAAGGTAAATTTTCAATAGGCTCAAAGGGGTACTAAAAAGATAAATTTATTTGAGGTGGGACATTTTAAGCACAAACGAGCCAAAGATGGCCTTCAATCATGTCCTTAAAAGATAGTAACTTTGCCTATTTGTCTTGAGTAGATATACAGTACATTCTAACATAATGATATGAATTTGATTTCATGCAAAGTCACAAGTCAAAATGAAGTGTATGAGATTATGCAAAATAAGTCGTATTCAAAGAAAACTCCGAGTTTATATATTCACTCATCAATGACGGGAAATTAGCTCTAAAGCTCACTGGGTTTAGTCTCCACTGAGAACCTAAGATTCAACATTCAAAATAGTTCATCGACTTCTAAGTCTTAGCTTGGTATCAGTGTAAAAATTCTAGGCATGAATATCAAAATTATCCACACATATCACATTAAGCTTCATCATCTTAGATACAAGTAATCAAAATATGACACTAGTATTCTCAAAATTAAATTCACATGCATCATCAACTAAAGTTTGAAAACAATCGTAAAATAATGTGCATGATGACTTCAAAAATAAATTATTTTTTTTTTTTTTTTCAAATAAAACAAATAAATGATGCAAAATAATTAACCATACCCCCAAACCTAAAGATGACAATGTCCTCATTGACTGAAAGAAGTAGCGCACCCCTAAACCTGTTTGAAAAAAAAAGTACCTCAACACAAAGATCAGGTGCAGAGAATATTTGTATCAAATTGGAACATGACAAAAAATATATTGAAGGGGATATGGTTACACTATTGAGGGAATAAAAAAAAACAATCTAAACTAAACACAACAAAACAAAAAAAGAAAAAAAAAAAAAACTAAAAAGTCCTAAATCCTAAACCAAACGAAAACTACACAATTGGGTTGCCTCCCAATGAGCGCTAGTTTAAAGTCGATAGCTCGACCTTGGGAATTGCTCAGTCAGGGTGAGCCAGTGGCTCACCCAAAGAAATAGTGTCAGAGAATGCAATCGCATTCTCAAGGAACGGTTTCAATCGCTGACCGTTAACTCGAAAAACATTCCCGTGTTTCGGGTTTATAATATCTACTGCCCCATTGGGGAGTATTCGAGAGATTTTGAAAGGACCACCTAACGGGTTTTTAGTTTCTAAATAGATGAAGTCGGAATTATAGAGTAGAACTAGTTGACCAACAACGAACGATTTCCGCAGTAATAGATTGATCATGAACCCGTTTCATACGGTCCTTATAATGATTTTAGCATACCATATGCATCAAAGACGGAGTTCCTCTAATTCATTTATTTGGAGACCCTTTGGGTACCAGATTTCAGAAATCGAAATTCAATGACTTAACGCCCAAAATGCTCGATGTTCCAATTCAACCGGAGGTGACATCCTTTACCAAAACCAACCGATACTACGACATGCCAATCGGAGTTTTAAATGCGCTTATACGCCCATAGAGCGTCATTCAACTTTAACGACTAGCCTTTTACGATTGGATTGATTGTCTTTTCTAAAATCCGCTTAAGTTCCCGATTAGAGACTTCAACTTGGCCACTTGTCTGAGGGTGGTATGGTGTAGCAACTTTGTGTGTAACACCATATTTCTTCATTAATTGGGTGAACACTTTATTGCAAAAGTGCTTTCCACCATCACTGATTATCGCTTTTGGAATGCCAAAACGTGAAAACACTTGATCCTTGAGAAATCTGATCACTACTCGTGATCATTAGATTTACTCTACGGCCTCTACCCATTTCAAACATAGTCAACAGACAAGAATGAACGATTTCCAAACGAATTCGGGAAAGGACCCATAAAATCGATCCCCCAAACATCAAATAACTCAACTTCTAAAATTGGATTGAGCGGCATCATGTTGCGCTTTGAGATTCGGCCTAGCATTTGATTGTGCCAGACAGATTTGCAATGTTGATGGCAATCCTTAAATATCGTCCAAGAAACCACTTTGAAAGATCTAAAGAGCTTTTTGAACTAAAGTGACCTCCACAAGCTAACTCATGACAGAACGAGATGATTTGTGGTTGCTCAGATTCAGGAATACATCGTCGTATGATTTGATCAGGTCAGTATTTGAATAAGTACGGATCTTCAATAAAATAGTGTTTCACCCGAGCTAAGAAAATAGATTTCTCATTCTTGACCAATGGTGAGGTAATTTCTGCGACTAGGAAATTGACAAGATCCGCATACCAAGGTGGGCAATCAATCTCAACAACCTGCTCATCCGAAGTGCTCCAAGATCTAACAGCTCGCCAGTTTCTCAATAATTATTCGTGACAAGTGATCGCCACCACATTTTCTCGAACCTTTCTTGTCCTTGATCTCCAAATCGAACTCTTGCAACAACAAGATCCACTCTAATTAAACGTGTTTTAGCCTCTTTCTTAGCTAATATATCGCAGAAAGCGCGTGATCTGTGAATACCACAACTTTAGATCCTAATAAATAGGATCGAATTTATCCAACGCGAAAACTACCGCCAAAAGTTCCTTTTCAAAGGGTCGAGTAGTTCAACCGGGCATCGCTGAGAGTGCGACTATAGTAGATTACATGCGTAATTTTTCTATTCGTCCCCAAAACAGCTCCAATTGCATAATCGAGGCGTATGACATAATTTCGAACGGAAGGCTCCGGAGATTGAATTATTGAGCTTTTATTAATTCGCCTTAATGGTTTCAAAGGCTAAACATTTATCATCAAAGATGAATGGGGCATCTTTGAAAGTAAGCCGCAGAGCCGGTCGTATTCATCAAATCTTTAATAAAACGCTCAGAAAAACCGCGTGGGCCTGTAAAAAGATCCGATTTCCTTCAATCGCCCTCTGTGGTGGTAGGTCGGCAATTAAATCAACTTTAGCCTTATCGACCTCAATACCTCGGGACGATATGATATGTCCCAAAACAATGCCATCTTTAACCATGAAGTGACATTTTCCGCTTAAGAACAAGATTCTTCTCCGCATCGCAAGCACTAGCGATAAATGATTCAAACAACAACAAGAAATCGTTTCCATGTATCGAGAAGTCGCCCATGAAGACTTCCAAGAATCGCCGACCATATCCGAAAAATACTCAAAGATACATCTTTGGAATGTAGTCGGTGCATTACAAAGCCCAAACGGCATTCGGTGAGGGATAAAGTACCAAAAGGACATGTGAAAGTGGTCTTCTCCGATCCTCCGGTGCAATGACTATTTGGTTATACCCGGAATAGCCATCGAGAAAGCAATAGTACTCATGCCCGGCCAATCTTTCTAACATCTGATCGATAAACGGAAGTGGAAAGTGATCTTTTCTCGTCATCAAATTTAACTTCCGATAATCAATGCACACTCCACCGCTTGAATTTTTGTAGGGACGATGTTTTCTTCATTCTTAACCACTGTGATTCCCGATTTCTTAGGGACCACTTGTGTGGGGCTGACCCATTTACTGTCCGAGATGGGGTATATGATTCCAGAATCTAAAAGTTTGATTACCTCATTTCGGACCACATCTTGCATTATAGGGTTCAGTCTCCTCTGTGGTTCCCTAGAAGGCTTAGCATTGTCTTCCAAATGGATTCGGTGCATACACATCGGACTAATGCCTTTGATATCTTTTATCGACCAAACCGAGGGCACTTTTGTGCTCTTTGAGTACATTCATGAGTTGGCCTTGCCGATTCGCATCCGTGTTGATGATATGATAACAAAGTTGAGTTTCATTCTCCCCGTGCATATACTTGAGATTTTCCTAAGAGGTTTAAGTTCTAAGGACACTTTCTCCTCCTCTTCGGCTTTTCCTTGATTAATTCAATTTGAGTTCCACACTCTATTTCGCTTCTTCACCCACGTGGTGTGGAATCCAACATGTGATTCACTTCTTGGATTAGGTGATCCACATCAAATTTTCTCCAAAATGCGCAAGACAAGTCGCTAGAGGATCGTGATTCGGATGCATTAAATATTTCCTCTATAATTTCATCGAGTATGCATGTGCATGTTCGTCATCCTCCATGGTGTTGGCAATATTAAAATGTTGAGTTCCAATCTCATATTCCCGAATGACATATTCATGATCCCATTTCGACAATTGATCGTAGATTGGAGGTTGCTAGGAATGGTCTTCCTAGAATCACGGAATATTATTCTTCAAATTTGATGTTGGTTCGGTTCAGAACAACAAAATCTACAGGAAAGTAGAAAGAATCCACCTTGATGAGGACATCTTCTACATTCCTCGAGGGATCTTTACTGACCGTCCTAATCAAGGGTCATCGCATGTGGTCTTAAGTTCTCCCAATTGAGCTCCTTATACACGAATAAGGCAACAAGTTGACACTTGCTCCTAAGTCCAAAAGGGCCCGATACGGTTATCGCCGATAATGATCGAGATTGTAGGACAACCGGGTCCTTGTATTTGATTGGGAGCTTTGCTTGCAACATCGAACTAACCCCGGCTAAAAGCCTTTTTCGAATATTGGTCTTTCTTTTGATTGTGACCAATTCCTTCAAAAATTTAGCATAAGGTGTACTTGAGGATGGCATCCAGAAGGGAATATTAATTTTAATTGCTTGAAAATCTCATTTATTCCTTCTACATCGCGATTTCTCGTGGTGCCATCAATCTTTGCGGTACTGCTTTTAACTAGACTTTTCTTCCGCTCACTCTTGTCATCCGATATTTCTTTTGCTTGTACTTTGTCATCAATTTCTTCTCTCTCTTGATTTCTTCTCTCCATCGACTCTTCTCCTCCTCCGCAACACTACTTTGTTATCGACCGCTTTCCGGATCTCAACGCCAGGATCGATCAATTTATTGTTGATTCTCCTCTTGTGTTGAAGATGATGTTTGTTCAACAACCATTTGGCCCCTTGGGTTAGGAACAGGTTGGCTTGGAAACGAACCTTTTTCTCTTTCACAGAGAAAGGATGCCAATTGCCCAATTTGGGTCTCTATTTTAGAAATTGAGGATGTGTGAGAATGAATGAGTTTCATCAGGTCCTCAATAGAAGGAGTTCGTATATGAGGACGTTGGGCAGGATTTCCCTGTGGGTTGTTAAATCCAGGTGGTGGAAATGTCGGCACAAAATTTTGTTGTGGTTGGTTTTGATAACCTCCCATTGGCTGTGTAAACTGAAAATTCTGGTTCATTTGCCGTGGCTGCCCAACCTGATTTTTGGGCAGCCACGGCAACGATTCCAAAAACTTAATGGAGACTGGTCCAGTGTTTCTACAATGGACTAAATCAACCAAATAGACATCTGGTGGAGTCAATGAATGGCGGAGGATTCTTAAGCCTTAAAGAAACCGAATCTTATGCTTTCTTAGAAAAGCTAGCTGAGGATTCTCAGCACTGGGATTTCACAAAGACTCGGGAACAAGCAGTCAAAGCTCGTGATCAAGCCGGGAGTTCAACCAAGAAAGGAGGACTATATGTAGTAAAGGATTCCCCAGATCTGATGGCTAAACTTGATTTTCTCACTCAACAAGTGGAGGAATTGAAAGTAAAGAAGAATGTGCATATGTTCAATACACAACCTGAGCCATGTTCAATTTGTGCAAGTCCAATGCATATGGCAGATGATTGTCCTTCAATGCAGAACTATCATGAAGACACATCCGGTCAGCTTAAATGTTGTGAATAATTATGGGCGGAATCAAGAAAACGTTTTCAATGAGAACAACCCAAATAGCTGGAGATACCACCCAAATTTCTCATGGAAACAAGATAATCAAAGAATGCAGCCCAGGAAACAGGGGATGAACTTTTATCCCCAACAAAATTTCAATCAAGGACCGCAGCAAAACTACGGTCAAGGGCAATTTCAGCAGCACGGGTTCAATAACCTGAATCAATTTCAATACAATCAAAATCAGGTTGGGCAGCCACGGCAAATGAACCAGAATTTTCAGTTTACACAACCAATGGGAGTTATCAAAACCAACCACAACAAAATTTTGTGCCGACATTTCCATCACCTGGATTTAACAACCCATGTGGAAATCTCACCAACGCCCTCATACACAAACCCTTCTCGAGGATCGATGAAACTCATCCATTCTCACACGCCCTCAATCTCTAAAATAGAGACCCAAATTGGGCAATTGGCATCCTTTCTCCGTGAGAGAGAAAAGGTTCGCTTTCAAGCCAACTGCTCCTAACCCAAGGGGCCAAATGGTTGTTGAACAAACATCAACTTCAACACAAGAGGAGAATCAACAACAAATTCGATCACAACGTTGAGATCTCGGAAAGGTGTCGATAACAAAGTAGTGTTGCGAGGAGGAGGAAGAGTCCGATGGAGAGAAGAAATCAAGAGAGAGAAGAAATTGATGACAAAGTACAAGCAAAAGAAATATCATATGACAAGAGGAATGAAAGAAAAGTCTAGTTCAAAGCACTGCACCAAGAAAGATTGATGGCACCACCGAGAAATCGCGATGTGGAAGGAATAAATGAGATTTTCAAGCAATTAAAATTAATATTCCTTTCCGGATGCCATCCGTCAAGTACCGCTTATGCTAAATTTTTGAAGGAATTGGTCACAATCAAAAGAAAGACCAATATTCCAAAAGGCTTTCTTAGCCGAAATGTTAGTTCAAGGTTGCAAGCAAAGCTCCCAATCAAATACAAGGACCCAGGTTGTCCTACAATCTCGATCATTATCGGCGATAACCGTATTGATCAGGCCCTTGTGGACTTAGGAGCAAGTGTCAACTTGTTGCCTTATTCTGTGTATAAGGAGCTCGAATTGGGAGAACTTAAGACCAGATGACCCTTCGCTTAGAATGATCGGTCCAAAGATCCTCGAGGAATTGTAGAAGATGTCCTCATCAAGGTGGATTCTTTCTACTTTCCTGTAGATTTTGTTGTTCTAGACATCGAACCAACATCAAATTTGAAGAATAATATTCAAAGGATTCTAGGAAGACTATTCCTAGCAACCTCCAATGCTACCGATCAATTGTCAAAATGGGTTCATGAATCTGTCATTCGGGAATATGACAGTGGAACTCAACATTTTTAATATTGTCAAGCAGCCCATGGAGGATGACGAACATGCACAAGCATGCATACTCAATGAAATTGTAGAGGAAATATTTAATGCATCCGAATCGACGATCCTCTAGCGAAAATTTGTCTTGCATTTTGGAGAAAATTTCGATGTGGATCAACTAATCCAAGAAGTAAATCACATGTTGGACTCCACACGACGTCTGGGTGAAGAACAAGAAATAGAGTGTGGAACTCAAATTGAATTAATCAAGGAAAAGCCGAAAGAGGAGGAGAAAGTGTCCTTAGAACTTAAACCTCTTCCGAAAAATCTCAAGTATGCCTACCTGGGGGAGAATGAAACTCAACCCGTTATAATATCATCAACACTGGATGTGAATCAGCAAGGCCAACTCATGAATGTACTCAAAGAGCACAAAAGTGCCCTCGGTTGGTCGATAAAAGATATCAAAGGCATTAGTCCGACGGTGTGTATGCACCGAATCCATTTGGAAGACAATGCTAAGCCTTCTAGGGAACCACAGAGGAGACTGAACCCTATAATGCAAGATGTGGTCCGAAATGAGGTAATCAAACTTTTAGATGTTGGAATCATATACCCCATCTCGGACAAGAATGGGTCA
Source organism: Chloranthus sessilifolius (assembly GCA_021018995.1). Taxonomy (NCBI): domain Eukaryota; kingdom Viridiplantae; phylum Streptophyta; class Magnoliopsida; order Chloranthales; family Chloranthaceae; genus Chloranthus; species Chloranthus sessilifolius. The sequence continues at coordinate 11,447,138 of CM037587.1, read as the reverse complement.
ACACAAGTGGTCCCTAAGAAATCGGGAATCACAAAGGGTTAAGAAGAATGAAGAAAACATACTGGTCCCTACAAAAATTCAAACAGGGTGGAGAGTGTGCATTGATTATCGGAAGTTAAATTTGATGACGAGAAAAGATCACTTTCCACTTCCGTTTATCGATCAGATGTTAGAAAGATTGGCCGGGCATGAGTACTATTGCTTTCTCGATGGCTATTCCGGGTATAACCAAATAGTCATTGCACCGGAGGATCAGGAGAAGACCACTTTCATATGTCCTTTGGTACTTTCTCCCACCGATTAATGCCGTTTGGGCTTTGTAATGCACCAGCTACATTCCAAAGATGTATGCTGAGTATTTTTTCGGATATGGTCGAGCGATTCTTGGAAGTCTTCATGGACGACTTCTCGATACATGGAAACAGTTTTGCTGACTGTTTGAATCATTTGTCGCTAGTGCTTGCACGATGCCAGGAGAAGAATCTTGTTCTTAATCGAGAAATGTCACTTCATGGTTAAAGATGGCATTGTTTTGGGACACATCATATCGTCCCTGTGGTATTGAGGTCGATAAGGCTAAAGTTGATTTAATTGTCACCTACCACCACCAGGATGACAAGGAAATCGGATCTTTTCTGGCCACGCCGGTTTTTACGGCTTTTATTAAAGATTTCAAGAAGATAGCACACTCTCATAGCCTTACTTTCCAAAGATGTCCCATTCATCTTTGATGATAAATGTTTATGGGCCTTGAAACCATTAAGGCCGAATTGATAAAGCTCAAATAATTCAATCCGGGAATTCCTGCTCAAATTATGTGCGACGCCTCCGATTATGCAATTGGAGTTGTTTTGGGGCAACGAATAGAAAAATTACCGCATGTAATCTACTATGCGAGTCGCACTCTCAACGATGCCCAGTTAAACTACTCGACCACTGAAAAGGAACTTTTGGCGGTAGTTTTCGCGTTGGATAAATTTCGATCCTATATATTAGGATCTAAAGTTGTGGTATTCACAGATCACGCTACTCTGCGATATCTGTTCGCTAAGAAAGAGGCTAAGGCACGTTTAATTAGGTGGATCTTGTTATTGCAAGAGTTCGATTTGGAGATCAAGGACAAGAAAGGTTCAGAAAGTGTGGTGGCCGATCACTTGTCCCGAATAATTATTGAGAAACCTGACGAGCCTGTTCCGATCTTGGAACACTTCCCGGATGAACAGTTGTTCCGGATTGATTGCCCACCTTGGTATGCGGATCTTGTCAATTTCCTAGTCACTGAGAAATTACCTCACCATTGGTCAAAGAATGAGAAATCTATTTTCTTAGCTCGGGTGAAACACTATTTTTTCGAAGATCCGTGCTTATTCAAATATTGTCCTGATCAAACCATACGAAGATGTATTCCTGAATCTGAGCAACCACGAATCATCTCATTCTGTCATGAGTTAGCTTGTGGAGGTCATTTTAGTTCCAAAAAGACTGCAGCTAAGATCTTTCCAAGTGGTTTTTACTGGCCGACGATATTTAAGGATTGCCATCAACATTGCAAATCCTGTCTGGCTATCAAATGCTAGGCAATCTCAAAGCGCAACATGATGCCGCTCAATCCAATTTTAGAAGTTGAGTTATTTGATGTTTGGGGATCGATTTTATGGGTCCTTTCCGAATTCGCTTTGGAAATACGCTCATTCTTGTCGGCGTTGACTATGTTTCAAATGGGTAGAGGCCGTGGTTTGTAAATCTAATGATCACAAGAGTAGTGATCAAATTTCTCAAGGATCAAGTGTTTTCAATGCTTTGGCATTCCAAAGGCGATAATCGATGGTGGAAAGCACTTTTGCAATAAAGTGTTCACCCAATTAATGAAGAAATATGGTGTTACACACAAAGTTGCTACACCATACCACCCTCAAACAAGTGGCCAAGTTGAAGTCTCTAATCGAACTTAAGCGGATTTTAGAAAAGACAATCAATCCAAACCGTAAAGATCGGTCGTTAAAGTTGAATGACGCCTATGGGCGATAGAATCAAGATTTAAAACTCCGATTGGCATGTCGCCGTATGTCGGTTGGTCTTTGGTAAAGGATGTCACCTCCGGTTGAATTGGAACATCGAGCATTTTGGGCCGTTAAGTCATTGAATTTCGATTTCAAACTGCACCCAAAGGGTCTCCAAATAAATGAATTAGAGGAACTCCGTCGGCGATGCATATGATGCTAAATCGTATAAGGACCGTATGAAACGGGTTCATGATCAATCTATTCTGGAAATCGCTCGTTGTTGGTCAACTAGTTCTACTCTTCAATTCCCGACTTCATCTATTTCCGGGAAACTAAAACCCGCTGGAGTGGTCCTTTCAAAATCTCTCAATACTCCCTAATGGGGCGAGATATTATAAACCCAAACACGGGAATATTTTTCGAGTTAAGCCCGATTGAAACTTCCTTGAGAATGCGATTGCATTCTTCGACACTATTTCTTTGAGTGAGCCACCGGCTCACCCCGACCGAAAGCAATTCCCAAGGTCGAGCTATCGACTTTAAACTAGCGCTCATTGGGAGGCAACCCAATTGTGTAGTTTTCGTTTGGTTTAGGATTTAGGACTTTTTAGTTTTTTTTTTCTTTTTTTGTTTTGTTGTGTTCAGTTTAGATTGTTTTTTTTTATTCCCTCAATAGTGTAACCATATCCCCTTCAATATATTTTTTGTCATGTTCCAATTTGATACAAATATTCTCTACACCTGATCTTTGTGTTGAGGTACTTTTTTTTTCAAACAGGTTTGGGGGTGCGCTACTTCTTTCAGTCAATGAGGACATTTTCATCTTTAGGTTTGGGGGTATGGTTAATTATTTTGCGTCATTTATTTGTTTTATTTGAAAAAAAAAAAAAAAAAAAAATTATTTTTGAAGTCATCATGCACATTATTTTACGATTGTTTTCAAACTTTAGTTGATGATGCATGTGAATTTAATTTTGAGAATACTAGTGTCATATTTTGATTACTTGTATCTAAGATGATGAAGCTTAATGTGATATGTTGTGGATAATTTTGATATTCATGCCTAGAATTTTTACACTTATACCAAGCTAAGACTTAGAAATCGATGAACTGTTTTGAATGTTGAATCTTAGGATTTCAGTGGAGACTAAACCCAGTGAGCTTTAGAGCTAATTTCCCGTCATTGATGAGTGAATATATAAACTCGGAGTTTTCTTTGAATACGACTTATTTTGCATAATCTCATACACTTCATTTTGACTTGTGACTTTGCATGAAATCAAATTCATATCATTATGTTAGAATGTCAGATATCTACTCAAGACAAATAAGCAAGTTACTATCTTTTAAGGACATGATTGAAGGCCATCTTTGGCCTGCTTTGTGCTTAAAATGTCCCCACCTCAAATAAATTTATCTTTCTAGTACCCTTTGAGCCTATTGAAAATTTACCTTTATACATTCTTTGATAAGCCACGTTAACCTTTAACCCTTCACCATTTCCTAAAATTCAAATTTTACCCTTCTTATTTCTGAGAAATTAGGAACGAGGGATGAGAGTGAACGAAAAGAGAGTAAGTGGAGAGATACTGAGTTGTGGTGTTTACTGAGAGTGTATGGCAAAAATAAAAAGAAAAAGGGGGGAGAAAAAGAAAAAGAAAATTGTGAAAATGAAAAATCTGAAGTGCTTCAAGAAAAGGAAATTCAAAAGAAAAGTGAGTTGAGAAAAATAGAAAAAATTGAGAGAGAGTAGAAAAGAAAAGAAGAGAAATAGAAAAAAAAGTTGTTTCTTTTCCAATTTCTCAGAAACTTTGAATCCCAACTTCCAATTCTTCCTTACCCTTTCCTAAGCCCCATTACAACCCTAAAAGACCTTCATGATCTGATCTTGCATTAGTAACTGCCTTGTGGAGAGTAAATATGTGATACTTATGACACTTGATATGACATGCTTAGGATATACAAGTATCTTCTTATGAGATTTATTTTTGTTCATTGATTGCATCGTGTTTCATTTATCATGTGAGACCTTTTATTTGCTTTGTATTGACCTCTCACATATGTAAAACTTATCCACTATCTGTCTTTATATTTTGAGAGTATACCTAAAGTGAGGATTGAGTCAAAACAATGATCCAACGGTTTTCCGCTTAAACTAGTTCGAGATGAATGAATTTTGGTTTGGTTATGCACACTCCTCCCGTTTAGGCATAAATGGATGAGTTATCTAACGATTTGATCATTACACTAATTTGAATGGATTTTAGTATGATTAGTATAACATTGTTATTTATAATTGAGAATTCTCATGTTGAATTGATTAATGATTTTTGTTTTGAATGGTATATATGTTATCAAAATCATGTTTTGAAAACTCAATTTTATCGATGATTTCAAAAATGTATTGAAGTTTAGGGTAACTTCACTGTAAACCCTCAGGAGACACAACTCCTCCACTAGGATCACCTAGGGGTTTAAAGGCTTGTTGCACATGCTAAGTGCAATCGTGTTCCCTACGAAAGTGGCATTTATTTTCTTTAGTTTGCTTTGCTCGAGGACTAGCAAAGTGTAGGTTTGGGGGTATGATGAGTACTGAAAAATGAGGATATTTCACCCCTAAATACCTATATTTAGCTGTCCGATGAAGGCTATCTGATGAGATTGATTAGATTTGAAGTGTTTTAGGTAAATACAAGCCAAGTATAGAAAACAGTACAAGAATTCTGAATATAATGTCAAAACACTGCAACTTCGGGTAATCAAGAACTTGGTATGACTTGCGGCTACATTTTGACCTTCAAGAAGGTCGAATTATGAAATTATCAAAACCTGAAAGTTGTAGATTTTTTCGTCAGCTTTCCAACGGCGTAAGGATCGTCTCAATCCGAGTTCGGGATAGAAAGTTATTGCTAAAATACCGAAGCAGTGTCTGAACCAAGAAGAAGTGCTGAATTTCACGGATTTCTGGGGTCGATTAATCGAGCCAGAGTTTAAGTTTGACACGAATATGACACTGAAAGTCTATTTTTTGGGACCCTCTGTCGGCTCGATGCATCGACAGCCCTTGGTCGATTAATCGACCCTAAAAAATCGGCTTAGGAGACCTCATACGACGTCTATTTAAAGTGACTCAAACATTTTGGGAAGAGGAGATTAGAATTAGAGTTTTTTTAGAGAGTTTTAGTTTTTAGTGTTCTTAGTTTTAGCCATTATTTTCATAGTTAGACCTAGAAATAGGGAAGTTTTATTATTTCGAGAGCTTTGTTCCTTTAATTTTTCAAGATCATTCCTTCAGCTTTATAAATTTTGTTCAAAGTTTATTCCCGCATTTATTTCGCTTCAAGATTATCATCCGTGGATCAACGTAATTTATTTTGAAGTTTGAGGTAATTTTAATTAATGTTATTTTCCCGCCTTTATTTATTTATGTCATTTACTTACAATATGTGTGGCTAAATTTATAGGGATGGGGATCTAATGATTCCCATCCGAGGGATGTACTTTTAATAATATAAATTTAGGATTAAAACATGAGATTTTAATTTTATGGTTGTTGTGCTATCATGAACGGATGAAATCCCCGCCACTAACCGGATCGTGCCGAGTCTTAGTCATGCCCGGATCTCGGATCTGTGATAATTTTACCCAATCATTGTTATGGTCTTTTACTTTCATCGTGTGGATCTAATTACGATTATGTTCTCGGGATCGAGCCGAGCCATGCCCTCGGATCTTGGTTCAGAATGGTAATTTTATCTTAAATATCCCTAATCAATAAAGTGTAGCCATGCCCTTGATTTGATTTGTAAGTGGTATTCTTGTTGAATTTTCACCACCTTGGGGATGATTTTTATTTGAACTCGAGATCATGCGTGTTCAGCCGTGCCCTTGATCCCGATCTATATATGAAAATCATCTAAGTCCCGATTGCGTGGATGCAACATGGAACCTATTAGGTGTTGACCATTGATCTTCCATAAAAGATGTTTGTTACAAATGAAATATCTCATAATTTAATCCTTAGATTTATATTATAGGAAGAACGGACCAAAGACGGGAGGATTTAGTATCTTCATCTTTATCATCATCTTCACTTTTATTTGTGAATCATCAATTAAATTATAGTTTGTAGTCATTAATTACCATCAACCACTTAAATCATAATATTGGTAGAATACGTAGATCTTAATAGATTTCTAGAATTGCTTGTCTCTTTTTAGGTATTTCAAAATTAATCCTCGTGGGAACGATCTCGCATTCGCACCCACTATATACAAACCGATTCGCACTTAAGTAGTAAAACATTACAATTAAAATATCACATCAAGTTTTTGGCGTGCCGGGATCAAATTGAAGAAAATCTAATTTTTGGTAGACAGTAAATTTTAGGAAATTTCGAGGATTAAAATAGTTTTTCTGCTTAAATAAAAAAAAAAAATTAAAATTTCAAATTTAAAAATTTTAATTTAAAAAAAAAAGAAAAAATAAAATAAATTTTCGATTTAAAATTTTGAAAAAAAAAAAAAATTGTTGAGGTTTTTTTGCCTGAACCCTCCACTCTGTGCATTATTTGCATGCTCACTAGGTCTTCTAAAGAAAGAAACTTTAGAGCCTTTAAATTCGAGATCAACGCATTTGGCACAAATCGTAAGGACGAGATCAAGGCAAAATTTTAAGTGAATCATCCATGAAGTCAATATGACCGACAACATGAATGGGCAACTCAACAAGAGGAAGAACCAACATTGAGAGAACTGCTTTCTCCGATAACTACAAATACCCCATCATGCATTGTATACCCCGCCACACCGTGGCCGGTTTGAAATTCGGACAAATGTCATCCAAATCCTTCCAATCTTTCATGGCATGGAGAGAAGATCCATACCAAGACGTTAAAGACTTCGTCAAGTCCGCTCATCTGCTGCTACCAAAATTTCAAATAAGAATCATAGGCGCCGCTTATTTCCTTTCTATAAAGGATAAAGCAAAAGCATGGTTAATCCCATAACCACCGGATCGGATGGTCAAAAGTTTTTGTCAAAGTTCTTCCTATGGCGAAGAGATGTCCTTAGACGTGAAATCACGGATTTCACGCAAGAGGAAGATGAGAGATTATATGAAGCTTGGGATAGATTCATGGATCTCTTACTCAAATGCCCACACCATGGATACTCAAAGTGGAGACCGGTCCAAAGGTTTCTACAATGGACTAAATCAACCAAATAGACATTTGGTGGAGTCAATGAATGGCGGAGGATTCTAAGTTTAAAGAAACCGAATCTTATGCTTTCTAGAAAAGCTAGCCGAGGATTCTCAAAGACTGGATTTCACAAAGACTGAACAACCAAATAAAGCCCGTGATCAAGCCGGAGTTCAACCAAGAAAGGAGGACTATATGTAGTAAAGGATTCCCCAAAGGATCGATGGCTAAAATTGATTTCCTCACTCAACAAGTGGAGGAATTGAAATTAAGAAGAATGTGCATATGGTAAATACACAACCTGAGCCATGTTCAATTTGTGCAAGTCCAATACATATGGCAGATGATTGTCCTTCAATGCAGAACTATCATGAAGACACATCTGAACAGCTAAATGTTGTGAATAATTATGGGCGGAATCAAGGAAACGTTTTCAATGAGAATAACCCAAATAGCTGGAGATACCACCCAAATATGTAATGGAAACAAGAGAATCAAAGAAAACAGCCCAGGAAGCAGGGGACGAACTTTTATCCCCAACAAAATTTCAATCAAGGACCCCAAGGGCAATTTCAGCAAAGAAGGGTTCAATAACCCAATCAATTTCAATACAATCAAAATCAGTTAGCCAAGGCAAATGAACTAGAATTTTCAGCTTTACATAACCAATGGGAGGTTATCAAACCAACCACAACAAAATTTTGTGCCAATATTTCCACCACGGATTTAACAACCACGTGGAAATGCTACCAACGCCCCCTCATACACAAACCCCTTCTCATCGAGGACCGATGAAACTCATCCATTCTCACACATCCTCAATCTCTAAAATAGAGACCCAAATTGGGCAATTGGCATCCTTTCTCTCATGAAAGAGAAAAGGATCGCTTCAGCCAACCAGCTTCCTAACCCAAGGGGCCAAATGGTTGTTGAACAAACATCAACTTCAACACAAGAGGAGATCAACAACAAATTCGGTGATCACAACGTTGAGATCTGGAAAGCAGGGTCGATAACAAAGTAGTGCTTGCAGAGGAGGAGGAAAAGTCCGATGGAGAGAAGAAAGTTGAAGAGAAAGAAGAAATTGATGACAAAGTACAAGCAAAAGAAATATCATATGACAAGAGTGAATGAAGAAAAGTTTTGTTCCTAAAGCACTGCACCAAGAAAGATTGAAGGCACCACTGAGAAATCGCGATGTGGAAGGAATAAATGAGATTTTCAAGCAATTAAAAATTAATATTCCTTCGATGCCATCGCCAAGTGCCGCTTATGCTAAATTTTTGAAGGAATTGGTCAAATCAAAAGAAAATGGAGGATGATGAACATGCACAAGCATGCATACTCAATGAAATCATAGAGGAAATATTTCATGCATCTAAATCTGAAGATCCTTTAGCAGCTTGTCTTGCACATTTTGGAGAAAATTTTGATGTGGATCAACTGATCCAAGAAGTAAATCACATGATGGACTCCACACCACTTCTGGGAGAAGAAAAGGAAATAGATTGTGGAGCTCAAATTAAATTAATCAAGGAAAAGCCAAAGAGGAGGAGAAAGTGTCCTAGAACTTAAATCTTTTCGAAAAATCTTAAGTATGCCTACCTAGGGAGAATGAAACTCAACATAATATAATCTCATCAAAATTGGATGCGAATCAAGAAGGCCAACTCATGAATGTACTCAAAGAGCACAAAAGTGCCCTCGATGGTCGATAAAAGATATCAAAGGCATTAGTCCAAGAAGTGTATGTACCAATCCATTTGAAGATAATGCGTTTTCTAGGGAACCACAGAGTAACCCTATAATGCAAGATGTGGTCCAAATGAGGTAATCAAACTTTTAGATGTCTGGAATCATATACCCCATCTCGACAAGAATGGGTCACCCCACACAAGTGGTCCCTAAGAAATCGGAATGAAGAATGAAAAAAACAATCCCTACAAAAATTCAAACAGGTGGAGAGTGTGCATTGATTATCGAAGTTAAATTTGATGACGAGAAAGATCACTTTCCACTTCCGCTTATCGATCGATGTTGGAAAGATTGGCCGGGCATGAGTACTATTGCTTCTCGATGGCTATTCGTATAACCAAATAGTCATCACACCGAGGATCAAGAGAAGACCACTTTCACATGTCCTTTTGGTACTTTCTCCTACCATCGAATGTCCGCTTTGGGCTTTGTAATGCACCACTACATTCCAAAGATGTATCAGTATTTTTCGGATATGGTCGAGCGATTCTTTGAAGTCTTCATGGACGACTTCTCGATCCATGGAAATAGTTTTATTGTTGTTTGAATCATTTGTCGCTAGTGCTTGCACGATGCCGTGAGAAGAACTTGTTCTTAATCGAGAAATGTCACTTCATGGTTAAAGATGGCATTGTTTTGGGACATATCATATCGTCTCGTGGGTATTGAGGTCGATAAGGCTAAAGTTGATTTAATTGACCTACCACCACCGAGGATGCTTAAGGAAATTAGATATTTTCCGGGACACGCCGGTTTTTAGCGTTTATTAAAGATTTTAGCAAGATAGCACGACCGCTATGTACTTACTTTCCAAAGGATGTCCCATTCATCTTTGATGATAAATGTTTGCAGCCTTTGAAACCATTAAGGCCGAATTAATAAAAGCTCCAATAATTCAATCTCCTAATCGGCCTTCCTGCTCAAATTATGTGCGACGCCTCGATTATGCAATTGGAGCTTTTTGGGCAACGAATAAAAAATTACCGATGTAATCTACTATGCGAGTCGCACTCTCAACGATGCCCAGTTAAACTACTCGACCACCAAAAGGAACTTTTGGCGGTAGGTTTTCGTTGATAAATTTCGATCCTATTTATTAGGATCTAAAGTTGGTATTCACAGATCACGCTTATTATGCTGCGATGTCATTGCTAAGAAAGAGCTAAAGGCACGCTTAATTAGGTGGATCTTGTTGTTGCAAGAGTTCGATTTGGAGATCAAGGACAAGAAAGGTAAAAATGTGGTGGCCGATCACTTGTCACGAATAATTATTGAGAAACTGATGAGCCTGTTCGATCTTGGAACACTTCCCGGATGAACAGCTTGTTCGATTGATTGCCCACCTTGGTATGCGGATCTTGTCAATTTCTAGTCACCGAGAAATTACCTCACCATTGGTCAAAGAATGAGAAATCCATTTTCTTATCTCGGGTGAAACACTATTTTTTCAAGATCCGTATTTATTCAAATATCATTCCGATCAAATCATACGATGTATTCTCGAATCGAGCAACCACACATCATCTCATTCTCATGAGTTAGCTTGTGGAGGTCACTTTAGTTCCAAAAAGATCGCAAGTAAGATCTTTCAAAGTGGTTTTTACCGTCGATTTATATTTAAGGATTGCCATCAACATTGCAAATCTTGTCACATTAATGTCAAATGCTACGCGAATCTCAAAGCGCAACATGATGCCGCCAATCCAATTTTAGAAGTTGAGTTATTTGATGTTTGGGGATCGATTTTATGGGTCCTTTCAATTCGTTTGGAAATACGTTCATTCTTGTCGTGTTGATTATGTCTCAAATGGGTAGAGGCGTGGCTTGTAAATCTAATGATCACAAAGTAGTGATCAAATTTCTCAAGGATCAAGTGTTTTCACGCTTTTGGCATTCCAAAGGCGATAATCGATGGTGGAAAGCACTTTTGCAATAAAGTGTTCACCCAATTAATGAAGAAATATGGTGTTACACACAAAGTTGCTACACCATACCACCTCATAAGTGGCCAAGTTGAAGTCTCTAATCGGGAACTTAAGCGGATTTTAGAAAAGACAATCAAAGATCGGTCGTTAAAGTGAATGACGCCTATATGTATAGAATCAAGCATTTAAAACTCCGATTGGCATGTCGCCAGACGGTTGGTCTTTGGTAAAGGTGTCACCTCCGGTTGAATTGGAACATCGAGCATTTTGGGCCATTAAGTCATTGAATTTCGATTTCAAAATCTGGTACCCAAAGGGTCTCCAAATAAATGAATTAGAGGAACTCGTCTTGATGCATAAGGATCGTTAAATCAGATAAGGACCGTATGAAACGGGTTCATGATCAATCTATTCTGCGAAAATCATTCGTTGTTGGTCAACTAGTTCTACTCTTCAACTCCCGACTTCATCTATTTCCGGGGAAACTAAAAACCCGTTGGAGTGGTCCTTTCAAAATCTCTCGAATACTCCCCAATGGGGCAGTAGATATTATAAACCCGAAACACGGGAATGTTTTTCGAGTTAATGGTCAGCGATTGAAACCGTTCCTTGAGAATGCGATTGCATTCTCTGACACTATTTCTCTGGGTGAGCCACTCGCTCACCCTGACTGAGCAATTCCCAAGGTCGAGCTATCGACTTTAAACTAGCGCTCATTGGGAGGCAACCCAATTGTGTAGTTTTCGTTTGGTTTAGGATTTAGGATTTTTTAGTTTTTTTTCTTTCTTTTTTGTTTTGTTGTGTTTAGTTTGGATTGTTTTTTTTTAATTCCCTCAATAGTGTAACCATATTCCCTTCAATATATTTTTGTCATGTTCCAATTTGATACACATATTCTCTGCACCTGATCTTTGTGTTGAGGTACTTTTTTCAAACAGGTTTGGGGGTGCGCTACTTCTTTCAGTCAATGAGGACATTGTCATCTTTAGGTTTGGGGGTATGGTTAATTATTTTTCGTCATTTATATGTTTTATCTGGAAAAAAAAAAAAAAATTATTTTTGAAGTCATCATGCACATTATTTTACGATTGTTTTCAAACTTTAGTTGATGATGCATGTGAATTTAGTTTTGAGAATACTAGTGTCATATTTTGATTACTTGTATCTAAGATGATGAAGCTTAATGTGATATGTTGTGGATAATTTTGATATTCATGCCTAGAATTTTTACACTTATACCAAGCTAAGACTTCGAAATCGATGAACTGTTTTGAATGTTGAATCTTAGGATTTCAGTGGAGACTAAACCCAGTGAGCTTTAGAGCTAATTTCCCGTCATTGATGAGTGAATATATAAACTCGGAGTTTTCTTTGAATACGACTTATTTTGCATAATCTCATACACTTCATTTTGACTTGTGACTTTGCATGAAATCAATTTCATATCATTATGTTAGAATGTACTGTATATTTACTCAAGACAAATAGGCAAAGTTACTATCTTTTAAGGATATGATTGAAGGCCATCTTTGGCTCGTTTGTGCTTAAAATGCCCCACCTCAAATAAATTTATCTCTCTAGTACCCCTTTGAGCCTATTGAAAAATTTACCTTTATATATTCTTTGATAAGCCACGTTAACCTTTAACCCTTCACCATTTCTGAAAATTCAGCTTTACCCTTCTTATTTCTGAGAAATTAGGAACGAGGGATGAGAGTGAACGAAAAGAGAGTAAGTGGAGACATCGAGTTGTGGTGTTTCGAGAGTGTATGGCAAAAAATAAAAATAAAAAGGGGAGAGAAAAAGAAAAAGAAAATTGTGAAAAATAATGAAAAATCTGAGGTGCTTCAAGAAAAGGAAATTCAAAAGAAAAAGTGAGTTGAGAAAAATAGAAAAAATTGAGAGAGAGTAGAAAAGAAAAGAAGAGAAATAGAAAAAATCAAAAAGTTGTTTCTTTTCCAATTTCTCAGAAACTTTGAATCCCAACTTCTTTCTTACTCTTTCCAGCCCCATTACAACCCTAAAAGACCTTCATGATCTGATCTTGCATTAGTAACTGCCTTGTGGAGAGTAAATATGTGATACTTATGACACTTGATATGACATGCTTAGGATATACAAGTATCTTCTTATGAGATTTATTTTTGTTCATTGATTGCATCGTGTTTCATTTATCATGTGAGACCTTTTTATTTGCTTCGTATTGACCTCTCACATATAATGCAAAACTTATCCACTATCGGTGTCTTTATATTTTGAGAGTATACCTAAAGTGAGGATTGAGTCAAAAACAATGCATCCAACGGTTTTCTGTTTGAACTAGTTCTGAGATGAATGAATTTTGGTTTGGTTATGCACACACTTCACGTTTAGGCATGAATGGATGAGCTATCTAACGATTTGAGCATTAGACTAATTTGAATGGATATTAGTATGATTAGTATAACATTGTTATTTAAAATTGAGGATTCACATGTTGAATTGATTAATAATTTTTATTTTTGAATGGTATATATGTTATCAAAATCATGTTTTGAAAACTCAATTTTATCGATGATTTCAAAAATATATTGAAGTTTGTGGGTAACTTCACTGTAAACCTCGTGAGACACAACTCCTCCACTAGGATCACCTAGGGGTTTAAAGGCTTGTTGCACATGCTAAGTGCAATCGTGTTCCCTAAAGTGGCATTTATTTTCTTTAGTTTGCTTTGCTCGAGGACTAGCAAAGTGTAGGTTTGGGGTATGATGAGTCTAAAATGAGGATATTTCACCCTAAATACCTATATTTAGTCGTCCGATGAAGGCTATCGATGAGATTGATTAGATTTGAAGTGTTTCGTAAATACAAGCCATAGAAAAACAAAGACAAGAATTCTCAATATAATGTCAAAACACGCAACTTTGGGTAATCAAGAACTTGGTACGACTTATGCTAAATTTGGAGCTTCAAGACTATTTAATTAAAATTGTCAAAACATGAAAGTTGTAGATTTGTTCGTCACCTTTCCAACGGCATAAGGATCGTCTAATCCGAAGTTCGATAGAAAGTTATGGCCAAAATACCAAGCAGTGTCTCAACCAAGAAGAAGTGCGAATTTCACGGATTTGGGTCGATTAATCGAGCAGTTTAAGTTTGACACGAATATGACACGAACTCTTTTGGGACTCTCCGTCTCGATGCATAGACATCCCTTGGTCGATTAATCGACCCTAAAAATTGGCTTAGGAGACCTCCGACATTTAAAGTGACTCAAACACTTCGGGGAAGGGGAGATTAGAATTAGAGTTTTTTTTAGAGAGTTTTAGTTTTTAATGTTCTTAGTTTTTAGCCATTATTTTTCATAGTTAGACCTAGAAATAGGGAAGTTTTATTATTTCTTTTTAAGAGCTTTGTTCCCTTTAATTTTTCAGTATTCATTCCTAAATTTTGTTCAAAGTTTATTCTTGCATTTATTTCGTTTCTGAAGATTATCATCCGTGTGGATCAACGTAATTTATTTTGAAGTTTGAGGTAATTTTAATTAATGTTATTTTCCCGTCTTTATTTATTTATGTCATTTACTTACAATATGTGTGGCTAAATTTATAGGGATGGGGATCTAATGATTCCCATCCGAGGGATGTACTTTTAATAATATAAATTTAGGATTAAAATATGAGATTTTATTTTTATGGTTGTTGTGCTATCATGAACGGATGAAATCCCCGTCACTAACCGGGATCGCGTGTGCCGAGTCATGCCCGGGATCTCAGATCTGTGACGGTAATTTTACCCAATCATTGTTATGGTCTTTGTGTTTTCATTGTGTGGATCTAATTACGGTTATGTTCTGGGATCGAGTGTGCCGAGCCATGCCCTGGATCTTGGTTCTGTAATGGTAGTTTTATCTTAAATATCCCTAATCTGAATAAAGTGTGCCGAGCCATGCCCTTGATTTCAGATTTGTAAGTGGTATTCTTGTTGGAATTTTCACCCACCTTGGGGATGATTTTTATTTGAACCTGAGATCATGCGTGTCAGCCGCGTTCTTGATCCCTGATTTATAAAATCATCTAAGTCCCGATTCTGAGGATGCAACATGGAACCTATTAGGGTGTTGACCATTGATCTTCCATAAAAGATGTTTGTTACCAATGAAATATCTCATAATTTAATTCTTAGATTTATATTATAGGAAGAACGGACCAAAGATGGGAGGATTTAGTATCTTCATCTTTATCATCTTCACTTTTATTTGTGAATCATCAATTGAATTTTAGTTTGTAGTCATTAATTACCATCAACCGCTTAAATCATAAAACTGGTAGAATACTGTTAGATCTTCATAGGTTTCTAGAATTGCTTGTCTCTTTTAGATAGTTCAAAATTAATCCTCGTGGGAACGATCTCGTACTCCGCACCCACTATATACAAACCGATTCGTGCACTTGCGAGTAAAACATTACATTAAAAATATCACATCAGCAACCAATCGTGCCTTAAATTTTTCTATAGTTCCATCTGTTCTAAGTTTTCTTTTAAATATCCATCTACATCCTATGGGTTTAGATCCTTCTGGTAAGTCTACTAATTTCCATGTTTTGTTTCCCATTATTGAATCAATTTCATCATTGATAGCTTCTTTCCAAAAAGCACTATCTCTAGATTTCATTGCGTCGTTAAAAGTGATAGGATCATCGTCTACATTTAGACACAAATGTTTCTTAGTACTTTTGGTCCTATTTCCTTCAATCAAATAGATATAATAGTCTTTTGAAAGACTAGTTTCAAATCGTTGACGTTTACTTCGTCGAGGTTCAATGATGACCTCTTCATCACTTGAAGATTCAATAATTTCTTTAGATTTAGAAGATTTTTCATCTTCATAAGATTTACTTTTAATATTTAATTTATTAGTTAGAGTAGTGAACTTAGATTCATAGAATATAGCATCTCTAGATTCTATAATAGTATTTTTATCGATGTTATCATTAGATTCCATAACTAGAAATCTATAAGCTTTACTATTTTGTGCATAGGCAATAAATGCACACTCAATAGATCTAATCCCTATCTTAGGTCTTTTAGGATCTACTAATCTAACAAGTGCCCTACACCCCCACACTTTAAAATAGGCTAAACTAGGTTTTCGATTCTTCCAAAATTCATAAGGTGTAATTAAACTTTTCTTATGTGAAATTCTATTTAAAATATGAGTAGCAGTTAATAAAGCTTCACCCCATAAATTTTTATCGGAATTAGCGTTAACTAATAATGCATTAGTCATTTCTACTAATGTTCTATTTTTTCTCTCGGCAACTCCGTTTTGTTGTGGCGTATAAGGAGCCGTCACCTCATGACGAATTCCATGAATTTCACAGAAATCAGAGAATTCATTTGACATGTATTCTCCATCCCGATCAGATCTAATGACTTTTATTCTTTTATTTAATTGATTTTCTACTAAAGCTTTATAAATCTTAAATTTTTCAAAAGCCTCATTTTTAGTATTTAATAAATATATATGAGTATATTTTGAAAAATCATGTATAAAAGTAATAAAATATCGTTTTCCTCCTCTAGTAGGAACATTATTTAAATCACCAATATCACTGTGTATTAAATCTAATAAACATGAATTTCTAATAACACTAGGAAAATGTTTTCTAGTAATTTTAGTCTTAGCACATATACTACAAGCACTACTAGCAAAAGATTCATGTTTTGGAATTAAATCTAAGTTACCCATACATTTCATAAACCTATAATTTATATGTCCTAATCTATCATGCCATAAATTAGAAACAGATACCAAGTAAGAAGAAGATGAGATTTTATTGATAGGATCAGTTACATTGAGTTTGAATATGCCTCCCATGGCATATCCTTTTCTAACAAATTCACCATTTTTGGATAAGATAAACTTATCTTATTCAAATACAAGTTTAAAATCATGTTTAATCAATAAACCACCCGAAACAAGATTCTTGCGGATATCGGGTACATGGAGCACATCAGTGAGTGTAACGACTTTTCCGGATGTGAAATTTAATTTCACTTTTCCACGTCCTATGATCTTTGCCGTAGATGAGTTTCCCATGAAGAGATCTTGATCATCATCAGCTTTGTCATAAGTCACAAACATGTCACGATTATTACACACATGTTTTGTGGCACCAGTGTCGATCCACCATTCATTGATGTCACCAACCAGATTGACTTCCGAAAGAACGACTACGAAGTTATTTTTCACTTCCACTGCATTCGCTTGATTCTTCAACTTCTGGAAGAGGCGACAATCCCGTTTGAAATGTTCGGGTTTCCCACAGTGATAGCAACCACCATTCTTCGGTACCATGGTCTTATTCTCCTTGGCGAATTTCTTATTCTCCTTAGAATGAGAATATCCTCTCTTCCTCTTCTTGGACGGTTCACTAACAACCTTAGACTCAACCAAGTGTGCTTTTGATGTCATATCAATGTGATCTTCTGTTTTGTCCCTAACTCGAGATTCTTCCTCAATACGTAAATGAAGGAGAAGATCTTCCATAGAAATCTTTTCATTATTACGCTTAAGGATTTTTCGGTAATCTTTCCATGATGGAGGCAACTTGGCGATTACCGCACCAACCAGAAAATCCTCACATTAGCAACCATATAATTAATAATAACTTGAAAATCATGAACTTGGCTAAGAATAGGTTTATCATCAACCATCGTAAAATTAAAAAATTGACTGATAATATAAGAATTATACCCTGCATCTTCAGTTTTGTATTTCTTCTCGAGTGCATCCCAGAGTTCTTTCGAAGTATCGTAAGAGCGATAGACGTCGAACAAAGAATCCGACAGTGCATTCAAAATGTAGCCTTTGCAAGTGTAGTCGTCATCGTCCCATTTCTGCTTTTTACGGCCTTCAGCGAGGGTGGATGATTCGGTAATAGTCGGACACGGAGTTGTGATAACGTATACAACTTTTAGTGTGGTTAACAGAAAATGCAATTTCCACGCTTGAAATTCGAACCATCAAAACTGTCTAACTTGTGGATGTTGTTAGGCAGCGCTGGATGAATCTTATCATTCACTAGAGTAGAAGTGGAGGACAGAATATGAGCCATAAATCTCAGTTTAAAATTCTTAGAACAATAGGTTCGGGTTGCAAAAGAAGATAAAGATCGGAATTAAAATATACACTGATCCGGTTCGAGGCACGTTAAATATCGTTGTCTTTAAACCGAGATTTGCCCCTACCACTATGATCTAGTGGTCACCAATAGGTTACCGGCAAATCGGATCCAGGATACAACGAACCGGCAGCGTATCCGTGTAATCAGATTTGGTGAATCTGATCACGCAACCAGAACACCAAAAAACTAAAGCGGAACTCTGAGAAGGAGAAAGCTTAAAGTCGCGAAGAAATTTGTGAAAATATGCAGTGTTTCAAATGAGGGGTCTTGGGGCCCTTTTATAGATAAAATAGGTGTAATCGAACGGACATATCCGTAAAACAGGTGTAACCGAACGGACATATCCGTAGCATATAACTGAACGGTCGGATAAGACATATCCGTTTAAAATTCAAATGGGCGGTTACACACTTATTCAAAAGTTTAATTAAATTACCGTATCGCCACGCCACGTACACATACACATACACGTGCATGTGCACGTGCGCGTCTTGTGCATGCGGCTTGCTCGTGCCGATGCGTGCCGTCCGTCTCGACCTCATTTCGCTGCGCGCGTGCGTGTGTGACTGATGGGTTGCATGGCGGTGGAAGCTACAAAATTCGGTGCCCCCTGAGTGAAAGTTACAAGCCTTGAGCCAAGACAAAGATATATAAGCCAAACCCAAAAAAGAGTTTACACGATGTGGGACAAATCCCAATTTCAAAAGCTTATTTTTTAAAACCTTTAAAATTTCCAACAATACACTCCTAAGAAAATGTGATTGAAGTGAAAAATAAGTAAACAAAAAAAAAAAAAAAAAAGTCAAATTCAAGGTAATAATTTTAAGAAATTTACTTCCAACTCGAGTTGTATTGTAAGAATTTCAGTTAACATCGGTTTTCAATTTTAACTCCTTCTCGTGTGCATACCTAGATCCATATAACTCAGATATTCTCTGGTCCATACCTATATCCATATAACTTAGATAAGGGAGGGATCTATGATCATCGAGAACATAGTCAATGATTTAGCCATGGTCAAATAAGTCACAATACACCCTTATTGCTCTTGTCAACCACAATCAAAGTTGTTTCAAGTAAGACCTGAAACATCATTTATCATGATCTCATTCGACCGACAGCCTAGTGGCTTCCTCATCCAAACACAGCGTAAGCTTTTCTTGTTACTCTACTTTGTTTTAATGACACAGCTGAGAATAAGGGACTGTATATGAAAGTTGGCATTCTAATTATATGATATCTTAACACTCACTAGGGCATTCTAATTAAATAATTAAATAATTTTATTTAATTATTTATTTTGATTTCTAAACTTTATAAAGAGCAACAGATAAACATAAGGTCAGAGCAACAGATAAACAAATAAACATAAGATCAGAGCTTGAAAAAAGTAAATAAATAAGTAAAACTCAATCATTTCTACATGGATTCACCTAATTGAGATTCAGTTCAAATTTCAGTAGCAAAACTCAATCGATATTTGTGAATATCTGCTTGTCTAAGAACACCTCGATCAAACCAAACATATTTTGCATAAATAGACAAAAAAACAGAGAGCAATTTAAAAAAATAAAAATAATACTCCATGCATACCTTCTCTAGGGTGTGAATGACAGGAATTTTAGGGTTGCTTTGAATTTCAACTTGCTGTAGATCAGAGATTCCACATGGCACACATCGATTTTGACTTGCAAAAGTTAGGGTCACCGATTCACTTTGATTGAAGATCCGAATATGGACGGTGGAGATTTCGAAGCCGAAATTGAATCGAAGAGGTTAGGGTTTTGTGATTGGAATTGGGGGAAAAAAATTGAATCGAAGAGGCTAGGCCGAAATCGAATCGAAACAATGACTTAGGGTTTGGGGAGGAGGGAGATGACCAAATTCAAACAATTCGAAACCAAGTCCCTAATCCCTATATGCGTAAAAAACGAAGGTTATCTTTTAGAGTATGCTCAAAACCCTAGCTTTTTCAAACAGAAGCCCTACCTTTGTCTAGAAGAAGACGATTTCAATCAGATCACATATAGACCGAATTCACGGAATCTTCTTCTTCAGATTTAAGATTTTGAGTTTAGAAAGTTAGAGAGAGAGAAAGATGAATGGGCGAGTAACGGTTTTGTCTTCTCTTGCTTCTTCCTCCTCAACCCTAGCCCTAGCCTCCTTCTCCTGCGCTACAACAGCTCTCGTTCTAACGCAATTACCACCGTTATTGACCTTCGACACGGATTTTTTGCAGCCTCTCGACTTCTTCTTCTGATTCTGATTCTGCAGATCTAATACTACAGTCGGAGCACGTCTTCGACGAATCCCACTACGCAACTCAGACATTCTTCCCCCATGCAATCTAGAACCATTATCTCGATCACAAAAACCCTAGTTTCTCCACCATTTTCGTGCGAAAAAAATCCTAGAATCCGCGTCGCGTCGAAGAAGACAATTAGATCAAGTTCCCACTGATAGGCAAAAGAAAGAAGATAGATAAGAGAAATTAGGTCGAATGCAAATGAAGATGTAAAGGCAAAAGAAAGAGAGTTGGTATATATATAATCGTGGGTTACTGATAGGCAAAAGAAAGAAGATAGATAAGAGAAATTAGGTCGAATGCAAATGAAGATGTAAAGGCAAAAGAAAGAGAGTTGGTATATATATAATCGTGGGTTGAGTGAGTCGGTTCCGTGGGTCTAGCCAAATTTGACCCAACAACACATTTCAACTAGTTTAGGCAGTGGATTATTTTTCCACTCCTATAAACAATCAATCTTTTTATATTGTTGGAGTCGTTCTTCACTCATTTTGACGTAGTGGTTGATACTAACTATCTATGCATAATGGCATGATCGTTTTTTACTATCATTTATATTTCATGTGCATCTTTAACTATTTATGGTGTCGAAATATTTGTACACATCTATTAGCAGGCTATCATTGACTCCTAATCGGATGACCTTCCAATATATTTTAAATATGTTTCATTCTTTTTTATTATTTAATTTATTTATAAAATCATACACAAGTTCTCTAGCATCAAAGACATCACATTAAGTACAACGCACGTGATTCTCACTATTTTATATATATATCAAGGCTAGAGTAAACTGATCCCAAACGTAAACTCATAAAAATATATCAAGGCTAAAATAAATCTCTCAAGAAATAAGGAAAAACTAGAGTAAAAGGGTTTTCAATGCTAGTAAAAATCTGCCGGGTCTACGTTCTCATCAAGGTGGTAGCCGACGTCCTCGTTTATATGAGTCGTCTTCGGATCAGCAACTTTCGTATCATCAAGGACGGGATAAGCAGAATCTTTACCTGAAACTGTTAGATTTTGGGAGGGGGGTGAGTTTACTTAATCGCGTAAACTCAGCGGGTTGCACAATCGATCTACCATAACTTACTCAGGTGGTCGTGTGTGCAATCGCTTTAATTGCGGTGCATTTTTAAAATATAACCAACATCTTAAATAAATGAAATAAACTTATCAATAATTCAGAGACTATCATAATCAAGACTAAAAAATATACTAATATAACATGAAGAGTGCATGATGCTTCTATTTTCTTATCTCTTTTCCTATTTGTCTCATCAACTTAACATACGTGACATATCGTAAGTCTTATTAACTACTCCATACGCCTACACAACGTACTTCGCATCTTATTTTATTTAAATGATCTGTGTCAGGATCGCTGCTCAAGCCTACCACACGAGGTCCACGTGTAGATAACCACTTAACCTCCATATCATAACATAAACCACCATCCAGCCAGATGAAGTTGCCGGCATAGTAACCACGATGTCCCCTTAGTTCGAGACAAGGCTATAATGTCCTTAAGACCCGTCTTGGCTGCAGACGTTAGGCCCTTACGGTGGCTCGTAAGGTATGACACGTGTAGAAACTTAATTCATATTTAGTTGGTCTTCACAGTGTATCTTAATATATCATAATATTATTCGGTTCTAGGCTTAGGTCTCCGCCCCGATTTCATATTTGCGTGAGCTTAAGTCCCCACTTTCTTAACATACATGTGTCTTAACATATTCTTTTTTTATTTTTCTTAAAACTTAGTTAGAATAGGTCACGGTGCAATAGGCTTCACTAAACCACGCTTTCCAAGAGACGGGTTTCGTAGTAACCTGGATGTACTTCGTGTGATATCTCATTCTACCATAGAGGGGTTGCATCCGTACATGGATGCCTACATTCCAAGTTTCACGTGATCGTAAAAGAAACTCCACCGTGACGAAGGCTTATGTCATGTGTCATATCTTATTCTTAACTTATATGCGTATGCCCTATCGTAACTTATTCTATAAGAATGAACTATAACATAAACCTTAAACATTTCATATTAATAAAAAGTATAACACACAAAATATTGAAGTAAAATAGAAAATAAAAAATATTTAACTACATTTATTTTGTAATAGAGTTGAAAATATACTTCATTAGGGTTAATTGTATCCATGAAATTTGGTGATTGATTAGTATAGCGATCCGACATATTTTAAATTCTAAAGGAGCACATGTATCCATTCAAGGATTGTATGAGGCTTAAAAGAGATAATAGAATAATGAGTATTGAAAAACGTTAATATTTGACCCCTTAAACTTATAAACTGTTATTCAATACATATATTTTATGTAATTTTAGCGATTTATAAGTCTGGAGATAAGTTGAGCATAAGGTAGCCCAAGAGTTTAAAAAAATAATGTCAAACCCGTGCACCTTAGATCATCTAAAACGTATCCCGACTTGCAGCTCAATTTTGATCTTAAAAATATTAAATTCGTGAAATTGCTATTTCAGACAAAGTTGTAGATCTCGTTGTCTTCTTTCCAATACCGTAAGAATCACGTCAATCCGAGTTCGAGATAAAAAGTTATGGCCAAAATACCGCGCCTCTATCTCTTGCCGAGTCTCGTCGAATTTCACGAAAATCTGAAAAAAACGATCCTATCAATTTTGGACCTAATTTCTATGTTTTTAAGACCCAAAATTTATCAAAATTTAAAAAAAAATTAGGGTTTTTTTTTTTAAAAGAAATAACTAAATAATTTAAGATGGATTTAGAGACACCCACCTGTTGAAGTGTGATTCGAATCCTACGATGATTTGAGTTGATGGAGATCGGATTCAAGAGACGATATGCCCAAATCTTTTTGCGAGAATTCCTTTCTTATGATAGATCGGTCACGGTGATGAAAAACTTTAATGGTATAAGATTCTCTGATAATATCGAAAATCGATGAAGATCCAACGAAGAATTGTGAAAGATGGCACTGTCGAAGCTTTTGCAGAGAAAAGGGAATAGAGAAAAACAACTGAGAGAAGAAGTAAATATATATTTAATTCTCTTTCTAGGTTAACTCTAATTAAGACTTTCCGTATAAGATTTAATAAAAATATTAGTTTTTACATGCAAGTAGAATTCATGAAAAGCTTAAGAAGAGGTTTTGTTTTAATGCTGTGTGTAAGCACCAAGGTAAATAGTGATTCTCTCCCGAAATTACAGTTGTGCCCTTTAACTTACTTCATTTTTCAAACGGGTATAACTTTTTATATTCTTGTCGAAAATTGACAAATTATATATCGTTGGAATCGTATCAATGAGTACTTCGCAATGAGTCCAATATTAATATATAAAAAAATTAGACTATTTCTAAAATGAGTAGATTCCGATTTAGAGCGTTAGCACCACGCACTATGTAGTACATCATCTAATACCGTTAAATAAAGTTAAAAAATCTTTGTTATTACACTTTCATATCACAAATTGTTGATGTAGATATTTACTGCCCGAATTAGTTGTCGTTAATTTGGTGTGGAATTGGTTGCATCCATGATTTTTCTTGGTCTTTTCAATGTTTGACCCAATCAATAGACCCAAAAAACAAATATGTTATTTTCCCTGCCTCACGCTGGAACAAAGAAAAGTTGAAAGTCCTTAGAGTGAAGAGTTATGAAAATATTACTGAAAGAAATAAGAAAAAAAACGGGTACAACTTTAGCCAACATAATAATCCAAAAGAGAATTTAGTTAAAATAAAAAATTATTTAATGTCACATTATTATAAATTTCATTATTTAAACCCCACTTTACTATCTGATGACGGGTTTGAAGAGAACCTCTCAAATAAGATTAATAGAGATTTGATGAAATAAAAACAAGAACTCTCCTAAAACCTATATTTAAACCATTCATAAAGTCTTTAACACACCCTATCTGTGAATCCTCATAAACTTAACCTCACAATGGGAGGAGTAAAGGCATGGGAGATGTCCAAGCGTGCCTTTTTTGATTAATTTGTCTGCATTGCATTGAATCAGACGATGGAGCTAATTTTTGTCTCAATTTTCTATACAATAGATTTTGAGATTATGAGCTTACCATCAAACGATCAAATGTTGATTCCACATGAAACACATACCAAATAATTAATGTGAACAACAATTTAATGGTATGTCATAATCACATTCAGATTTTGGGTATATGCCACGTGAAATCAACATTGATTGTATAATGATACACCCATGATCTCAAGATCGATTGTGGAATATTTGGACAAAAACAATCTCCATTATTTGAATCAAAGCAGTAAATGAGTTTTTGCTTTGCTCAAGGGATTTGCATATATAAAAAAGGTGTGGCAATAAAACTTCTTGTTTTTGAATACCATTATTTGCATCATGAGATTCTTTCTTAACAACCAAGGTTTGGGCGTGAAAGACCCAATGTATCATTAGACCTTCTGAGTTTGATTCCATGTGACACACGTATCAAAAACAAAACGTGAGTATACCATCACACACTTGGTTCTGCCTTCACTTTTTTGGATGTGTGCCACATTGAATAAATATCTACTCATTTGATGGTCGGTGGAGCTCCACGTGAATCTTAGAGGACGACAACTATCCTCTCTCTCTCTCTCTCTCACTCTCTCTCTATATATATATATATATAGTTGGTTGTAAAAGGAAAAGGTGTCCATCCTCCAAGGTTTCAAGCGGAGGTTCACGTGGCATTCAAAACATTATTTCAATCCCACATAGACCTCAGGTGCATTGCTTAGATCATTTTTTTTTAAAATAATTTTGAAAATTCATCTCCACCATATGTTTTTTGAGTTGTGAAATGTAAACCATTGAAACTAGTCAAACATTAACTTATGCTTTTAAAAAGTTTTTTTCAAAATTTCTTTTTTTAAAATTAATCTAAACCATCCACACATGCTCTACGTGGCAACCAAAGAATGTTTTGGGTGTCATGTGTACCTCCATATGGACCTTGGAGGACGGTGACCATCCTCCCATGAAGGACGAAACCGGCTCCCATATATATATATATATATATATGTATATATATATATATATATATATAGAGAGAGAGAGAGAGGGCCGGGGATATACGCCAAGGTGTAGAGATATACGCCAATTGATATGGGAGCGATACGTAGCGCCTTTTTTGTGAAGTCATAGGTAGCATAGGAAGCATTTTACTAATTAGAGTTATACTTTTAAATATTTTAAAGGTTAAATACCTTTTCAGCCGTCATTCTTGACTTTTTTAATGTCTATTTTCTCTTTCTTCTCTCCACTTTTTCAAGAAACTGTTAGAATTACTTTTTCATATATATTTTACTCAAAATCGATAGTGAGGCTACGGCAACCCAAATACGAGGTGCCAACTCCGGAGTATCGGTGCCTCTATATCGACATGTCGGCACTTCACTAAAAACAAATAATAATAATAATAATAAGGCGTCGGCACCTCGTTTCAAGGGCACTGGCGCCTCTATATCGGGGTGTTGACGCTTTGATATATATTTTAGCCAAGCGTCAACACCTCTATATCGGGGCATCGACACCCCTAAATTATTATTTTTTTTAATCAAAGCGCCAAACGAGGAGCTAACGCCCCCCCCCGCCCCCCCCCCTTTTTTAGCAACGTGTCGGCACTTCAATTGCAAGGCGTTGGCACCTCAGCATCGGGGTGCCAGCGCCTTGCTATCAAAGTGTCGGCCAGAGGCAAAGTTAGAATTTTTCTGATAGGGGGGGATCCCTTTTAGGAAGAAAGAGAGAGAGAGAGAGAGAGAGAGAGAGAGAGAGAGAGTGTGTGTGCGTGTGTGTGTGTGTCGTTTGAGATTAGAGAGAGAGATAGAGATTTTAGGAAGAGAGAGAGAGAGAGAGCA
Organism: Chloranthus sessilifolius; assembly: GCA_021018995.1. Lineage (NCBI taxonomy): Eukaryota > Viridiplantae > Streptophyta > Magnoliopsida > Chloranthales > Chloranthaceae > Chloranthus > Chloranthus sessilifolius. Next base: position 11,420,892 of record CM037587.1, on the reverse strand, counting down.
TCTTTTGAGATTTTAGGAAGAGAGAGTGTGCCATTTGGGATTTTAGGAAGAGAGAGAGTGTGTTGTTTGGAATTTTAGGAAAAGAGATTTTAGGAAGAGAAAGAGTGTGTGTGTGTTGTTTGCGACTCTAAGAAGAGAGATTTTAGGCAGAGAGAGAGAGATAGTCATTTAGGAATTGGGATTTTATTATTTTATGAAGAGAGAGAGAATTTTGGAAGTCTGTTAATAATTAATAAATCTTGCGGACAGAAAAGAAAATTTTTAAAATATCTTAAAAAGTTTTAGAATTGGGGAGTCCTTAAAAAGTTTTGCCGCTAAAAAGATGCACCTTAGAAGACTTTAAAAGAAAATAATTAGCGATGAGAGATCCCGGGACCCCCCATTAGACAGCGTGACTCCGCCACTGGTGTTGGCGCTTCACTACCGAACGCTCATATTTTTTGAGTAAAATATACCTGAAAAAGTAAGTCTAAGACTTTCTTCGAAAAAAAAGAATAGAGTGAAAAGAGACTTTAAAAAAAAATTTAAAAAGTCCAGAATGACGATTGAAAGGGAATATAACTTTTTAAAATATTTTAAAAGTTTAACCCTAGTTAGTAACATAGGCCCCATGCCACCCATCACTTCACAAAAAGGACGCTATGTGTCGTGCCCATATCAATTGACGTAGAAATATCTCTACGCCCCACCACATTTTCCCCTTTCCCATATATATATATATATATATATATATATATATATATATATATATATATTACTTATAAAAATAGATTCAAGGAAATATTTGCGACCAGCTGTTAACCAAACAGTCTATCAGAGACGCGTACCTGCCACAATTCAAAGAATGATGAAGTTAGTATTTTTTTAGGGTACCTTCATTTACAACTGACAGTTTTTCTTCGCAACTCACGTGCTTAAAGGGTTGGCAACTTTGGATCAGACGATGGAGACAGAGGATGGAGAACGTTTCATCCCATTAGACAATAATCAGATTTTGATTCCCAGTGGCACACACCCCAAAAATAAATATGATCATGGGTGGATTCTCAAATCACTTTTCAAGATGAGTGCCACGTAGAATGAAAATCTAACCGTCTAAGGCGAGTGATGTCAAGATCTACTGTATCGAATATTGGAAAGAGAAATGATCTCCATCATCTCATTCAAAGCAGTCTAACTATTTAAGCAAGTGCAACGTGATGAAGAATTTTGTGTTGTAAATGAACTTACCCTATTTCTTAATACAAAGAAAGAAAAAAAAAGGCTAAGAGTATCTTCCTTCCACAAAGTCAATGGAAATGACTTCAGCAAGAGCTCTACCACCTCAATTGATTCTAATAAATTTGGAACTAAACCAACCAAAGTTTGCTATCTCGAAGCTTTCAATTTGAAGAACACCCACCATGTGTCTCTCAATGGGTTCTCATCTTCTCGACCTTTTGCTCCTGTTTCTCCCTCTCTCTGCCGTAGCTCAGACGGCATACCGTAATGTAAGCTTGGGATCTTCCCTATCCACTCTAGAGGAGAACACTTCATGGGTGTCGCCCTCCGGCGAATTTGCTTTTGGATTCCATCGCTTCAAAGACTCGAACCTTTTCTCGCTTTCGATTTGGTTCGACAAAATACCCGAAAAAACCATCGTTTGGTCAGCAAACAAAGGTAGTCCAATGGATAGAGGATCGAGAATCGAGCTGAATTCCGAAGGACTCATTCTAAGAAACCTCCAAGGGGGAGAAATATGGAGAGCTGACTCCAGCAATGGCACAGTGGCGTCAGCGGCAATGCTTGATGCCGGAAACTTTGTACTCATAGGAGCCGATAGCGATATCAAATGGGGCAGTTTCGATGACCCTACAGACACCATCTTGCCAAACCAGATATTAGAAGGCAGCACGATCTCCTCTCATCTGACCGAGACAGATTACTCCTCGGAAGGTTCCAGCCAGTATGCAGGGTGATGGAAATCTAGTACTCTACACCATATCAATCCCAAAGGAGAACACCTACCAAGCCTATTGGTCTAGCCACACCCCAAATTCTGGTGATCAGCTGGTTTTTGACCAGTCGGGCAACATGTACATTGAGCTAAGTAATCAAACTTCTGTGAATTTGACATCAGGTAACATGGCTTCGTCCAGAGATCTCTACAACCGGGCGACGCTAGATTCTGACGGAGTTTTCAGACAATATGTGTACCCAAAGAAGATAGGGGGGAATTGGCCTGGATCATGGTCGGTCCTCTCGTCAATACCACAGGATCTTTGCACAGCAATACAGCGGACATGGGCAGCGGAGCTATGGGTTTCAACAGCTATTGCAGGATGGATTTAGACCAAAAGCCTACTTGTGAATGCCCACCTGGTTATTCCTACTTGGATCCGAATTACAAGTACAAGGGATGTAAACAAGATTTTGTTCAGCAGAGTTGTGGGTTAGAAGATGAAAATTTGTTCCAGATGAGGGAGATGCTTAACACGGATTGGCCTCTGTCCGATTTTGAACTGTACACTCCGGTGGACGAGGGGTGGTGCAGAAATGCTTGTTTGAACGATTGCTTATGTGCAGTCGCCATTTTCAGAAGCTCAAAATGTTGGAAGAAGAAGCTGCCGCTCTCGAATGGAAGGATGAACCCAGACGTCGGAGGAAAAGCTCTTATCAAAGTATCGAGAGGAATTCTTCGTCAAGACCTGATCTCGCTTCCTGGGAAGAAAAGAGAAGGAACAGTGTTCATCCTCGAGGATCACTGCTCTTAGGCAGCTCTGCATTTTCTTGATCTTGGCGATTTCTGTGGTGATTTTCCACTGCATAACAGGAAACAACAGGAAGTTCAATGGGGCATGTTCGGAATCAATCTTTGCAGTTTTACTTGCAAAGAGCTAGAAGAAGCCACTGACGGATTCAAAAATGAATTGGGCCGGGGTGCATTCGGAACAGTTTATAAAGGGGTTCTAGCGTTGGATTCTACAAATGTCGTCGCAGTTAAGAAGCTACAGAACGAAGTAAGAGAAAGTGAGAAGGAATTCAAAGCTGAAGTGAGCGCAATCGGACGAACCCATCACAAGAATCTAGTCCAATTGCTAGGTTTCAGCAACGATGGGCTACACAGGCTTTTGGTATATGAATTTATGAGCAACGGGTCTTTGGCAAGCTTCCTGTTTGGAGTCTCAAGACCCATGTGGACCCAAAGAACTCAAATCGCGTTCGGAATCGCAAGAGGGCTCACCTACTTACATGAAGAGTGCAGCACCCAAATCATCCACTGCGATATAAAGCCCCAAAACATACTTCTCGATGACAATTTTACTGCCCGGATCTCGGACTTTGGACTGGCGAAGCTTTTGAAAGCCGACCAAACTCGAACGAGTACAGGCATCAGAGGAACGAGAGGGTATCTTGCTCCAGAATGGTTCAAGAGTATGCCCATCTCAGCCAAGGTGGACGTTTACAGTTTCGGCGTCTTGTTGCTCGAGATCATTTGTTGTAGGAGGAACATAGAAATGGAGATTGGGAACGAAGATGCTGAGATATTGACAGATTGGGCTTACGATTGCTACAGCGGGGGGAGATTGGATACATTAGTCAGCAACGATACGGAGGCAATGAGTGACAGAAAGAGGATGCAACGGATGGTGATGGTAGCTATTTGGTGCATTCAGGAAGAACCGTCACTGAGGCCATCGATGAAGAAGGTGGCACAAATGTTAGAAGGAGCTGTTGAAGTTTCTGTCCCCCCAAACCCTTCCTCCTTCATAAGTTCAATTGGCTAAAATCTCCCTCCATTTCTAGCTTCTCTAATATGTAGTGTGTAGCCGAAGTACCATAACCATCTAAAATATGGAATTTGTTGCATATGATCTGCATCTCTTCTTAAATAATAATGTCAAATACTTTGCTTTTAGTGGTAGGAAAATTTAGAAGTTGAAAGAGAATAATGAACATGTACATGATTTCTCATTAGAGTTTGTATTAGGAATGTGGATTAGACTTGGAACTTCGATTGAGATCCAGGAAATAAATGGGCTGGGCAGAGAGCTTAATCTTTTGAGTTGGTATATTCTCTCGTAACAATTAAACGAGTCATTGATTTTGGACCCTAGTAGCAGGAATCGTCTACTTAGTGTGCTGCTCTGTTTTGGTATCTGAATCCTACTCCCGTTTCTAATCATAAAATAGTTCAATCTTGAACTTTTGATTATTGTCTCGCTTCTAATCTACTACATGCTTCCTTCCACTTCTGGTAACTAAGTTCTGGACATGTGGCACCACGAACATGTGGCACCACGAAAATGTGGTGCATGGGGCTATCACTCGTTTTCTGCCTAATCTTATTAGCATCTATATTCTGAGTCTGTATAAGGAACATGGTTGTTCCAGTCAAATGGGTACTTTCACGGATTTAGAGACTAAACTTTTGTGCACCTCCGAAGAATCGACTAGTTTGGGAGAGTGATTTGAATGATGCATGCCCGTCTACCCCTTGTACCTTATACCCGTCCGGGACAAAACAGCCCACGATTGTACCACTTTCCATTGCACGGTCAATCAACATGACTAATGGCCTGTTTGGATAGGGAGGAAGGATCAGAAATGGATGGAAATGAAGAGAAATCTGTTAGAATCCTTCGTTTGGTAACAAACTTAGGGGCCAAGGTCTTTGGTGGAAAAGAAACCAGCCTAAAATATGGAAAAGGAATCACGGGAATAAGAGCTCCCTCTCTTTTCCTACAAAATCCCTCCCTCCCTCAGATCTCTTTGATCTCCAAATGAAGGAATTGAAGACCAAAAATCAGACCCCATATATGCTTTTGATCTCCAAATTTTCTGGATTTTTCTCCTTAGCAATGGTTCTCATCGTCTTCTCACCCTTTCCCAGATCGTTTACACCGCTGAAGCCAGCAGATCATCATATTTCGACAGCCAACTTCGATTTCTCTGCCAATTTCGGGCTTCCAACTTCTTACATTTCAGAAAGTTGCTTGCATACTGCCACGCTAACTTCACCAAGCATTTTACGGGCGGTTTTTGGTCCGATGAGCTATTTTCCGAAACTTTTAATGGCCAGAAACCGTGTTACTTTAATACAGGGGGTATGGTTATAAATCTGGTGAAATGGAGGAGGTTTGGGTATACGACAAGAATCGAACGGTGGATGGAGATGCAAAAGAACGGTCGGACTTACCAGTTAGGATCGTTACCAATTTCTGTTATCAGCTATTGGTGAGTCAATTTGTATTTGCAACAAGGTCAGATCACTGTCTTGTTACATGAACATGTTAGATTTTATTGAAAAATTAATATACTTTGTGAAAATGAACATCCAACACTCGAAAATGAAAGAATCTTGTGGATTCCTTTAAGGCCAGAAACTTTGGGAATTCATGGGATTCATGTAACGATCCGATTTTTAGCGCACTTAATCTTGTGGTGTTAGATGTGCTTTGCACCATCTTTGCTGGTAGCGCTTCACACCGGAACCTACCTTAGTTAAGAAAGTATATGTTTTGATTTTTAAAGACTTTTATATTTAAAGCTGTATTTATTTGACACAAGTTATGTGCTGGCTTGCTGGTAAAAAGCTTGAATTGTAGATAAGAGGTCTAAAGGTTAAAACATGTTACAAAGGCTTTAAACTTTTATTTTGGACCTCTTCAAGAGGTACAATCAATCACGTACCGATGGGTTAAATAAATCGACCCGTGTATATTTTGTATAAAAAGTACTTTTAAAAAAAGAGTAAACCAGCCGCCCGTAGTTAATTATTTATATTTGAATATTTTAGTTATATTTTTTATTCTTTTGGGGAACCGAACCCTAATATATTGAACGTGATTTATGACACACTACTAGTCTCATATCATATATGATACATATATTGTATAATTATTATATGTTAGAAAGGATAAAGCACTCAAGTGATTTGTATTAAAATAATATATTTCATTATACAATATGCATATATTGTATAGTTCTTTTCTTTTATTTTGTACATGCACGCAACGGTTTTCCCAACATGTTTGCTTATATAGAACACATATATGTAGGATTATTCTTCAACAAATCCTTCTAACAATAAATTCTCCTAACATATGATAAATAAGTAAAATAAGTAATATTTTTGAATAAATCAATGATCTTAATTTCTTAAGCATATTAATAAGTGAGAATTTAACTATTTCATATATAATAAATTATATGTGAGCAAAAAGTGACACATGCCAAACAAGCAAAAGCACATAGCTTTTGGTTGTAAGTACCTACACACTGTTGGGATTGGGCATGCAATTTAATGTGTTGTTAAAAGTGATTGATGAGTCAAAATATGAAGGGAGTATATTCATATTATATGGCATGGGTCTCTTTTCTTCCAATAAATGTTAGTTTTATGGTTTGACTCCTTTGCCCTTAGGAAAAATGAATTTTTACTATATATATATATATATATATATATATATATATATATATATATATATATATATATATATATATATATATATATATATTTGGAGAGGATAGGTACGGTGTGATGGGTGGCTGTAGATGATGGCCCTTGACCACCTAATTTCTGTAATAATAAAGGAGAGGAGAAGTTGGGTTATATAATATATATGGGTTCACAGAGTTCCTTATATTTCAAAGTTCAAATTCTCTATAAAATGGATTAACTATATTTGAAGACGGTCTTATTCATTAAGTGAAAGTCAAATACATGTGTTTCCAATGCAAGAAGGCAGGACACTTTGTTCAAGATTGCCCGGAGCGAGACCTAGTCATTGATATTCCTCAGAGAGGTCAGCAGTAGCTGCCTCGAGCTAAGGGCCGAGTATTTGTCATGTCACATCAGGACACCTTAGCTACTGATGATGTTGTCCAGGATACGAACTACACCTTGTCTACTTTTTTAAGATTTATTTCCTTTCAATTGTTTTTATGTTTCGTTTTGTGTACGCTTTGTTTTATTAGTTTATTGAGAATGCTTTGGAAATAATTGGATCAAGTGAATATCAAACTAAAAGTTTGCATATCACACATTCGAAGAAATCTGTGACATAAAATCAGATTATTTTATAAATTGATGAATTAGAGTCGACTACCATCATAAAAAGAGGGGGACCCTACCTTGATAATATTAAATATTAGGTATCAAAAATATAAAAGTTTTGCTAGTGATTCGAGATTAACAAAGAAATGATAATATTAGTTTATAATCAATGCCTAATTTTCGAAGACGAAAATTTTTAAAGAGGGGAGAATGTAACGATCCTGATTTTTTTTATGTTAGATAGTTGACTTTTAATGAGAAGCTGAAATGATGAAAAAGTATCCCGAGCCCAACGTCACATTTACGTAATTTTCGATGACGAAAATATTATAAGAGGGGAGAATGTAATGACCCGATTTTTAGCGCACTTAATCTTATGGTGTTAGATATACTTTGCACCATCCTTGCTGGTAGCGCTCCACACCGGAACCTACCTTAGTTGAGAAAGTACACGTTTTGATTTTTCAAAAGCTTTTATATTTAAAGCTATATTTATTTGACACAAGCTATTTGATGGTTTGCTAATAAAAGGTTTGAGTTGTAGAAAAGAGGTCTAAAGGTCAAAACGTGTTACAAAGGCTTTAAACCTTTATTTTTGGATCATGAAGTAAAAGCCTATACATACTTATTTGGTGTAATAGCTTAACACAAAATTTCTTCTCATATATCTTAAATAAGATGTTACAAGAGACCCTAAAATTAAAACTCGAGAATTCTTCTTACAAGAAAACCCTAGCCATCTCCGCTCCCTAATCTTTTCTTTCTTAAAAATCCTAGCCATCACAATTTCATCTTTTCCACCCACCATTCTCTAAAATTATTGTGTATTCTTCTACAAGAACCATTGTGAGTTATTTTTCCGCCGTCAAGATCGTGGTAAAAGAAGGAGAAATCATGGGCAAGTCATCGCGTGGACGTCGATCTCTATTGCTCTAATCGTCGTCGATCTGCCGAACACGCTTCAAAAGATGGGCATCCATCCATCCATCTCGTTCTCCTCAGATCCTGTCGCATAGAATACAATCGATCGCATACCGACGGGTTAAATAAATCAAACCCGTGTATATTTTGTATAAAAAGTACTTTTAAAAAAAGAGTAAATCAGTCGCCCGTAGTTAGTTATTTATATTTAAATATTTTAGTTATATTTTTTGTTCTTTTGGGGAACCGAACCCTAATATAGTAAACGTGATTTATGGCACACTACTAGTCTCATGTCATATATGATACATATATTTTATAATTATTATATGTTAGAAAGGATAAAACACTCAAGTGATTTGTATTAAATAATATATTTCATTATACAATCTGCATATATTGTACAGTTCTTTTCTTTTATTTTGTACATGCAGGCAACGATTTTCCCCACATGTTTGCTTACTTTTATTCTGATATAGAACACATATATGTAGGATTGTTCTTCAATAAATCCTTCTAAAAATAAATTCTCCTAGCATATAATAAATAGATAAAATAAGTAATATTTTTAAATAAATCAATGATCTTAATTTCTAAAGCATATTGATAGGTGGAAATTTAACTATTTCATATATAATAAATTATATGTGAGCAACAAGTGATAAATGCCAAACAAGCAAAAGCACATAACTTTTGGTTGTAAGTTCGTACACACTATTGGGATTGGGCACGTAATTCAATGTGTTGTCAAAAGTGATTGATAAGTCAAAATATGAAGGGAGTATATTCATATTATATGGCATAGGTCTTTTTTCTTCGAATAAATGTTAGTTTTATGATTTGACTCTTTTGCTTTTAGAAAAAATAAATTTTTACTAATATATATATATATATATATATATATATATATTTGGAAAGGATAGGTACGAAGGATAGGTACGAATAAATGTTAGATAGAGTATGCGAACATAAAGGCTTACAGTTAGAGAAGATGGGTTTTTGTGATCGAAACTAAGTATTTAGAGAGGCTGGAGCTAAGGTTTTATAGGTAGTTTTGAGTTAAAGATCCGAGGCTAAGACCTAAGGTTTTTTACTACAGAACAACTCAATTTAAACTATTTTTACTTTTTTGTATGTTATTCAACAAGGAAATGCAAGATCTACTAGTCATGCATCTTCTCGAAGAAAAATTCGAACATATGCACTTATTTCTTTATTGAATAGGTAATTTTTAGTGTCTTTTAAATGAAAACTATGCAGTGCTTATTAATATATATATATATATATATATATATATATATATATATATAAAGGAAGTAAACAAAAACATATTTGTGGATCTACAACTAGTATGCTAGATACTTGAGAGAATCATCTTTCTCCATATTTTGACCTTTTTCTTGTATTTCTACAGATTATTCATATCATCTAATGTATAAGATATGTTTTTGATTGCCCAAGAAATAAATAAATAAATAAATTCATAATAGAGTTTCATATATACAATTTATCATTCATTACACTGTGTTGTCTTATCTTAGCATAATTTATTTATTTTTAAACAAATAAGCTATAATAATTCATTATTATATGCATTTTGTATCCGATAAATAAACTAAATTTTTCATAATGCAACAATCGAATAAATGACCAACCAAAATCCCAGCTGAGGCATCCTAGTGAGAAAATATGAATAAAACTCTGAGTTCAATCATAACCCCAAAAAGTTCGCAGTTTTTCCCAAATACACATATTTTTCCATCCCAAAACCCCTAAAAAAGCTTGAAATATAGCAAACAATCAACTCAAGCACCACGCAAGAAACAACAAATCTCTTTAAATAAAAATGATCGCCACTACTAATGCATTAAAAAAGCTCCCAAATATCAATTCCATTAACAAACAAAAAATAATTAAAAACATCAAGCAGTCCACATTCAATCGAGAAGCATTATATAACAAATAAAACAATGAGCTTAATAACAAACCCTAAAAGTTTGCAATTTTTCCCAAATACGCATACTTTTCTATCCCAAAATCCTTAAAAAAGCTTAGCAACATACAACTCAAGTGTTGAAGATAGTAATATATGTATGGTGGGTAAGAGCAATAGTGCTAAGTATGGAGTGTGGTGTCGACATAAAAGTAAGTGGGTGCCATTAGTTATGTGTGGGGTGTCTTTTCTTTTAATGAACTTGGTATTTTGGAGAGTTTTTTAATGCATTAACGGTGGAGTTTTTTTTCCTTTTTTAAAGAGTTATGTTGATTTTGGCGTGGTGCTTGAGTTATATGCTTTTTATATTTCAAGCTTTGCTTAAGGGTTTTGGGATGGAGAAATGTGTATTTGGACAAAACTGCAAACTCTTAGGGTTTATAATTTAACTCCGAATTTTATTTTTATATGATGTTTTCGATTGAATGTGGAAATGGTGTTGTTTTGATGTTTTTAATTGTTTCTATTTTTGTTAGTGGAATTGATATTTGGGAGGTTTTTTTGTGCATTAGCGGTAGAGGCATTTTTTTAATTATTTTGATTTTTGATGATTTTTCCGTCGCGTTTGATGTTAATCTAACAAGGATAATAAAATAACGATAAAGATAAGAAATACCCACGAAGGGATTAGTAGAGAAAGAGGAAGAAGGAGAGAGAACAATGAATACCAAAGACTACATTGTTACGATTGAGGTGTCCAATGAATTACAAGAGGTGGTCTCCTTATATATAGGGGCCACTTACATTCACTAAGGACCCCACCCATAACTAATGACAACCACTTATTTTTATGTGGACTGTACACTTCATATTTAACACTATTGTTTCCTACAAATCATACATATATTACTATCTCCAATACTCCCCCTAAAGTTCGATCATCCATGACATGGATGTCCAACTTGCCCACAAATACATAATAAAAGATGCATGGTTACACTGTCATCTCTCTCTGACTTGATACAATCAACAACTAAAGGTATCCAAGAATCAACTATCAATGTGGTGCAACTACCTGCACTCACCAACAACTTGGTGCACTACCGCACTCAAGTGGCCATGTGGTATATATCACGGTCCCTTTAACAACTTGGTGCAACACTACACTCAAGTGGCCATGTGGTACACACTATGGTCCAATAACATTATTCTTGGTACTATCCAATTGGCTCTATGGCCTACATCAATGACCTAAAATATAATCTAAGGCATTTTAATAGTGTACAACCACAATAAAAACTCATAAAAGTAACGGTACTGGGGACACCAATCACCTCCAATAGCAACCAACACATCTCAATCTATGATAAGATTCCTGATTTAATGGATTTCACAGATTTCATAACAGTGATCAGCAGGATTTTCTAAACATACATAACAATAATCTTCACTCTTCACGGGTCTCAAGACAGCATATAAATAATAAAATCTCCAACAACAGCAACACAAAAGATCAATCGATAGAGATCAAGGTATAACATTAACAAATAGCATCATTGACCTTTATCATAACAGATTGATAACCGTCAACTGTAACCAGAATCAATACAATGTCTTTGATATATACGTCTTCATGAATGTCCACATTCCATCCCTACCAATCATTATATCAACCAAAGAAGGATAAATCCAGTCACAGAAATTGGACAATTGGTAGATAAAATCTGGTTGTACTACCAAGTACCAATAGAATCGGTCTTAAACAACCTTCAAGAATTTGATGTAAGCATCACTCATCATCCACAACCTTAGTAGATACCAGTAGCAACCAGAACAACAATAAATAAAACTCAAATACACTTAAAAAACCTTATACACAACAAGTTTCAAAGTTGGCATTAAACTGGTCACATGATCCCCCACCATACACAGTAACCCTATGCTTAAAAAATAAATTTTTGTATAGCCAAATCAACAACAAATATCACACCAAATGACACTTAAATCAGCCATCAATACCCAGAAGAGCCAGAAATCACAAACTATGCACCACTAGTGTGCAAGAAACTCAAAAAGTGACCTGAAGGCATTTCACCAAACACCTGCTGGGCATCTTTTTAATACATTATCTTTTTTCTTTCTTCTTCAATGGCTGATACAATAGTCATTTTCTTCTTTTTTTTCTCTTCACAGTTCCCACTCTATTCCTCCTCTTTCTTTCTTCATTTTTTTCTTCTTCCTTGGGTGCTACAACCTACAACCCCTACTTCATCCTTTTTTTTAATGTTGGTTTTACAGCAACCCACCATTTTTTTGACTGCTACAGAACAGCCTCTTCTTCTTTTTTCTTCTCCTTCTACCCCCTCCCCCCCACCCCACCCTAAAAAAGGTCAAAATGACAAAGAACATCGAGAAGGAAGACGACTAACATAAAATGGATGATGGATGGCTGCAATGACACCAAATAAGATGGAGGTAAAAGTATGTTGGAGAAACCATAAACTAAATGGGCGTGTGACACTAACCCACTCTGATATCATGTTAAAATAAATATGCTTATAATTTAGCAAGGATACTAAATTAAAGAAACACTCATTAAGGGTTTATTATAGAAAGAGGAAGGAGAGAGACCAACGAACACAAAAGACTACCTTGTTATTGTTGAGGTGTCAAATGGATCATAAGAGGTGGTCTCCTTATATAGAGGAGCCACTTACATTCACTAAGATCACAACAACTAATCGTCCGCATTCCATCGAAAAACATCATATAAAATAAAACTCTGAGTTCAATCATAATCCCTATAAGTTCGCAGTTTTTTCCAAATACATATATATCTCCAACCCAAAATCCTTAACAAAGATTGAAACATAGATTACATACAACTCAAGCGCCACGCAAAAATCAACATAACTCCTTAAAAAAAAAAAACTCCCGCTAATGCGTTAAAAAAACCTCTAAATATCAATTCCACTAACAAAAAACAATAAAAAACTTCAAAAACAACACGACGTCCACTTCCAATCAAGAAGCATCAAATACACATAAAACTCTGAGCTCAATCATAAACCCAAAAAGTTTGCATTTTTGCCCAAATAAACATATTTCACCATCTCAAAACCCTTTAAAAGGCTAAAAATATAACAAGCATATAACTCGAGCACCGCTCAAAAATCAATATAACTCCAAAAAATAAAATAAAATAAAAATCATTTAAACCAAACCAGAACATTAAATTATCTCCACCTATTAAAAAAAACCTCCCAAATACCAATTCCATGAAAAAAACAATAAAAACAGACACAACGTCCACATCCAATCGAGAAACATCGTATAACAGCAAACTCTGAGGTCAACGATGAACCCTAAAAGTACTCATTTTTTCCCAAAAACACATATTTTTCCATCCCAAAAACCCTTTAAAAAGCTTGAAATACCTCAATCATACAACTCAAGCACCACGCAAAAATCAATATAACTCTTTAAAAGAAAATGAAAAATCATTCAAACCAAACCAGAACATTAAATTACCTCCACCAGTAAAGCATTAAAAACCTCCACATTCAATCGAGAAACATCATATATTAAATTAAATAGAATAAAAAAAAAGAGTAACAGTTAAAGCAACCTGCGAGGTTCTGCAACTCAGAGGGGTTGAGGTCGTTCGATTCTTCACAGTTTTGCCGAGCAATGGTGATGGAGTTGGAGACTGCGAAGACGCAAATGAAGAAATCGCCTTGGCGGCCATTTTTATTTATGTCTTCTGCAAACAAAGATTAATAGAGGGAGCGAATAAATTAAGGTTTTGGATATTTTTATAGGTAGGAGAGAGAGAGAGAGAGAGAGAGAGAGAGAGAGAGAGAGAGAGAGAGGAATCTCGGTTTGAGCTTCTCTCTCTTTCTTTCTCCGCTCGGATATTATTACAAATGGCAAAACCAAAATCCAAACGTTCCCACCACAGGTGCCTCTGTGTTTATTTTCGGCAATTTAGGCGGTTCTTTTCCATCTCTCCATGAGAAATTACTCATTTACCCCCATTTTTTAAAATCTTACCAATTTTTAATAGAAAATTTATAAACTTAAAAGGTTGTCTGCATCAATTTGCATTAATTAAGGCTTACCTCACTTACCAATTATATCGTGTCATATCATTCGCCTACATTTTATCTATATAAAATTTGTCCTTATAATAATATTTATATTTAATAAAATAAAGGTGGCCTTACGTAATACTAATTATATGACCGGATGTCATGTAAAGAAGCAGGTCAATGATCGTAACTGTTGTGAAACAAAAATATGTAAAATTGTATAGATATTGGTGTTAATTGAGTGAAAAAATTGAATAGTCAAACTAAATGTGATTTTGGCTTTCACTTTTTTGTGCATTTGGCACTTATCGATTACATGGTTTTTATATTGCTTATTTTGATTTTTTATTTTTCTCATCTAATTGCTCATTTACGTGAGATGAGATTTTGGTTAGAAGGTCCTTAGTACCAGGCTACCTCTACCCATATTAATATAATACTAGTTGGGCACCAAGTAACACTCGTCACAAGGATCGAGTACCTAATAACTTGGACAAGATCAAATAGGTACCATTCAAAAATTTAAGCATAATCTTTATTAGTTTATCAATAAAATACTTTAAGTGGCCTATAAGTATAAGTTTAAATTAGGGTTGTCAATACGCGCCCGTCCTAAGTTTCTAACTAGGTTGTGCCTGAGGCATCCGACATGATCCGATTGCGTCAAGTTGCCCCAATTGGTTGTCACATGCATACATACAAGGTCAATCAACAATTGTACAAAAAATACAAAATAAAAAAACACATGTATGGTCTACTTTAGTTGTAGAGTTCCAAATTTATATTAGAGTTGCACCACGTCCTCGAATGGTTCACAATTTCTTCTAAGATTTAAAAAAATTAAAATTAATTTTTTTGCCTTTCATTCCACAAGGCAAAATATATGAACTTTTAACTTAAAAAACTTGCTCTTACAATTTTTAATCTTTGACCACAAATCAACATTGTAAAGACATATTTTTCATCTTTTTTTGGGGATGGTCGTTGATCACCCAAACTAAATAATCGGGTAGAGGGTTCTATAACTTAACTCTAGGGTCACGTGACATCTTAGTGTTTCAGGTGTCACGTGGAGCTTCACGTGGGATCTTGGAGGACAGTCACTATGAAGACCCAAACCCACATGCCACAATATTGTCCGATTTTGGGCTTAGGTCCCCACCTCAGTTTTGTTTCTGGCATGGGCTTAAGTCTCCACCAAAAACTTGTCATGACATGTAGCGTCCACAATCACATATAGCTCAGGGTCAGGACTTTTCCCTATCTGATGTGGAACTCTTACAATCCCCCCACCTTATAGAAGAGTCGTCCTCGGCTTTGATACCATTCTGTGAAGACCCAAACCCACATGCCACAATATTGTCCGGTTCTGGGCTTAGGTCCCTGTCCCGATTTTGTTTCTAGCAAGGGCTTAAGTCTTCACCCAAAATGCGTCATGACATGTAGCGTCCTGTCACTGGGTCACTCTTCCAGTAGTGTCAACCCGTGCGGCACTTAACGTCTGCTGCGCTAAGTCAGCTTACTTCTCCCAAATGAGGCACGTGATGCGGATACCCAGATGCTACGAAGGGTGGAAGGCTTATCCTACTCAAGCTTCACCTCAACCTCTACGTTCGGATTTCGCCCTGCGAAGCAACGCAGCAAGTTAGAGCCGACAATGACGATTGTTAAGGCAACAGGCAACGATGATCGTTAAGGTAACATGCAACTGTGATAGATATAACAATAGACAACGACGAGCATATACTGAGCCCCCTCTGGGCTAAAACTCCCACCTCGATGGTGGTTGGAAACTACCAACACGATGGCCCTAGTACACGACGTAGCTAGGATGACCACGCACCAAGCGTGGCCCGGATGCACGCACATAAGCCGACGAGGCTAGTGCACGTGTAAGGTCGGGGGACCCTAACTCATGTCCACCTATATAAGGGTAAAATAGTAATTCAAGTGAAATGGCGGGAGGACCTCAAACTCCTTAGTTTGACATACTTTACTATTCACATCGCAACGTTCCGCAACGCTAGCCCAACTGACTATGTCGTGTCCGTGTCGCGCCCAAGTCTTTATTCTCCATCCCAACGTGTCACAACGCCATCGTGTCTCATACCCAATACATACGATGCCGCTCTCATGGCCTTGACGCACCAGTGATATGCAAAATATAGAGAGGAAAAATGGCCACGCACTTGTATGCTCTGCCGCATAATCATAATCACATATAGTCCAAGGTCAGGACTTTTTCCTATCTAATGTGGGACTATTACAATCACCACCCCTCAATTACTTATAAAGTGTGCTATATAAAGTGCATAAATCTTAATATATTGTTACCATAATGAGGGCAATGGCACCAGAGGGATTTGTCCGACCACAAATTTGGGACCCCGGTGTTATAAATAAATAATAAAAAGAAAGTACACACTAACCTTGGAACAAATGTGTTTTCTTGTGCATCTCTCTCCCTCAGCCAAAGAAAACGTGTTTTTCTCTCTCTCTCAATGACTTGATGGTTTTCTAAAACAGGTTATTAGCACATGTTTTATAGTAATTTTTATATCTAGAAGACTAACTATCTAATTAATAATGGCAAACCCATTTAATGTGTTAAGAGGTGCACCATTTAGCCACCCAACCTGTCATTAAGGTCTTTTCCATTTATTCTGAGTGGATGTGCTTTAGGTAAACTAAGTTGGTAGGCTTGCATGTTATTAATTTGTTGGCTCCTAAAGGCAATTGATACTCTCACACCAACTTTTTTTTATAGTCATACTACTTAGAAAAATATCAGTAACACACTACTCTTTTTCTACCGACACACCAATTAAATAAATTAAGGAGGCAATCACCAACGTTGGTGCTCCAGCCGAATAGCTACAACTATTCAGGTCGTCTCCTACATTGGATGGAGGTAGGGACTCGCGATTCTACTTCTTACAAAGTACAAAGACTAGGGACTTAAAGCCCGATATATATCGGCATATTGCCTGGGGTTGCAGGCCGATACATATCCAACGTATTGGATAAATATTAGCCAAACATGGCAATATTCAAGCACCTTTTTTTATTTATATATTAAATATATAAAAAAATTACAACAAAAAGTATTTTTGACATTTTTTCTGATTCATATCCAATAAAGATGATCCTATATGGGCCGATATGGTCTAATATTTGACCTTATACATCAAGAGGGGTCTTAGGCCATCAACTCTTTCGTTTTTAGAAATAAAAAAGGTTTTTAATTGACATGTGTTGAAATTCAACTTAAGTAAAAAAATGAGTTAGATGAAATTAAAATGCCCCAATAGTCTCATATGAGACCAATCAGTCCACTATAAGACCGATGGTGTCGGTCCTATAATGGATTGAACGGGTCTCATATTGGACTGATTGGTCTCATGTGGGACGAATGATCTCATATGGAACTGATCAGTCTATTACAAGGCGGATCGGTCTTATATTGCTCTCATATGAGTTCGATTGATTAGTCTCATATGAAACCGTAGAGGAATTTTCAATTAAAAATCATTTTGGAAATTTTGCATTTTCAGCCCTATAAATTTGCTTATTTGTAGAAATAGTCCTATAGTTTTAAACTTCGCATAATAGCCCACCTCCACACTAAGTCGATTCCATGTCAACACCGACCTATTTTTTTATTTTATATATATATATTTATTTATTTATTTATTTATTGTTTTTCTAGTTCCAACTCCAAAGTAGGTAGTAGGTAGCCCAGTGAATTAATAACTATCACACATCAATTATCTCAATCAATTATAATATTATAAGAAGATAAAAAGAAGATGAAAGAGAGAAGAAACTACAGGAATTTGCCATCAACGCCAAAAGCAGTTGGTTTACTCAAGCCCAAATTTTCATCTGGTCCAAATTTCGAATCCAATAACCCATAATCATATATGAAAATCTCCATCTCTTCCTTATACATCTTACCAATCTTGATACGGGGAATTCCATAATTCTTACCAATCTTGATACGGGGAATTCCATAATTACACAAAGCGTGAACATTTTCGAGCAAAATTTCATTGTCGCTAAGAAAAAATAAATTGTGAGGGAGAAGGGGAGAAATCTCGGATGGTTTAAAACCCAAGCTCTCAAAAAACGATTCGAATTCGTTTATGGGGTTGTAGCGAAGGAACCTGGTTAACAAATGCCTGATATTGTGCTCGGTGCCGACTTTTGTGAGGTGATTTTGGAGGAAATTAGGGTAGTTCTTGCTCACGTGTTCTGCGCCTGTGGGAGCTAAACTTCTAGTGCCTCAGTTCTTGCTACATGGGATATTCGGATCCCAATCTGCGATTCAGACCATGGGTTCTTCTTGGACTTCAGGGAAGAGATTGGGCATTTAGAAAATTGGGTTTCTAGGAAACTATAATTTGGTCTTTTTGGCAATCGGGTTGTATCGGAAGGCACAATTTTTGCAATGTGGGAAGATCTAGAACTGAAAAAAGATCGGCTTTTTTGCGAATTCAACAATGTTTCAAAAACAAAAATCATTTAGGCTGCATTTGGGAACGTGGATTTGGATTTGGATCTCCTAAATCCAAATCTACCGTTTGGTTCCACATTTTTGTTTTTTGGATTTGGATTTGGTAAATCCATGCGAATTTAGAAATCTATGTCTATATGTCAAAAAATGGATTTGTAAATAACACCTCCTAGGTGATATTTGAAAATTCAAATCTTTCACCATCATATAATTGATTATGTTTTGTGAATAAAAAGTTATTTGATGAGTACTGAAAAATGAGGATATTTCGCCCCTAAATACCTATATTTAGCTGTCCGATGAAGGCTATCTGATGAGATTGATTAGATTTGAAGTATTTCAGGTAAATACAAGCCAAGTATAGAAAACAGTACAAGAATTCTGAATATAATGCCAAAACACTGCAACTTCGGGTAATCAAGAACTTGGTGCGACTTGCGGCTAAATTTGGACCTTCAAGACGGCCGAATTACGAAATTGTCCAAACATGAAAGTTGTAGATCTTTTCGTCAGCTTTCCAACGGCGTAAGAATCGTCTCAATCCGAGTTCGGGATAGAAAGTTATGGCCAAAATACCGAAGCAGTGTCTGAACTAAGAAGAAGTGCTGAATTTCACGGATTTCTGGGGTCGATTAATCGAGCCAGAGTTTAAGTTTGACACGAATATGATACTATGAACCTGTTTTTTGGGACTCTCTGTCGGCTCGATGCATAGACATCCCTTGGTCGATTAATCGACCCTAAAAAATTGGCTTAGGAGACCTCCGCACGACGGGTCTATTTAAAGTGACTCAAACACTTCGGGGAAGAGGAGATTAGAATTAGAGTTTTTTTTAGAGAGTTTTAGTTTTTAGTGTTCTTAGTTTTTAGCCATTGTTTTTCATAGTTAGACCTAGAAATAGGGAAGTTTTATTATTTCTTTTTGAGAGCTTTGTTCCCTTTAATTTTTCGATCTCATTCCTTGGTTTATAATTTCGCTCAAAGTTTATTTCTACATTTATTTCGTTTCGAAGATCATCATGGTGTGGATCAACGTAATTTATTTTGAAGTTTGAGGTAATTTTAATTAATGTTATTTTCCGTTTTATTTATTTATGTCATTTACTTACAATATATGTGTGCTAAATTTATAGGGATGGGGATCTAATGATTCTATCGAGAGAGATGTACTTTTAATAATATAAATTTAGGATTAAAATATGAGATTTTATTTTATGGTTGTTGTGCTATCATGAATAGATGAAATCCCGCCACTAACCTAATCGCGTGTTAGAGTCATGCCCGGGATCTCAGATCTGTGACGGTAATTTTACCCAATCATTGTTATGGTCTTTTTGTTTTTATCGTGTGGATTTAATTACGATTATGTTCTGGGATCGAGTATGCCGAGTCATGCCCTGGATCTTGGTTCTGTAATGGTAATTTTATCTTAAATATCCCTAATCTGAATAAAGTGTGCCGAGCCATGCCCTTGATTTCAGATTTGTAAGTGGTATTCTTGTTAGAATTTTCACCCACTTTGGGGATGGTTTTTATTTGAACCTGAGATCATGTGTGTCTAGCCGTACCCTTGATCCCAGATCTATATATGAAAATCATTTAAGTCCTAATTGCAGGGATGCAACATGGAACCTATTAGGGTGTTGACCATTGATCTTCCATAAAAGATGTTTGTTACTAATTAAATATCTCATAATTTAATCCTTAGATTTATATTATAGGAAGAACGGACCAAAGATGGGAGGATTTAGTATCTTCATCTTTATCATCATCTTTACTTTTATTTGTGAATCATCAATTGAATTTTAGTTTGTAGTCATTAATTACCATCAATCACTTAAATCATAAAACTGGTAGAATACTGTTAGATCTTAATAGATTTCTAGAATTGCTTGTCTCTTTTAGGTATTTCAAAATTAATCCTCGTGGGAACGATCTCGCATTCGCACCCACTATATACAAACCGATTAACATCATTGCGAGTAAAACATTACATTAAAATATCACAACAAGTTTTTAGCGTTCTTGGATCAAATTGAGAAAATCTGAATTTTTGGTAGACAGTAAATTTTAGGAATTTTCGAGGATTAAAATAGTATTTCTGCTTAAAAAAAAAAAAAAAAAAAAAAAAAAAAAAAAAAAAAATTCGAAAATTTCAAATTTAAAAATTTTAATTTAAAAAAAAAAAAAAAAAAAAATTTAAAAAAAAAAAAAAAAAAAAAAAAAATCGAAAATTTCAAATTTAAAAATTTTAATTTAAAAAAAAAAAAAAATTTTAAAAAATTTAAAAAAAAAAAAAATTTCGAAAATTTCAAATTTAAAAATTTTAATTTAAAAATAATAATAATAATAATAATAATAATAATAATTTTTTGGAGTCGATGCATCGACTCCTATTGTCGATGCATCGATTTGGCCTCGATTGATCGAGTGTGACTCGATCAATCGATTTTTAGTAAAAAAAAAAAAATTGTTGAGGTTTTTCTGCCTGGAACCTCCACTCCTGGCATTATTTGCATGCACACTAGGTCTTGTAAAGAAAGAAAGTTAGAACCTTAAATTGAGATCAAACGTTTTCAAATCGTAAGGACGCTAGATCAAAGCAGAAATTTTTAAGTGAATCATCCACTGAAGTCAATATGACTGACAACATGAATGGGCAACTCGAACAAGAGGAAGAACCAACATTGAGAGAACTGTTTTCTCCGATAACTACAAATACCCCATCATGCATTGTATACCCCGCCACACCTGGTGGCCGGTTTGAAATTCGGACAAATGTCATCCAAATCCTTCCAATCTTTCATGGCATGGAGCGAGAAGATCCATACCAGCATGTTAAAGACTTCGTCGAAGTCTGCTCATCTGTTTACCAAAATTTCTGAAGAATTGTTAGATTGCGCTTATTTCCTTTCTCTATAAAGGATAAAGCAAAAGCATGGTTAAATTCTCTACCATCGGGATCCATAACCACCTGGGATCAGATGGTCAAAAAGTTTTTGTCAAAGTTCTTCCCTATGGCGAAGACGAATGTCCTTAGACGTGAAATCACGAATTTCACGCAAGAGGAAGATGAGAGATTATATGAAGCTTGGGATAGATTCATAGATCTCTTACTCAAATGCCCGCACCATGGATACTCAAAGTGGAGACTGGTCCAGTGTTTTTACAATGGACTAAATCAACCAAATAGACATCTGGTGGAGTCAATGAATGGCGGAGGATTCCTAAGCCTTAAAGAAACCGAATCTTATGCTTTCTTAGAAAAGCTAATGAGGATTCTCGACCGGGATTTCATAAAGACTCGGAACAAGCAAATAAAGCCCGTGATCAAGCCGGGAGTTCAACCAAGAAAGGAGGACTATATGTAGTAAAGGATTCCCCAGATCTGATGGCTAAACTTGATTTTCTCACTCAACAAGTGGAGGAATTGAAAGTAAAGAAGAATGTGCATATGGTCAATACACAACCTAAGCCATGTTCAATTTGTGCAAGTCCAATGCATATGGCAGATGATTGTCCTTCAATGCAGAACTATCATGAAGACACATCGGAACAGTTAGATGTTGTGAATAATTATAGGCAGAATCAAGGAAACGTTTTTCAATGAGAATAACCCAAATAGGAGATACCACCCAAATTTCTCATGGAAACAAGATAATCAAAGAATGCACCAGAAACAGGGACGAACTTTTATCCCCAACAAAATTTCAATCAAGGACCGCAGAGAACTACGGTCAAGGGCAATTTCAGCTGACAAGGGTTCAATAACCGAATCAATTTCAATACAATCAAAATCGGGTTGGCCCACGGCAAATGAACCAGAATTTTAGGTTTACACGACCAATGGGAGGTTATCAAAACCAACCACAACAAAATTTTGACATTTCCACCACGGATTTAACAACCCACAGGAAATCACCGCCAACGTCCTCATACACAAACCCCTTCTCGAGGATCGATGAAACTCATCCATTCTCACACGTCCTCAATCTCTAAAATAGAGACCCAAATTGGGCAATTGGCATCCTTTCTGTGAGAGAGAAAAGGTTCGCTTCAAGCCAACTGTTCCTAACCTAAGGGCCAAATGGTTGTTGAACAAACATCAACTTCAACACAAGAGGAGAATCAACAACAAATTCGGCGATCACAACGTTGAGATCCGGAAAGGTGTCGATAACAAAGTAGTGTTGCGAGGAGGAGGAAGAGTCGATGGAAAGAAGAAATCAAGAGAGAGAAATTGATGACAAAGTACAAGCAAAAGAAATATCAGATGACAAGAGTGAACAGAAGAAAAGTCTAGTTCCGAAAGCACCGTACCCGCAAAGATTGATGGCACCACTGAGAAATCGCGATGTGGAAGGAATATATGAGATTTTCAAGCAATTAAAAATTAATATTCCCTTTCTGGATGCCATCCGTCAAGTACCTGCTTATGCTAAATTTTTTAAGGAATTGGTCACAATCAAAAGAAAGACCAATATTCCGAAAAAGGCTTTCTTAGCCGAGCTGGTTAGTTCAGTGTTGCAAGCAAAGCTCCCAATCAAATACAAAGACCCAGGTTGTCCTACAATCTCGATCATTATCGGCGATAACCGTATTCATCAGGCCCTTTTGGACTTAGGAGCAAGTGTCAACTTGTTGCCTTATTCTGTGTATAAGGAGCTCG
The DNA here is from genome assembly GCA_021018995.1 of Chloranthus sessilifolius. NCBI lineage: Eukaryota > Viridiplantae > Streptophyta > Magnoliopsida > Chloranthales > Chloranthaceae > Chloranthus > Chloranthus sessilifolius. Next base: position 11,397,723 of record CM037587.1, on the reverse strand, counting down.
AATTGGGAGAACTTAAGACCACTGCGATGACCTTCGGTTAGTGACGGTCAGTAAAGATCCCTCGAGGAATTGTAGAAGATGTCCTCATCAAGGTGGATTCTTTCTACTTTCTCAGAGATTTTGTTGTTCTAGACATGAACCAACATCAAATTTGAAGAATAATATTCGGTGATTCTAGGAAGACCATTCTAGCAACCTCCAATCTTGATCAATTGTCGAAATGGGATCATGAATCATCATTGAGGAATATGACTGGAACTCAACATTTTAATATTGCCCATGGAGGATGACGAACATGCACAAGCATGCATACTCAATGAAATTGTAGAGGAAATATTTAATGCATCTGAATCTGACGATCCTCTAGCAGCTTGTCTTGCGCATTTTGGAGAAAATTTCGATGTGGATCACCTAATCCAAGAAGTAAATCACATGTTGGATTCCACACCACGTCTGGGTGAAGAACAGGAAATAGAGTGTGGAACTCAAATGGAATTAATCAAGGAAAAGCCGAAAGAGGAGGAGAAAGTGTCCTTAGAACTTAAACCTCTTCCGGAAAATCTCAAGTATGCCTACCTGGGGGAGAATGAAACTCAACCTGTTATCATATCATCAACACTGGATGCGAATCAGCAAGGCCAACTCATGAATGTACTCAAAGAGCACAAAAGTGCCCTCGGTTGGTCGATAAAAGATATCAAAGGCATTAGTCCGACGGTGTGTATGCAGAATCCATTTGGAAGACAATGCTAAGCCTTCTAGGGAACCACAGAGTGAACCTGTAATACAAGATGTGGTCCAAATGAGGTAATCAAACTTTAGATGGAATCATATACCCCATCTCGGACAAGAATGGGTCATTGACCCCACAAGTGGTCCCTAAGAAATCGGGAATCAGTGGTTAAGAATGAAGAAAACATCTTGGTCCCTACAAAAACTCAAGCAGGGTGGAGAGTGTGCATTGATTATCGGAAGTTAAATTTGATGACGAAAAGATCACTTTCCACTTAGTTTATCGATCGAGATGTTAGAAAGATTGGCCGGGCATGAGTACTATTGCTTTCTCGATGGCTATTAAGGGTATAACCAAATAGTCATTGCGGAGGATCGGGAAGACCACTTTCACATGTCCTTTTGGTACTTTCTCTTACCGCGAATGCCGTTTGGGCTTTGTAATGCATGACTACATTCCAAAGATGTATCTTTGAGTATTTTTCGGATATGGTCGGCGATTCTTGGAAGTCTTCATGGGCGACTTCTCGATACATGGAAACGATTTTGTTGGTTGAATCATTTGTCGCTAGTGCTTGCGATGCGATGAGAGAAGAATCTTGTTCTTAACTGGGAGAAATGTCATTTCATGGTTAAAGATGGCATTGTTTTGGGACATATCATATCGTCCCAGGGTATTGAGGTCGATAAGGCTAAAGTTGATTTACTTGGCGCCCTACCACCACCGAGGCGATTAAGAAATCGGATCTTTTACAGGGCCATATTTGGTTTTACGAGCGTTTATTAAAGATTTCGAAGATATACGACCGCTCTGCTTACTTTCCAAAGATGTCCCATTCATTTTTGATGATAAATGTTCGGGCCTTTGAAACCATTAAGGCCGAATTAATAAAAGCTCCAATAATTCAATCTCCGAACTGGGCCTTCCCGTTCGAAATTATGTGCGACGCCTCTGATTATGCAATTGGAGCTGTTTTGGGGCAACGAATAGAAAAATTACCGCATGTAATCTACTATGCGAGTCGCACTCTCAACGATGCCCAGTTAAACTACTCGACCACTGAAAAGGAACTTTTGGCGGTAGTTTTCGCGTTGGATAAATTTCGATCCTATTTATTAGGATCTAAAGTTGTGGTATTCACAGATCACGCTGCGATATCTGTTCGCTAAGAAAGAGGCTAAGGCACGTTTAATTAGGTGGATCTTGTTGTTGCAAGAGTTCGATTTGGAGATCAAGGACAAGAAAGGTTCAGAAAATGTGGTGGCCGATCACTTGTCACGAATAATTATTGAGAAACCTGACGAGCCTGTTCCGATCTTGGAGCACTTCCGGATGAGCAGGTTGTTGAGTTGATTGCCCACCTTGGTATGCGGATCTTGTCAATTTCCTAGTCATCGAGAAATTACCTCACCATTGGTCAAAGAATGAGAAATCTATTTTCTTAGCTCGGGTGAAACACTATTTTTTCGAAGATCCGTACTTATTCAAATACTGTCCTGATCAAATCATACGACGATGTATTCCTGAATCTGAGCAACCACAAATCATCTCGTTCTGTCATGAGTTAGCTTGTGGAGGTCACTTTAGTTCCAAAAAGACTGCAGCTAAGATCTTTCAAAGTGGTTTTTACTGGCCGACGATATTTAAGGATTGCCATCAACATTGCAAATCCTGTCACAACTGTCAAATGCTAGGCCGAATCTCAAAGCGCAACATGATGCCGCTCAATCCAATTTTAGAAGTTGAGTTATTTGATGTTTGGGGGATCGATTTTATGGGTCCTTTCCCGAATTCGTTTGGAAATACGTTCATTCTTGTCGGCGTTGACTATGTTTCGAAATGGGTAGAGGCCGTGGCTTGTAAATCTAATGATCACAGAGTAGTGATCAAATTTCTCAAGGATCAAGTGTTTTCACGTTTTGGCATTCCAAAGGCGATAATCAGTGATGGTGGAAAGCACTTTTGCAATAAAGTGTTCACCCAATTAATGAAGAAATATGGTGTTACACACAAAGTTGCTACACCATACCACCCTCAGACAAGTGGCCAAGTTGAAGTCTCTAATCGGGAACTTAAGCGGATTTTAGAAAAGACAATCAATCCAAACCGTAAAGACTGGTCGTTAAAGCTGAATGACGCTCTATGGGCGTATAGAACTGCATTTAAAACTCCGATTGGCATGTCGCCGTATCGGTTGGTCTTTGGTAAAGGGTGTCACCTCCCAGTTGAATTGGAACATCGAGCATTTTGGGCCGTTAAGTCATTGAATTTCGATTTCCTGAAATCTGGTACCCAAAGGGGTCTCCAAATAAATGAATTAGAGGAACTCCGTCTTTGATGCATATGGTATGCTAAATCGTATAAGGACCGTATGAAACGGGTTCATGATCAATCTATTCTGCGAAAATCGTTCGTTGTTGGTCAACTAGTTCTACTCTACAATTCCCGACTTCATCTGTTTCGGAAACTAAAACCCGTGAGTGGTCCTTTCAAGATCCCTCGAATACCCCCCAATGGGGCAGTAGATATTATAAACCCGAAACACGGGAATGTTTTTCGAGTTAACGGTCAGCGATTGAAACCGTTCCTTGAGAATGCGATTGCGTTCTCTGACACTATTTCTTTGGGTGAGCCACTGGCTCACCACGGTAACAATTCCCAAGGTCGAGCTATCGACTTTAAACTAGCGCTCATTGGGAGGCAACCCAATTGTGTAGTTTTCGTTTGGTTTAGGATTTAGGATTTTTTAGTTTTTTTTCTTTCCTTTTTGTTTTGTTGTGTTTAGTTTGGATTGTTTTTTTTAATTCCCTCAATAGTGTAACCATATTCCCTTCAATATATTTTTTGTCATGTTCCAATTTGATACAAATATTCTCTGCACCTGATCTTTGTGTTGAGGTACTTTTTTTTTTCAAACAGGTTTGGGGGTGCGCTACTTCTTTCAGTCAATGAGGACATTGTCATCTTTAGGTTTGGGGGTATGATTAATTATTTTACGTCATTTATATGTTTTATCTGAAAAAAAAAAAAAAAAAAAAAAAAAAAATTATTTTTGAAGTCATCATGCACATTATTTTACGATTGTTTTCAAACTTTAGTTGATGATGCATGTGAATTTAATTTTGAGAATACTAGTGTCATATTTTGATTACTTGTATCTAAGATGATGAAGCTTAATGTGATATGTTGTGGATAATTTTGATATTCATGCCTAGAATTTTTACACTTATACCAAGCTAAGACTTAGAAGTCGATGAACTATTTTGAATGTTGAATCTTAGGTTCTCAGTGGAGACTAAACCCAGTGAGCTTTAGAGCTAATTTCCCGTCATTGATGAGTGAATATATAAACTCGGAGTTTTCTTTGAATACGACTTATTTTGCATAATCTCATACACTTCATTTTGACTTGTGACTTTGCATAAAATCAAATTCATATCATTATGTTAGAATGTACTGTATATCTACTCAAGACAAATAGGCAAAGTTACTATCTTTTAAGGACATGATTGAAGGCCATCTTTGGCTCGTTTGTGCTTAAAATGCCCCACCTCAAATAAATTTATCTTTCTAGTACCCCTTTGAGCCTATTGAAAATTTACCTTTATACATTCTTTGATAAGCCACGTTAACCATTAACCCTTCACCATTTCTGAAAATTCAGCTTTACCCTTCTTATTTCTGAGAAATTAGAACGAGGGATGAGTGAGCGAAAAGAGAGTGAGTGGAGAGATACTGAGTTGTGGTGTTTACTGAGAGTGTATGGCAAAAAATAAAAAGAAAAAGGGGAGAGAAAAAGAAAAAGAAAATTGTGAAAAATAATGAAAAATCTGAGGTGCTTCAAGAAAAGGAAATTCAAAAGAAAAAGTGAGTTGAGAAAAATAGAAAAAATTGAGAGAGAGTAGAAAAGAAAAGAAGAGAAATAGAAAAAATCAAAAAGTTGTTTCTTTTCCAATTTCTCAGAAACTTTGAATCCCAACTTCCAATTCTTTCTTACCCTTTCCTAAGCCCCATTACAACCCTAAAAAGACCTTCATGATCTGATCTTGCATTAGTAATGCCTTGTGGAGTAAATATGTGATACTTATGACACTTGATATGACATGCTTAGGATATACAAGTATCTTATGAGATTTATTTTTGTTCATTGATTGCATCGTGTTTCATTTATCATGTGAGACCTTTTTATTTGCTTTGTATTGACCTCTCACATATGTGCGAAAACTTATCCACTATCGGTGTCTTTATATTTTGAGAGTATACCTAAAGTGAGGATTGAGTCAAAACAACAGATCCAACGGTTTTCTGTTTGAACTAGTTCTGAGATGAATGAATTTTGGTTTGGTTATGCACACACTTCACGTTTAGGCATGAATGGATGAGCTATCTAACGATTTGAGCATTAGACTAATTTGAATGGATATTAGTATGATTAGTATAACATTGTTATTTAAAATTGAGGATTCACATGTTGAATTGATTAATAATTTTTATTTTTGAATGGTATATATGTTATCAAAATCATGTTTTGAAAACTCAATTTTATCGATGATTTCAAAAATATATTGAAGTTTGTGGGTAACTTCACTGTAAACCCTCAGGAGACACAACTCCTCCACTAGGATCACCTAGGGGTTTAAAGGCTTGTTGCACATGCTAAGTGCAATCGTGTTCCCTACGAAAGTGGCATTTATTTTCTTTAGTTTGCTTTGCTCGAGGACTAGTAAAGTGTAGGTTTGGGGGTATGATGAGTACTGAAAAATGAGGATATTTAGCCCCTAAATACCTATATTTAGCTATCCGATGAAGGCTATCTGATGAGATTGATTAGATTTGAAGTGTTTCAGGTAAATACAAGCCAAGTATAGAAAGCGATCAAAATTGAATATAATGCCAAAACACTGCAACTTCGGGTAATCAAGAACTTGGTGCGACTTGCGGCTAAATTTGGACCTTCAATACGGCCGAATTACGAAATTGTCAAAACATGAAAGTTGTAGATCTTTTCGTCAGCTTTTCAACGGCATAAGAATCGTCTCCATCCGAGTTCGGGATAGAAAGTTATGGCCAAAATACCGAAGCAGTGTCTGAACCAAGAAGAAGTGCTGAATTTCACGGATTTCTGGGGTCGATTAATCGAGCCAGAGTTTAAGTTTGACACGAATATGATACTATGAACCTGTTTTTTGGGACTCTCTGTCGGCTCGATGCATAGACATCCCTTGGTCGATTAATCGACCCTAAAAAATTGGCTTAGGAGACCTCCGCACGACGGGTCTATTTAAAGTGACTCAAACACTTCGGGGAAGAGGAGATTAGAATTAGAGTTTTTTTTAGAGAGTTTTAGTTTTTAGTGTTCTTAGTTTTTAGCCATTGTTTTTCATAGTTAGACCTAGAAATAGGGAAGTTTTATTATTTCTTTTTGAGAGCTTTGTTCCCTTTAATTTTTCAGTACTCATTCCTTCAGTTTATAATTTCTGTTCAAAGTTTATTTCTACATTTATTTCGTTTCTGAAGATCATCATCCGTGTGGATCAACGTAATTTATTTTGAAGTTTGAGGTAATTTTAATTAATGTTATTTTCCCGTCTTTATTTATTTATGTCATTTACTTACAATATGTGTGGCTAAATTTATAGGGATGGGGATCTAATGATTCCCATCCGAGGGATGTACTTTTAATAATATAAATTTAGGATTAAAATATGAGATTTTACTTTATGGTTGTTGTGCTATCATGAATGGATGAAATCCCCGCCACTAACCGGGATCGCGTGTGCCGAGTCATGCCCGGGATCTCAGATCTGTGACGGTAATTTTACCCAATCATTGTTATGGTCTTTTTATGTTTATCGTGTGGATTTAATTACGATTATGTTCTGGGATCGAGTGTGCCGAGCCATGCCCTGGATCTTGGTTCTGTAATGGTAATTTTATCTTAAATATCCCTAATCTGAATAAAGTGTGCCGAGCCATGCCCTTGATTTCAGATTTGTAAGTGGTATTCTTGTTGGAATTTTCACCCACTTTGGGGATGGTTTTTATTTGAACCTGAGATCATGTGTGTCTAGCCGTACCCTTGATCCCAGATCTATATATGAAAATCATCTAAGTCCTAATTGCAGGGATGCAACATGGAACCTATTAGGGTGTTGACCATTGATCTTTCATAAAAGATGTTTGTTACTAATGAAATATCTCATAATTTAATCCTTAGATTTATATTATAGGAAGAACGGACCAAAGATGGGAGGATTTAGTATCTTCATCTTTATCTTCATCTTCACTTTTATTTGTGAATCATCAATTGAATTTTAGTTTGTAGTCATTAATTACCATCAACCACTTAAATCATAAAACTGGTAGAATACTATTAGATCTTCATAGATTTCTAGAATTGCTTGTCTCTTTTAGGTATTTCAAAATTAATCCTCGTGGGAACGATCTCGTACTCCGCACCCACTATATACAAACCGATTCGTGCACTTGCGAGTAAAACATTACATTAAAAATATCACAACATTATTACCCAATGCAATTATAGGTACGGTTCGACCTGATACTCAACTCGCCTGAGCCGAATATTTTTAAGCTTGATCGATCTGGTTGGGTTGGGCATGAGGTATCCCAACCAAAGGTCAAAGATTGACTTTAAGGTCAAACTTTGATTTTTAATTAAAATTTTACTTTTTATTAAAATGACTCCTACAATTTGATAGCAAAAAAATTTATGTTGATCTATAATGTGATACTAGAATCTCAATTTTATTAGTCAATAGTTTGACCTTTAGTCAAACTTTGACTTTTGATCACTTTTGGTCAAACTTTAACTTTTACACAAAAATATATTTTTAGTCAAACTCGAAACCTGCTTATAGATAGAGTTTTTTATTACATAAATTTATACCGTATCAGTGCAATTTTTCCTTACTCAAAGTTTAACTTATTGTCAAAGTTTGATTTTTTGTAAAAAGTTATAAATTTTAATTAGTGGATTATAATAATTAAAAATATCTCTCATTATTTAATTTGTAACTTTAAAATACATTGCCTTATTTTTAGTGGTCAAAGTTTGACCTTTACACAAAAGTCAAATTTTGACTTTTACACAAAATTTATTTTTAGTCAAACTCGAAACCTGTTTATAGATAGAATCTACTACTACATAAATTTATACCGTATCAATGCAAAATTTTCTTCGTCAAAGTTTGGCTTCTTGTCAAAGTTTGGTTTTCTATAAAAAGTTATAAATTTTAATTTGTGGAATAATATAATTAAAAATATTTATTATTGTTTAATTTTTAACTTTAAAATATATTGCCTTATTTTTATTGGTCAAACTTCAACTTTTACACAAAATTTATTTTTAGTCAAACTCAAAACCTACTTATAGATAGATTCTACTACTATATAAATTTATATTGTATCAGTGCAATTTTTCCTTGGTCAAAGTTTGACTTTTTTCGAAGTTCGATTTTTTTATAAAAAGTTATAAATTTTAATTAGCGGAATATTATAATTAAAAATATCTATTATTGTTTAATTTATAACTTTAAAATGCATTGTCTCATTTTCATTGATCAAAGTTTGACTTTTAGTCAAAATTTGACTTTTGTCCAAATTTGAGAAGTGCTTCTTGATAATAGATAATGCTTATTATTGTTTGTATTTTGGTAGTGAAATTTTTTATCTGTGATCAAAGTTTGATATTTGGTCAAACTTTAATTTTTTAACACAATTTTTATTCCACCTATGTAATTATACTTCCATGTTATCAAACAAGAGAAATCAATTTTCAATGAAAGGAAAACCGACCCTAAGCTAAATATATATAAATTCGAAAATAGATCAGTTATGTTTCGGTTCATGGGGTAGGGAGTTCAGTTAATCGAACTCAAAACATTTCGGTTATGGTTCGATTTTAGGTAAACCGACACTGAAATCGAAATTTTCAGTTTCGATTTTGGTTAGGCTCATCGAACTTCCACTCCTACATAGAATGAAGGAAATCAATGAAATATAAAATATTTTTATAAAAAAAAAATAGCCAAATGAAGTATCTATAAGTCCTTGGGTCAAATCCTAATACAATGCTTATACATCCAAACAAGAGATTTGCAAATCCAAATATTTCAAATTTTGAATTTGAAACACCTAGATTTGAAAAGCTTGGATTTAAAATTCTTAAATGTAAATGCTTGTTCCCAAACGCACCCTTAACAAATTTGCAATTTATCGTGCCAGAATCCAGAAAAAGGAGAATTTAATCTAAGGTTTAAATTGAAAATTTTTAATTTACATGTCAGAATCAGTAAAAATAGTAGCTTTGGACAAATGAATTGGACAAAAAGTAAAATTAATTTTTAGAATGATAGATCAAAAAGTTTAATATAATGCAAGAATAGGTACAAAATATAATCATCAAGTTAGGTCTCTTCATTCTCATCTATTAGAGTAATAAACAGGTGGATTTATATAGACAAAAAAACAAAATATATAGGGAAAAAAAGAGAGAAAACAATCGATTTAAGTTACTTGATTTCAATCATTTAAAACTATTAAAATTAACTAAAAAAAACCTACACGAGACTGTTTTATTACCTTAGATTTTTTAGGTTTCTTCAATTTTTCTTATGTGAGTAAAAACGCGGAGAGATATCGTTTGGGTTTCTACGAGCTTTTAAAACCCTCTAGGGTTTTGGTAATGTAGCAAATGATGATGGTATTAAATACGCGGGCTATGTGCTACACGGGTCTATCAGGTCAACAATTTGGAGCCACGTTGGGATTTCATATGACTAGGTTGTAAATAGGTTGGGTCGGACAAAATTTTAGCTGCTCAACCCGTCCCGACAGTTGACCTAGCCAACCCAACCCGACAGTGCACCTAAGCAACCCAACCATGGTTCAAAATTTCAGCCAAAATGTTTCGGTTTCGGTCCCCACCGAAACCGAAGCGATAACTATAATTTTTGGGTTTTTTTAATGGTGTTGAAGTTTTCGGGCTGCAATTCAAACTTTCGGCTGAAATTTTGGTTCAAACTTTTGGTTTCGATCCCCACTGAAACTGAAACAAAAACTGAAATTTTGATTCTTGAACCCAACTTGACTCATTTTTCTTCCCAATCTTCGTCATAATGGATCTCTAGATCATCCTACCATCAGACAATCACTTTTTTATTACACGCGGCACACATCTCAAAATGTGATCCCAAAAACATGCTTGAGTGTAATGTGTGTCGTATGATTTTCGAGTCACTTTTTTTGGGATGTGTGTTATGTGTAATAAAAAATCGATCGTTTGATAATAACCGCATGATCTTTAGATTTATTGAGCAAAAGATGCGGACAAAAAATATCACCATCGTCTCTTTTAAAGGCAGCCTTTTGCGGTGAGTATGATGGCACCCTATATCATGTGTACCAAATTTTGTGTAAACTGATCGACCTTTGAATCGACTTGACCTTGATGCTTCATACCAGACCTGACCCACTAGGTCATAAGCCCAACTCGATTAAAAATTAGGTCAGGTATCAGGTCAACCAGACCAATTAACGACCTTAGATTTGAGGAGTTGCTATTAGGCACTGACTGCAAGTGTCAGCCTTAGCACACATGACATCTGATTTCATTAAAGTGTTTCACGTGATTTGAAGATAGTAATAAAAAATTATAATATCTAAAATATTTAGATGAAAAAATATTGTTATAATAAGATTAATGTGATTTATTATGGTCCAAAGCTTTTAAAATTAATGGCTACCATCTATATGTTCAAAATAGCTTTAGCTGCCTTTTTAGGCAGAGACCTGGTACATCAAACAACTAAACACTCTGAAAATTCAAGTAGGCTAATTTTAGTTAATTACTGTTAAAATTATTTTGGAGGATCTATTCATTTGGAAAATGTTTGACCATTTTGAATCAATATATAAAAATGTTACTTTTCTACGGTGATTTCTAAATCACATGTCCTGTGAACCAAGTCAATTGCACATTGTGGTTTGCTCTTATATAGTGCGGAAGCCTACTCCTCGCAAGAGCAGATAATAGGCGGAGGGCAGCTTTATCACTTAAAATAGCTCTTCTCATTAGCAATTGGGTGAAGAACATTAATATCAAGCCAAGAAATGATTTTCCCCGGAGCCAATGAGCGAAAGAGCGCCCCAAAGATGTAGCCCCATTGTTTTTGGGAATCTATATTCGTGTCCACTTATTTACTAAAAGCGCATCAATGAAAGTGGACGCTAACGCCCAACACACGGCCAGACATGAGAATTTTCAGTAAATAGATGGGTGCAAATAAAGTTCCCTTGTGTTCTTCTCCATATGGGCGAAGAGAAAAGTGGTGTGCTCATAGCAGCACTCTAGACCTATATCTGAAACGACAGATAAAGCCCTTCTCCTCACTTCAAAGCTAGTGAAGCTCCTCTAAAGGCTCTAATGGCTGCCTCTGTAGAAACAAAGAAAAGGATCATGAAGCCCATTCTCATCACGAATTCAACCTTCTCTGATTACACAAAATAGGCACAAAACCCTCAAATTCTAAGGGAATTAATACTCAAAATAATTTAATTTTATTTTTCATTGTTCTTAATTAGTCTTTCTTCTTGAGAAACTTTTCAAACTAGGCATGAATCATGGCCCCCACTTAGTTAAACTCAAGAATCTCAAACGGGTTTCTTCAAAAATGTCAGATAAACAGCTTACATCATTAAAAACCCTATTCATTGAAGGTAAAAATCAATCAAAAGAAGATCTTTTTCAGTTCTCTGGATGTTTTTCTTGTTCTATAATCATCTCTACTCAAATGGTTCCTTCTAAAACTATAGAAAAGCACTTTATTTAAGGTGTAACAAAAAACCATTTATTTAGTGATTTATATTTGCTTCTCTGGATCAAGTCTCATCGAAGTAGCCACAATAGCCATGACCCGTTTGAGGAAACTCATAAATCCATCTTTTCTCAAATGGGCATCTTCCAAACTATCAGAAAAACACCTTAAATCATCAAAAAACTCATTTTTTCACACTAGTGGAACTCTTCACAGTGCAGAAACCCCATTTTTACACATCACTAGGCCTCTTTGTACTGCAAAACAAAAACCCGAATCTCGATGCGTAAATCTACCCACCCCTACTAGCAGACCTAAAGCCCAAACTGCCCTGTTGGACTACCTATACTCCACAAGAAGCTTGTCGTTCACCGACGCCGAATACATGAGCAGGAATTCCCCGCTTTTCGTTGCGAAACTTCTTACGAAAATGAAAAGCAAGCAAGGAATGAGAAATTCATTGACGAAGTTCCTTCGCTACCATCCCATTAACGAATTTGAGCCTTTTTTTGAGAGCTTGGGTTTGAAACCGTTTGAGTATTCTCCGTTTCTCCTGCGAGATTTGATGTTTCTTAATGAGGACGATTTATTGCTTGAGAATTTTCATGTTCTATGTAATTACGGAATTGCTCGCGGCAAGATAGGAAAGGTGTACAAGGAAGCAAAGGACGTATTTGGGTATGACTATGGGTTGATGGATCGGCTGGGTTTGAGAAAAACTAGTGTAATTAAGCTTGTTGCTTCTAGTCCTCTTTTGATTGGGAACACTAACGGGGATTTTGTTAAGTTATTACAGGAGTTGAAGGGTTTGGGGTTCGAATGTGATTGGATTGGGTGGTGTTTGTCAGAAAAGAATTCCTATAATTGGTCCAAAATGCTTGAATTGCTGCAATTTTTGAGAGAAAAATGGTGCAGTGAGGAAGAACTACATAGATTTCTGAGTAAGAATCCCGGGTTTTTATTAGAGAGTTCAGGGAAGGAGACGGTTTTGCTGATCGGGCTTTTGTTGAAATTGGGTCTCGCTACGAGTGAAATTGTGAGCTTGTTTTTGGAGTTACCTCAAATTCAAGTTGGTAATTTTGTGAAAAATTTGCACTACAGTTTGATGTTTCTTGTTGAGATCGAAATGCTGGCCAAAGACATCGGAACGATCTTGCGAGCCCACCTGAAAGTTTTGGGATTGTGCTATTTGAAGAAAGCAAACACTTTGCTTTCGGAATTGAACGTTGGGAAGAAGCGCTTGTGTGGGATTATAAAGGACGATCCGAATCAGTTGGCAAATTGATTTCTTGGATCTAAACTCGCAGCTTTGCCGAGCTCTGTCAAGGACCAAACATCGCTCAGACAGAAGACCGTGTTCTTGTCAAATTTGGGTTTTGTTGAGAACTCGGACGAGATGAAGAAAGCAATTAAGGCGTTTCGAGGAAAAGGCACCGAGCTTCAGGAGAGATTTGATTGTTTTGTGAAAGCCGGGTTTGACCGGGACGATGTTTCAAAAATGATCAAAGTAGCTCCACAAATTCTTAACGAAAAGTAGGAGGTGATTGAGAAGAAGCTTGATTTTCTGGTAGACAATTTGGGATATCCCTTAGATTCATTATTGGCATTCCCTGCATATATTTCTTACACAACTGAGAGGAGCAAACTTAGGTTTTCAATATACAATTTTCTTGTGGGCGAAGGGCTAGCAAGTCCCATGTTGGCGTTGAGTACTGTTCTTGCATGTTCCAATAATGTGTTTATAAAAACCTTTGTAAATCGTCATCTGAAAGGTCCCGAACTTTGGGAGAAGTCCAAGAAAGCACTATTATCTTCATGATAAACCAAATTTACTAGCTTAATCAAAATTTGGTATTTTCTTTCGATGGGTTTAGTTGAGCTAATTATTGCCTTGTTGATTTTGATTTACCTGTTAACTTATTAAGGTATATATATATACCGGTTTCGTTCTCCATGGGAGGATGCACAAGCTTTCTCCAAGATGTCGTGGAGCTCCACGTGGCACCCAAAGGGGGCGGCGCGTTAGATCAACTTTTAAAAAAAATCAAATTTTTTTATGGCTTCTGTCAAAGTTTGACTGATTTCAATGGTTCAAAGTTCAAAGCTCAAAAAAGACATGGTGGAGACAAGTTTTTGATTTTTTTTTAAAATATGATCTAAGCAATGCACCCGCACTCTATGTCATCAATTTGGTGTCATGCTGCCAATTGGTGGTTTTCCCTAATCTTGGAGGGCGCTAGAGAGTCCTCCAATGGTTGATGGAGGCCTTTTCCACACACACACACACACACACATATATATAATTGGGAAATTTACACTTTCGGCCCTATATGTTTGCGTATTTGCAGAAACGGCCCTATAGTTTCAATCCTTGCATAAATGGCCAACTCCAAGCCTAGCCGCGTGCACGTCAGATATCTATATATATGCTTCTCTATGCAAGCATTGAATCTAGAATTTTTGTATCATTTTTTAACAATTTTTATCTCTCTTTGAAAGCGATTTCGAGATTCCACTAAAGGTCGTATAACATAGAGAATACAACAGGCTAGGTAAGATATCGAGTACAATATCTTTTAAGTTATTGTTTTCCCAATTTCTCAAAACATTGTAGGTAGTCCAAGATATATAAGTTATCGGTCGATAACTTACAAGAGGTTTTTTTTTTTAGTTTTTGGATTATGGTTTACGTTAAAAGTCCATCCATCGGCTATATATCTTAGGATATCGGCCCGATATCTTAGGATATCGAGCGATAACCTATGATTGACAAAAACTCTAAAGTTTTCATTCCTTTAATTTTTTAATAATATTTTTAAACAATTGTAGCGCTAAGTCAAGTATAACTCTTTATAAACAACTAATTTTAATTTTAATTTTGTAAATATTGTAGGTTGAAATGGATGTTCCCCTTCTTTGCCATTTTGATTTCGTACGCGTGAGAGATAATACTTACAACGGCGGACATCGGAGGATTGTTACTGTCACGGAGAATATATCATTTGATGAGTTTATAGAGAAAATGTACAAAGTCAGTCGGACACGGGGAAGAACATTCTATTACACTTCTTTGTTTCATTACGCATAGGGAATGAGCTTGTATTTGCCGAATTGTCTGACTCTGATGATCTTACAAACTTATTTAGAGCATATCGTATCGGTGATGGTGTTATAAATATTTATATCGAAAAATCATTAGTCACTACTGTAGCAGAAATTTTGCCGTCTTTAGAAACATTTCAACCGTTTAAGGAAACAAACAAAGATGGTCATGGTGTGGGAACAGAACATTTGATTGAAAATCAAGGAATACGGTATGAAGAGGAGAACATTGTTGCAATAATGGCGATGATAGAAATATAAATATAGGATTTCGCCCCTACAGTAAACTTTCAGAGCAACCCTATTCAGACATTCCGATGAGTGAAGGCGATAAAGATCAAAGATATTCTCATCAAATGAATCCGATGCATTATACATCTCAGTTCAACTTCGATTCGGTAAATCAGTGGGAAACATTTTTAGTCGGCCTTAGTCCATATCAATGGCCTTCCGAACAAATAGCTTCGGAGCGGACGATCATTGAGCCTTCAACAGGACAGCCTCTCATACATCAGACATTCGCGCATCGGCTAACATCAATCCAAACAATTGCACATCAACCAAGCGTACATCGAGCTCAATCCCAATCACGTAATAACCATCCGATCGATGGCGGTGATAGTGATCTGAAAATAATGAAGCCCGCAGTCTCCCACTTGGCGTGTTTATACTAATAGGGGAATTGATCAACCTCACGGTGGGCGAAGACTATCGACAATGACTCGGAAGGGAGTATATGGATTGAACGATGAGGAAGCGTATGAAGGGAGCGATTACCATTGGTGAGCGTTTAGAAATAAGAAATCATTTCAAAAGTTCTTAAAGAATTTGCGATGACAAATAATTTTGATTAAACCAATAAAACCAGTCCTCTTGAGGCTGCGGTGTGTTGTGTTGAAGTAGGATGTGCTTGGCGAATACATGCATCGAAATTAGTAGGCGTAGACACGTTTGCTGTGAAAACTTTCCACCCGGAACACATGTGCGGAATGCCAGCTTTTGGAAGCGGACATTGCCAATGTACGACATTGTGGATAGCTTCATTAGTTAGAGATAAACTATTAAAGGGTTTTGACGAGACTCCTGCTTCAATAATTTTTTATATTGAAAAAAAATACGGTATAACAGTAGGTTACTGGAAAGCATGGAGAGGAAAAGAAATGGCGTTGAATGACATCCGAGGTAGCTAGAAGGAGCAATTTAAGATGTTACCGTCATATGTTGCCAAATTCTGGGTCGATCAGACATCTCTGAGACGAATTGTGTCTCGAGCCTGATAATGCATTTCAGAGATTCTTCGTGGCATTCGGACCTTGCATTCGAAGCTTTCGTAATACTTTACGAAGAATAATTGCGGTAGATGGAACGCATTTGTGTGGACGATATAAGGGAGTGTTGTTAATAGCTACGGGGATAGACGGGAATAGACATTTATTTCCTATAGCGTTGTCGAAAAAATGAAGACCATTGGACATGGTTTCTTGATCTATTAGGGAGACGTGTAATCGGTGAATTTGAAGAACAGTTTGTTTTGATATCAGACAGACAGAAAGGTTTGATGGAAGCAGTGGAAAAAGTTTTTCCTAATGCCTTTCTGACTCTTGTATCGACACACGGCTCTAAATCTGTTTGATAAATATAAGGATACAATCTTACGGGTTCTTTGCTGTGCATTTTCGAAGCAAAATTTAAAAGAATTATCTGAAAAATAAAAGACGACCAGGAATGTACAAAATGGATTAAAAATTGGTGATCATTTCAGGCACGCTTATTTCAAGGGAGGCGTTATGATATGTTGACAACTAATATATGAAAGCATAAATAGTGTCTTGAAAATAGCGGGGAGGAACCGATTGTGAGCATGTTAGAAACTATTCGCACAAAAGTAGCGAATTTTATCTTTCGCTGCCGAGGAAGGAAATAAAATGACACATGTGTTAACACCGATGGCGTAAAAAACACATAAAAGGAAATTTAGGATGGGCGTCGAAAAACGTCATACCATATGGTCGGTGATATATTTCAAGTTAAGCGTGGTGATTACACTCACGATGTCGATCTAGAATCGCGAACATGTACATGTAGACGTTGGGCTATTCTTGGATTACCATGTTCACATCATCGATCGCGTGCATTATCGCATCAAAAGCAGAAAGAGAGATCCCCAATTTTATGAACACCGGTTTACCGGTGACTTATTTAGAAACTTATAAAGAACACTTTGTCCCGACCGTTGACAAGCGCCAATGGACTTCGAAATAAAAGACATTCAAGTTTTGCCTCCCCACAAAATCGTCAAGCGGCCGTCCAGAAGAAGAGGAGAACAAGATCTAAAGGGAAGTTCGACAATGTACAATGTAAAATTGTAAATACGGTCATAATAAATCGCTCGTATAAATTTGTTAATATTTGAAATTAACTTATATTACATCAAAGGTTGAGATTGAAAACAGATTTAGATTAGATTAGACCTAGTGGCAATCGAGCTTCCAAATGATCTCATTATAGAAGAGTATTTTTTTTTTTTCTCTTTTTCTTTCCTTCAATATAAACAGATTAAACCTCAATAAAAGAGCGATCAACATCTACCAATTAATTAATATATTTTTTTGGAATTATGATTAAACTATATTGTTGTGCTTCTTAATAAATCATTCATTCATTCAAACAGGATTTGAAGTTGTCAAATTTTCCCCTAATCTACTAGTGATTGGCATAAAGCCAAACCAAAGATATCAGGCTTCACAATTCAGAAAGGTATATCTTAAATCATCGGCCGATATTTTAAATCATCGGCCGATATCTTAAATCATCGGCCGATGATTTAAATTATCGGTCGATATTTTAAAATATCGGCCGATGATTTAAAATACCGGCCGATGATTTAAAATATCGTCCGATAACTTAAAATATCGGACGATGATTTAAGATATCGGCCGATAATTTAAATCATCGGCCGATGATTTAAGCTATCGTCCGATTACTTAAAATATCGTTCGATTACTTAAGATATCGGCCGATGACTTAAATTATCGGCCGATGATTTAAGATATCGGACGATGATTTAAGATATCGGCCGATGATATAAGTCATCGGCCTATTGGAATTGCTTCAAGAGAGGAAGGCTCCATTGATAAATCAGGCAAGGTGATACAAATAAGATAAATTGATAACAATGAAAATGAAAATTATACAAGTTAATAAAAATTAATAAAATTAAATAATTTACAATTTCATCAAAAAATATCTTTACAAAACACTAAAATTTTTTACAGATATTAACTCTTCTTCCCAAACGTGCACATTCGATGTCCGATTTCGGCTCTAAATTGTTGCATATGTTTATCGTCGAAATCAATAGGCCACTGTTGGGAGAAGTATTCTATATACTTCAAAACGTATACACCGCAATCCCAACCGTTTTGTTGGATCGGGAGAACGACACTGTTGAACGCCGATACCTTCCACTGTTGATCGAAAGCTGACTTCAAACCGATAGTGTAAAGAAGGCGCGGAAGGTGATTCAATAGACATTCTTTATGCGCTTCAAACCTTTTTGAGCACTCTCATTCGGATCAATTAACTTAATTTCTCGATCAACTAATGAAATTATAGCCAACGCCCAATGACTATGTTTTTGGCTATGCATCGGAAGATAAATCTACACATAAACGGAACCGAAATTTTAAATAATAAATTTTATTTAAAAGCCGTTAACGTTAAATAAAGCGAAGTTTAGTATTCAAAAACGTACCGTTCCACAGTCGATCGCGTGAATTCCGCGGATATTATTTGTCAATAGTGGTTCCATCGGCTTTGAATTGTTACGAACATTCCATTCGTCACAATAGGCCTGCCACCTATCGAGGTCGAGACAAATATACCTTCATTATCGATATATTTTTCAAATTTTTCTAAATACGCCATAAACAAGGTCTGAAACAGGATAATGTAGTAAGTAAATAAATTAGAAGAAGTTAATCAAGAGTCGTGATTGAAAAGACAAATAAAAGAAACAAACGAGCTTCCAATAAATATTTAAACCTTACCAGGGCAGACGCAGAAGCGAACCAGCTTTTTTCGGCATTGGCCGTAAACATTGAATCGTTTATAACTTCAAGGACTCTCGATGACTTCATTGTTGTCGAGCCACGGCGTCCTTTGAGAACCTTCAAAAGAGCAACTGTGATCTCAACACCGCTGATAGTATTGACGATCACATTGTCCTCGTTCTCCGGCCGATTCCAAAAACTAAGCATATACTTTTGCTCCATTGATATTGCCCCATCCTCCTTCTCCTCTACAACCAATCTTGGTTTTTTTATTAATGCTTTAGTGGTCGGAGACTTTCTCTTCTTACCAGCACGCAAGTCATAACCTTCGGCTTCATTTTTTGTAGATGATAGTTTCACTATAATTGTTTTTAGTGATGCCGGTTGTGACTCACGAGAAGGCTGCGTAAGAGGAGCACCATCATCACCCACATCAACCAAGGGTTGTTTAGTAGGCTGAGGAGCAGTAGGTTTTGGGGCAGCGGGTTTAATGACAGTAGATTTATTTGTAAGTTGAGGAGCGGCGGGTTTTGGGGCAGTTGATTGTTGTCTAGGTGGATGAGCAGAGGGTTTTGGGGCACTTGACTGATGTCTTGGTTGAGGAGCAGTTGGTTTTGGGGCACTGGACTGATGGCTTTGTTGAGGAGCAGTGGGTTTTGGGGCAGTAGACTGATGGATTTGTTGATGAGTGGTGGGTTGAGAGATAGTTGATTGAGGGTAAGTGGGTGAAGGAACGAAGGTGTCAAAGAGCACAGAGGTTAAAATATTATTCTGCATAATTGCAAAAAAATATATATTACAAAAAATAAAAAATAAAAAAAAACTGCATTATCGACCGAAAATTTAACTAATCGGTCGATAATTTAAATAGTCGATCGATATGTACATTATCGATCGATAATTTAAGTTATCGATCGATAATTTACATTATCGACCGATAATTTAAATAGTCGGTCGAATTATCGATCGATAATTTAAATTATCGACCGATAATGTAACTTATCGTCCGGTAATGTACATTATCGATCGACTATTTAAATTATCGGTCGATAATGTACATCGTCGGACGATAAGTTCCATCTTCGGACGACAAGCTAATTTTGTATTAAGTTGTAAAGAAATGATTTTGTTCTAAATTTGAAAAGTCTTGGTTTGATACCTTTCTTAAATGAGAGATGACCGCATCAAGATCCTTCCGTATTGCTTTATTTTCTTCTTGTAAGGCCTTCTTATCTCTGCCTAGTTGTTCAATGGTGAGTGCTTGCCTCTTTGCGGCGTAAATGCACGCCGGAATTCTTTTTTCATTTCTTTTACAGCCATGCGGAGCGTCTTGCATTCTTTTCTTAGCTCTGTTACTTCTTTGGTTAGGTGCGGTTGCCTAACTGGCTGCTCTCTTGTTGGCTCGGGCCTAATTTCTGGTTTGCCCTTTGGTTGACGTACAACGACTTCAAAATCATCGTTATCGTCGCTATAATCTTCGTCATCCTCATTGTCGTCATCTCGGCTAATCGGCTCTTCGGCTCTTTCTTCCGGATGTGTTGGATGACTTGGGATATCATCATATTCATCTATATTTTCTTCGGAGTAAGGCTCTTCTCTTTCTTCGGTCTCTTCCTTCTTATTTTCCATTTCTCTTCGAATCAAAAAGTATCGAACCCATTTATACTGTAATTCATGCTTCTCAACTTCAAGCTCTATAATCACTTTAGACTTAAGAAATTTTCTCAATATAAATTGGGATTACGACTGAATTTCAGGCCTTCCCATTTCATTAGCCTGGGAAATTGATCTTTGAGCTCAGTAAGAGCGGTGGCAACTCCAGGAAAGTGCTCAAACGCCCAAATCAGAAGGCGATAGTGCATCCATAGATATTGTATTGCCCTTTTACGACCTTCTACCATTTCCCTCACCACTGCTTTTGATATACTATCTAATAAATTATTGTAACTATCGTCCCACGGTAACTTGTTGAACTCTTCAATGTTATCTACTAATTCTAAGTACTGTATCTACTTCCGGTATGTGTAGGAGTAAAAAGAACATCTGAAAATAATAATGATAGTTTCAAAAATCATCGTTGGATAAATCAAGATCAATAATTTCTTCAATACGAGATCTTTTCACGGCTTCCCGAAAAGAATTTGTATCGAATAGTTGTTTCCTTTTACGGCAACCTTCTCGGAACTCAGTTCAAAGATGTTGAGGCCTAAAATCAAGGCTATATCGATCTGTTGTAGGAGTACATTGGTGTTCTTGACCTTGAAAATATTCTCTTCAACCCAAAAACTTAAAATAGCGTCAACCAAGTCTCCAACGAAACCTAATTTCTCATTCATCCTAAATAGATGACCGAATACTGAATCATCTAATATTTTCTTTCTCTCTTCGTTACAGTGCATGTAAAAATTCCTAACACCAACTCCAGAACATTTTTCGATGGGCTTTAGAGTCATGGTCATTTTCAATAACTTAGTAGGAACTGCAATATAAATAAAAAGCAATTAATAAATAAAAGAAGTGATTTTGAAAAAACTACTAATCCCCTAACCTACTGATAACTTACCGATAATCTAAATTATCGGTCGATAACTTAGATTATCGATCGATAACTTAGATTATCGGTCGATAATTTAAGTTATCGATTTGATAATTTGATTATATGACAATTTAGATTACTCAGAAGTTATCGGATTAGGTGGGAAACATTGGGGATGACTAAATGTGTTGAAATGTAAAAAAAATAAATTACCTGGAATTGTAATGTGACCTTTGTGACCTTTTACCGCTTTGTCGCCGCTAAGTCGCCGCTCTCTTGTTTTTTTCAGAAAAGTTAAACTTAAAAGTAACAGTAACTAATGAAATGTAAAAGTAGCTTTTATACTCTTTGTTAAAGGGCGGTGAAATTTATTTTTTTATATGATTTAAAATAGGTCCTTGCTGACGTGGAGCAGGCGGAGGCGGCTAAGCGTGGAGCTAGTCATTAATGCAACGGTTGAAACTATAGGGCCGTTTCTGCAAATACGCAAACATATAGGGCCGAAAGTGCAAATTTCCCTATATAATTGATTGAAAAGAGTCGAAATACTTACAAAAGAGCAGCAAGCAACTGATCAAAACACATAGCCTCACTCATCGGAGCCCGAAGCAAAGCCCGAAAACAGCCATGGATCTCTCCTCCAGCGGAAGGTATATATTGAATTTCTTATTTATATTCCATCTATATAAAAAAGTTATGCCTCTAATTTGATTTAAAAAAAAAATTGTTTAAATTTCTGTTATTAGGCATCGGATTCTGACGACTTACTTCTTCATGCTTAACCCTTTTTTATGGGTAAGCTGGGATTGAACCTGCGACCTGAAGGTTATTGTTATGCTAAATCAAATTTCAATGCTTTCTTTCTATGGTTTAGCTGAGCTAGTAAGTGCCTGGTTGATTTTAATTTACCTTTAACCTATTAAGATATATATATATATATATTGAATTCCCTATTTATATTCCATTTCTATAATAAAATTATGGCTCTAATTTGATATAAAAAAAAAAGAGAAAGAATTGTTTAAATTTCCATTATTAGTTCTGGCGACTTACTTCTTCATGCTTTGAACCTGCTATCTCAAGGTTATTGTTATGCTAAACCAAATTTATTAGCTTAATCAAAGTTCGATACTTTGTTCTATGGTTTATCTGAGCTAGTTATTGCCTGGTTGATTTTGATTTAGCTATTAACTTATTACGAAGATATTGAATTAGCTGTCTATATTTCTGTAATTGGGTACCAGTTTCCGACCACTTCTTGCAAATTGAGCGCTGATTTAGCCAGTTATCGTCGATTCGGACTAATCCTTCCATACTATGCGTTGATTTAGCCAGTTATTGTCGGTTGTGGCTAAATTCAATATTTCATTGGAGGTAAAACTGAACAATGGCCTATTATATCATTTTCATATCTTGTTCTTGTCATTTCAGTAGCAGGTGTTTGAATTCAATTTGTTATCTGGTTGGGCAGATGTTTTTTATTGTTTTTTGGCTGGTAACAAAAAAAACATTAAAAAACAAAGAGAAGGATGCAAATCTGGGAAGAGCCAACTCAGCGGGAAGAGTTAAAGCTTCAGAAGCAAGCTATCCCATTCATCCAGAAAGCAGAGATCTCTATCATTCATTTCATATTTGAATGGGTTGGAGCTTATTATCATTTTTCATGTTCTTTTCTTATAATTTTAATAGCTGGTGTTTGAATTCGTATTTTTTAATCTGAATGGGCATCTCCTGTTTTTATTGCCTTTTTCATTTTTCAAATTTGATTGGTTGGGGCTTACTTATCGAATTTCCATATGCTTTAATTTTCTTTGATCAAGTGGAGAAAAGGAGAGAGAAATCACAAAAAAAAAAACAAAAAACAATGTCCTCTTTTGGAGTGCATGGCATGAGCTGTGCATTAGAGTGCTAGATCACGTGCCATGTGGCATGTGATCGCAAATAGCTCCCTTCTTCTAAGGTTTCAGCCCATCCCAGAGGGTTTTAGAAAAAAAGAATTTAGACTTTTTTACTTTTCAATCACAGTTACAACTTCTTGGTTTGCTGCCTTAATATAATGCACTGAAAATTTTCACCTTTGACCCAAAATTTAATGGAAAATCACTTTTCTTAGATGGTAGCTGATCAACCTTGGGCATGTTGATGTGACACCTGATCCTGGATTTCGGTTCCACGTAGCACCCAACTGGATCGAATTCACTGTGCAGATATGTATTCGAATGCATAGTCCCGAGACTCCTACATAGCCTATTTACTATATTTTATGTTGCAAACGAGCAACAAATAGCAAATCAGTGCATGTGGCAGCCATCTATGACATTGTACATGTGGCTAACTGTCAGTTTAGATCAAATTCGGCCTATAATTGCATCTTTGAACAATCTCTACGAATGCTTTTAATAGTGAAAAGTGCATAGTGTACTGTTAGACCCCTCCTCGAGGCATGGCGTAAGCCTTATGCCTTACAATTTTTCTAATTTTGAAATATATGAATATATAATAAACAAATAATTTTTTTGAAAAAAAGTGTGCAAATTTCCTAAAATTTTCCTAAACAAAAGTGCACAATATATAGTTTGCACAAAACAAAAGTGCACAACATATAGGGCTGTGAACTTCTCTTTCGATTTTTTTTGTCTTGTTGCTATTTATTTAGTTTTTTTTTTTTTCACTCACTATTTGAGATTCCTCTTGGAGAATCCATGTGGGTTATAAAACTCGAGTCTCTCCTCCTAACTGATTGGTACATCAAGCTTCTGGCTCCCTGGTAGAGACACGACACTAGATTTAAGGTTTGCAAGGAGCGGAAGAAAGCGGCTCTATGGTTGCGGCCTTCGAGGAGCATTTGCGGTAGCAAAAATGTCCCATAAACTTTTGCAAATACCGAAAATGCCCTCTTATATTTATCAAACTTAATTTCCAAACCCACGGGCTCCTCTTCTCCAGCTGAAGACATCGTCCCTAAGCTCGTCTTCTCCAGGCCAACCCTAATGGCGATTTCCTAGTTTCGCATTGCATTATCGAACTTATAAATGGAGGGGGTTACTTGATCTAAGAGTTTGAAGGTGTGTTTTCAATTTTTTCATTCGATTTCCTGGTTTTTCATTCGATTTTCTTGTTGGTGTTGGGGTTAGTCAAATTGGAGGAACTTTTGCTTAATCGAACTCAAATCATAGCATTTTTTTGTTCGATCTGTGCTCTAACAAAGGAATTTTGGCTTTTCCAATATGCTTTTCCTAGATTTTGTCAAAACACAAGGAATCACTCGGTTTTTTAAAACGATGTGTTTTCTCGGGTTTTAATGAAAAAATGGAGGTGTTATATTTTTTCTATTCGAGTTCTCAGTTGGGGTTTTACTGTTTTATGTGGCTAATTTTAGCTAGGGATGAGTTTTATAATCTGCTATTTTAATTTTAGCTAGGGATGATTATCTTCATCATCAGTTCTTGTAGCTTCTAATGCTTTTATAATATGCTATTTTAATCTAAAGATGAGCTTATTGTTTCTAATTTTACAGATTTTTTGTCTTTTGCATTGGTTGGAGTTGGAGATTGTCGACGATCGGGTGACTTAGGGTAAAAGCTCTCTCTAACTCTAACTAACTAGTATGGTTTTGAGCTTAAATTTTCTAAATATTTATTAGAATACTTAATGTGTTTGATGAAATGCCCCATTGACATGTTGAAGTTCAGAGTTTTGGTTTTGTTGTTTTCAATTTGTCCATGTACTACCTAAATGTTTGATTTAGATGCCCCATGTTGAGGCGGGCTTTTGTTATAATAGACTCACTTATCACAAATGAGAGAGAGAGAGAGAGAGAGAGATGGGTAGGGGCATGAAACTTAAAGCCGCTACTTTATACTTGTATCGCATATATAGCAGTTGCTATAGAATTACTTAGATTATAAGAGCCGCTATAAAACTATATGTATATGTAGGTGTATAGCAGAACATAGCAGTTTGCTATAAAACTGCTCAGATTATAGCAGCTGCTATAAAACTATATGTATGTATAGGTGTATAGCCGATCAACAGTTCATAAATTGGTTGAACTAGTCTGAACTGTTTAGGGTTTAGAGATAGGTAAGCGGGGATTGAACCTGCAACCTTAAGATTGCTTCGTTGTGCACCTTCCATTGATCCCTTAAAAATTGTGTTAGAACTGGTTCAGAGAAGTTTCTAAATAGGTTCATGAACAGGTTCAGAGCAATTTCATGAACTGGTTCATGGCGGTATATGTTATATGTATAGCAGCAATACTCTGATCAGCTCAACTGAACCGACTAGAATATTGAGTTCAGTTCAGGTTAATCCAATCTGAATTGAACCAGTTCAGTTTAGATATATCGAGTCTCAGCACGACCTGAATTCTCTAATGGCTTTTTAGGAGTTGAACCACTCTTTATTCAGAGCACAGATATAAAGTATTCACTGGAATCTTCAATCAAAGTTAAAAGTTTCATTAACCAAAAGAGAACAAAAAAAAAAAAACTTCTCACATCAGCTACATGGGGTTGGTACAAAGAACAAGTTGGGGTTTGGAGCAACAACTCCTTTACTGAGTCCGGTTTGCTGGAGCAAATAATCACCACAAGGGATACTAGTGATTACTTATGGTACAAAGGTAAAAGAAAGCCAATTTTAACTGTTTCTCTCAGATTGACTGCATCTGATTGCCTAGAAATAAAAATAATGCTATTTATGTAGCACTGTTGCATATTTTCTAATAAAATGAGTTTGGGCAGTAAGCCTTTTCCAATGTTAGGAAATGGACATGGATTTTTAGACAAATGCACCTTTTGTTTCTTTTCTCGACCTCAATGTTACACTGCTTCTGAGAATCTTATTATCCTTTATTTAAATCTTCAATTCCAAAAACTGGCAGTGCTCATACTGCATAAAGTTTGGTGTTTATTCCAAGTTTGAGATCATTACGTGAGTTTATCTTTCTGAGTTCTGACTTTATATTTATTTTGGAAGAATATAACAGACCCACCATGCAGAATTATATATATATATATATATATATATATATATATATATATATATATATATATATATATATATATATATATATATATATATATATATATATATATTAAATCTTTGGTACTTTATAATCTTATAAGAAGATGCATGCTTTAATATATTCGAGGTCCTCATATAGTCATGCTTCTTTATTTTGACAGTATTGTTGTGAATGAGAAACTTCCCCCGGCAAAGAGAAGGAAGCATTTCTACATGTTGAAAGTCTGGGACGTGCAGCATTTGTCTTTGTGAACAAAAAGCTTACAGGTACATATGAATACAAGAAAGTTAGAATCAGATTTCTTTGATAAGTAACACCACAATTAAAAGGGTGACAATTACGAAGGAAAATTCACCATTTTGAACAGTATATCAAAAATGCACTCCCTAACATAAGAGTTTGCTAGAGAATTCTCTTCCATCCATGCTATCAAGTATCGGCCGATACAGATACGTATTGCCGATACATATTGGTTTTTTGCAAACCGATACTGATGCCACTGTGATCCCAGTATCGGTGTGGTATCAGTATCAGGTATAGGCTGATACAACACTGTATAGGTCGGTATGTCTCGTTATCGGCCAATACCCGAGTGTGTCGGACGAGACCTTCCAAATTTAAGTTTTTTTTAAAAATGTTTCATTTTTATTACAAATCCAATAGTTTATTGGTGGGTCTTTTATGATACTTTTAAGACTATAACATATCCCTTTTTCTAACATTTTTGAGATTTATTTTAAATAAAATCAAATAAAAAATACGCTGTATTAGCGTATCGGCCAAGACCTATACGTATAGGCGATACATATATGTTCTCCATGGACCGATACCCAATACCGAATGTGTGTTTCCTACCTTGCTTCCATCAACACCAGTGAAATTTGTCTTGAGGACACTCTTTTGAGAAGAATTATAACTTTGATATGTGATCCCATTTTATTTTTTTTGTTGCCATTCTTGGGCACCTATTCACTCCTTTGCAGCTTCCTGAACTATAATCTTTTATTGATATCATGTTTGTGACGAAATTTACTACTCTATAACCAATCACAAGGGAAAGTTAGATTCTTAAACAGTTCAAAAATCTTTTTGTAGGGCCTTCTGGGGTGCTTGAAGACCCTCCAAGTGACTTTCTAGTTTAAATTGCATGCTTATATATTTATATGGGCATTGAGTTTTGTTTGAGTGTTGTTTCTTCTACACCCAGCATGTAATAATGCAACAACATTTTAAAATTCAGTGATCTGATTCATGACTTACCATGGGAGACTTCACTCAAGTGGTTGGAAAATTGAGTCCCAAAGAGTAGATATTTGGACAGAACAAATGAACTAGTAGTTTGTGAGTCTGTTCCTAGTACAAAATCATTGATTTTGCAACAAAAACTAGAAGGAACTATTAAGAAAAGAAAGCAGGTTTGCTTCACTGACTCCAAGGTTGTAAACAATGAATTTGTAGGAAAAGATACAACTCAAGGGCATGTTTCACCTAATCTTTGACTTAGAGCACTAATTTCTTTGTTGCTCGTGAGCTGTACATTGTGCATTTATCATATACATGTATCGGTTATGATACAACATTGTTGGATATTACTGTTGGATTTGTCCCACATCGGCTGTGGGCTGGCCCTTGGGCTCTTTATATAATGTGGGCACTACTCACCTTATAAGCCGGTTTTGCGAGGTTGAGTTAGGCCCATGGAATTCTACATGGTATCAAAGCCGTTCTTTCTCCCCACGTCACCCATTTCTTGTCCACGTGATTTGACTCAATCTCGCCAACACGTGCGGGGC
This sequence comes from Chloranthus sessilifolius, assembly GCA_021018995.1. Classification (NCBI taxonomy): domain Eukaryota; kingdom Viridiplantae; phylum Streptophyta; class Magnoliopsida; order Chloranthales; family Chloranthaceae; genus Chloranthus; species Chloranthus sessilifolius. The sequence goes on along the minus strand of CM037587.1, from coordinate 11,369,643 downwards.
GTGTTGGATTTGTCCCACATCGGGTGTGGGCTGCCCTTCTTGGGCTCTTTATATAATGTGGGCGCTCCTCACCTTATAAGCCAGTTTTGTGAGGTTGAGTTAGGCCCATGGAATTCTACAATTACCACGTGCTTATCAAATTGGTGGTGCATTTTGTAGAATTTCCGGGATATAGCATATCAAATTGGTAGGTGAAACTAATCTTAGCACCATCTATTATGGTCCTTAGCATAATCCATTATGTATTACTTATACATTTTGATGGTATTATACAGTATAAGACTAAATCAAAAGCTCATTGGCCGCTTTATGCTCATAAAATATTCATAGACATATATCTCGAGCTTGTTAAAAAAGGAAGAAGGCCAGGAATTTGCATTGATAAGGCAGGGTATGAGATAATGGTCAATGAATTTTCTAAGAGAACTGGGATGGAGTACGACAAACACTAATTGAAGAATCATTGGGATAAAACCAAGATAAATTGCTAAGATGGAATAAGCTAAGGGCGAATACGGGTTTGGGATGGGATTCCACTCAGAATACAGTTGTTGCTGATGAAACATGGTGGGATGAATGGCTAGAGGTATTACACAATCCACTATTAATTTTTAATTGTATTATAATTTATTTTCATTATGTGGGGATGGATTAATTACAGAAATACCCCAATGATAAAGATTGGCAATACGAGGGACTTGAATATGCCGAAGAATTGAACATTATATATGGTGGGACACATATGACTGGTGAATTGGGCTGGGCACCTTCGCAAGGGTCGATACCTAATGAGGGGCTAAACACAACATCGAGAGTCGAAACATCCTCTTCTATGAACATTGAGGAGCATAATGACCGTGATAATCACCAAGCAGCCCAGACCCCACTAGAAGCTGATATTGAAGAGGTTGATGAAATTGATCCTACTAGGGTTGAGAGAGAAGAGATGAGAGACAACAAGCATATTTCTAGTTCACAACGAAGATCAATAGGACATGAACCTACACCTCAATGTAAAAAATTATCGGGTGCTGCTAGACTCGACAACCAAATTAATCGTATATGTGAAGTTGTTGAGACTAGAAGCATGACATGGAACACCCTTCATGCTCAAGGCACTAGCATTCATCAGATGACTGAGATTCCTAGGCTGCACAACTTATACCTGTTTGATGTTGATATGTTTGAGAAGAAAGAATTTTGAGAGATTAGTCTCCGAGATCCAGAAGCCCGCCAAGTGTGATTGCAACATCGGATGGATTGAGCAAGTGACTTTGGCACACACTAAACTCTCATGACTTGATGATTTTCTTCACTTCCGTAGTTATTTCTTAGATACATATACTTTTGTGTTTGTGGTTGTTTTTATGCACTTTAATATTTGCGGTTGTTAGTATGCCCTTTTTTGATACTTTCATATAATCTATGAGTTTAATCATTAATATACACTTCCCTAACTTTTTTTTTACAGTTTATAATGATCGTGATTATTAGTATGCACTTTTTATGGTTGTGGTTGTGATGGGGACATTCGATTCAAGCAGCCGCCCGTAACTTATTGAAGGCGAAAGAAGAACGTCAAAGTGGTCTGAAAGAATAATTGCGCAGATTCGCGGAACTGAGAAGTATCTTGGGTCAATCGATCGAGCCCAAATAGCCGATCAATTGACTGAGGACAAAAAGCATATTATTGTGGGCACAGTTATTCTTCTCAGTCGATCAATCGATTTCGACTGGTCAATCGATCGAATGTGGATAGAGCCTTTGGGCAGTTTTAATTTTCCATTAGTCGATCGATCGACCCCATAATCGATCGATCGACCAATCACGCGAGATATGAAGGAAATTTTTTTTTCTGCAAAACTTGTCGTTTCAAGTGTTTTAAGTTTTAGGGTTTGGTTATCCTATTTAAAGACTTGTAAAAACAATTTTGGAAATAATTATTGGTTTATGAAAATTTCTTTTGTAATTTTGAGAGTTTTGTGATTGACTATGTGGGTGTGATTCTCTGAAACCGAAGAGCGATTCTTCGTCCCTCGTGTGATCTGATTCTCTCAAAAAACGAATTAATGTGAACAATGAAAGATATAAAATTTCTGCAGATTCTCACAGAAGGTTCAAAGAATTTGTGATGGTTCAGAATAGACCTGAGCGAGTCCCTCAAGGAATTGCGAAGAAGTTACAAACTCGTGGTGCTGGACCATATAGGATTTTGAAGCGTGTCGATTCTAACGCTTACATTCTAGATTTACTGCTAGAATTGGGGATTAGCACGCCTTTCAACGTGGAGGATCTCATTCTATTCCATGGCCATTCAACCATCCCACCCAACCCATTTGAGCCTTCCACATCCGATGTTACCACTATTCTCCTCCCTACGCTATTACCTCCACCTACACAACCATCTCGTGAGATCATTGAAGATGTTTTGGAGGATCAGATTGTGTCCACCAACCAAAGGGGGGGGACTTAGAAGTACTTGGTCAAGTTGAAGAATTAAGTCGATTCAGAAAATACGTGGATAACAAGGGAAGAGTTTCAACAGATTGATCCGGATCTCCTCGACCTCTATGACAACTAATATTCATCGGGGATGAAGCCTTCTAACCTAGAGAGAATTGATGGGGACATCCGATTCAACCAGTCGCCTGTAACGTATTGAAGGTGAAAGAAGAACGTCAAAGTGGTCCGAAAGAACTACGCAAATTCGCGAAACTGAAAAGTATCTTGGTCGATTGATTGGGCCCAAACAGTCGATCGATCGAGTGAGGACAAAAAGCATATTATTGTGGGCGCAATTATTCTTCTCAGATGATCGATCGATCCCGACTGGTCGATCGATCTAATGTGGACAGCGCCTTCAGGCAATTTTAATTTTTCAACAGTCGATCGATCGACCCTAGAATCGATCGATCGATTGATTGCGTGTGATATGATGATTTTTTTTTTTCCGGCAAAACTTGTCGTTTTTAGTTTTTAGGAATGCTTTATTTCGAGTCAGGGTTTGGTTAGCCTATTTAAAGGCTTGTAAAAACAACTTTGGAATTAATTATTGGTTTATAAAAATTGCTTTTGCAACTTTGAGAGTTTTATGATTGACTTTCTGTGAGGGTGTGATTCTCTCAAACCGAAGAGCGATTCTTCGTCCTGCGTGCGGTTTGGTGCGAGGCCAACTTTTCCTCTATCTTTTTATGATCTACAAGTTGCGTTAGTAGCGTAATCTTAATCTGTCTATTTCACTATTAAAATCCAAGTTTAACCTATCCTTTTCACCATTAAAATCATTATTTGCTTTGTTTTCGCTCGGTATCGAAAGAACCCGCTTGCGAGTTCGTTCGACGCCTTAAAACTGTTGGAGATCTAGCCGTTTGCTAAGAACCCTAATCTTCAAAATCCAATAGGAAACGAACGCGAAAATAATACTATTTTGGTCGAAATTAAATTGTTCCATTGAATCTCTTGATATTTTCTGTGATAATTTGTTAAGAAAAATTATATTTTAATTGTTTAAATTAATTCTATATTTAATCTCAGCCCTAGCATTGCATGTGTTAGTTTCCGCATCAGGTTGCTTTGTAGATACATGCATTTTATGGTTGTGGTTGTTAATATAAGCTTTTGTGGCGTATGCACTTTTATGGTTGTGGTGTAATAATCATGGTGGTTATGTAATTTTCAGACACCTATAACTATTTAATTGCAATTGGATATTTTTTTTGCAAATCTTCAAAATATTTGTTGGTTTATGTAGAATATGTAGTCTGATGACGAAAACAAAAGTACACGAGCAATATTCTGATGAAGAATATAACAATGCACAATCGGACGATGAGTTCAATCTCTTAGCTCTTATTGATGTCCAAGCAACCGTAATATACTTCAATCGCTATATCGCAAAACAACCCCAGAGAGATTGTGACTTCAAAGGTATGAATTGGATTATACACATACTTAACACACATCCTATTGTATGCTATGACTATTTCGAATGGAGAAGCGTGTATTTTGGAGGTTGTGTGACACTTTGGGGAATAAAGAATTATTACGAGATACAAGATATGTATGCGTTAAAGAGCAATTAATCCTAGTGACACTTGGTCATAATGAATGTAATAGGATGATCGCTGAATTCTTCTAACACTCTCCTGAAACTGTGTCCTGTAATTTCAATGTGTTGAAGGCATTCATATGCTTTTCAATGTCTATTATCGTTCCGTCGTCATTTGAATCAGTCTCTAGCCATAGTCCTAGAAATCTCAACTATTGGTCATTCTTCAAGGTAAACACTAGTTTGATATTTACTATGAAATCATTTCATTAATATTTACTATGAAATTATTATCAAATAAATTAGGCTAATAATTTATTTTTGGTTCAAATAAAAGGAATTGTATAGGGGCAATTGATGGTACACATATTAATGCTCACGTTCTAGTAGGGCGACAGATCCCCTATAGAAGTACTCGAAAGGGTTAATCCAGAATGTGATGTTGCATGTTCATTTGACATGCAATTCACATTTGTTTATGTTGGGTGAGAGGGACCAACTAATGATTCATGTATACTCAATGAGGCCGTTAATACACTAGAGATAAATTTTCCTCATTCTCCTCAAGGTGTGTATGAGTCATTGAAAATTTTCATATATTTTGAATGCTTGAAATTAAATAATTTCTTTTTCCAGGTAATACTATGTCATGGATGGTGGTTATGCTAATACGACAAGGTTCCTAGCACCATTCCCTAAGACTCGTTACCATCTTCCATCCTTTCAGAATGGTTAACGACCAAGAGGGCATAAAGAATTATTCAACCATGCTCATTCATCTTTGCGAAACGTGATTGAGCGTTGTTTCAGAGTTTTAAAGAAGAAATGACCTATTTTAGAAAAAATGGCACCATATTCGTTAGAGACACAACGATTTATTGTGGTCGCATATATGACAATTTATAATTTCATTAGGCAAAAAAACATAGCCGATAAAGACTGAGAAATATGATGTCGACGGATATTTTGAAGAGGGCCCAATAGAACCAGATGACCCTATTGAATGTGAGGGTTCTTCTCATGGTCGGAGGGAGATGGAGATGGTTCGTGATTCAATAGCTGATGCTATTTAAGCTAGTTGAGGTGGTCGTGTTGCAAATTAAGTGTTATAAAATTTCATGAGTTGTGCGTGTTTGACAAAATTCAGATTAAACACTTTAGGATGGTTTAAATGAAGCCCTACTATCATCCCTTTCTTGAGACCGAGATAATTTTATAGTGTTATGTTTGCAGTCTATATAGATTTTGAGCTTTTATTCTTTTTATTTCTAGACAAACATTTTTTGTTTTTTTTATACAAACTGTTCTAGCTATTGAATATATGCATGTTTGGTTGACCCATCTGGGTAGGATTTTTGTCCTTGTATTGTGGCAAACACGTGATATTTACTCTTTAAACTAAAATATCATGTGTTTTCCACTAAGACACTAAAATGGTCTTAATCTTAGTGTGGTTTTATATACTGCTGCCTCTTTAATCTGTATCATCTCTCTTGTTTATATATTGCCCCACTGAGCAGCTTCTTGCTCTCTCTCTCTCTCTCAAGAAAAAATGTATTTTATCATGGAAAGACATGGAAATAGCTTCAATTCTACTACAAGTGTACTTTTTAATAGAGTTTGTAACTGCTCTTTCGGATTCAGACAAAATCACAAACTTGCTTGGGCAGCTTGTTGTTAGCTTCCAACAGTATTCATGCTACATTATAGTGGACCACAAAACTAAAAGGGCTCTCTTTTACTACTTTGCTGAAGCTCAATTTGATCCTTCTTCAAAGCCTATCGTTCTCTGGTTAACTGGAGATCTCCAACTCTCTCTCTCTAGAAAAGACTCAAATATCTTTCCTAGGTCTTTGAATATTAATGATTTTTTGAGATTAATATACATTCACCTACATATATTTTCTTCTTTTATAGGGCCTGGGGGTTCTTCTGTTGGAGTTGGCACATTCTCTGAAAGTGAGCCCGTCAGACCAAGTGGAGAGGTCTTGGTGAGAAATGAACATAGCTGGAGCATAGGTAATTTTTATTTTGTAAAATGAAGAAATGGGTTATTTAAAATCAAATGATCAGCCAAATATATATATAATTTTTATATATTTTGATCCTGTGACGTGCAGAAGCAAATTATGTTATACTTGGAGACGCCAGAAATTTAGGATTCAATAGGTGAGGGGGCTAAAAGTATGAGTACCTTTAAATCCACCTACCGAATCTTTGAGTTCACCCACGTAGAAACTCATTGATTGCATTAAATCTTACGATGGAGATCCTTTTTCATCCCAATCTTTCACATGATGGATCTTGAGATCATGGGCGTACCATCAAACGACCAGTTTTCGGTTCCACATGGTACACTTCCCAAGAAATGACCTTACTTGAGATCACTTCCACTTCCTCATTTGAAATGTGTGCCATGTGAAATAAAAAATTGATGGGTGGATGGTACATCCATGATCTCAAGATCTATCATGTGAAAGATTGGCATGAAAAAGGAGCTTTTTATGTGTTTTTTGAACATTGGTATTTATTTTTGTCTGGATTGCTTAGAGATCTCATTATTGTGAGCTTGTGACATTGATGCAGATGGCAAGTCAAAGAAGACTATCAAATGCAAAGAAGAGTGTCACATGCATGTGGTCTTCCACAAAAGAGTCGGTATTTTGGTGGCATGTTCCATGAGGAGACTAAGCCCTCTAAATTTGAGCAACCATGATCTATGAAATTTCCTGGGAAAATGAAACTTGAGCAATCATGATCTATGACATTTCATTAACGTAAACTCTTCATATGGGTTTGTTTTAATGCAATCTTATTTAATGTGAATGAAAATTTTATGCAAAGGTGAACAAGAATATAAATGCAGGTGATAGAGGTCATCCTGCATAACCGATCTGCCTAATCCGGTACTCTTTTCACACCCAATTCTAATGATAAGAATGAGCATGCTCTGATCAGCAAGGAAATCCAACGGCTATGATAGTAATGGAGACTATTGAGATGATCAAGAACCATCTGATGATGATTTATATTTTTTAATCACTCGCCAAATGGTTGGTCTACATAAAATGGGTAGTGTTCTGGGTTGATCACGTGATTCAGGCACTCGGACGCAGCCCTCTAAGGCTCCAGACCCATTTCCTCTCACTATAAATCATTATTTTAAAATATAAATTATACAAGTCTTTTAAGTTGTTTAAAGACATTTTAGTTATTAAGCTAAAATCTTATATGCATAAGTTATTTTATCAAACAAATAACTCCTATTGTACTAATTCTCAAACTGCTATCTTGTTTTACCAAATAATAACTCCTATTGCACTAGCTCTCAAACTACTCTCTAAAGACAATTACTAAACATCATCTCTCTTCGATAATGATTTGAAGTCTAAGTGTGCATGGTATTTGGGTTGAGCCTTGTTGAGATTTTATGCCACGTGTAATATTTTTTGTAGGATGTTTCACCTGATGGGTTGGACTTGGGCTAATTTTGGGCCCGATTTGTAGGTCCGAATGATAAATAGACTTGGATTTGGTATTTAGGCCCAATTAAAAAGTTGGGGACTTTAAAAACAAGTTCCTTGCAGCATGTAGGGCTGCGAACGATTCGGGTCGAGGCCAACCCAATTACAGTCTACCTCAACCTGTACCTGACCAGATTACGAAACCTCAGGTTGGGGTGGGCTTAGTATACGAGACTAGGAGTTGAGTTGGGTTGTCAAGAACACAAGACCCAAACTTGACCTGTTTAATAAATGAGTCGGGATTTCTAACGGCATCACCATTTTAGGGCTTAGGCCCTTCTCTTTTCCATTTGTCTCTTTCTTTTTTTAAGCGTGAAGGATTTTCAAGTTATCAACTAAAATAAATAGTGAAAAATAGTCATTGCCTATTAAAAAAAGAGGGTCGGAAATATGCGCTCGGGCGTAAAGATATCTCTACACTAATTGACATGAGCACGACACATAGCGCCTTTTTTGTGAAGTGATGGCCTGGGTAGCATGGGGCGGCCTACTCAGTGGTCAAAATGCTAGAAAACCGATACATATCGTCCGATCAAAAAATCGGTACGTACCGAACGATACGTACTGGAATAGTAACTTACCGAATGTATCGTCCGGTATTAGCTATACAAAAGGGCGATACGGTGCATTTAATGTACGGTATCATCCACCTCCGATACCGATATGTATCGTCCGCCTATTATACTAACTAGGGTTACACTTTTAAAAGTTAAATACCCTTTTAACCATCATTCTTGACTTTTTAAAAGTTTCTTTCTGAAACTGCCATATTTACTTTTTTATGCATATTTTACTCAAAAAATGTAACGTTCAGTAGCAAAGTGCTAGCACCTTGGGAGCGAAACGCCAACACCCAGAAACGAAGCGTTGGCGCTTGCGCCGACACTTTGTTTAGGGGCGTCAGTGCTTTGAAAAAAAATAAAATAAAATAAAAATTATCGAAGTGACGGCGCCCCTAAAATAAAGCGCCGATGCTTCATTTAGGGGCATAGGCGCTCCCATAAAAAAAATAAATTCAAATTGCTAACGCATCTCTGCAGAGGTGCTAGTACTTCGTTACCGGACGCTCATATTTTTTGAGTAAAATATACCTGAAAAAATAAATCCAACACTTTGTTAGAAAAAAAGAGAAAAGAAAGATACTTTAAAAAGGCTTCTAGAAAAGTTAAGAATGACGATAAAAAAACTCTTAAATTAGTTCTTTTCTAAATGACCATATTGCCCTTTAGGTATTAACTTTTAGCTTTGTTCAATCACTCTCTGGCGTACCACTGTCTTAAATACCCTCTCTCGTGTCTCTCTACACATCAAAAAAAAGATTTGAATAAAATAATTTTATCCTTATTATTCAATATTAATCTTAAAAAATGAAACTTTGAGAACTAAGCATACTAATAGTACAAAATTTTTATTGGAAGCTAATTTTACACAAATGGCAAACTAGCATTTTCGTGTGGGCCCAGAGCACTTGCCAAACGGGCAATCGTCAGGTCCAACCAACTTGAACTGGATTTCGAGTTCAACCACATCCACAGGTTTTTATGTTTTATATGATGACGTGCAGGCAAGATTCTCCTATTCCAAGGAATGCAGATGTGCTTGAACTCAAAATCCGATTCAACCTGGTTAGACCTGACCATTGCCCATTGTCAAACAAATGAGGAATTTTCAGCTCATTTTCAGGACAAATAAGCCATTTTCCTTATCACCAAACAAGCCCGAGCAGTGAAGATTCCGTATGAGTGACTACCTGGCCTGAGAGAAATCAAGTCTAAAAGCACTTACGGATCTGGTGATGCATTTGTACGCGATTGTGATCAATCCTAAAAGATCAAAGAAGGGAAATGAATGATGACGGACCTGATCGCCCACCGGCACACACCACCCACCTTGTGAGACCTTGAGATGCATGGACATCGGCACAGTGCATGGCTTGCATACCATGTGGCAGTGATCTAGTTGATCACATTATAAAGGCTTGTTTAAGAGAAATACAGCCTACAAATTCCAGATGAAGATATTGCTAGCATGGGAAAAACACATCTACAATTACCACACCTTCATGACAGTGACCCAATTTTCTTTCATGCTGTTAATAAGATTGGGGATTCAACTTTTGACACTTTAAAGTTACAAAAGATGATGACTCAAATGGACATAAATTTGATATAGGAACTAGGAGAATTACTAAACAATTTAAACCCATTTGATTGTGGTATGAAGCTGATTCAAAAGGCAAGATCTGACTCTGGTCGCCTTCAGGCTGAGATAAGACCCTTAATATCCCCATTTTAAGGTGGCATAATGTCATGTGATGCACATTATTGATTAAACGAGTCGTTCAAGTGGTAGAACATTATATGAACTGAACCTAAGATACATGCCCATGAGAGAATTCATGTCATCCAATTTGAGCACTTCAACATTAGTCAGTTTAGAGGAATAGGGCTATATTATGGAAGTTATACAACTTAATTATAGATTCCAATTCTAAACCACCCTCTCCATTGACAGATTTTGAATGTACAAGTTTAAGGCTTCCCACCATTTTACAACCAAATAGAGTAAACCCATCACCAATCAAGGTATCTGAGAAGCATTTCATGTTATAAATTAGCTTTAGATTTGTGATTTCCTTTTTCTTAGATATAAAAAATTATGATCCGAAGCATTATACAAACTAATTTTTTTATATGCTTGTGCCAAGTGGGATGCCGGGATCTGTCTGAAGATTCAAATCCAATCAGATGCATTTCTGGTTTAAAGAAGCTCACAGCAAACCCGTTGTTAGGCCAAGTATGGAGGATGCAATATCTGCCATACGATCAATATAGACGCTTTGGTCATAGCCTGACAATGAATACGGATCAGATAATCAATGAGAACAGTATGTTACTTGGGTTCAGCATTTCCTGTTGCATTATCGTCCAAAGCTGGGTTAAGTTTAGCATCTATGACTCTTGCTCCACAGATTCAAGAGCATGCTCCGTACCATCATCGTTGAAACATGTCTCTTTTGGAAGCATAAAGCTCAAACAAAACATTGCCTGCAACAAGAAAGACCGTGGAGTTATTTACAATAAGCACGTTATAGAACAACACAAAATAAAGAGGGCTGATTTCGTAACTAACTCGTAGACGGCATTATTATGGCAGTGTGCAGATTCAGACACCTGTAGATCTCATATGCAATGGAATTCGAATCATAGGCCATGCAGGTCTCCTGTAACCTAAAGGTCAATGATTATCCTATATATATATATATGAGGGCTGGGACTGCCATAATAATGCCGTCTATGAGTTAGTTACGAAATCAAGTGGCACCCAAAAAATTTGGGCACCATCCAATACATATCCACGGTTGAAAATGTGGTCAAATTTGGGAACCATACTATATATAAGAGAGAGATAATCATTAGATGATGGCATTGTAGCAGTTCAAAGTTCAAATGATGTTGGATGTAGGATTTGTGGCAAAAACTAGCAGGCCTGCCATGATAATGTAGACTGACCCTCCGCTACCTTAGTTTGCCCCTAGAATGAAATCTCATTAACAAAGTGCACACCTAACATTAACTTCATTACCCATCCACCAACCATCATTTTAAACCTTTCCATCCACACACAGGTGATTGATCAACACAGACGTCTGATGGTTTAAGTTTTCGACGAAAATCGATTTGAGAAGTAGCTCATCGAATTGGGTGGCCCAGATCTACGAACATGAGCACTGATGTGGGCCGTCAATTGGTTGAAACATGAAATATGATAGTGAAGCCAAATTTAATTTATATGGTAATTGTACGTCATCATTATGGAGAATAAAATGTGCATCATATAATCTCATGAAAGATCTAACGGGGCCCACGGTTGATCTTTCATCCAAAGTCAGTAAAATAGAAGGCACTACATAATATGGTGATGATCATAAACAAGGGATGATTCCCTTCAGATTAAACTGTAACAAAGGAAAATAAATCTCAGGTGAGTTCGCACCTTATTTGGAGCAACATCCCTAACCCTGTGAAAAATGGGGTCGTGTATTTTAGCATTCAAAGAGCCCCTGCCTCCTGCACGGATGAGAAAATCGGTAAAAGCAGCTAAGATACTACATTCAGTGCGAGTAAATCTATGAATATATGGCTTTCTACCATTGAATCTACAGAACTCTTTGATTCCTTGAAGGGAACCTCTCTTCACGCCCACATAATTACTGAAAGTGCCCACCACCACACGGCCGGATATCATTGAGTCGGCGCTTTAGTAAACAGGTGGGCGCGAATAGAGGTTCCCTTCCTTGAGTCCCAATGACTTATTAGCCCAGCTGAGCCAATCTTGGAGCTCAGTGACAAACTATTGAGACTCGCAAAGTCAAAAGACTTCCATCAATCTCAAAAAGATTACTAAGAGATCCATGACTTACTAAAAGTTATCTGCAAAAGATAGCTTTGTTCTAAAAAATACGAAGATCTCAAAGATAAGAAACAAGATTTCGCATATATAGGATTAGGTACAAAGGACCACCTTTACTTGGCCCAACCATCCATAACAGTCCACGTGACAGCAAAACATAGATTGGGTGCCATGTAGAGCAAGGGGGGATTGCATAGATCACCTTGAGAACAAAATTTGGAAATTGATCTCGATTCAAAATTTGACTATAATTCAATAGTCCATTTTCAAATGGTAAAAATCACATGGTGGAGATCCTTATTTGATTTTTTTTTCAAAAGATGATCTATGCAATACTCCCTTGCTCCAAGTAGCGCACCCAACATATGTTTGGGTGCCAGACTTGGACCAGCTATATAGGTGGTCTTTTGGACCATAAAACCCTCCCTCCCTCCCTACATATATATGTCTATATAAAATACTTTTCAAAACCTGTACTTACAGCAATGATTGATTCTTTCGTTTCATTGGATCTCATAAAACAATAGCAATGAATCCAAGGCAAAGGTCCCTTCCAGTACTTTCTTTGGAGAAGGCCCTTAAAAACATCTGTTCGATTTATTTATCAAGAATTTATCACGAGTACTGCAGAAAAGACGTAACTAATCAAACTTGAGACGCAGTTACGTAGAATAAATTACTTGCAAAGCCATAAGAAAGAAAAAACAAAAGATTGAATATTTTTTTTTGAAAGCAACAAAACTAATTCAATACCCAGTAATACAATAGATGTCAACCGCTATAATCTAGTTGGAAATGAGATCTCCTTGTGTAAAAGAATAAAGAAACAAAATCCTACTTTAAAATGGGACCAGGGCCGGCCCTAGGGGGTGTCAAGTGAGACGGTGGGCATAGGCCCCTGATCCGCTTAGGCCAGCAGGATGGGACACAGGCCCTTGATCCGCAGGACACACATTACCGATAAAACGATCTGACCGTTTGATAGATGCACTGTGGTCTGTTGGAAGCAGAAATCCAAAGTGCACTGGTTGAAAGAGGGGGACAACAATACTAAGTTCTTCAACTCGATAGCCAACGCTAGAGGGAATAGGAAATTTTTGAGGAGAGTCTCGGTTTATGGCTCCGTTTTTGTCGATCAGCACCTGATTAGGCACGAGATCATTGGATATTATCAAAGGTTGCATGTGGATGAGGGACGGTCCCGCCCTCAGTTGGATGGCCTTCAATTTGCCTCTCTCATGGTAGAAGATTGGGCTGGTATTGAACGTCCCTTTGAGGAAGGCGAGATCTGGTCCGCTATCAAATATAACGGGAAAAATAAAGCTCCGGGGTCCAATGGCTTCACGCTGGAAGTTTTCAGATCGTTTTGGGCCCTTCTCAAGAATGAGTTCTTGGATTTCTTTTCGGAATTCCACGATAAGGCCTTCATCGGTAGAAGCCTCAATTCCACCTTATCGCTTACTCCGAAGGATGGTGCGGAGGACCTCAAAGACTTCCGCCCTATTAGTCTTCTCAATAGCTTGTTTGAGATCGTCTCGAAGGTGCTTGCAAATCAGCTCAAGCCCTTATGGGTGGGCTGATCTCCGAGAACCAAGGGGCTTTCGTCAAAGCTCGGCAATTTATTGATTCTGTGGCCGTAGCGGATGAGGTGATCCCCTCCGCTCACCAAGATAGAATTCCGACTATTATTTGGAAGGTGGATATGGAGGAGGCTTATGATTGAGTAAGCTGGGCCTGTTTGGATTACATGCTTCAGAGGTTTGGGTTGGCGACAAGTGGAGGAAATGGATGCGCGCTTGTTACTCTACCGCTTGGTTCTTTGTTATAGTGAATGGATCGCCGGCTAGCTACTTCAAAAAATCCCGAGGGCTCAAGTAGGAGACCCTTTATCTCATTTCTTATTTAATATGGTGGGAGAGGCTCTTGACGGTCAGTTACTTCGTTCTCGCTCTCTCAATCATATTTTGGGTTTTGCGAGAGGAAGCTCTAGGTGGAGAATCATGCACCTGCAATACACCGATGATACGATTATCTTCTGCACAGCAGACTCGGCAGAGATTAGGGCTTTGGCGGACGTGCTCTCAGTTTATGAGGCGGTCTCGGGTCAACGAGTCAACCTCCACTGTCACTGGCATCGTGGTGGATCTTCAGCTCTTGTCCTCACTGGCCAAAGAGGTGGATGGGGTTATTGAGCAGCTCCCTATCACTTACGTGGGGCTTCCTCTCGGTATTAACAAGCCGAGAATCAGGGCGTGGGATCCTGTGATTGAGAGATTCGAAAGGAGGATGGCTTCTCGGAAGGGAAAACTGCTAAGTGTTGGGGACAGGCTGCTACTAGTGAAGACGGTGCTGGTGAGCCTGTCGATCTTCTTCATGTCTATTTTCTTATATCCCAAAGCAGTTATCCGGAGATTGGAGCAGATTCCTTTGGGAAGGCTCGAGGCTCGATAGGAAATATCACCTCGTTAGCTGGGAGGTCTGCCAACTGTCGGTGTGCTTTGGGGGGACTGGGTATTCGAAGCTTGCAGCTGGTTAATATTGCAAGGTTGGGCAAGTGGTTTTGGCGAGCGGGGACTGCGGTTGAGAGGGATAGTCTTTGGGTTTCGATTATAGTGGAGAAGTATGGTTGGATGGACGGTTATTGGGGTGTCAATGTTACCATTAACAGATGACTTTCGGCTTGGTGGAGAAGCATTTGCTCTACCTAGAAGTCCTACTCGAGGGGCATTCGCTTCCGTTGAGAGGTCCAGGATTCGTTTTTTGGACGATATTTGGATTGACTATCAGTCCTTAAAGGAGAGGTTTGTGGTCATCTATTCCATCTCGATTAACCACAGCTCCTCTGTAGCTGATCTTTTTTCGGATTACGGGGGAGGGGCTTCTTGGGAGGTATTCACGAGGAGGCTCCTCAGAGAGGATGAGCTTATTCCCTTCCAAGATTTGTTGTCCTTGTTATATCGCACAGTAAAAAACCGCGGGAGAGTTGATGCGCGAATCTGGATGGTGACTAAGTCCAGGTCCTTCTCTGTCAAGTCATTCTATCGGATGCTGGCTGGTCATCCCCTTTGTCGGTGTGAATGGGCTCAGCTTTGGAAAGCTTTGTCCCCTTCCAAGGTGAGATTTTTTGCGTGGACGGTGGTTAGGGGTCGTATCCTCGCAATCAATCAGTTAATCAGAAGAGGTAAGGTTTTACCCAATCGATGCTCCTTATGTCGTTTTTTTTTTCGATCGGTAATTAGAAATATATTGAAAGCCAGCCAGACGCTGGAGACAGCAATACAGGACAGATCAACCAAACGAAAATGCAAAAAAGGAAAAATACAAGGTAGCTCCAATTGGGCAGGGGCAGCCAACGGAGACAGCTCCCCACCTAGCCCAGGTCTCAGGGAGAGTTCTCTCCTTCGACCCCAACGCAGCCCCTTGAGACCCACAACCACATTAGATCTCTAACACACTTCATAATCATCCCTACAGGCCGACGCTTACGCCAAAAAATCCTCACGTTTCTTTCATGCCATATGTTCCAGGTCACCGCAAAGAATCCCACCTTCTAGTAGTCCCCCAGCTGCCCCTCCAATCTGATTGAGGACCATACCAAGAATTGCTAGTCTGTCGAAGAGGGAGTAACCTAAGACATATCAAAGGATTTTAGAATGACGCTTCAAATCTTATGAGCCACCCAGCAATGGAGGAATAGGTGCACAACGGATTCTTCCCCCTGGAGGCACATCACACATCGGTTGGGAAGATCCTTCCCCCGGCGAATCAGCTGGTTGATCGTTAGAATTTTTCCTTAGAAAATAGTCCATACAAAGAATTTTACTTTGGGGGGTGGCTGCCTTCCACAGACCCGCCCCTTGAAATTTGATCAATGGTCGACTCGAAAGCATCCTGAAGTACGATTTGACACTGAAGTTGCCATCTTTGGGCGTCCAAACCCGCGCATCCAGGCATTGAAGATTCCTGGGCGACTCGTAGAGAGAGGACAGCAGTCGAGAGGAGGCCACCCCATCACCTCTAAGCAGTCTGCGTGTGGTGACGTCCCACAGCCTTCCTCCAAGCGTCTTTGTGACGAACTTGGAGATCAGCCTCTGAGGGGGTTCCTGGAGATGATGAAGATGTCCGGGAAAGCGGACTTGAGCTGACCACACTCCGCCCAAGTGTCCTCCCAGAATCGAATCTAGGTACCGTTGCTCCTTGTGTCTTGATCCCACACCTCTTTCTCCACTGTTGGGTTACGCAAGAGATTTGGGTCGTTATCTTTAAGATGTTTGACATGGCATGGGTCTTCCCGGAGTCCATCTCAAGCCTCTTCTCTTCCTGGTTGGGCACCAAGTTGGGCAGGTTGGTTGGGGTTTATTGGAGGGGTGTTCTATTTACGGTCCCGTGGCGGATTTGGTTGGAGTGAAATGAGTGTATTTTTCGCAAAATCCATCGTCCGACTGAGATGATTCAAAAATCTATTGTGGAGCTCTTGTGCTCCTGGGTGGTGCTAGACAAAGATGGGGCCTTTGCGGGTCCCGAGAGCTTGGACCCTAGTTAGACCTGCGGACCGGCCTCTCGGCTCTCTGGAAGGCGTCGGGGGTGTCTTTGTGTTGTGTACTTGTGTTCTTTTGTTTGTTTGCCTTTTGTTTTTTTGATTTTTTGTTTGTTTTCTCTTAGCTTCGGTGGTTTCACCAAGCTTTTGTTCGGTTTCCAGCTCCTCGCTGGCTCTTGTTAATGCTTTCATGTGCCTTTACCAATATAAAAAAAAAATTATGATATGACCAGTATACTCTTACTATTATGCACATATCAAACTACTCCTTAGTTGTATCTATTACATAGCCCCATTATACATACAAAAGGATAGAAATAAGCCTTCTGTTACTCATTATTACGAATTCAGGTCCCTTTCATGCAAGAGGGAGGATTATAAGGAGGTCACTCCCATTTGCGACTATGAAATCTTTGAAAGGGCGAAATAGTAGAAGTTTTGTTGGCACAAAGATAGGAATGAGGGAAGAATTTTGGAGCATGTTAAAAGCTTTGTTATGATTCACACGCCAGAATCTAAAGTTTTCTTCAGTACTAGTCATCAAGTGTTTTCAGAGAATTTGAAGCACACCAATGGGAGCAATAAAAAATGGAAGGATTTTGTTGAGACATAAACCTCCTCCAGCAGGACACTTGAGCTTAATTTTAATGGTAGTTTGCTTGGGAAACCATGACCCAAACATCATTATCAGTTTGCTTGAGAAACATGACCTGAACGTCATTGGTGGAAATTTTTTAAGTTGAAGAGGGGTGTCAGTATTAGGGGCTGGTTGTAAGTGAAGACTTGAACAAAGCAGAAGCAAGAGCTCTCCTCAAATATCTTCAAATTTTAACTATGTGCTTTCAAGGAACTTTTATGGGAAGGAGTATCTAAAAAGATATAGTTTGAGCTAAGAAAAAAATAGCCCTTGAGGCTAACATCCAAAGCGGATGAGTTCGTGATCTGATTGATCACTCTATTCATCAAAAGATATATAGATTTTGAAAGTAATTTAGTGATTACCTAGTCAATGGGCTATACTCTAGACGCCAAGGTGGTAGGGTCACCTAGTTAACAACCTTTTTCCTGCCCATTCCAATTTTGGACTGCACTAACTCAACAGCAGATAAACAAGCTACTTCTACCAATTACACATTTGTTATAGGAAATTAAGGACCTAAAAAGGCAAGAAGCAATTGAGTATGACTCCAAATTTTAAGGATGAGTCATGGATGCAAGTTAATTGGGTCAGGGCACTTAACGGCTGAAGTTGGTGTCTAGATTCAACTTGAAAAAGAATATAGACTGCAACAACCCGAAGGTAATTTATAGTTCCTCCAGCTAAATGTTTTTTGAAAAAACCAAACATATTGAGGGAGATTCCTTTATGATACCTAAATAATTAAAAAAAAATAAACATATTATGTCATACTTTTTTTATAGTTCATTATTAGAAATAATGTGCTTGCCCCATCTGTATCCCTTTCGTATTTGTGTCGGGGTGTCAGGGATTTCTACTTCAAGAGAAAGACCACTAAATAGAAATATTCACTCTGTCGAATCAGAAGATCAATTGACTAGATTTTATTTGGTAAGCGTGGAAGGTTGGTATTTGTGCACCAGATAAAAGGGTAATGTTCAGAAATCATATGTCCAACCATAGATGTATACTGTAGCTCTGAAATATGATAGGGGTACTCAAGTTGAAGCTATTCCACAGGCTCAATGGCATTATATTGATATTTGAATGCATTGAATAAACAGATAGAAAATTCAAATCACATTCAATTATTCTATATGACGAAATAGTTTCATTTAAAAAAAGGTACCTCTGTTCGCGCCTACTTTGGAAACCCACTGAAACCCGTTGCCTTCTTGGAATCAGAAGATTGGATTGTTTTTCACCCCAATCCTCGACACAATGGATCTTGAGACCATGATCTTATCATAAGATGGTTTTGATTCCAGAGAATATATCTAAAAAAAATGCTCCTAAAATCGCGTTTGAGTGTGGTGTGCCATGTGATTTTCCTAAAATAACGTTTGAGCATGATGTGTGCCATCTTATTTTAGGGCCGCTTTTTGGGGATCTGTTCCATGTTAAATCACATACTGGTCATCTGACGGTACGCTCGTGGTCTCAAGATCCTATTGAGCGGGAGACTGGGGTGTAAAACGATCTCAATCGTCTGAATCCATGCAGTCAACTGGTTTAGGTGGGTTTCGGACATAGGAGCTTTCACTAATCCTGTAGGCGCAAACAGAGGTACCCTTAAATAAATTGCTAGACAGCTTCATTGTTTAAATATATGATCTAAAGGCAAAAAGAACAGCTACCTGACTGCAGTGACCAAGTTTAAATCAGCACAAACTCTTCCAATGTCCACAATTATTTTAGTTGATTGAGGATTTCAAAATCGTGGTTCAAGAAAGAATTATTAAGACCTGTGAAAGTGACGGATTTGCCGAGCCTGAAAAAATGCGCAATCTTATATCAGGTTTCGGAACCATTTCCTGCTCAAGCCGTGATGCGGGAACTTACTAAATGCAATGTTAGGGCTGAGATTAGGATTAAAATTAATTTAATCAATTAAAAGATAACAATTTCTCATATCAAATTACCACGAATTTTTTTGAAAATTCAATTAGGTGATTTAATTCCGGTCCAAAATAGCGTTACTTTAGTGTGCGTTCCCTATCGTGGATCTAGAAGACTAGGGTTCTTATAAACAGCTAGATCTCCGATAGTTTTAGGGCGTCGAACAAACTCGCAAGCTGGCTCTCTCGATACCGAACAAAATTAAAAGGCTAGTAATGATTTATGATGAATAAATAGGTTGATTTGGATTTTATGAAATAAATAAAATAACTAGGGTTACACTATTTACGCAAATCATAAATCTAAAGAAGATAGAGATGTAAGAAGAGTTGGCTTCGCACCAAACCGCAAGCGGGAATCGAAGAATCGCTATCCGTTTTGAGAGAATCACACCTTCACAAAAGTTTAAAACTCTCAATTTTGCATAAGCAATTTTCATTGACCAAAAAGTTATAATAAAAGTGTTTACAAGCCTTTAAATAGGCTAACCAATACATAAAATTAGAAATCCTAGTATAACTCCAATTCCCAATTCAAATAAACGAAATATCCTAATTTTTATAAATTAGAAATCCTAATGTAACTCTAATTCCTAATTCAAATAAAAGAAATATCCTAATTCTTCTAAAACAATAAAGTCTTAAATCAATAAGGAAACTAATCTTATTTCTAATAAAAGAAACGACTCTTATTTTCTAAAATAAAATAATAAAAGATACTAATCCTAATTCAATTAAGATTCTTGAAATTCGTCACTTTCTGCGCACCTTCTGAAAATTGATCATAACTTCTTCAATACTTGCCGGAATTGCTCAATTTTTGGCTCGTTGAAAAGCTACTTCGATAAGCTTTCAAATATGACAAATTTCGTATCAATTTGACTTCGTTTGACACTTCAAAATAGGCAAAACATAAAAGTGACGGGATTAAAAGTTACTCTTCTTTCGATAAGTAACTTATCTTCTTTCTGATTACTTTGATGTTCTTTTTTCGCCTCCGATATGTTATGGGCGGTTGCATGAATCGGATGTCTCCATCAACTCTCCTCGGGTTAGACGGATTCATCCCCGATGAATGCTGGTTGTGATAAAGGTCCAAAAGATCCGGACCAAGCTGCTAAAATTCCTCCTGTGTAATCCAAGTATTCTCTGTGTCAACCTTGTTCTTCCACTTGATCAAATACTTCTGAAGTCCCTCGTGATTGGTAGACACAATCTAATCTTCTAACACATCTTCGATGATCTCACGGATTTGCCGACTAGGTGGGGGTAACGGTGTGGGAAGGAGAATAATTGGATCATCGGATGTAGAAGGCTCAAAGGGATTGACAAGGATGGTTAAAGGGCCATGGAATGGAACAAGGTCCTCCACATTGAAAGTTGTGCTAATCCCCAATTCCGGTGGAAGATCTAAGATGTAAGTATTAGAATTGACACGCTTCAAGATCTAATAGGGTCCAGCACCGCGAGTTTGTAACTTATTTGCAACTCCTTGCGGGAATCGCTCGGGTCTATTCATAACCATCACAAAATCACCCTCTTGGAATTCTTGGAACTGTCTGTGAGAATCTGCAGAGAACTTGTTTTCTCATTCTTTAAATTAATTCTTTTCTTAATTTCCACATGCAACTCATGAATACAATAGGCGAAAGTGGATGCAAACTCCGATGACCTTTGATGAATAGACATTGGAATGAGATCTACATGTGTCCTAGGTTTATACCCATGCACAATTGGGAACGGACTCATACCTGTGTTCCTATCAACAAAATTGTTATATGCAAACTCAGCAACAAGTAAGATGAAATCCCAACTCCTAATGTGCTCACCTGCTAGACACCGTAACAAATTACCTAGGCTCATATTGACAACCTCGGTTTGCCCACAAATTCTCCCCAGGTGGGAGAAACTCATCTCCGATGAATTGTAGAACCCACGTATGATATGCCTTGGGTGCTCAGCTCCCGGCTTGTCTTTCCATGTTGTGAGATATGTCTGAATTTTAGCCTCATTGGTAGTGAAGTGTGGACATTCTAGAACCTTATCATTCAACTTTTTCTCATATGGCACTGATAGGGTACGAGTTATGAATTGGTCAAATGAGCTTGGCTCGTTTGTTCGGGTAACAAGGAATGAATCAAATGACATGGTTGCAAAACTTGGAATAGGTGTAAGATCTTCCATCGCAACTATCATATGAATGCCCTTGCCTAGAGGGAATTCTGAACTTTCATCACTACCTCTTTTCAAGTTTGAGAGAACTCTCACATGATTAAGACTATCATGAATTAACACACAAATGCCATTATTAAATTCATTAAATAAATTCATTGTGTTAGCGACATCCAACGTATTCTCACTATTCAATAAGTTCTAATTATTAATCTCATGCAATTGAGAATGATGACACAACCCTATCGACTCTATTGGCACTATCAACTCATGTGTGATCGGATCAAGGGGCACTACTGGCTCATGTACCCTCGACTCGAATAACTCGTGCGTACTCGCTTTGACCAAAATCAAAGACTCTGGGATACTCAATTCAATTGACACTAATGGTTTTTGTGTACCCAGTCTGATGGACTCACTTGTATTTGACCCAATGGGCACCAACAAGTTGTGTGCGCCCAACTCTACGGGTACCAATGACTCATAGGCAAGTGGCTCGATTGGTTCGTGTATACTCGGTTCAATCAAATTCAAAGATTCAAGTGCACTCGACTCTACCAACAATAAGGACTTATGCACAACTAACTCTACGGACACTAACAAATCGCGCGTACATGACTTGGTCGAATCACGCGTGGGTGACTTGATTGACTCAAGTGTGAGCGACTCAACATCACTACTCACAAGGGAAATAGAAGTCTTTTTAACACAAACAAGACTTTCATCAGCTTCTTGTATCTCCTTGTCACTCATCACGGTACTAGGGTCATGCACAATTTCCACTGCCCTCTTTGTTGGCTCCTTACAGTTCTCACTTTTAATCAATAAATTCAGAGTGAGAGATTTTGAGGGCATTGGCACGCAAAGTGCCCAAGTCCTTGACACTTATAGCACTTGTTACGACTACAAGGATTAGGGTTCTCAACACTCACTCCTCTTGCTTTAGCAATTTGGGGATGCAGAGGAGTAATCACGGGTATCGATGGTGGAACCTGTAAATTAGAGCTCCCTTTAGTGTAGGTGCTCCTTGGGACCTTGACTCGAGTTGAAAAGTCCGACTATGATTTTGAGTATGACAAATTTTTAAATCCTCCTACTGAGTTTGCAGTTGGGCCTGAAAGGCGGTCGCAAAATCATCAAGAAGGGCTTCTATCCTATCGAGATCTATGACGATGCAAGACAAAACTAGACAAAAAAAAAATTCAGACAAAAGCTATACAAAAATCAGACAAAAAAACTAGAAAAAAACAAGACAAAAGTCAAGCGAAAAAACCATACGAAAAATAGACAAAAGCCAGAAGAAAATCTCAGACAAAAGGCACACAAAAATTTTCAGACAAAACCTAGACGATAATTTTCAGACGCAAGCCAGATGACAAATTTCATACGAAAATTTTCAGACAAAAGCTAGACAAATATGAAATATTGCTTTTACCAATTTGATGCGGGTACTTACTCAATGCAATGTTAGGGCGAGATTAGGATTAAAATTAATTTAATCAATTAAAAAATAACAATTTCTCATAACAAAATTACCACGAAAAATTCTGAAAATTCAATTAG
The DNA here is from genome assembly GCA_021018995.1 of Chloranthus sessilifolius. Classification (NCBI taxonomy): domain Eukaryota; kingdom Viridiplantae; phylum Streptophyta; class Magnoliopsida; order Chloranthales; family Chloranthaceae; genus Chloranthus; species Chloranthus sessilifolius. Next base: position 11,346,809 of record CM037587.1, on the reverse strand, counting down.
GTGATTTAATTCCGGCCCAAAATAGCATTACTTTAGTGTGCATTCCCTATCGCAGATCTATAAGACTAGGGTTCTTATGAACGGCTAGATCTCCGATAGTTTTAGGGCGTCGAACGAACTCGTAAGTGGGTTCTCTCGATACCGAACAAAATTAAAAGGCTAGTAATGATTTATGATGAACAAATAGGTTGATTTTGGATTTTATGAAATAAACAAAATAATTAGGGTTACGCTACTTACACAAACCGTAAATCTAGAGAAGATAGAGATGGAAGAACATTTGGCATCGCACCAAACCGCAAGCGGGAATCAAAGAATCACTCTCCATTTTGAGAAAATCACACCCTCACGAAAGTTTAGAATTCTCAATTTTGCATAAGCAATTTTCATTAACCAAAAGTTATAATAAAAGTGTTTACAAGCCTTTAAATAGGCTAACCAATGCATAAAATTAGAAATTCTAGTATAACTCTAATTCCTAATTCAAATAAAAAAAAATCCTAATTCTTCTAAAATTAGAAATCCTAGTATAACTATAATTCCTAATTCAAATAAAAGAAATATCTTAATTCTTCTAAAAAAATAAGGAAACTAATCCTATTTCTAATAAAAGAAACAACTCTTATTTTCTAAAATAAAATAATAAAAGAGACTAATCATAATTCAATTAAGATTTTTGAAATTCGTCACTTTTGATGCAGCTTCCGAAAATTGACCATAACTTCTTTAATACTTGTCGGAATTGCTCAATTTTTAGCTCGTTGGAAAGCTACTTCAATAAGCTTTCAAATATGACCAATTTCATATCAATTCGACTTCATTTGACACGTCAAAATAGGTCACACATAAAAGTGACGGGATTAAAAGTTACTCTTCTTTCGATAAGTAACTTTCCTTCTTTCTGATCACTTTGATATACTTCTTTCGCCTCCGATATGGTATGGGCGGTTGCTTGAATTGGATGTGTCCATCAAGTCGTGTACCTAGAAGTCAGCTACAGAGTGACTATCTTTTAACATCGGTGTGCACAGTCTTCCATTAGTGAACTTAGACGATTTTGCCAATTTCGCCTTCTGCCAAATAAAAGAAATCATAAGAGACATGAAGAAGGGTGAATTTATAAAAGTTCAAGGAATTAAAATAAAGACGTGAGCAATCACTGTAATCTTAGTGATTGAACATCTATCGGTATCAAATATAAGAAATTCATGCAGCGAGGTATGTCTACTACTATGTTACTTTATTGGCAATTCGCTTGATTCGAATTCGAGTTCGCAATTCGCAATTCGCTACTTTCATGCGAACCCGGTTCACTAAGGGTAGGATGAGTTTTTAATTTTTAATTTGTATTTATTACTTTTTTTATTAAGCAAGAATTAGAAGTATAACTACTAAAGTTTACTTATTGCTCTATAAGGATTGTTAGCTTAGTTGGAAAGGTAGTTTTAACAGTTTTAGCATTGGACCCAAGGTCATGGGTTCAACTCCTTCCCTGTCCTTAGGAATTTTTACCTTTTAACCCACTTAAATGCAATTTGCTCATCACCACCGAATTGAAGGCGAATTGGTTCGCTCTGTACCAATTCACCTTTTGATGGTAGAAGGAACGCATTAAGTAACGTAGGTCTTCTAGAATATACCAACAACTCAATCTCAAGAATGTATATCCACATTCTGGACGGTAAGAGATGTGCAACACAGTATTATATTAATTGCATAAACCAAGCCAATGGTTCTCTTTGACTATAATGTATATCAAACAATGTTACAGTTTCATCAGAAAAAAATAACAGTTTTTTTTTCGGAATAAGACATGTGCAAATAAATATGAAAAGAAAAAATAAAATATCCTAAGCAGGGTCCAAATTTCAAACTTTAAAGATTTAGTCACTTCCATACATCAAAAGGATTACAAAGGTGGTTGAGATGCGGAAAAATAAAGAACAATATAGCTTACAATTTTTTTTACAATAGAAGCAAGGTAAGTTGGACCAATTTATTGCCCTTTTGGGGGTTGATTCAAAAAATGCAAGATGTCCAACACATAACTCAGAACCACCAGATCTCAATCTGAACCATTGGAAAGGTAGAGAGCTGAGGAGAGGTCGTGGTATGGCTGAGAAATGTTTGTTTGAGGCTGGCGTGATGTTGATTAAAGGCTTAGATAGAGTACAAGAACATAAAGGCTTCAGTTAGAGAAGGTGGGTGTTTGTGATGGAAGCTAAGGATTTAGAGAGGCTGGAGCGGTTTTATAGGTAGTTTTAAGTTAAAGATCCAAGGCTAAGACCTAAGGTTTTCTACTACAGAACAATTCAAATTAAACAATTTTTACTTTTTTGTATGTTATTCAACAAAGAAATGCATGATCTATTAGTTGTGCATCTTCTCGAAGAAAATTTCAAACATATGCACCTTATTTTTTCATTGAATAGGTAATTTTTAGTGTCTTTTATAAAGGTAGTAAACGCAAATGTATTTGTAGATCTACAACAAGTATGCTAGAGACTTGAGAGAATCATCTTTCTCCATATTTTGACAGTTTTCTTGTATTTCTACAGATTATTCATATCATCAAATGTATAAGATAGTTTTTTATTGCCCCACAAAAAAAAAAAACTTCATAATAGAGTTTCATATATACAATTTATCATTCATTACACTGTGTTGTCTTATCTTAGCATAATTTATTTATTTTTAAACAAATAAACTATAATAATTCATTATTAAATGCATTTTGTATCCAATAAATAAACTAAATTTTCCATAATGCAACAATCGAATAAATGGCCACCCAAAATCCCAGCTGACGCATCCTAGCGAGAAATATGAATAAAACTCTGAGTTCAATTATAACCCCTAAAAGTTGGCAGTTTTGCCCAAATACATATATTTTTCCATCCCAAAACCCCTAAAAAAGCTTGAAAATAGCAAACAATCAACTCAAGCACCACGCAAGAAACAACAAAACTCTTTAAATAAAAATCACCGTCACTACTAATGCATTAAAAAAGCTCCCAAATATTAATTCCATTAACAAAAAAAATAATTAAAAACATCAAGATGTTCACATTCAATCGAGAAACATCATATAACAAATAAAACTTTGAGCTCAATAACAAACCCTAAAAGTTTGCAGTTTTTCCCAAATACACATATTTTTCCATCCCAAAATCCTTCAAAAAGCTTAGCAACATACAACTCAAGAGTTGAAGATAGTAATATATGTATGGTGGGTAAGAGCAATAGTGCTAAGTATGGAGTGTAGTGTCCACATAAAAGTGAGTGGGTGCCATTAGTTATGTGTGGGGTGTCTTTTTTTTTTTTTAATGAACTTGGGATTTCGGAGAGTTTTTTAATGCATCAACGGTGGAGGTTTTTTTTTCAAAGAGTTATGTTGATTTTGGCGTGGTGCTTGAGTGATATGTTTTTATAGTTCAAGCTTTTTTTAAGGGTTTTGGGATGGAGAGGTGCATTTGGACAAAACTGCAAACTTTCAGGGTTTATGATTTAACTCGGAGTTTTATTTTTATATGATGTTCTCGATTGAATGTGGAAATGGTGTTGTTTTGATGTTTTTAATTGTTTATATTTTTAATAGTGGAATTGATATTTGGGAGGTGTTTTATGCATTAATGGTAGAGGTATTTTTTAATTATTTTGAATTTTTATGATTTTTCTGTCGCGTTTGATGTTAAAGTAAATATACTTCTAATCTAACAAGGATAATAAAATAAAGACAAAGATAAGAAATACCCATGAAGAGATTATTAGAGAAAGAGGAAGAAGGAGAGAGAACAATGAACACCACAGACTACATTGTTACGATTGAGGTCTCCTTATATATAGGAGTCACTTACATTCACTAAGGACACCTCACCCATAACTAATGACAGCCATTTATTTTTATGTGGACAGTACACTCCATACTTAACACTATTGTTGATTTTGGCAAGAATGGGGTCTTTTCCGTCAAGTCTTTCTACCATACGCTCGCATTTAGACCACTCATTAGAGTGGAATGGGCCTTCATCTGGAAGGCACCAATTCCTCCTAAAGTGAGATTTTTCACCTGGACAGTGGTGAGTGGCCGCATTCTAACGATGGATCAACTGTTAATTCGGGGTAAACTCCTTCGGAATAGATGCCCTATGTGCCTCCGGGAGGAAGAATCCATACCGCACATGTTTATTCACTGTGGGGCCGCTACAAAATATGGGGTACTATCCTGAGCTCTTTTGATCTCAGATGAGTTGTTCCGGACAATCTTCCTCAATTTTTGGTTTCATGGAATGGCCTCAGATGAGAAGGTTCGCAAGGAGCTTTTTGGAGAGTGGGATCTTACGCGGTGTTGTGGAATATTTGGCTTGAAAGGAATGCGAGAGTTTTTAGTCGCAAGCGTCGACCGATCGGGACCATTCTAAACCAAATCAAAGATCTGATGTCCCACTGGGTGATGTTGGATGAATACGGGGGGCAGGGATTAGGAGATTTAGTCTTCTGATCCTTCTTTGCGGTCGCCTGCTGGGATGGGATCAGCCTATAGCCCGGCTGGTCGTTTTCTATGTTTTTTCCTTTTTGTTATTTTTGCTGTTTTTGTTCCCCCTTGTTGTATTTTCCAGCTTCTTGCGAGGTTTTTTTTTTCTTTGGAATGAAATCTCTTGTTATCGATAAAAAAAAACACTATTGTTTCCTACACATCATACATATATTACTATCTCCAATACTCCCCTCAAGTTGGATCATCAATGACATGGGTGTCCAACTTGCCCACAAATACGTAAGAAAAGATGCATGGTTACACCATCATCTTTCTCTGGCTTGATACAGTCAACAACTAAAGGTGTCCAATAATCAACGTGGTGCAACTACCTGCACTCACCAACAACTTGGTGCACTACCGCACTCAAGTGGCCATGTGGTATACATCACAGTCCCTTAACAGCTTGGTGCAACACTACACTCAAGTGGCCATGTGCTGCACACTATGGTTCAATAACATTATTCTTGGTACTATCCAATTGGCTCTATGGCCTACATCAATGACCTAAAATATAATCTAAGATATTTTGATGGTATACAACCACAATAAAAACTCATAAAAGTAATGGTACTGGGGACACCAATCAACTCCAATAGCAACCAACACATCTCAATCTATGATACAGATTCGTGATTTCAAAGATTTCATGGCAGTAATCAGCAGGGATTTCTAAACATACATAACAATAGTCTTCACGGATCTCAAGACAGCATATAAATAATAAAATCTCCAACAACAGCAACACAAAAGATCAATCGATAGAGATCAAGGTACAACATTAACAAATAGCATCATTGACCTTTATCATAAGAGATTGATAACCATCAACTGTAACCAGTATCAATACAGTCTTTGATAAATACATCTTCATGAATGTCCACATTTCATCACTACAAATCATTATATCAACCAAAGAAGGATAAATCCAGTCACAGATATTGGACAATTGGTGGATAAAATCTGGTTGTACAACCAATAGAATCGGTCTCAAACAACCTTCAAGAATATGATGTAAACATGACTCATCATCCACCACCTTAGTAGATACCAGTAGCAACCAGAACAACAATAAATCAAACTCAAATACACTTAAAAAACCTTATACACAACAATTTTCAAAGTTGGCATTAAACTGGTCACATGACCTCCCAACATACACAGTAACCCTATGCTTTAAAAATAACTTTGTATATGGTCAAATTGGTAACAAATATCACACCAAATGACATTTAAATCAGCCATCAACACCCAGAAGAGCCACAAATCACAAACTATGCACCACTAGTGTGCAAGAAACTCAAAAAGTGACCTGAAATCCACTCAGGCATTTCACCAAACACCTGCTGGGCATCTTTTTAAGACATTGTCTTTTTTCTTTCTTCTTCAATGGCTGCTACAACAGTCATTTTCTTCTTCTTTTTTCTCTTCTCAGTTCCCACTCTATTCCTCGTATTTCTTTCTTCATTTTTTTTCTTCTTCCTTGGGTGCTACAACCTACAACAGCCCCTACTTCATCCTTTTTTTTAATGTTGGTTTCACAGCAACCCACCCTTTTTTCTTGTCTTCAATGACTGATACACAACAGCAGCCTCTTCTCCCCCAACCCTAAAAAAGGTCAAAATGACAAAGAACATTGAGAAGGAAGACGACTAACATAAAATGGATGATGGATAGCTGCAATGACACCAAATTTGAATCTTGCATGGAGGTAAAGGGTGTTGGAGAAACAATAAACTAAACAATTGGAGAAACCATAAACTAAACAGGCGTAAATATACTTATAGTCTAGCAAGGATAATAAACTGAAGAAATACCCATTAAAGGTTTATTATTGAAAGAGGAACGAGAGAGAACAACAAAGACAAAAGACTACCATGTTATTGTTGAGGTGTCAAATGAATCATAAGAGGTGGTCTCCTTATATAGAGGAGCCACTTACATTCACTAAGATCACAACAACTAAACATCCACATTCCATCAAGAAACATCATATAAAAATAAAACTCTTTGAGTTAAATCATAAACCCTTCGCATTTTTTCCCAAATACATATATATCAACATCCCAAAACGCTTAACAAAGCTTGAAACATAGATTACATACAACTCAAGCGCCACACCAAAATCAACATAACTCCTTAAAAAAACAACTGCCGCTAATGCATTAAAAAAATCTCCAAATATCAATTCCACTGCCAATCAAGAAATATCAAATACACATAAAACTCTGAGCTCAATCATAAACCCAAAAAGTTCGCATTTTTTTCCCAAATAAACATATTTCACCAACCCAAAACACTTAAAAAAGCTTAAAATATAACAAACATACAACTCGAGCGTCGCGCAAAAATCAATATAACTCCAAAAAATAAAATAAAAATAAAATCATTTAAACCAAACCAGAACATTAAATTATCTCCACCTATTAAAAAAAACCTCCCAAATATCAATTCCATGAAAAAAACAATAAAAACAGACACAACGTCCGCATTCAATCAAGAAACATCGTATAACAGCAAACTCTGAGCTCAACGGTGAACCCTAAAAGTACTCATTTTTTCCCAAAAACACATATTTTTCCATCCCACAACCCTTTAAAAAGCTTGAAATACCTCAATCAAACAACTCAAGCACCACGCAAAAATCAATATAACTCTTTAAAAGAAAATGAAAAATCATTCAAACCAAACCAAAACATTATATTACCTCCACCAGTAAAGCATTAAAAACCTCCAAGTACCAATTCCATTAATATATATATATATTAAAAAACAATTAAGAACATCAAAGCAACACATTGTCCACATTCAAGCGAGAAACATCCTATATTAAATTAAATTAAAAAAAAAAACACTTACAGTTAAAGCAAACAGCAAGGCTCTGCAACTCAGAGGGGTTGAGGTCGTTCGATTTCACAGTTTTGCCGAGGAATGGTGGTGATGGAGATGGAGACTGCGAAGACGCAAATCAAAAAATCGCCTTGGCGGCCATTTTTATTTATTTCTTCTGCAAACAATGATTAATAGAGAGAACGAATAAATTAAGGTTGGATATTTTTATAGGTAGGAGAGAGAGAGAGAGGGAAGAATCTCGGTCTTAGAAGAGCAGTTTGAGCTTCTCTTTCTTTCTCAGCTCGGATATTATTACTAATGGCAAAACCAAAATCCAAACGACCCAATCAAAACCAACTCTAGGGTCACATGACATCCAAACGTAAAGCTCCACGTGAGACCTTCGAGGACGGTCACCGCCCCTCAATTACTTATAAAGGGTGCCATATAAGGTGCATAAATCTCAATATATTGGTAACATAATGAGGGCCCCCAATGTTATAAATAATAAATAATCAAAAGAAAGTATACAGTAACCTTGAAAAAAATGTGTTTTCTTAGGCATCTTTCTCTCTCCCCTTCAGCCAAAGAAAATGCATCTCTCTCTCAATAAATTGATGGTTTTCTAAAACAGGTTATTAGCACATGTTTTATAATAATTTTAACATCTAGAAAACTGCCTATCTAAATAAAAATGGCAACCCCTTTCAATGGGTTAAAAGGTGCACCATTTAGCCACCCAGTCTGTCATTAAGCTCTTTTTCCATCTATTCTCAATGGCTGTGCTGTAGGTTACTAAGTTGATGAGCTTGCATGTTATTAATTTGTTGTTCTTAAAGGCAATTGTTACTCTCACACCAACTTTTATTACAGTCACACCATATAGAAAAATATCGGTAACACACCACTTTTTTTCTACCTACACACCAATTAACATTGGTGCTCCCGCCAAATAGCTACAACTATTCAGGTCGTCTCCTACATTGGATGGAGGTAGGGACTTGCACTTCTACTTCTCACGGAGTGCAAGGACTACAAATTTAAATTCCGATATATATCGGCATACCGCCTGGGGTCCCAGGCAGATATTCAAGCACATTTTTAAATTTATATATTAAATATATTAAAAAATTACAACAAAAAGTATTTTTGATACTTTGTCTGATTTATATCCAATAAAGATTACCCTATATGGGCCGATATGACCCAATATTTGACCTCATACAGATCCGGGTGTATATCCGAATCGGATGGGGCCTAACCTGATACATATCTGCCGATATGTACCAGATACAGTGTTGTAAGAATTGGACCGGAGCGGTGGTTCAACTGCGGTTGAATTAGAACTGGTAGGTTTGCCAGTTCGGTTCAATAAAAAAAATCCGGTTTAGTAGTTTTTTAGTAAAAAATTGGAGAACCAGCCAATTGAACCAGTGAACCGGTTAAACCAGTCAACCGGCAGATTCTTTGAAAGGGAAATTTGCACTTTCGGCCCTATATGTTTGCGTATTTGCAGAAACGGCCCTATAGTTTCAACCGTTGCATTAATGACCAGCTCCAAGCCTAGCCGCCTCCGCCTGCTCCACGTCAGCAAGGACCTATTTTAAATAATATAAAAAAAAAAATTTCACCGCCCTTTAACAGAGAGTATAAAAGCTACTTTTACATTTCATTAGTTACTGTTACTTTTAAGTTTAACTTTTCTGAAAAAAACAAGAGAGCGGCGACTTAGCGGCGACAAAGCGGTAAAAGGTCACAAAGGTCACATTACATTTCCAGGTAATTTATTTTTTTTACATTTCAACACATTTAGTCATCCCCAATGTTTCCCACCTAATCCGATAACTTACCGATAATCTAAGTTATCGGTCGATAACTTAGATTATCGGTCGATAACTTAGATTATCGATAAGTTATCGGTAGGTTAGGGGATTAGTAGTTTTTTCAAAATCACTTCTTTTGTTTATTAATTACTTTTTATTTATATTGCAGTTCCTACTAAGTTATTGAAAATGACCATGACTCTAAAGCCCATCGGAAAATGTTCTGGAGTTGGTGTTAGGAAATTTTACATGCACTGTAACGAAGAGAGAAAGAAAATATTAGATGATTCAGTATTCGGTCATCTATTTAGGATGAATGAGAAATTAGGTTTCGTTGGAGACTTGGTTGACGCTATTTTAAGTTTTTGGGTTGAAGATAATATTTTCAAGGTCAAGAACACCAATGTACTCCTGCAATGTGATCGATATAGCCTTGATTTTAGGCCTCAACATGTTGACGAACGAGTCCGAGAAGGTGGTAGTAAAGAGAAAGCAACTATGCGATACAAATTCTTTCGGGGGAAGCCGGCGTAAAGATGTCGTATTGAAGAAATTATTGACAGTGCTGATTTATCCAACGATGATTTTTTAAAACTGTCATTATTATTTTTCGTATGTTCTTTTTACTTTAGGACATACCAGGAAGTAGATACACGGTACTTAGAATTAGTAGATAACATTGAAGAGTTCAACAAGTTACCGTGGGGCCTGATAGTTTACAATAATTTATTAGATAGTATATCAAAAGCAAGTGGCAGGAGGGAAATGGCGAAAAGGTCAGAAAAGGGGCAATACAATATCTATGGATGCACTATCGCCTTACAGATTTTGGTGTTTGAGCACTTTCCTGCAGTCGCCACCGCTCCTATTGGGCTTAAAGAACCATTTCCAAGGCTAATGAAATGAGAAGGCTCGAAATTTAGCCGTAATCCTAATTTATATAGAGAAAATTTTCTTATGTGACAGCCCGGATTTCGGCACCCCGAAACCCGTGCCATCAGCACGATCATCTTGACCGTGCCCTTAGCTAAGCACGGAACACTGGTATATCAAGCATCAAAAGTATAATGAAAGACATTTGCGGAATTTAAATCTATATTGATTAACTTCCCAAAAGACAGTTCTACCCTCATGCCTCTGCATGTATGGAGAACCAATCCGAACCATCGATGATAGCAATCATCACGGATGGTTCGCCCCAAAAGAATAATCCAAAACCCTATATACATGGTTTTAAACAAGATCAAGGCTTGACATACCAAGCCGTACAAAATCTCTCCAAGATCTCTCAAAGTGGCACAACGGAGTCCTCTAGAAGAAGTCCTTTGGAGGTGGCTCCAACTCTTCGCCGGCCGCAAGGTCCGACTCGCCGGGATCAGCGTCTCCTGAAGCCTCGGCTGCTGCTAGTGATGGACCTGCGACGTATAGTCTATAGGGTGAGCTACATCCTAGCTCAATAGGGAACAAACACTGCTGAACATATAAATTATAACTCACATATATTCTATGATATGTCATGCATGATGTATCTATGCAGTTGTTGATGAAACAGTTAAAAAGCATTTCGTTTTACTGTTGATTACTTATATTTTCATTTGCTCATGAATAATGCTGAAAAGGCCTAAAGCAAAACTTAAACTTTCAACTTAAGTAATCCCCGAGCAATATAGCATCGAGCCCCGATGAGATACCCTTCATCGTCATCTATATAGACAGTTTCAATGTATTCCCTGGGAATACCATATAGTACCCAAGCCCCTTTCCCCTGGGGATTGGTGGCGGGGTTTCACTTGTCTCAATCAACACCCCTGGGGTGTGCTTACTATGTACGGATAAGCCTCCGCACTGGCCTACGGTTTCGCCGCCGTATCGGTCACGGATATCCTGCCGTGTCAGTCGTGGATATCCCGCCACGTCGGTGGGGTAACCTATCAAACCTCAAATAACAAAAATATCGGTGCCTTACATATAGTTATTCACCGTGTAAGTGTGCTATCTTATATCAGTTAGGCCCTATCAAACATGATTCAATCCTTGGATACATCCCTGGGATGTATCCATTTACTTGCATCACACCTGATGCTCTTATCTCTTTACTTCTTCATCCCCTGGGGATGGCTCATTAGTTTACTCTTATGAATATCACACACACACACTTTTCACAATTCTTTAAGCAGTAAAAATATTTGAATGAAAATTTATATCACTACATACATGCTCTTGTAAAATAAGGTACATGTTCAAGGTGTTCCCTACCTCAAGTCTTCACTTGATCAATGCATCAAGGTCCCACGTGACTCCTTGTGCACTAGTCCACACGTACCACCTATGGTACCACATAACAGGTAAAACACATCGCAAAGGATGCAATAAAGAAGGCATAAGATCCCCCAAGAATCTTAAAGTCAAACCAAAAGTCAACATAGTTTACTACAGTCGATTAATCGAATTCCAAAATCGATTAATCGAATCTGATTCGATTAATCGATTTCCAAAATCGATTAATCGAAGGTCAATATCGATTAATCGAAGCAATTTCGATTAATCGAAATTCTCCTTTTCGCAAAGTCCATTCTCAGTTCGAACAGTCGAGTTTTCATTCGATTAATCGAATCCAATTTCGATTAATCGAAATTCCTCTTTTCGCAAAGCAAAATTACTGTTCGAACAGTCGAGTTTTCATTCGATTAATCGAATCCAATTTCGATTAATCGAAATCCTTCTTTTCGCAAAGCAAATTTACTTGTTCGAACAGTCGAGTTTTCATTCGATTAATCGAAATCCTTCTTTTCGCAAAGTAGACCCACAGTTCGAATAATCGAGTTTCACAAGTTGATTAATCGATTCCAAATCGATTAATCGAAACCAAAATCGATTAATCGAAATCCCATTTCGATTAGTCGATTTTTCCTTAAGTCATTTCCTCCAACCCACAGGGTCCACTTTGGAGGTTCTCGATCGATTAATCGATCCCCAAATCGATTAATCGAAATCAAAATCGATTAATCGAAATCGATTCGATTAATGAAATCGAATCTCGACTCTTCAACTTCACGGCCAATTTCGATTAATCGAAACCCAATTTCGATTAATCGAAATTGTCAGATTCAGCCCCTTTCGAGCTGTTCTTCCCAATCTTTTTCCATACCTTTTTCCTCTATTTTTCTAAGCCATTATCCTATGATTTAACCCACATTTAACTGTAACTTAACCCCTATAATCTATGCATCTTATTTACAAAAATTTTACCTTGAATAGATCTCAAGTTGATTTCAAATCTAGGGTTGGAAGGCTAGGGTTCCAGCTTTGGTTTCTAACTGAATCAGCCTCTTTAATGCTTGAATCCTTCTTCCCAATCACTCACAATAACTCTTGCTTGATCACCCTCTTTACTCCTCTCTCTCTCTTCTTTACTCCTCTCTCAACAACTCAAAACTCTTGATTTTAGGGTTATTAACTCCTTTTATCCTCTTCCTCACTTGTGTGTTGAGCACATACACCGCGGTAGGTGTATGGGACTATACTTTCACAACACACACCACATAGGCATTCTATTTATCACATCTTATCCGTTCATCACACTACATACTAACTGTTGAACTTCCATTTGGTCAAACCTATGACCGATCGGGCACGGATCCCGAGGTCATAGTTTAGTGTGATTTTTCGGGTTGTTACATCTTAAGTCTAAAATGATTTTAGAGCTTGAAGTTGAGAAGCACGAATTACAGTATAAATGGGTTCGATACTTTTTGATTCGAAGAGAAATGGAAAATAAGAAGGAAGAGACCGAAGAAAGAGAAGAGCCTTACTCTGAAGAAAATATAGATGAATATGATGATATCCCAAGTCATCCAACTCGTCCGGAAGAAAGAGCCGAAGAGCCGATTAGCCGAGATGACGACAATGAGGATGACGAAGATTATAGCGACGATAACGATGATTTTGAAGTGTTTATGCGTCAACCAAAGACAAGCCGGAAATTGGGCCCGAGCCAACAAGAGAAGCGACCAGTTAGGCAAGCACCTAACCAAAAATGTAGACTAAGAAAAGAATGCAAGGCGCTCGCATGGTATAAAAGAAATGAAAAAAGAATTCCGGCATGCATTTATGCTGCTTAAAGGGCAAGCACTCACCATTGAACAACTAAGGAGAGATAAGAAGGCCTTACAAGAAGAAAATAAAGCAATACGGAAGGATCTTGATGCGGTCATCTCTCATTTAAGAAAGGTATCAAACCAAGACTTTTCAAATTTAGAACAAAATCAATTCTTTACAAATTAATGCAAAATTAGCTTGTCGTCCGAAGATGGAACTTATCGTCCGACGATGTATATTATCGACCGATAATTTAAATAGTCGATCGATAATGTACATTACCGGACGATAATTTAAATTATCGACCGATAAGTTACATTATCGGTCGATAATTTAAATTATCGATCGATAATTTACATTATCGACCGACTATTTAAATTATCGGTCGATAATGTACATCGTCGGACGATAACTTAAATTATCGACCGATAATGTACATTATCGATCGACTATTTAAATTATCGTAAAGTAGTTAAATTATCGATTCGATAATGCGATTTTATTTTTTATTTTTTGTAATATATATTTTTTTACAATTATGCAGGATAATATTTTAACCTCTGTGCTCTTTGACACCTTCGTTCCTTCACCCACTTACCCTCAATCAACTGTCCCTCAACCCACCACTCATCAACAAAGCCATCAGTCTACTGCCCCAAAACCCACTGCTCCTCAACAAAGCCATCAGTCCAGTGCCCCAAAACCAACTGCTCCTCAACCAAGCCATCAGTCAAGTGCCCCAAAACCCTCTGCTCATCCACCTAGACAACAATCAACTGCCCCAAAACCTGCCGCTCCTCAACTTACAAATAAATCTACTGCCATTAAACCCGTTGCCCCAAAACCTACTGCTCCTCAGCCTACTAAACAACCCTTGGTTGATGTGGGTGATGATGGTGCTCCTCTTACGCAGCCTTCCCGTGAGTCACAGCCGGCATCACTAAAAACAATTATAGTGAAACTATCATCTACAAAAAATAAAGCCGAAGGTTATGACTTGCGTGCTCGTAAGAAGAGAAAGTCTCTGACCACTAATGTATTAATAAAAAAACCAAGATTTGTTGTAGAGGAGGAGGAGGATGGGGCAAAATCAATGGAGCAAAAGTATATGCTTAGTTTTTGGAATCGGCCGGAGAACGAGGACAATGTGATCGTCAATACTATCAGGGGTGTTGAGATCACAGTTGCTCTTTTGAAGGTTCTCAAAGGACGCTCGTGGCTCAACAATGAAGTCATCGACGCATACTCGAGAGTCCTTGAAGTTATAAACGATTCAATGTTTACGGCCAATGCCGAAAAAAGCTGGTTCGCTTCTGCGTCTGCCCTAGTAAGGTTTTAAATATTTATTGGAAGCTCGTTTGTTTCTTTTATTTATCTTTTCAATCACGACTCTTGATTAATTTCTTCTAATTTATTTACTTACTACATTATCCTGTTTCAGACCTTGTTTATGGCAGACGAGAAAAAATTTGAAAAATATATCAATAATGAAGGTATAGCTGCGCTCAGCGACCTCGATAGGTGGCAGGCCTATTGTGACGAATGGAATGTTCGTAACAATTCAAAGCCGATGGAACCACTATTGACAAATAATATCCGCGGAATTCACGCGATCGGTAGAGCGGTATGTTTTTGAATACTAAACTTCGCTTTATTTAACGTTAACGGCTTTTAAATAAAATTTATTATTTAAAATTTCGGTTCCGTTTATGTGTAGATTTATCTTCCGATGCATAGCCAAAAACATAGCCATTGGGCGTTGGCTATAATTTCATTAGTTGATCGAGAAATCAAGTTAATAGATCCAGCAGACCGAGAGTGCTCAAAAAGGTTTGAAGCGCATAAAGAATGTCTATTGAATCACCTTCCGCGCCTTCTTTACGCTATCGGTTTGAAGTCGACTTCGATCAACGATTGGAAGGTATCGGCGTTCAACAGTGTCGTTCTCCCGATCCAACAAAACGGTTGGGATTGCGGTGTATACGTTTTGAAGTATATAGAATACTTCTCCCAACAGTTTGGGAAGAAGAGTTAATATCTGTAAAAAAATTTAGACTTTTGTAAAGATATTTTTTGATAAAATTGTAAATAATTAATTTTATTAATTTTTATTAACTTGTATAATTTTCATTTTCGTTGTTATCAATTTATCTTATTTGTATCACCTTGCCTGATTTATCAATGGAGCATTCCTCTCTTGAAGCAATTCCAATAGGCCAATGACTTAAATCATCGGCCGATATTTTAAGTTATCGGACGATATCTTAAATCATCGGTAGATAATTTAAATCATCGCCGATATCTTAAGTAATCGAGCGATATTTTAAGTAATGTCGGATGATAGCTTAAATCATCGGCCGATGATTTAAATTATCGACCGATATTTTAAGTCATCGGTAGATATCTTAAATCATCGTCAGATATTTTGAGATTATCGGACAATATCCTTTCGAATTGTGAGCTGATATCTTTGGTCTGGCTTTATGCCAATCACTAGTAGATTAGGGGCGAATTTGGCAACTTCAAATCCTGTTTGAATGAATGAATGAATTATTAAGAAGCACAACAATATATTTTAATCACAATTCCAAAATTAAATTATTAGTCAAAAAAAATATATTAATTAATTGGTAGATGTTGATCTCTCTTTTATTGAGGTCTAATCTGTTTATATTAAAGGAAAGAAAAAGAGAAAAAAAAAAAATACTCTTCTATAATGAGATCATTTGGAAGCTCGATTGCCACTAGGTCTAATCTAATCTAAATCTGTTTTCAATCTCAACCTTTGATGTAATATAAGTTAATTTCAAATATTAACAAATTTACTGACGATTATGACCGTACTTATTACAATTTTTACATTGTAGTGGTGAACTTCCCTTTAGATCTTGTTATCCTCTTCTTGGACGGCCAAGCAGCGTATTTTGTGGGGAGGCAAAACTTGAATGTCTTTTATTTGCGAAGTCCATTGGCGCTTGTCAACGGTCGGGACAAAGTGCTTTTTATAAGTTTCCCTAAATAAGTCACTGGTAAACCAGTGTTCACAAAATTGGGGGATCTCTCTTTCTCTGTTTCGGCGCGATAATGCGGCGATCGCATGTGAACATGGTAAGCCAAGAATAGTCCAACATCTACATGTACATGTTCGCGATTCTAGATCGACACTGTGAGTGTAATCACCACGTTTAACTTGAAATATATCACGACCATATGGTATGACGTTTTTTCGACGGGCCCATCCTGAATTTCTTTTTATGTATTTTTCTGCCATCGGTGTTAACACATGTGTCATTTTATTTCCTTCCTCCTGACGACGAAGATAAAATTCGACTACTTTTGTGCGAATAGTTTCTAACATGCTCACAATCGGTTCCTCCCTGACAATTTTCAACACACTATTTATGCTTTCAGCTATATTAGTTGTCAACATATCATAACGCCTCCCTTGAAAATAAGTGCGTGCCCAGAAATGATCACCAATTTCTTTAATCCATTTTGTACATTCCGGCGGGGCGTCGTCTTCTATTTTTCGCATAATTCTTTTAAATTTTGCTTCTGAAATGCACGGGCAGCAACCCAGAAAAGCGGTCTAGAGATTGTATCCTTATATTTATCAAACAGATTTAGAGCCGGTGTGCATCGATGGTATGAAAGGCATTAGGAAAAACTTTTCCCGCTTCCATCAAACCTTTACATACATGCGATATCAAAACAAAGCTGTTCTTCAAATTCACCGATTACCGTCTCCCTAATAGATCAAGAAACCATGTCCAATGGTCTTCATTTTCTTTCGGACAACGCCAACGCTATAGGAAATAAATGTCTATTCTCGTCTATCCCGTAGCTATTAACAACACTCCCTTATATAAATCACGCACGTCGTTCTATCTCTGTAATTATTCTTCGTAAAGTATTACGAAAGCTTCGAATGCAAAGTCCGAATGCCACGAAGAATCTCTGAAATGCATTATCAGGCTCGAGACACAATTGATGCAATATGCGGATTGACCCATTGTTGATACGCAACATATGACGGTAACATCTTAAATTGCTCCTTCCAGCTACCTCGGATGTCATTCAACGTCATTTCTTTTCCTCTCCATGCTTTCCAGTAACCTACTGTTATATCGTATTTTTTTTCAATATAAAAAATTATTGAAGCAAGAGTCTCGCCAAAACCCTTTAATAGTTTATCTCTAACGAATGAAGCTATCCACGATGTCGTACATTGGCGATGTCCGCTTCCAAAAGCTGGCATTCCACACGTGTGTTCCGGGTGGAAAGTTTTCACGACAAGCGTGTCACGCCTACTAATTTCGATGCATGTATTCGCCAAGCACATCCTACTTCAACACACCTCTATTACTCAAGAGGATGGTTTTATTGGTTTAATCTGAAAATTATTTGTCATCGCAAATTCTTTAAGAACTTTTTGAAATGATTTCTTATTTCTAAATGCCTGACCAATGGTAATCGTTCCCCCTTCATACAGTTCCTCATCGTCTGAATCCATATACTCCCCTCCCCTTCCGAGTCATTAAGCTGATAGTCTTCGTCCACCAGAGGTTGATCAATTCTCCTATTAGTATAAACACGCGAAGTGGGAGACGGCGGGGCTTCATTATTTTCAGGATCACTATCACCGTCATCTACTGGATGGTTATTACGTGATTGGGATTGAGCCCATCGATGTACGCTTGGTTGATGTGCAGTTGTTTGGATTGATGTTAGCCGATGCGGGAATGTTTGATGTAGAGGTCGTACATTGAAGGCTCGATTATCGTTGGCTCAAGCTATTTGTTCAGGAAGGCCATTGATATGGACTAAGGCCGACTAAAAGCGTTTCCCAGATTTACCGAATCGAAGTTGGTAGGATGTATCATGCATCGATTCATTTGATGAGAATATCCTTGATCTTCATCGCCTTCACTCATCGGAATGTCCGAATAGGGTTGCTATGCGAAGTTTCTTGTAGGGCGAAATCCTATATTTATATTTCTATCATCGCGGCTATTATCGGTGCAATAATGTTCTCCTCTTCATACCGTATTCCTTGATTTTCAATTAAATGTTACATTTCCCACACCATGATCATCTTCGTTTGTTTCCTTAAGCGGTTGAAATGTTTCTAAAGGCGGCAAAATTTCTACTACGTGATGACTAATGATTTTTAGATATAAATATTTATAACACCATCACCGATCGATATGCTCTAAATAAGTTTGTAAGATCATCAGTCGGACAATTCGGCAAATACAAGCTCATTCCTATCGTAATGAAAATGAAGTGTAATAGAATGTTCTTCCTTAGTGTGACTTTGTACATTTTCTCTATAAACTCATCAAATGATATATTCTCCGTAGCGGTGACAATCCTCCGTGTCCTCCGTTGTAAGTATTATCTCTCACGTCTGAAATCAAAATGGCAAAGAAGGGGAACATCCATTTCAACCTACAATATTTACAAAATTAAAATTAAAATTAGTTGTTTATAAAGAGTTATACTTGACTTAGCGCTACAATTGTTTAAAAATATTATTAAAAAATTAAAGGAATAAAAACTTTAGCGTTTTTGTCAATCATAGGATATCGCTCGATATCCTAAGATATCGGGCCGATATCCTAAGATATATAGCCGATAACTTATATATCTTGGACTACCTATAATGTTTTGAGAAATTGGGAAAACAATAACTTAAAAGATATTGTACTCGATATCTTACCTAGCCTGTTGTATTCTCTATGTTATACGACCTTTAGTGAAATCTCGAAATCGCTTTCCAAGAGAGATAAAAATTATTAAAAAATGATACAAAAATTCTAGATTCAATGCTTGCATAGAGAAGCATATATATAGATATCTGACGTGCACGCAGCTAGGCTTGGAGCTGGCCATTTATGCAAGGATTGAAACTACAGGGCCGTTTCTGCAAATACGCAAACATATAGGGCCGAAAGTGCAAATTTCCCTCTTTGAAATGATTGTCTAATCATTGCCATATCAAAGGGTTGAACTGGTTCAACCACTAGAACGTGAAAACCGATTAAAATTTAGAAATTTTAAATTTTCAAATTATTTGGGGGAGGAATTTAATGAACATCTTTCAAATTATAAAAACGGATTAGCAATTTTTTATTATAATAGATGCCATCATTGTTACTTAATAATATGTATTAAGTAATTAATATAATCTAATAATGTATATATTTATATTAATTATACATTTTATATTTATATAATTACTATAATTTATTATATACTTATATAATATTGTGTAACTTATTTACAATATATGATATTATATATATATATATATATATATATATATATATATATATATGTTTCTTTAATATTTTTAATAAATTTCAGATATTTTTTTAGTGAACTAGTGGTTGAACTTGTTGAACCGATTGGACCGTGAACCGGTGCCTAAATCAGTCCAGTTTCCGATTCACAGATCGTTGGCCGGTCTAAGAACCGTGATCAACGCAGTTCAATGACTGGTAGAACCGCGATCGAACCGGTAGACTTGCCGGTTCGGTTTCAAAACACTAATTAGATATGATCGATATTTAAAACCATGGTACGGATTCACAGTCATCTAGAGAGAAGGGAGGGAGAAAGTGACGCGGGATAACAACCCTAAAATGCGGAATATGATTTTTATGCAGATTTTGTCGAAATAAAATAAAATTAAATCAAGCTTAATCTCAAAACTATCTTAAATGCCTTAGGGTTCAGAGAATTCAGGTTTGTAGATCACAAGAGATCCAGGTAGGGTCCAGTCCGATGCGCAAGTACTTTTCGAGTCGAGGCAAGATCGGCTTAGAGATAGAACTCTAGCTTTTTCTTTTTTAAGCTTAGACACTCGTCTTCGGTCCGATGTAGATTCACGGATTCCAAGTTGGGTTGTGAAAGGGATTTGCGGTTTGCAACAGGCTTATGATTTTCAGATCGGTTTATGGTTTGGAACGGGTATTGGCTTTGTGTGATTTAGGGTTTCAAAAGGGGCTTGGGGTTTTGGAGATCACAAGGAAACAATTAGACTATGGTTTAGAGAAGCAAACACAGATCGAAAGATAACAAATATAAGAGATCATGCAAGTTGAAGAAAATAAATCAGAAGATATATGGGAATCACTCCCTTGGTCTCACACCAAACCCATCTCAGGCAAATATTACTCAAGCATAAAAGCATTCAATAATCAATCAACTAATTAAAAGTCTTTACAAGCCTTTATATATAGGCTACCAATAATTAAGTTCGAAATAAAGAGTTCTAATACTAATAAAACACAACAAGGAAAGTTTCGCATAAAATCCCGTCTGAAGCCGTTGCCATAGCTCGCTCAAGCGAGTTTAAGTGATCGCTCAAGCGAGAGCTCGCTGCGGCATTGTTCTCCTCACGGTTTGTAACCGTTTCTCCTCTGAGGCTACGGTACTCGGGCTTCCTTTACGCTTCTTCCGACGCCGATAGAAACGATGTGGTCCGAATTCAATGTCCATGTATGTGGCGTCCTCGTCAATTCCCCTTGACCAAAAAAGTTTCATCATCGATGAAACGCGCTCGTGGTAGATGTCTAGCAGGTCAGGGTTCAAGCGGCGAACTTCATTCTCGTGGACCCAAGTATTTTTGGACTCTGATTTGCCGACCCATTTAGCCAAGTACTTCTATAATCCCCCGTCATGTGTAGAGACGGCATAATCATTGATTATATCCTCTATCTCATTTGTTCTCTGTCTGCTTGGGAAGGAAGAGGTATAGGTAGCAAGGTTGGATTGGGGCTGGGATTAGGAGGTGGCTAGAGTAGGTTTTCAGGAGGTGGGGTGAAACCCAAGTAAGGAACCAAGTCCTCCACATTGAACGTTGAACTAACCCCCGTACCTGGAGGAAGCTCAAGCACGTATGCATTAAGACCACTCTTAGCCAAAATTCTGAAAGGCCCAGTGCCTCGAGATTGGAGCTTCTTTGCGGATCCTGATGGGAACAGCTTAGGCCTAATCCGGACCATCACATAATCACCCATGTGAAATTCTTTAGAACGCCTGTGAGCATCTTCAAATTTTCCTTCTGTGAATAAAAAAACTGAGAGATATCATTTGCATAGCTTTTAAAACCCTTTAGGGTTTTGGTAATGTAGCAAATGAAGTTGGTATTAAGTACATTGTGTGACGTTGGCACACGACATGACTATCTTGGCTAGCCGCATGGCCACTTGTGCTTCGCAGCGTGCATGGATGGTGGGCACGTGCGGGCATCTGAGTGTGTTTATCATGGACTATGAGGGCACGCGACATGGAGACGTGTGGGAAGATGTGAGGCGTTGTGGGCATATTGGTGGGGGATGAGGAGTATGTCAAACCAATACCTTTGAGGTCATCTCGTTATTTTCTCCCATATGGGTTTTTACCCTTCTATATAGGGATTGTAGCTCAACAACTACGCACCATACTACTGGACATATTGCTAGCCTGAGTGTATCGCCATAACAACATGTACACCTAGCCCTAGTTGGCTTGGGGACGTGCATCCGAACCTAACATTCCTGTGGTGTTGCTTGGTTGCTCTAGGGCATATTTGTGTTGCCTACGGCCATCGTGTTTGGAGTGGTTCCGACTATCCCCGTGGTGCGGGTCAACTCCAAAATGAAGCCTTTCCTTCATGGTTCATGCTCCCATCTACGTCAGTTACCTAAAGAAGATGTAGTGTTGCCTTGGTTGTCCTATCTACGAGTTAAGTTAGGTTGATCTAGTGCGTTGGGCTTTAGGTGTCACACGGGTTATCACTGTTGGACGAGTGACCTCGTGACAGTTGGTATCAAAGCTATCGAGATGGCAGACTCGAATTTAAACGCAGAGGAGACTAGGAGACACACGAGGGAACCTGTGACCGTCCTAGAAGCTCAGGTTGAACAAATAGAAACATTGATGACGTTGGTGATGAGACATGGTGAACGACTGAATAGGCATGAGAGGAGTTATGCCATGTTGGCTGAGACTGTGCAAAATTTGTCTGTAGAAGTGCGAGAGGTCAAGGCCACGTTGGAGGAGCTGCGCGACGATATGAGTGTTCTGAAGAAGCTAATCCTGATGAGGCCAGTGGGGACATCGACACCCCAATTCAAGCTACCCGAGCCGAAAACATTCAAGGGCTCTCGCGAGGGAAAGGAACTGGAGAACTTCATTTGGGACATGGAGGAATACCTAGAATCGCCGGGAGACATCGATGGGAAAACTAAACAGAGGATTACATTGAGATATCTAGTTGGGGATGCCAAATTATGGTGGGGACATCGAGCGTCAGAATCACTCATGGGAAATGGAGCAGTGGAGTCTTAGGTCGATCTGAAAAGAGAATTGCGCGCTCAGTTTCTACCTACTAATATTGGATGGGCGACGCAATAGGCAGTGTCAATATTGAGACATACTGGGCAATTAAACACCTACATCAAAACTATCACGAGCTTGATGCTGGATATTAATGACATGAGTGAGAATGACAAGGTCTTTTACTTTATTCATGGACTAGCGCCCTGGGCACAGAATGAGTTGAGTTACAAAGGCCTGGAGAGTCTGGATGAGGCGTTGGCTGCTGCCGAGCGATTAACAAAGTACTGCTAAGAGTGAGAGAAGAAGGGGGAACAGGCACTCAAGGAGACAACTGAGAAGCATGTGAGGAAGCCGAATGAGAACGAATATGAGTGAAATAGTCAGGAGAGAAATGGATATGAGAGGAAGAGAGATGACAAATCGACGACAAAGGGTTGTTTCATATGTGGTGAACCGCATCTGGTGCGAGAGTGTCCACAGAAGGTCGCCTTGAATGCATTGGGCACAGAAAGGGAAAAGGGAAAGAGAAAGAAGATGATGAGCTAGAGGCCGTTCCTTGGGTAGGGGTGCTTCGACTGGTGAACTGTTGAGAAGTGGGTTTGACACCTTGGTCTTGTTGGCGTGGGTCGTGGGAAGACTTAAACACCAATGGAGAACAAAGTTTGAGTGTGTTTTTTATTGTTGTTTTGCTACTCAGGGTGAAGGCGGGGGTTGCCGAGGGACTGTGGTAGTGGGCATGAGTTGTCGAACTAACATCAATAGTGGTGCTATCTTTGGAAAGTCTCGGGATGACAGAAGAGTGAATTGCGTTACGTATAGGGTGGTGTAGAGAGTTTGGATGTTGTCAATTAGCATGAGGTACTGGTTAAGAAGTACAAGTTGGACTGAGCACTGATTGCATGTAGTGAAAACTTCGAGTTTAGATACTGCAGCAGGAGGGGGAGGGCATGATCTTCGGAAAGAAGTGTCTTGGCGTCAACGAGGACGTTGACTGTTTTGAGTGGGGGAGGATGTGACATGGGCACGCAACATGGGTATCTGGGCCAGCCGCATGACCACTTGTGCTTCGCTGCGTGCATGGATGGTGGGAGCGTGCAGGCATCCGAGTATGTTTGCCATGGGCCATGAGGGCTCGCGATATGGAGACATGGAGGAAGATGTGGGTGTATTGGTGGGGGATGAGGAGTATGTCAAACCAAAACCTTTGAGGTCTTCCCGTTACTTTCCCACAGATGGGTTTTAACCCTGGGGATTCTAGCTCAACAACTGTGCATCGTACTACTGAACGGATTGCTAGCCTGACTGTATCGCCGTACCAACACGTACGCCTATCCCTAGTTGGCTTGGGGACGTGCATCCAGACCTAGCGTTCACGTGGGCGTTGCTTGGTTGCTCTAGGGAATATTTGTGCTGCCTAAGGCCATCACGTTTGGGGTGGTTCCGACCATCTCTGCAATGCCACTATCTCCGAAAGGAGGCTTGTCTTTCACGGTTCCCTGCTCCAGTTACGTCAGTTGCCTATAAAAGTGTGGCCTCAATTGTGTTATCTATGAGTTGAGTTAGGTTGATCTAGCGTGTCGGGAGTTAGGTGTTGCACGAGTAATGTAGCAAATGAAACTGGTATTAAGTACACGGATTGTGTACTACACGGGTCAATTAGGTCAACAGTTGGGAGCCACGTTGGGATTTCATATGACTAGGCTGTAAATGGGTCGAGTGGGGCAAAATTTTAGCTGCCCAACCCGGCCCGACGGTGCACCTAACCAACCCAACCTAAACTGATGGGTCAAGGCTATTTTCTCGACCTGACTAAAAAAACTAACCCGATGGGACTGAAACCTGGTTCTAAATCTTCCTAATCCCTATATTTTTTTATATATAAAATAGGGTACAATTATTCTCACCCAAAAGACAACTTTCTCACTCCAACCGACTTGCATTGATCGGCCTTGAATCAGATGATGGAGATAATTTTTCATCCCAATCTTCCTCACAATGGATCTCTAGATCATGATCATCCTACCATCAGACGATCAATTTTTTATTATATGCAGCACACATCTTAAAATGTGATCCTAAAAACATGCTTGACTGCAATGTGTGTCATAATTTTTAAGTCACTTTTTTTGGGATGACTGCTACGTGTAATAAAAAATTGATCGTTTGATGATAGACGCATGATCTTTAGATTCTTTGTGCAGAAGATGCGGACAAAAAACGATCACCATCGTCTATTTCAAAGGCAACCTTTTATGGTGAGTATGATGGCACCCTTTAAAATATTAGGTTTACAAAATTTTGTCTAAACCGATCGACCTTTGAGTTGACTTGACCCAAAGTGCATGTCAGATGCTTCATACCAGACCTGACCCACTAGGTCAAGCTTATGTGCCCAACTCGATTAAAAATTCGGTCAGGTATCAAGTCAACCAGACCAATTGGCAGCCCGATTTGAGGAGTTGCTAGTAGGCACCTCAAGTGCCAACCTTAAGACATATGACCCCTAATTTCAGCTAAGTATTTCATGTGATTTGAAAAAAATAAAAAAAAATATAATATGTGAAAAGTTTAGATGAAAAAATACTTTTATAATAAGATTAATATAATTTATTATGGTCAAAAGCTTTTAAAATTAATGACTACCATGTCTATGTCCAAAATAGTTTTAGCTGCCTTTTTTAGGTAGAGACCTGGTACATCAAACAACTAAACACTCTGAAATTTCAAGTAGGCTAGTTTTAATTAATTAATGCTAAAATTATTTTAGAGGATCTATTCATTTCGAAATGTTTGACTATTTTGAATCACAAGATAGAAATGTTACTTTTCTATGATGATCCTTAAAATCACATCGACTGTGTCCTGTTAACCAAGTCAATTGCACTTGCTGGTTTGCTCTTATATAGTGTGGACGCCTATTCCTTGCTAGAGCAGCTATAAGGTGGAGAGCAATTTTATCACTTAAAACTGCTCCTCGTATGAGCAGTTGGGGGAAGACCAGTAACATGAAATGAATTTCCTTAAGAGCCAATGAATGAAAGAGCTGGTCTTTGGCCCGATAGATGTAGCCCACTTGTTTGTGGGAATCTCTTTTCATCCCCACCCATTTACTGAAAGCGAATCAATGAAAGAGTGCTGTAGCGCCCACGACAGAACTTTCAGTACATAGGTGGGTGCAAATAGAGTTCCCTTGCCCTTTTATTTTTCTTTTCGACGTGGGCGAAGAGAAAAGTGGTGTGCTAATAGCAGCACTGTAGACCTACATGCTATCTTAAAAGACAGATAAATCCCTTCGCTTCACTTCTTCAAAGCTAGTGTGAAGCTCCTCTAATGGCTGCCTCTGTAGAAACAAAGAAAAGGATCATGAAGCCCATTCTCATCACGAATTCAACTTCTCTGATTATACAAAATAGGCACAAAACCCCCAAATTCTAAGGTACTTAATACTCAAAATAATTTTATTTTATTTTTTTCATTGTTCTTAATTAGTCTTTCTCCTTGAGAAACTCTTCAAACTAGGCAAGAATCATGACCCCCACTTAGTTAAAATAAAAAATGTCAAAATGGGTTTCTTCAAAAATGTCAGATAAACAACTTACATCATTAAAAACCCTATTCATTGAAGGTAAAATCAATCAAAAGAAAATCTTCTTCAATTCTCTGGATCGTTTGCTTGTTCTATAATCATCTCTACTCAAATGGTTCCTTCTATAACTGTAGAAAAGCTCTTTATTTAAGGTAAAACAAAAAACCATCTATTTAGTGATTTGTATTTGTTTCTCTGGGTCAAATCTCATCCAAGTAGCCACACTAGCCATGACCCGTTTGAAGAAACTCATAAATCCATCTTTTCTGAAATGGGCATCTTCAAAACTATCAGAAAAACACCTTAAATCATCAAAAAACTCATTTTTTCACACTAGTGGAACTCTTCACACTGCAGAAACCCCATTTTTACACATCACTAGGCCTTTTTGTACTGCAAAACCAAAACCCGAATCTCGATACGTAAATCTACTCACCCCTACCAGCAGACCTAAAGCCCAAGCTGCCCTGTTGGACTACCTATACTCCACGAGAAGCTTGCCGTTCACCGACGCCGAACACATGAGCAGGAATTCCCCACTTTTCCTTGTGAAACTTCTTACGAAGATGAAAAGCGAGCAAGGAATGAGAAATTCATTGACGAAGTTCCTTCGCTACCACCCCATTAACGAATTTGAGCCTTTTTTTGAGAGCTTGGGTTTGAAACCGTTTGAGTATTATCCGTTTCTCCCGCGAGATTTGATGTTTCTTAATGAGGACGACTTATTGCTTGAAAATTTTCATGTTCTATGTAATTACGGAATCGCCGTGGCAAGATAGGAAAGGTGTACAAGGAAGCAAAGGACATATTTGGGTATGACTATGGGTTGATGGATCGAAAGCTAGGGGCTTACGAAGAACTGGGTTTGAGCAAAACTAGTGTAATTAAGCTTGTTTCTTCTAATCCTTCGCTTTTGATTGGGAACACTAACGGGGATTTTGTTAAGTTATTAGAGGAGTTGAAGGGTTTGGGGTTTGAATGTGATTGGATTGGAGGGTGTTTGTCAGAAAAGAATTCGTATAATTGGTCCAAAATGCTTGGATTGCTGCAATTTTTTAGAGAAAAGTGGTGCAGTGAGGAAGAACTACATAGATTTCTTAGTAAGAATCCCGGGTTTTTATTAGAGAGTTTAGGGAAGGAGACGGTTTTGCTGATCGGGCTTTTGTTGAAATTGGGTCTCGCTACGAGTGAAATTGTGAGCTTGTTTTTGGAGTTCCCTCAAATTCAAGTTGGTAATTTTGTGAAAAATTTACACTACGGTTTGATGTTTCTTGTTGAGATTGAAATGCCGGCCAAAGACATTGGAAAGATCTTGCGAGCCCACCCGAAAGTTTTGGGATCGTGTTATCTGAAGAAAGCAAACACTTTGCTTTCAGAATTGAATGTCGGGAAGAAGCGTTTGTGCGGGATTAGAAAGGACGATCCGAATCAGTTGGCAAATTGGTTTCTCGGATCTAAACTCACGGCTTTGCCGAGCTCTGGCAAGGACCAAACATTGCTCATACAGAAGACCGTGTTCTTGTCGAATTTGGGTTTTGTTGAGAACTCGGACGAGATGAAGAAAGCAATTAAGGTGTTTCGAGGGAGAGGCACCGAGCTTCAGGAGAGATTTGATTGTTTGTGAAAGCCGGGTTTGACTGGGATGATGTTTCAAAAATGATCAAAGTAGCTCCACAGATTCTTAACCAAAAGCGGGAGGTGATTGAGAAGAAGCTCGATTTTCTGGTAAACAATTTGGGATATCCCTTAGATTCATTATTGGCATTCCCTGCATATATTTCTTACACAACTGAGAGGATCAAACTTAGGTTTTCAATATACAATTTTCTCATGGGCGAAGGGCTAGCAAGTCCCATGTTGGCGTTGAGTACTGTTCTTGCATGTTCCGATAAGGTGTTTGTAAAAACCTTTGTAAATCGTCATCCGAAAGGTCGCGAACTTTGGGAGAAGTCCAAGAAAGCATTATTATCTTCATGATAAACCAAATTTACTTGCTTAATCAAAATTTGGTATTTTGATGGGTTTAGCTGAGCTGATTATTGCTTGGTTGATTTTGATTTACCTGTTAACTTATTAAGGTGTGCATATATATATATATATATATATATATATATATATATATATATATATATATATATATATATATATATATATTTTGGGAGCTGGGTTTGTCCTCCATGGGAGGATACACAAGCGTCCTCGAAGATGTCGTGGAGCTTGACATGGCACCCAAAACACTCTTTGGATGCCACATGGAGCATGGGGGATGGGTTTATATCAACTTTTAAAAAAATCAAAATTTTTTTATTGGCTTCCGTCAAAATTTTGACTGATTTCAACGATTCAAACTTCACGGCTCAAAAAATACATGGTGGAGACAAGTTTTCGATTCTTTTAAAAAAAATTATGATCTAAGCAATGCACTCGTGCTCTCTGTCATCAATTTGGTGTCATGCTGCCAATTGGAGGTTTTCCAATTGGCAGACATAGACTCACTCACTCACCTGAGCCCGAAGCAAAAGAGTCAAAATACTTGCAAAAGAGCAGCAAGCAATTGATCAAAACGCATAGACTCACTCACTCACCTGAGCCCGAAGCAAAGCCCGAAAACAGCCATGGATCTCTTGTCCAGCGGAAGGTATATATTGAATTTGATATTTATATTCCATTTCTATAAAAAAGTTATGCCTCTGGTTTGATTAAAAAAAAAAGAATTGTTTAAATTTCTGTTGTTAGGCATCCGATTCTGACGACTTAATTCTTCTTGCTTAACCCTTTTTTTATGCCCTATTTATATTCCGTTTCTATAATAAAATTTTGACTCTAATTTGATTAAAAAGAGAGAGAGAAGGAATTGTTTAAATTTTCATTATTAGGAATTGGATTCTGGCGACTAACTTCTTCATGCTTTGAACCTGCGACCTCAAGGATAATGTTATGCTAAACCAAATTTATTAGCCTAATCAAAATTCGATACTTTGTTCTATGATTGCCTGGTTGATTTAGCTGTTAACTTAGTACGAAGATATTGAATTAGCTGTCTATATTTCTGTAATTGAGTACCGGTTTCCGACCACTTCTTGCAAATTGAGCACTGATTTAGCCAGTTATCGTCGATTCGGACTAATTCTTCCATACTATAACTGATTTAGCCAGTTATTGCCAGTTGTGGCTAAATTCAATATTTCATTGGAGGTAAAACTGAACAATGGCTTATTATATCATTTTCATATCCTGTTCTTGTCATTTTAATAGCAGGTGTTTGAATTGAATTTGTTATCTGGTTGGGCAGATGCTTTTTTATTGTTTTTAGGTCTGTAACGAAAAAAACATTAAGAAACAAAGAGAAGGATGACACCAGCGGGAAGAGTTGAAGGTTCAAAAGCAAGCTATCCCATTCATCTTATTATCATTTTTATGTTCTTTTCTTATAATTTTAATAGCAGGTGTTCGAATTCGTATTGTTTAATCTGATTGGGCATCTCCTGTTTTTATTGCTTTTATCATTTTTCAAATTTCATTGGTTTGAGCCTACTTATCTAATTTCCATATACTTTAATTTTCTTTGATCGAGTGGAGAAAAGGAGAGAGAAATCACAAAAAAAGAAAAGAAAAAAGAAAAGATTTCAGTGTCCTCTTTTGGAGTGCATGGCATGAGCTGTGCATTAGAGTGCTAGATCACGTGCCATGTGGCATGTGATCACAAATAGCTCCCTTCTTCTAAGGGTTCAGCCCATCCCAGTGGGATTTAGATAAACATAATATAGACTTTTTTGCTTCTCAATCACAGGTACAACTTCTTGGTTCTCTGCCTTAATATAATGCACTGAAAATTTCACCTTTGACTTGAAATTTAATGGAAAATTACTTTTCTTAGATGGTAGTTGATCAACCTTGAGCATGTTGATGTGACACTCGATTCTGGATTTCTGTTCCACGTAGCACCCAACTGGATCGAATTCACTGCCCAGATATGTATTCGAATGCATAGTCCCGAGACTCCTACATAGCCTATTTAGTATTTACCATATTTTATGTTGCAAACGAGCAACAAATAGCAAATCAGTGCATGTGGCAGCCATATATGACATTGTACATGTGGTTAACTGCATGGATCAAATTTCGGCCCAAAATGATCAAAATTTCGGCCAAAATTATCAGTTTCAGTCCTCACCGAAACGATAATTTGGGACTGAAATTTCGATCAGATTTTGTATGGGGTTGAAATTTTCGGCCGAAATTTCGGTTTCGGTCCCCTCCGAAACCGAAATGAAACCCAAAATTTTAATCCTTGGTTAACTGTCAGTTTAGATCAAATCCGGCCTAGAATTTCATCTTTGAACCATCTCAACAAATGCTTTTAGTAGCGAAAAGTGCATAGCATACTGTTAGACCCCTCGAGGCGAGGCATAAGCCTTATTATGCCTTACGATTTTTCTAATTTTGAAATATATGTATATATAACAAATAATTTTTTTGAAAAAAAGTGTGCAACAGAAGTGCACAATATATAGTTTGCACAAAAAAAAAGTGCACGACATGTAGGGTTGTGAGCTTCGCTTGCGAATTTTTTTGTCTCAGTTGTTATTTATTTTATTTTATTTTTTTACTCGCATTTTTGTAAACAAAAATAAAATTCCTTTAAATTGAAATACTGTAGCATATGCTATATACGTAGTCACGTTGTGCAGGCTGAAAGCAATATGGGTGCGCTACGTAGTGTATTTTTTTTTTTTATAGCTTAGGGTAATCTCAAGCTTATGCTTGGAATAATCCCTAAGGGATGCCCTCGCTCCCACCATGTAATGAGTATTTCATGTTTTATATACCGTCTGGGGCATCCTGTTATCGCAGAAGGGAGGTGCTAACAGTTGATCTCATGGCCTATCGGTAACAAACCAAAGTCTCCTACCACCTGCGCCAACCTCTGATGAGTTTAGGGTGTTCTACACTACCGGGGGCGTAGCGTACCCTATTTAAAACCTTGATCCCTACCATCCCCATCAAGTGCGCATGGTGTCAAATGGACGGTTAAAGCAGGCATTAACAATGGTAATGGTGGAAATTTAATGAACCAAATTGCCCTGTTGATAATGATGTGAAGTCTAGTGAGCATGATGTTTGGGTTGAGCCTTGTTGAGATTTTATGCCACGTGTACTATCTTCTGTAAGATGTTTCACCTGATGGGTGGGACCTGGGCTAATTAATGGGCCCGATTTGTAGGTCCGAATGATAAATAGACTTGGATTTGGTGTTTAGGCCCAATTAAAAAATTGGGGACTTTAAAAACAAGTTCTTTGCAGCATATAGGGCTGCGAACGAGCCCGGTCGAAGCCAACCCAATTACAGTCTAACTCAACCTAGGGATGCAAACTCTAAACAGAACACCGAAACCGAACCGAAAACCGGCCCTCCTGAACTACCTCGAAACCGACTTAAACTGAACCGAAGTGAAATCAGTTTGGTTTTCGGTTTGGGTGGCAGGAAATCAAAAACCGATTGGGTAGGTTGAGTAAACCGACCTATTAATGGGCCAAAATTGGCCCGAACCAATTTGGACATTCTTGCAAATCGATACACCGAACTAAACCAATTCATAGTTCAGCTCGGCTTCGGTTCAATTCGGTACACCGAACCTGCATCCCTACCTCAACCTGAACTTGACCTGAAACCTCAGGTTGGGTTCGACTTAGTATACGAGACTGGGAGTTGAGTTGGGTTGTCAAGAACACATGACCCAAAACTTGACCTGTTTAATAAATGAGTCGGCATCACCATTTTAGGGCTTAGGTCCTTCTCTTTTCTGTTTTTATTTTTCTTTTTTTAAGCACAAAGAATTTTCAAGTTATTAACTAAAAAAAATAGTGAAAAATAATGGTTAGTTATTAAAAAAATAAAAATAGTGGTTACTCATTGAAAGATTGGCACCTGTCAATGTACACGAAATATTAACTTTTTTTTTTTCTTTTTTTTTTTTTTTTTTTTTTTTTTTTTGGAGGATGCCATAAGCCGTATTCTTTACGATTGAAATGATATAAAGCATTTTTGTTACCTCAACCGAAAAATCTCTAATTAAAATTTTAAATGACCATATCACCCTTTATGTATTAACTTTTACCTTTGTTCACTCACTCCCTCTCTGTGTGGGCCCCACAGAAATTGCCAAACAAGCATTCGTTAGGTCCAATCAGGTTGAACCGGATTTCAAGTTCAACCACATCTAAAGCCCTTAGACATGAAAGAATCTTGACTTTCATGAATTCTATATTTTATTTTATAGGATTGACGGGCAGTCAAGATACTCCCTATCCTATTTCCAAGGAATGCAGATGTGTTTGAACTTGAAATCGGGTTCGGTTCAACCTGGTTGGACTTGACCATTGTCCATTGTCAAACAATGAAATAGGATAGATGAGGAGTTTTCAGCTCATTTTCAAGACAAAAAATAGCCATTTTCCTTATCACCAAACAAGCCCAGTGCAGCCAAGATTCCATATGAGTGACTACCTTGCCTGAGAGAAATCAAGTCTACAAGCAGTTACGGATCTGGTGATGCATTTGTATATGATTCTGATCAATCCTAAAAGATCAGAGACTTACTACAAGCACTAGTAAGTCTACGCACCCGATCACCCACCCGCACACGGCACCCACCTCGTGAGACCTTGAGACGCATGGACATAGGCACAGTGCATGGCTTGCATACCATGTAACAGTGATCTGGTTGATCACATTATAAAGGCCTGTTTAAGAGAAATACAGCCTACAAATTGTAGATGAAGACATTACTAGTATGGGAAAAACACATCTAGAATTACCACACCTTCGTGAAGGTGACCCAATTTTCTTTCATGCTGTTAATAAGGATGGGGATTCAACTTTTGACACTTTAAAGTTATAAAAGATGAAATTGACTCGGGCATAAATTTGATATAGGAACTAGAAGAATTACTAATCAATTTAAACCCATTTGGGATGAAGCTTATTCAAAAAGCAAGTTCTGACTCTTCGCCTTTGGGCTGAGATAAGACCCTTAATATCCCCATTTTAAGACGATATAATGCCACATGGCGCACATTATTGATTAAACGAATCGTTCAAGTGGTAGAACATTATATGAACTGAACCTAAGATACATGTCCATAAGAGAATTCATGTCATCCAATTCGAGCACTTCAATATGGACCCATTTGTCAGTTTAGAGGAATAGGGCCATATACATTATTTGTAGACAATTAGGGGTTATATTATGGAAGTTATACAACTTAATTATAGATTCCAATTCCAAACCACCCTCTCCATTGACAGATTTTGATTGTACCAGTTTAAGGCTTCCCCCCTATTTTGCAACCAAATGGAGTAAACCCATCACCAATCAAGGTATTTGGGAACCATTTCATGTTACAAATTAGCTCCAGATTTGTGATTTCCTTTTTCTTAGATATAAAAAACTATGATCCGAAGCATTATACAAACTAATTTTTTTATATGCTTGTGCCAAGTGGGATGCCGTGATCTGTCTCAAGATTAAAATCCAATCAGATGCATTTCTCTGGTTTAAAGAAGCTCACAGCAAACCCGATGTTAGGCCAAGTATGGAGGATGCAATATCTGCCATATGATCAATAAGACGCTTTGGCCATAGCCCGACAATGAATAAGGATCAGATCATCAATGAGAACAGTATGTTACTTGGGTTCAGCATTTCCTGTTGCGTTATCGTCCAAAGCTGGGTTAAGTTTAGTATCTATGACTCCTGCTCCACAGATTCAGGAGCATGCTCCGTACCGTCATCGTTGAAACACGTTTCTTTTGGCAGCATAAAGCTCAAACAAAACATTGCCTGAAACAAGAAAACCGTGGAGTTATTTACAATAGGCATGTTATAGAACAGCACAAAATAAAGAGGGCTGATTTCGTAACTCGTGGATGGCATTATTGTGGGAGTGTGCAGATTCAGACACCAGTAGATCTCATATGCAATGGAATTCGAATCCTAGGCCATGCAGGTCTCCTGTAACCTACAGGTCAATGATTATCCATCCATAATATATATATATATATATATATATATATATATATATATATATATATATATATATATATGAGGGCTGGGACTATGCGTCCGGACCAGCTGGGCATCATGTGGCACCCATCATGAGGATCAGGTGCCACGAAAACTTAGACAATATTGATCAAATGCCACCCAAAAAATATGGGCACCATCCGATACCATATCCACTGTTGAAAATGTGGTCAAAGGAGCTGAAACTCGATGCATCAATTTTGTGGGGCGTAATAGAATCTTTGACCCATCAAATGAGGACCAAAAATGTCCAAAAACCAGTAGCACTCTCTCTCTCTCTCTCTCTTTATATATATATATATATATATATATATATATATATATATATATATATATAAGAGAGATATTCATTAGATGATGACATTGTAGCAGTTCAAAGTTCAAACGTCAGATGTGTGATGTAGGGCAAAAACTAGGGGGCCTGCCATGATAATGTAGACCGACCCTCCGCTACCTTAGTTTGCCCCTAGAATGAAATCTCATTACCAAAGTGCCAATCTAACATTAACTTCATTACCCATCCACTAACCATCATTTAAAACTTTCCATCCACACAAGTGATTGATCAACACGGACGTCCGATGGTTTAAGTTTTCGACGATAATCGATTTGAGAAGTAGCTCTTCAAATTGGGTGGCCAAGACCTAAGAACATGTGCACTGATGTGGGCCGTCAATTGGTTGAAACATGAAGTATGATAGTGAGCCAAATTTAATTTCTATGGTAATTGTACATCACCATAATGGAGAATAAAACGTTGCATCATATCATCTCATGAAAGATCTAACAGGGCCCACCGTTGATCTTTTATCCAAAGGTAGTAAAATAGGAGGCACTACATAATATGGTGATGATCATAAACAAGGGATCATTCCCTTCAGATCAAACTGTAACAAAGGAAAATAGATCTCAGGTGAGTTCTCACCTTATTTGGAGCAACATCCCTAACCCTGTGAAAAATAGGGTCGTGTATTTTAGCATTCAGAAGAGCCTCTGCCTCCTGCACGGATATGAGAAAATCGGTAAAAGCTGCTCAGATATTACACTCAGTGCGAGTAAATCTATGAATAAATAACTTTCTACCATCGAATCTACGGAACTCTTTGATTCCTTGAAGGGAACCTCTCTTCGCGCCCACATAATTACTGAAAGCACGCACCCCACGGCTGGACATCAATGAGTCGGCGCTTTAGTGAACAGGTGGGTGCGAATAGAGGTTCCCTTCCTTGAGTCCCGATAACTTATTAGCCCAGCTGAGCCAATCTTGGAGCTCAGTGACAAACTACTGAGACTTGAGTCAAAAGACTTCCATCAATCTCATAAAGATTGCTATGAGATCCATGACTTACTAAAAGTTATCTGCAAAAGAGAGGTTTGTTCTTAAAAATACGAAGATGTCAAAGATAAAGAAACAAGATTTCGCATATATGGGAAAAAGAGTTCCGTGGTACAAAGGACCA
This sequence comes from Chloranthus sessilifolius, assembly GCA_021018995.1. Lineage (NCBI taxonomy): Eukaryota > Viridiplantae > Streptophyta > Magnoliopsida > Chloranthales > Chloranthaceae > Chloranthus > Chloranthus sessilifolius. Next base: position 11,311,056 of record CM037587.1, on the reverse strand, counting down.
CCTATAGCTGGCCCAACCCTCCATAACAGTCCATGTGGCACCAAAATATAGATTGGGTGCCTTGTAGAGCAAGGGGGGATTGCATAGATCACTTTTAAAACAAAAATTGGAAATTGATCTCAATTCAAAATTTGACTAGAATTCAATAGTTCATTTTCAAATGGTAAAAATCACATGGTGGAGATCCTTACTTGAAATTTTTTTCAAAAGATGATCTATGCAATACTCCCTTGCTCCAGGTAGCACCCAACCTATGTTTGGGTGTCAGGCTCGGACGAGGTATGTAGGTGGTCTTTTGGACCATGAAACCCTCCCTCCGTACATGTATATGTCTATAAAATACTTTTTCAAAACCCGTACTTACAGCAATGATTGATTCTTTTGTTTCATTGGATCTCATAAAACAATAGCAATGAATCCAAGGCAAAGGTCCCTTCCAGTACTTTCGTTGGAGAAGGCCCTTGAAAACATCTGTTCAATTCAGTTACCAAGAATTTATCATGAGTACTACAGAAAAGACGTAAGTAATCAAACTTAAAGAACTAACTAATCAAACTTCAGACGCAGTTACATAGAATAAATTACTTGTAATGCCCTGGGAAAAAAAAAGAATAAAAGAAGATTTTTTTTTTTTTTTGGAAAGCAACAAAACTAATTCAATACCCAGTAATGTAATAGATGTCAACTGCTATAATCCAGTTGGAAATGAGATCTCCCTGTGTAAGAGATTAAAGAAACAAAATCCCACTTTAAAATAGGACCAAGGCCGGCCCTTTGGGGTGTCAAGTGGGGGGGGCGGACATAGGCCCCTGATCCGCTTAGGCCATAGGGAGGATGGGACACAGGCCCTCGATCTGCAGGACACACATTACTGATAAAACGATCTGACCGTCTGATAGATGCACAGTGATCTGAAGATCTATTGTGTGAAAGATTGGAATGAAAAACGATCTCCATCGTCTGATTCATGTCAGTCAACCGTTTAATGGTGGAAATTTGTGTTTTCTTCACAGATAAACGGGTGCAAATAAGACCACCCTAAGGGATGTTTGCACTTATTTTCGGACTAATTTTATGAGAGAATTCTCTGCTACAATATTTGAGGACTAATTTGTAGAGAGATTTCTCCCACCAGAGACTATGCTATTGTATGTTTAAACACACTCATGTGGGATGTATAGGCTCTAGTAAAATTAATTAAAAGAATAACCTTTTGCAAACAAAGGTTTGAACCTAAAACCTGTGTCACAAACCACTTATTCAGCCACTAGAGTGGTTTACTAAGATATGTAGAGAAATAAAAACTTTAATTTATTTAATTTATTAAATTTAAAATAAAAAAATGTCAAGAATTCTAGAAAGGGTGTGGCCTTATTTGAACATGTTTGTTTATCCTGTGAAGAACATACATATTTCCCATAAAAAATCGTTGACTACCTTGAATTAGATGATGGAGATCGCTTTTTGTCCCAATCCTCCACACTTTAGATCCTGAGATCATGGCACACCGATCAGACGGTCAGATCTTGATTCCACGTGGCACACATCCTTGGGGCCGGCCCTGAGAGGTATTACGAATTTTTTTATTAATAGCAATAGGCCCCATTTCAGAATTGTGATACCTCGGGACAGGCCCTGAATGGTACTTACAACTTGCACATGAGATTTGTACTCTGGCATATTGCTCAAAAAGAAAGACTTGATATTTTTTAGATCTGCACCATGTGGAACACCATCAAAGCCCTTTGATTTGAAAGCCATGATGTAAAGATCTTTGTTGCCAAAGGTTGGTACGAAACATGACCTCTACCATCTGATTTGTCTCAGTCAACCACTGAATTAGTATGGAGTCCGACGATGGTCTTTGACTATATTGAATCAGATGATAGAGATCACATTTCATGTCGATATTTGGCAGAAAAGATCGACACATTATGGCCTTCAAATCAAAGGGCTTAGATGGTGTTCCACATGGCATAGACTAAAAAATATCAAGTCTTTCTTTTTAGACGATGTGCAACGGTACAGATCTCGTTTGCCAGTTGTAGCTCCCCTTTAAAATTACCAGTTACACCCCTCAGACTTCAATGACAAGATTCATGCTACTTGCATCCAAGTACCTAGCAATAGGTAGTCTCCACATCAATTCTTCACTAGTTTGTCAACTCATTATCAACATACGTAAGTAAATGGATGTTCAAATCGATCAAGAGCCACATGATTAAAAAGATGACAAATAATCACTCCAAATTAAGATGGTCGGACTTAAAAGGAAACAAAATAACAACCTTAAAAATAGTTGAGCGACCAAGAAGTACGGAATTTTGGAAGGGACCCAAATGTGGGAAACAAATGGCACATGGTATTCAATGAGGTGCTAAATAGGTTCTTGAGGAATCTAAAGGAAAGATAGATACACAAAAGGTAGGGTGGTGGAATAAGAAGATTCAAAACACAATTGCTCGAAAGGAGATGTGTATTAAGGGATAGCAAAAAAAAACAAGAAATATGAAGATCTTGGAAAAAAATATAAGCTCGCCAAAAAGGAGCTAAGAAAGCAGCGGTCAAGGTTAAGTACGAGGCAAATAACAAATCTATAAACTAGGTTGAAAAGAATAAAAGGAAAGAAAAAAATTTACGATCTCAACAAGTTTAGAGATAGAAACTAGAGTCTTCGGGTAAAGTGCATTAAATATGAAGATCAAAGGGTCTTAGTTAAAGAAGAAAAGCTAAAGAATAGGTGGCAATAATTTAAATACAAAATATGTAAGGGTAGTAGATTAAGAAGAGCAACCAAATCAAGGAATGATAAAAAAAGTTTCAGAAGCATAAGTAAAAACTGCTATAGAAAAGATAAAGGGAAAATAAAGCACTTGGACCAGCTGGAATACCTATAGAAGTTTGGATTTTAATGGAAGAAAGGAGACTGATTTAGTTAACTAAATCATTTGGCAAGATAACGGAAATAAAGAAATGGCCGAGTAAAGGAAAAGCATTGCGTTCTCTTTTATAAGAAAAAAGGAGTCATTCAAAATTACGAGTACTATCGAGGTATAAAACTTATCAGCCAAGCTATGAAGCTTTAGGGAAGAATAATGGAACAACATCTACGATTGGAATAAAATGTATTTGAGAACTAGTTTGCGTTTATCCTACATATGGTTTTATAGAACAACTTATGAAAAAGTTTGAGAGGAACACCTACATATAGTTTTATCTGGAAAAGGTATATGATAAGGTGCCAAGACAGACAACCTGGCGAACGTTAAGAAAAAATGCATCCTCAGTGATTATATTACGATTATTCAAGACATATATAAAATGGCAGTAACAAGTGCAGTTACGTGTAAAGAGATGGTTGAGTTCCCTATTGGGGTTAAGCTACATCAAGGGTCTGCCTTGAACTTGTATCTGTTTGCTTTGGTCATGGATGAGTTAACAACTAACAAATAAGAGATTCAAGGCGCATGCTATTTGTGGTACTAATTTCCTAAACAAGGAAATAAGTAAATGATGGTCCAAAATTATGGACAAAGGCTCAAGTGATGAGAGGTTTGAAAATTAGCAGAACAAAGAAAACTAATACATGGAGTATAACTTGAATAAACAAAATAGCTTGGAAGAGGAATTAGCTAAAATAGAAAGGGTAGCTCTATTCGCACCTTGAATTACTGAGGGCACCTAAACTGAAAGCAATTGATTGCTTAGAATCAGACGATGGAGATCGTTTTTCTCCCCAATCTTCGCATAATAGATCTTGAGATCATGGGAGTACCATCAAACAGTCATTTTTTTTCCATGCGGCACACATCCCAAAAATGACCTGAGAATTACGTGGCATACATCTCGCTCAAACATGATTTTCAAAGCACTTTGTGTGATGTGTGCAATATGGAATAAAAAACTGATCGTACGCCCATGGTCTCAAGATCCGTTGTGTGGAAGATTGGGACAAAAAACGATCTCCATCGTCTGTGATTCAAGCAGTTAATAGCTTTCAGCGTAGGTGCCCTCCATAATTCAGTAGGTGCAAATAGAACTACCCAAATAGAAAACCATTTAGTACAACGCTATCATAGCTTTCACTACTTAGGTTCTACTATACAATCAGATGGTGGGTTTAAGGACATCTCAAATAGGAACAATGCAAATTGGGCGAAATGAAAACATGCAAGAGGGTGTATTGTGGGATCTAAGGCTGCTTTAGCTCTCATAAGAGCAGAAGCAGCTCTTTGCCTGCTCTCCACTGGAACAAATAAAATCTGCTCCGACGGAGAGCAGTTTTATCACTTAAAATAGCTCCCTGCCAGATCAAATGGTCGAGTAGCTGTATTACCAACCATGGAAGCAATTCCCTACAGGAGCCAAAGAGCAAAAGAGCCGCTCTTTGGCCCCAAAGAGCCACTCTTTGTCCCAAAAGAGCTAACCCAAACACACCCTAAGCATTCCACTTCAATTGAAGGGTTGTTTTTATAAGACTACGGTAAGACATAACTACAATGTGGTGCAGAATGTAGGGCTATGAAGAACCATTAAGAAGATAAGAGTATATGAGGCTGAAATGTGTATGCTAACATGGATGAATGGAGCAACAAGGATAAAATTGGAAATGAGTACATACGAGAACATTTAGAGGTGGCTCCTATAAAAGAGATTACAGAATGTCGCTTGAGATGGTTTGGACATGTCCATCAAAGCCTAGAAATTGCCCCTCTACAAAGGATTAAATCCATACAAGCACAAGGAAGTAGGAGAAGTAGGGCTGTCAATAGGCCAGGTCGGCCTGCAACCCGGCCTGGCCTGGTACATATACAGAATCAAATATATATTTTTATTTATTTAAAAAAAAATATTTTTAATTAAAAGATTTACTAAAATACCCTCATATTATATTTTTTATTACACATGAATATGAGAGTTTTCTAGTAAAATATCCTCACAAGTCAAGTATATAAACTCCTTTTGCAAAAACCCTAACTCTATTCACCCACCGAAACTTTTAGTGCACCCACTGCTGAAACACATTAACTGCTTTGAAATAGATGATGGAGATTGTTTTCATCCCAATATTTCACAAATGGATCTTGAGATCATGGGCGTACCATCAGAAGGTCAGCTTTTAATTTCATGTGGCACACATCCCAAAAAAGTGACCTTAAACATAAGGTGAATATAATCACTCTCAAACCTGATTTTAAGGTCACTTTTTTTGGATGTGTGCCATGTGAAATAAAAAAACTGATCATCTGATGGTACGCTCATGATCTTAAGATCCATCGTGCGAAAGATTGGGATGAAAAACGATCTCCATCGTTTGATTCAAAGCAGTCAATGGGGGTTTTCAACGTGGGTGAACTCGGTGGGTGAATTTAAAGGTACCCAAAACAATATTATCAAGATAAAATATCAAGGTCAAATCTGCAACATCTAAGAAAAACCCAGAAAAATAGCACTGAAAAATAGAGAAAACAGAAACCCACCAAGAAATTGCAAAGCAGAGGCAGGAAGATTCATAACCACATGATCAACATGCTCCCACGTCTTAGTATTGGATAACTTAAAGTTTCGCATCCTCTTGTTTGCACTTCCCTTTCTCCTACTAGTAGCCGCTCTACCGATGCCATTCACACTTTCATACTCTGCAGAGGAATATACAAGGAACAATAAAAAACTGAACATCTGAGAAAATATTTGGATAATACTAGAGAGCTACTACTTCCACACCGTCATTTAATCATCTGACAACGTCTTTAAAAAGAGGTCTGTACTAACTGGTGTGCACATAGCATTAGTTGGTGTATCATCAATAATTTCACTAATTGGTGCACAATGTGTTTTCATTAACTGAGGTGCACATACACTTCATGGGTGATGAGTAATTTAATTTAATTGGTGTGCAAAAGTAAATGCTGATGTGAAACTAGCAGCTCTGTAAATTCTCTGATTAAATAAGCCATGATGAAATTATTTTGGGTACCTTTAAATTTACCCACCGAATCTTTGAGTTCACCCACGCTGAAACCCTTTGACTGCTTTGTACCAGACGTTGTAGATTGTTTTTGTCCCAAGCTTTCATACGATGGATCCTGTTATCATGGGTGTACCATCAGACAGAGTGTTTTATTTCACGTGGCACACATCCCAGAAAAAGTGACCTTAACATCATGTGGAACTCATCATGCTCAAACCTGATTTTAAGGTCATGTTTTTGGGATGTGTGCAACGGGAAATCGGATACTATCTGATGGTACTCCCATTATCTCAAGATCCATTGTGTGAAAGAATGGAACGAAAAATGATCTTCATTGCCCGTTTCAAAGCAGTCAATGTGTTTCAGCCCAGTGGCTGAATCTAAAGGTACTCAATTATTTTACGCTCTAACAATATTTAGGAACGCCAGAAAGACGTCATATCAAAGTTGAATCTTTGCACATTATAGATAGAAAGAATGAATTATCCCACATGAAATTCATTTTTCTTACATGACGAATGACCTACCGTCACAATTTTCCGGGCGTCTTTTTGCAGAAGCCTCTAAATTCATACATGAACCTTCTTCTAGGCCCTCTCGAACATTTGCACCGCTAACTAGAATTTCTTTTGTTTTATCTACAAAGCAAATGAACTTGGAAATAATCAGTGTTACCTAAGCACTTCTACTTTTGGGATTTTTGCTGTGTCGACACTTGGTGGCACTCAGACACTCCTCAACACAGCACGATACTTTTAGACATGTATGAAGATACACATAATACTGTCAAAATGTTCCTCATTTTGACATGATAAAATGAAGGGATAATGGCTCCTGACTGACATTTAGACACCAAATGGTGTTTAAATGATCTTCCACCGTTAAAATGTCACTTTTTTATCTCACACCATTGAAGTGTAATTATTTATCATTGTGCCATGTGGCACACATCTATGATCAATCTAAATTGCCCAAGTGGCAATCCATCGTTGGAACATTCCCCAGCCAAAGGATGATGCTTATAAGTGGATGTAAACCATCGATTGGTGAACTTTAATATCAGCCATCAAAATTCAGAACAACCGTTGATATTAGAGTGCACAGATCGGATGGATCAAATCTCCCAAAAAGTGTGATTTTTTTACCCATAGCCCTTCAATTGTTGATATATCACTTTGACGGTATCGATTTCTAAGATCATAAGCCAATAAATGGTGCAAGATTGTTTAAATACCATTTGGTGGTTGAATGACGGTCAGGAGAGTCGGTCCCTAAAATGAAATGTCATTTTATATATTATAAAAACAAAAAAAGTGTTGAACTTTAGTAACTTATAAAATAAAAAACTTGGGTCCTTGAAAATGATTTGTATAGTAGAGTACAATTTTCGTTAGATTCACATACATTATGCATCTTTTCATTGCATATCTCAATTGACTCTTAAGATTTTCCTTCAATTAATTTTTTACATATGTTCTTTGCTTAAAAAAGAAATTCTTTTTCTTAAGGTCGAGCCGCCGTATTGGAATCTTTAGAAATTGGCATGTCAAACATCCATGACACTGGCTTGACACTTGGAACATGTGCCACGCGTCCAGGTAACATTTCATACAGTTTTCAGAAGAAGAAAAAAAATGTAATTGATGGGAAATATGAATTACCTAATGAACTTCCATTTTCCAAATTTGCATCTCCATTAGCATCAAAGACAGTAGCATACCGAGACTCGGGTTTAATTTCACAAACCGGCACTTCCATTAAGCAATGGATGAAAGCTCGTGCATCCATATTATATGCACAAACAGAATCCTCCACCTTGTTGATATCAGCATTAACCTTCAAATATTGAACGCTGTTCGGATTCAAATCATTTGCATGCACAATACATCCCTTTTGTGCGGCCGGAATTGCAAAAGGACCAATACCAGCAAACATATCACAAATTGTCTCTCCCGCCTGAAACTGAGAAACCAGTCGGATGTGCTCGTGTTCTAGTCTCGAGTTCCAGTAGACCCGGCCATAGTCAAGCTTGAATGTTGCTCCGTACTGTTTCACTTCAGTGACCATATCATCTTTCCCCGCTAGAATTTCGAATTTTGGTACCCGGAATTCATTTGTAATGGTTCCAACTTTATTTACCACAGTTTTTATTCTTGGCTGATTTTTCTGCATCAAGTGAACTCAATCATTATAAAATCGGCCCGAATCTCCTCACCGCCATTTAAACAACGAAATGGTGTTTAAATGATCTTACTCCATCAATGGTTTAAGATGTGGGTGATCCGTATGGTCAAAGTGATAGATTATTGATTAAAGTGGAGCAGACCCAAAAGTGATGTTTTAGGGAGATTTAAACCATCCGATCCGTGGACTTCAATATCAACCGTTGTTTTCAGGTTTAATGGCTGATACTAAATTTCATAAATCGGACGCTTCACATCAACGATAGATTGCCACTTAGACAATTTAGATTGATCACAGATGTTCACCACACAGCATAATGATAATCACACTTCAACGGTGTAGATTAAAAGTGTAACTTTAATGGTGTAAGATCATTTAAACACCACTCTGGTGTTTAATTGTCGGTCAAGAGCCATTATCCCTAAAAAATAACAATATCACACCCAGATTCAGAAACCTATGAGATACATCAGCCAAATATAAAAAACGAGGAATATATGTTGATAGGGGAAATTCCAGATTTTTTTATTAATGCCCATACAATACGCTTTTATAACAATAATAACTAGAATTCAATACCGGCACAAAAAAGATGAGCATGCAGATTCAGTGCATGGGTCAAATTCTCGGTTTTCCGAGACATATCGTCCACCATCAAAACCGAGGGGATATGTATCGGTATCGCCGATACAATGAATGTATCAACGATCCAACGAAAAAAAACATATATTGTACCACGGGCAAGAGATACAAACCCAATGTATCGTGTACCGCTGGGTAGTGATAGCAGTATGTATCGGACAATACGTACCGGTACGTCCGAGATTTTGACCCATTTCAGGGAATTGTATTATAACGATTCGAAGCCTGTAGGAAGAACTAGCGGCGGGAGGGGGTTCGACTACAGAAGGTACAAACTAAGTTATCTTATGGCCCAAAGCCTGTAGGAACCAGAAGAATCTGAAGCAGTACAGGCACCTACGTAAAAGAACTACAAATTCTTCATAGGATTATAACATTCAAATACTAGCTCAACTTCAATGTGGAATTGATTTTCTGGTTCGAGATTCCCGCTAGAAATAACTAAATGCTTGAAGAATAGGTTCTTGATGCTTGTGTTAGTTGTTCACTTCTTTGTCTATTTTGAATTGTACAGATTGCACCTTAGCTGAGGTTGCTGGGTACTCTATTTTAATTTTTATGAGAATTATAATGTTTTTATATTGTATTTAGGGTATTTTTATAATTTAAAGAAGATTTAAAGGATAAAATAATAATTTCTTTTAGGGGATATTCTAATTTGTTGTTATTGTAGGGTGGGATGGTTCTTTGAGGAGTTATTTGAGGGTCATTGAGGGTACCATATGAGGGACTTAGTCGAAATTTTTGGAGTTACGATACATTTTTAGTAATTCAATGATTAGAAGGGCCTTGGACATTTGTGTAATGATAGGGATTATATTTGTAATCTTAATACAAAAGGCAAATTTGGCATTTGATATAATAATATATATTAAAAAAATTCTAGGAAATGGGGAGAATGCGTCCAGGCGCAGAGATTTCTCTGGGCCCGGACGCTTGTAAATTGCCACGTGGAGTAGGGGTTTAGTTAACCGAACCCAGTTAGGTTCAAAAGGCAAGAGGCTACTTGGGCCGGTGAAATCTCCCTCTCTCTCTCTCCGAAACCCTTTTCCGGGTTTCTGCCGAGACCAAAGGAAGAAGATCCACCGAAATCTCATTGTGAGTAATATAAACTTATATTCCATAATAAAAAAAATGGGACGTATCTCTCTCTCTCTCTCTCTCTCTCTCTCTCTCTCCGAAACCCTCTTTTAGGGTTTCTGCCCAGACCAGAGGAAGAACATCAACCGAAATCTCATTGTGAGGAATATAAGCTTATATTCCATAATAAAAAAAATGGGAGGATGGTATAGTTTACTCCTAGATCATCATCCAAAACTGAAATCTTATCTATATGACTAGGCATGTCTTGGATCCAGATGCAACAAATTTCTGTAGTCTCAATCGAATCCTCATACAGAACTCACAAGCTGACCCTTCTACTACGCCACTGTCATGTTGGTTAAGAATGGGATAACAATTTCAAAATCTTGGATCAACATTGCATTTATTCATTTTTATTAAAGGATTACTCATCCAAAATTCCCTTCAATCAACATCTTTCTGTAGTGCTGCAGCATTTTATTTGTCAAGAATGTCCAGAAGCAGGCAACTAATTGTACTTCCAGATTTGAAAAAAAAAAAACACTGATTTTTTTATGAAAAGAAAAACAGATCCAAATTGATTCAATGGAGAAGAGAAAAATGGAACCCTTTAATGGATCCAAAACGCTATAATGGAGAACCCTTTAATGGAGCAAAAACCCTTTAATGCAGTCAAAACCCTTTTCGGAGCGTTGTCGGAGGGGGTCCTGCTTTTGCTTGTAGAGAGAGAGAGAAGAGACGGTCAATGTGGTCAAAAGTATTTAACCCTGGTTAAATACTTAAGAAGCACTATCTTTTACCCATGTGACATGGCACTTAAAAAGGCCTGGACGCAGAGATATCTCTGTGTCAGGCATATAGTCTCAGGCCTCTTTTTTCTATTAGATTTGTTTTGAGACTAGAGGAGAGAAGTCATGAGAGTTGTGAACAAGGTTCAAAATCTTGGTTTTCTGGTACGTATCACTCAGCTCCAAACCGATATGTATCGAGGGATAGATATCGGTATTGGACGATACATTTAAGTATCAAGTGATAGGAAGGACATTGAACCCAACCAATTTATCATGCATCATGCTCAATAGAACAAATCCTCAACTTAGTACAGCAATTACTTTCGTATGCTATCACCCTCTAGGTTTAATACAATTGTAAACTCTTCTAAGGAAGCCATTTGGCATATCATTAATGGCTTACTTTGACCATTGACTTGGAATTCTACATCATGAGTTGAACATTGTTATTGTTACACAATCAATTTTCAAACTATATAATGCTAAAAGTATGACCCTGCACGCTTGAACAGCTCTGATTTTAACATGGTGCACATTATTGTTTACTTCAAACACCTTTTCAAAACTCATACATTGAGAACCAACAGTTCTAACTTCTTCTTAATGCATCGAAAGTTGTCTTTGGATTTTTCATTCATAGGAGTGTTCCTTTCTTAGTAATCTGTTATAGGTGTTATTAAGCTGCTGAACTTTTAAACTATATGGCGATCGGACGGTGCCAAACCATCATCATGCACACTAGGGTGTGCATTCACATATAGTGGCCACCTTGCTCTGATAACCTAGAAAGGTGAGACTACATAGTCCAAAAAAATAAAAAAAGGAAAACAAACTTTCTTAAAATTGATGAATAATTTCTCTGGTTACAGCACATCATTAGCAGCACGTAAATGTTGCATATGAGCCTTCATACTAGAGCTGTAAATCTGGATATGGTTGAAATATACAGCCACAAACTGTCTAAGCATTTAATATAGGGAGTGAATAATTGCAATTCAAAAATATACTCTAGCAAACTACTTAAAAAAAATACTGAAGTGCAACTATTCAGATCAGTGTTTTAAAAACGGGACCGGATTGGACGGTTCGACCGAAACTGGCGTTTTAGACAATCTGGTTCACATAAGAACCGCAACTTTAGGGTTTTTTTGTTGAACCGGTGAACAGGCTGCTTTTTGCATTTAACTGCCCAGTTCAACTTGAATCGGCCTGGTTCATTTTTTAATTGTTTTAAAAAAAATTAAAAAAGTTCACATGTTGGAGCTGATTGGAACTCAAAACCTATTGAATACTCTCACCTGACGCCTAAGTTCTAACCAACAAGTACAATAGTGCTTGTTGAATGTAAGATGCAATATCATTTCAAAATATATCTTTAAAACTTATATCATAAAATCCATATACGATGATATAAGCCACATAACTTCTTTTTTCTTGAACCAATCCGGTTGAACACGGTTCGACTGAACCGGCGCCCTTGCTGGTTCGGTGTCCGGTCCGGTTTTTAAAACATTGATTCAGACCCTAACACCTCACACCAAAGATTTGAATTGCAATGGGGACATTTGACAAGAGTAGGTTTTTGAATTGCAAATATTCTCTCCCTTAATTTATCATCCTCATAAACATACTATGCGCATTACACATATATTACAAGTCATTCCTACAGCCTTTCTATTCTTCGTTTATGTTCATTTTTATTGACCTCCAGTGTCTAAATAACTCAAATATCAAAACAGTTGAATGAATCCTACATGACTGCATTCTAAGGAAACTATATGGGCCACTTTCTATCCGTATCTAACAGCTAGGCACATCCCCCTATTCACAATACAAATAGCGGGTCAAAAGGCACCCACTTTAGCAAGAGAATTGGCAACTTCATTTGTCTTTTTCCTCACATGTCGAACAGAGGCAAGGTGTTACTTAGAATCCCATGGTCACATTAAAGGGACCCCTCCCATTATGAATCAGAATATCTCATTTCTCCATTACCCTCCAAAGGAGCTCTAATAACGACCTCTATGGAATCCTGACATACTCTTGGACCCATAAACGCCAATTTGATTTCCCCTTCCCATCTCTCAATACACCCCCAAATATCGAAAGGCCCAGCTTGTCAAACGATCTCCCATCAAAATTAAATTTGATTCAACCCATTGTGTTCCCTATGCCCTTAATATCTGCTTTAGTGTTGTTGCTTCAGCAATACTCATCTTCCAATTTTGTACTATATCTTACGTTATTTCGTGAATCGCAAAGTCTACCCCAAATAGATGAGATAAGGCTATGAAGATGGTGATGATGATAATGTGTTACATTATTATAATGGAACTCTATGGCTACTCATGCCAATTGAATGATTTGATTCTTTGAATGATTTACTCAAGGTATGAGCTTTTAAAATCCTAAGATGCGTAAGTTGAGATGGATGTGTGGAATAACAAGAAAAGATAAAATTCGGAACAAGTACATAAGAGAAAATTTGAGAGTGGCACTTATGAAGGAAAACTTTATGGAATGTCGCTTGACGTGGATTGGACCTGTCTATCGAGGGCCAGAAGCAGACCCTTTACGAAGGGTTGAAACGCTATAGCATAAGGAAGTAGGAGAAACCAATGAAGAGCTGGAAGAAGCAATGTGAGGGGACACAAAGGATCGTGAAGTTACGAGCTTCACGATAATTACAAATGAGTGGAGAAATAGGACTTACAAATCCGACCCCAAATAGATGGGATAAAGCTGTGATGATGAGGAGCTTTTTAAATATATATATATATATATATATATATATATATATATATATATATATATATATATTTCCTTCCTACCAAATGCCCCAAAACACGACAACTGGAAGAATCTACCATAAGAGTTGGCCCTTTATCTAGATGGTCCACGAGTCCAACGATTAACAGCCCAACTATCTATTACTGTAGCACTATGAACACTCAAGAGTCGCCAAAAAAGGCACCAAACATTCAACCTGTTGAAAACGTCTGAACTTATTAATAGATGATCAACCATTTCCTTCCTTTTCTAACAAATGAAAAAAAACGTTTGGAAATCGCATCCTTCTCAACCTCTCCTTTCCACGTCAGGAACCACATATAATAACCAAGTGAAAAAAAAGCAAATATGCAATCCTATATTATAAGAGGATTAATGGGCCATGACCGCCCATTTACCGATAGAGGCTTGACCGCCCCAATGTTGAGCCACATGGCATGTATTTGTTAGCAATTAAAGATATCAAAATGGCATCTCCTATGTTGAACTTAAGTGTTCCCAAAAATACACTCGGTTCGATCTATGCACTCTAAAATGGACGGCTGTTTCATATTTTTTATTAGTTGATATTAAAGTGCACCAATCAGATGGTTCTAATCCTCTGATAGGCAAGTTTTTTGGCTGAGACATGTTCCAATTATAGGCTGCCAGTTGGAATACTTGGCTTGATCAAAGATGCCTGCCACATGGCCAAAGGTGGACAGTCATGACACTATATGTTTAAATGCGGTCAGGAAAGGTTACACACAAGTAACTGCAACAAACTTCTTGCATGCAGTAATGGAAGGACAAGAAAATCTCGCTCAAAAAAATAAAATAAAAAATACAATAAAATACATGAAGTTTGGAGAATAGAATTTTATGCAGGTTTACGTTGCAGGAAAGCAATAAAACCAAGGAAACAAGAAATTTAAAATAATTTGAAACATACATCATAGATAACCCTTGCAATAACATCTTTGTAAGGGAGTAGTTCGCCAGTTATGTTAAGATGAGCAATGTGACCTGAGCATGAATAAAAGAAATTGTCAATACAATGTTCAAAGCATGGTATCAAAACTCGGCCATTACCGATATGTATCATTTTCATCGAAAACCAACAGCACCCCGATACAGGTATCAAGGTGGTATCAGTATCGGCCGCTACTGTCTTGTTATTGGCAGATACTGACCGATACAACCAGTTTTTTACCGATACAGTATCGGCGATAGAATATCCGTATCGGCCGATACGTATTGGTTCAAGATGGACCGATACTGAAAACTTGGTTCAAACTCCTATGGCCCTAACACAAACAGAAAAACTACCAGTGGCAACTGGCAAGTGCAGATGAGATGAACCAGATAAACCTCATTGGACCACCAAAATCAAAGTATGCTTTAATGCTCTAGAAGGAAGCAAAAAAAATGCACAGTTAAAGAATACTTAACTATTGTTTCAAAAGAAGAAGGTATCTCCACTCCAGCTGGCAGTATTTGCTTCAAAATATGGTCTACATGCATCCAAAAAAAAAACTTGTCATTCAGAATTTTAGTAACATAAAGGGTATAAAATCTGAAAAGAAACCATATAAGTTCATTAAGAACATTACTGAATAGAAAATGTGAAGTCATGGGAAATTGATGGGGACGGTGGCATAGGTGATACGAGTGGACTTGATTTTGTGTCTTGGATTTGCTCTCAAAATAACTGTCATATGATTTTTGTTGCTAATGATCATAGGTCAAAATCCCAGTTTTCCAGTATGTATCGTCCAGCTCCAAAACCGATATGTATCGGTTCCGGACGATACATTGGTATGTATCATTGGATACACATCAATATATATGTATTTGTATGGTACGATACATTCAATGTATCATACCGGAGGGTTCCGATAAAAGTACGTATCAGATAATACGTACCGGTATCATCCGAGATTTTGACCCATGCAAATGATGATTTATTTTCCAGCGCATACAATGATAAAAGGTCACAAAATTAGCACCACTTGAAAGCCCTTCTGAGTTCTCCTTGCAATGAGCTAAAAAATTAAGCGGTTCAGGCGTGTATTTAGTTATGGCCAAAATATAGAGAGGGTGTTATAGCAAATCTTTTGTTATTTTAATTAGATTCTTGAGATTATGTAAAGTGTCAATCAACTACATCTACATAATATAGTTATGAACAGAATTGTTGTTTGTAAATACTAATTAACTATAAGCATGATTAATGTGTTAGTTATATATAGGGCCAAATTAGATATCATATAGTTTCAAGTAGGGATAAAATGTTGTTCACATAGAGTTGTTTAAAGAGTAAGTGTGTTAACTAAGAACTTTACTTAAAATAAAAAATGAATTGTATGGGGGACCTCGACTATGTTTGGTCAATTTAATAAAATCTGTGCTCTTCTGAAACTTGATGAGTAGCATTTTTTTCTTTTTGCTCTAGTTCACTATCTGCATCATGCAAACTGAATTTGCCTCATAATCATAAGAGACACCCGTCGACCATGTACTTGTCAATGACGGAATTTTTTCTTTGAGGAACAACTGAGGCTCTATTTGGATATTTTCCACCTATTTCTCACGTCATAATTTTGTTGCCAAATGCGAGAATTTGACACATTTCCTTTCCTTTCCATCAGTTTCTTTTCTTTCCTCCCTATCCAAACAGGGCCTAAAGGTTTATCAAAGAAAGAAGTATTAAAATTACAAAAGAAGCAATTCTAGAGTGCGGGTTAATGATATTTAATTGCACAAACCCAAATAAGTATTCCACCTTTCCATTTAAACAAATAAGTGTACAATGGTTCAGGTAACAATATAATTGTAACTATATGGAAAGCCAGGTTATGCAACTAGAAAAAATTGTTATCAAACAATATCAATGCTTCACCAAACGAGATCCAATTTTAAACTTGTACGAAACTTCATTGAGAATTTTTGGCATCATTGGGTTAGATCACCAGCCCAGTAACAATGCTCTGCAACATTTGGGGTTGGCCTTGTGAATCCTATTTCTCCAACCATTTGTGATCAGCACTAAGCTCTGTGTAACTTCACTAACCTTCATGTCCCTTCTCACTGCTTCCCTCGAGGTCTTTGCTAGTCTTCCTCTTCTCCTACTTCCTAGTGCTTGTAGCTTCTTAGCCAAGGTATCAAACTAGGTATCGGTCCATCTAGGACCGATACGTATCGGCCTATACGGATACTGTATCGCCGATACCGTATCGGCCAATTTTTTATCTTTCTTGAAAAAAAAAGGGAAAAAAAATAGAAGAAAAATATAGGTATCAATCAGTATCGGCCGATACCAAGACAATATCAACCGATATTGACCCATAGGTCAGATACTGATACCTATATCGAGGTGGTATCGGTTCTCGAGGAAACTGATACATATCGGAATTGGCTGAGTTTTGACACCATGGTCTAAACTCTTCGTAAAGGGCCTGATTTTGGCCTCAGATGAACATGTCCAAACCACCTCAAGCTACATTCCACAACTTTTTCCTTTTATAGGTGCCGCTCTGAAATTTCCTCTTTATGTACTCGTTCTAAATTTTGTTGTTTCTTGTTACTCCACAGTCCACACATCCTTCTCAACATACGCACGTAAACTTTTCTTCCACTCAAATTTTTCCATAAGTTGCCTAAACAAGAAAATGACTTCAGTTGTTGATTTTCCTAGCATAAACCCAAACTGGTTCTCAGAAGTAATGTGTTCCTATCTTAGACATTGCTCCACTACTCTATTAAACAATTTCATAGCATGACTCACACGCAATGTTACCTGATTCGCTGGTTAGCTTGGTTCGTGGAATCAACATCTGACCGTCTGATGGTATGCCTGTGATCTCAAGATCTATTTTGTGGAAGATTGGGATGAAAAATTATCTCTATCACCTGATTTAAAGCAGTAAAGTGATTTTTTCCTTTGTTTAAGTGAGGTGGCTGTAACATAAAGTGGTGAGGTAGTAACACCAGCCCTAATAAAGAATAAAATTTTTTCCTCTTCGGGTGTAATTAGCAGTTTTTAGTCAGCTAGAAATGGATCATTTACAATGTTTTTCTTGCGCTTCCTTTGCTCTTCAAGGAATGTATCAAATTAATATTTCCCATGCTTTATATGGTGAGCTTATCTTAAATTTGATCGAAAGAATAAGTGGCTTAGGAAAAAGAAGCATTGGAATTAACCCTACAAGAATTGCAAATTACCTGCCCCCCAATAAGA
Source organism: Chloranthus sessilifolius (assembly GCA_021018995.1). Classification (NCBI taxonomy): domain Eukaryota; kingdom Viridiplantae; phylum Streptophyta; class Magnoliopsida; order Chloranthales; family Chloranthaceae; genus Chloranthus; species Chloranthus sessilifolius. The sequence continues at coordinate 11,293,376 of CM037587.1, read as the reverse complement.
ATACCCAAGCTTTACTGAATATGGAACTACTTCAATCTTGCATAACTTCTTCAAGGCATCAGTTGTTTGATCTGGAATGTCAGATAAATCTGTTTCAAATTCAGAAAAAAGCTCTTCATTAGCAGAACTAAGAACATGGATTTTTTAGTCTATTTTATTTTTATCGGTAGAACTAAGAACATGGATATAACAGAAAACTCTGTGCACAATGAGAAGATGATCAGATCTACTTGATTTGAAGACACGGAAATATTGCTTATATGTAACTAACGAACTTTCACAATGTTTATTTAATACGCAGCCATATCCATTTTGTCAAAGGGAGCTACAACTTGCACACGAGATTGGTACCGTGGCACATGGTTTAAAAGAAAGATTTTGTTATTGTTGGGATATGAGCTATGTGGAACACACCATCTAAGCCGTCTGATTTGAAGACCAAGATGTAAAGATCTTTGAGGCCAAAAATTGGCACGAAACATGATCTCTATCATCTGATTTGTCACAGTCAACCACTGAATCAGATGATGACCTTTGACTATTAAATCGGATGATAGAGATCATGTTTGATTGCAATCTTTAGCCTCAAAGATCTTTCCATCATGGTCTTCAAATCTGACGGCTTAGATGGTGTGCCACGTGGTGCAGATCCCAAACAATACACTGTCTTTCCATTTAACCATGTGCCACGGTACAAATCTAGCATGCAAGTTTTAGCTCCCGTGGTCAAATAATACATAATATACAAATGTTTTCTATAAGAAATGGAAATATGTATCAAGTGTTAATAGAATTGGGAGAGACCCTAAAAACTTCAAGGCAGCCCTTCTTTACTGAAATAATAGGGCACCATGGGTATCATTGCGTTTGAAGCCCCTTTTAGCAACCGAACCTCTCCAATGCCCTTGAAATCCGTGTTCATGAGTGTTTGATGTTGTTACGTGGTTAAAAGGCAAATTGCATTGATAACCAATGATCCCTCTAAGGAGAGACAATCATTGCTTATTTTAATCATTTTTTGAATCCACAACCACTAATAATTTGTACAAGCTTCATATGGAGTACAAACTGTGCATGAATGCACATGAAGTAGCAAATATATAAAAACTTCGGATTTTTCTCAAATATATATAAAGGGTACCTTCAATTGCACCCACCAATCTTTGAGGGCACCTACGCCAAAAATCTTTGGCTGCTTTGAATCAGACGATAAAGATTGTTTTCCGCCACAATCTTCCACATAATGGATCTTGAGATCATGGGGTGTACCATCAGACGGTCAGTTTTTTATTCTACATGACACAAATCCCCAAAAAAGTGACCGTCTGATGGTACGCCCAAGATATCAAGATCTAACATGTGGAAGATTGGGGCGAAAAAAAATCTCCATCTTCTGATTCAAAGCAATCAATGGTTTTTTGGCGTAGGTGCAATCAAAGATTCGGTAGGTGCAACTAACGGTACCCATCTATAAAATGCAAATTATAAATCCTATGTTGCATAAACAAAAGATGGGCATATTTCAGAGCCATCTCAATATACAAAATTGGATGTCAAAATAACAAGAGGAAGAAAGGGCCAGACTTTTTTTCTTTAGTGTAAAATTGCCAAATGGGAACCTTTTAAAACATTTAAGCTTTATATGAAGCATTCGTCATTTTACCAGGGTTTTGGATCTTTTCCGATAGTATCATATAGCGGCTTCTTTCACATGATGGATCTTCGGTGATGGGTTTGATACGGGGCTTCTCTAGCAAATATCTGCACCAAGAACAAGCTAAGTAATCCACATAATAAATTTTTTTTTTTTTTATCAAACAATTTTATTACAAAATTATAAAGGAAGGGATACAATACAGCTATAAATGCTCATGAGTAGAAACAGCAAAAAGCATAAGAAGATTAACAAGAAGAAAAAATATATGGTCTCTAAAATTTCCTAAGATATCAAAAGAAAGACCAACTCTAGCTATAACAGATCTATGTACCACAACATCAACATAAAACTACGACAAAGAATAATAGGCTAATTATTATTGTACAATTGACATAGCATGATAGACTTTGTTACTATTATTCAACTACTTCAGGCCTCCATAAGCAAAATAATCATATGATTTATTTGCGGGAGCTACAACTGGCACACAAGATTTGAACTGTTGCATATAGGTTAAAAAGAAAGACTTGGTAATTTTGGGACCTGTGCCACATGGATTACCATCTAAGCGGTCTGATTTGAAGGCCATGATGTAAAGATCTTTGTTTCAAAGATTGACGTGAAACGCCATCTCTACATCTGTTCTGTATACATGTTACTTATATTACACTCCCTTAATTTACCCTACAAGCCAATCACCAGCTCTCCCTCCCGGCCCGGGTAGGAAGTCAGGCCATCTCAAGGGTCGAAAATAAACAACCCTATCAAAAGCCCGACCCTATCCATCCCGTGGACAGCCGTATTAACAGAAGCATATTAACCAATGCACCACCGATGATGCATGGGTTAGGTCCCTAATGCTAACTCTTTTCAAGTAGCATGTTTTTGATAGACTTGTTTATAGCATTTTGAGTTGAACGTGAGTTTCGATATGGAAGGACTCCATCTTTCACACCACAGATACTGACATCTAAGCATCAGACCACACTCATATTCGATATACTATAAAAGAGAGTTCATTTTTACTATAAATTAATTTTACTACTAGATTATGCGACAAATTAATTTTCTATAGAACCAGTTGGGTTCGGCAAAAACTGTTGTTGCCTGATGGGTTAATGGTATATGTCGCATCCGACACAGCGGGTCAAGGTATGTCTGGCCCAACCTGAAAAATCGACCCTACCCGATTCAACCCAACCCCGCCCCCCAAATTCCTTTTAGATTATATATAAAACATTGGGTCAAACCACGTTGGGTTCCAAATTGACCTAAACTCATTGAGAGCACTACAATTGATTAAATTATTATTTTTAATAATGTGCATATGCAATGTGCGTTCATTTTTACTAGTTCAATAAAAAGGTCAACAGCATTCCATATTCATACACATAATGGCCCAAATTATACATTTGTAAAATCAATCTTATAAATAATCATCAGTTTTTGAACCTCCATCACCATCCAACTCATGAACAGATAGAGATGAGAGGTGAGATCAGTCAGCTGAAAAGTAATTAACAAGAGATGTATCCCATCTTATCAATCCATTTGGATGGTGATGGACGCTATATATCAATGGACATTTAAGTCAATAAACTAAATTTGAAATCTAATTACAAAAAATAAAGTGTGATAACGTACCCATTGAGTATGCGGCTGGCAAGCTTGCAAAGTTGGCAAGGTATTCGAAGAGCCCATAATTGAAGTTTCAACTCAAACTTACTCTCGTCCAACATTGCATGTTTTCCGAGTTCAGTTCCAAATATAATCCTATCAGCACAAAGAAACACCAAGCTATGACGAAGGAAAAATACACATTATGGAAAAAATGAAATGTAGAAAGAACGCTATCATATGTGTTGATAGACCAACCAAATGTTCCTTAAAAGAAATAAATTTTCAAAAAATGGAATTGAATTTAATGGGATTTCACAAATCCCAAATAAAAAAGTTAATAAAATCTCAAAAACCCGTATATGTGTGTGTGTGTATATTATATATATATATATATATATATATATATATATATATATATATATATATATATATATATATATATATATAAGGTTCCGTTTGTTCCTAAATTTCTGAAAATGAGCTTCCCAAATGTCAAATGAAAGTTAATAAAATCCCACAACCCAAAAAAAGTACGAAATTTAAGGTTCGATTTGGGAAACCCATTTACATGCAGGCCAAATCGAACCTTAAATTTCGTACTTTTTTTGGGTTGTGGGATTTTATTAACTTTCATTTGACATTTGGGAAGCTCATTTTCAGGTTAATGGGTTTTTCAAAGCCCAACTGAAAATGCAAAGAAATTCCAATATAAATAAATCAATAAATAATTTAAAAACTATATAAATGTTTCAGTTTGTTACTAATTTTAACAAACTAATTCAATTCCAATGTCTCGCGCATTTTACATCCATCTGCTACCCAATGATTCCACTTTTGGTAGCAAAAACAATTATAAAAGAAGTATCAAAACTCCAGTTTTGCCAATAAATTAGTAAGAACATAATAAAACATGGAAAGTTTATATGGTAAGAGAATTTGAATTCCGGAGTCCAAATCCCTAATAAAAAAAGCATGCCAAACCGTTTGAAAGCAACAAAAATCCCCAAACCCATTCAAAACACATTCCAAGTATCACTTCAATCGAAAGAAGAAGGAGGACAGACTACTGGGAATGAAAAAATACCTCCCACTCGATTTCCGAAGAGAAATCAGAACTAAGCTTCAATCGAAAAATATAAATTTTTGTCTTATTAAAAATTTAGGGGTGCCTGGAAGCAGCCTCTATAGCCCAATCAAAAACCCTAGCTGAAACTGATGTGCGTCAAGTTATACTCTATTTTACTTTAGTTGGACTACGGTAGCTCTATTCGTGCCTACCGAATTTCTGTGGGCACCTACCATTGAGCACCAACAATTGACTAATTGAATCGGACGATAGGGATTGATTTTTTTGTCCCAATCTTTCAAAGTATGGATCTTGAGATAACATCTATTATAAATGGACGAGAGATTCCTTGAGTACAAAGTCCAAGCAGCTGACATGGCGCGACGTGACTTGCTGCACTGACCTGTTGCATTAATTGAGCCTCATCGTACTTGCAGCAAATTGCATTGTGCAATATTAGGCACTTACACTTTGTCTGTATAAAATCAGTCCCCCATATAACACTGTCCGATTGAACAACTTTCAATTTCACGTGACTCACATCCCAAAACGATATGAGAGAATAGCGTGGGACTCGGTCAAACGTAATTTCCAGGTTACTTTTTAGGATTTGTGCTATGTGAAAATAAAAATTGACTGGTTGATGATGCGCACATGATATCAAGATTGATCGTGCGGGTGATTGAGGCAAAATATGATCTCTATCATCCGATTTGAAGAAGTTAATGATTTTGGGCGGTAGGTGCCTTTAGTAATTCAATAAGTGCATTAGAGCTGCTGATTTTTAAATGAGTTAGTCAATCATGGGTGTCTGCCCATTGTGAGTGGACATCACAGGCCACACGTACAAAATGACTTGCACGAACTTTCATACGTTTTTCATACGTCTTTGTACCTGCATGACTTGCACGGACTTCCTTGCATTGGAAGTGTACTTTGATGTCCGCTCATAGCAGCTGGACGATTGTTGACAAATTCTTTTTAAACTGTATATGCAACATCACAAAAATTGTATGCAATTAGACTCTCCCCATACTAAGAGTACCTCTATTCGCGACCATGTGTTCTCTGAAAGTGCCCATGTCTCAAACCCTTCAAAAATCATTGATTACGTTATATGACGGAGGTTGTGTTTCACCACGATCTTCTACAAAATAGATCTTGATGTCATGGTATACCTATTAGACGGTTAGATTTTGGTTCCATGTATCACATATCCCCACAAATGGCTCTTGAATGATATGGCACACATAACGCTCAAACGTGCTTTTTGGGACATTTTTTGGAGATTTTTGATACATGGAAAATAAATTGATTGTCCGATAGGTGCGTCATGATCTCAAGATCTATTGTGTGAAAGATCGGGGTGAAAAACAATATCCATCACCTGAATAGAAGGAATCAATGATTTTCAAGGGGTCTGAGACATGGTCGCAAACAGAGGTACAATTACTAATAGAGCATCATTGCTTCCACTCACATTTGACTTAAGCACACAAAAAAAAAATCAACCAAAAAAGGGAGCCAATACTTGCATCCGCATTATAGGTTGTTGCCTCCAGCTAAGCAAATTTTGTCCTTGCACCACTACTTGTTGTTGCACGTTAAGTGGAACGTCTCTCTCTCTCTCTCTCTCTCTCTCTCTCTCTCTCTCTCTCTCTCTCAACTTCACCATTGTGTCTCTATCTTCATCACTGAGTCGAAGTTCGACAATAATTTGGCAAATTTAAAATTGAAAATTTATGAGGAGATTTTCTACAACAGCCACCAAGTTGGGGTTCGACAATAATTTGGCAAGGTTAAAACTCACAAAAGCAAAAAATTGAATTTTTTTTGTTAAACAATCACTAAGTCGAGAAGGTAATTTGACAAGGTTAAAATTCGAAAAATATCGGGAGATTTTCTACAACCATAGTGACAAATTTCATTTTCGGCAATTTTTCTGTGGGGGGATCCTTTCGGTACATTTCGGATTAATTTCGATAACTTTCGAAAAAATTTCGGGGATTAAAAGTATATAAAAAAAATCTTTAATATTTTTAAAAAATGACTAAAATATATACTAACATATTTAAAATTAAAAAAATATTTTTAAATATATAACGGGTATGTGAAAATATATTCCAACCTTAATCCCAAATCTTGTCTTCTACCCTAGGCGTTCTACACATGTAAAACATAACAGTAGATTACAAGCAATCCATTTATATTCAAGTTAATGATGGGGTTGGTTAATTATAAATAATAATAAAAAATGATGGGTTGTTGTGGTTGGAAATAAAGCCTCAGTTGGTAAAAATGTCCCACTTGATAAAAAAAAAAATAGCTTCATTGAAAAATTGGAAAAAAAAAAGGAAGTAAAAAAAAATAAAAAATAAAATGTTAACACACTCGTGTGGCCCTGTGGGACTGTGGGTTCGGAGCTTTGGAGGTTTGTCGGACGTCGCAGCTTCGTCCTTGTTGAGGATTTCTAAATAAAAATAGAAATAAAACCTTGAGAAGAAGAAGAAGAAGAAAAAAGATGAATAGGGACGGTGGTCGGCGGTGAGAGGTAGGGTTCGCCGGATCATTTCTACCTGTGTGTCCGCCGGATCATTGGATAGGACGACGACACGAGGTGGGGCTCGATGGGTTTAGGGTCTCTCAAATCTGAAGAGAACTCTCTCGTAGAAACAAGAGAAGAGGGGTTTTTTAATTTGGACCCTTTAGTACTTTAAGTTTTAACTCTTAAGCTATGGTTGCAAATTACGTTTTTTGGGTTGTATGCAGTGTGGAGAGTGGGATGCAATTACTGAAATTTACCGAAATTATCGAAAATTTACTGAAATTCGACGAAAATTACCGAAATTTCGGCGAAAATTTCGCTAGACCCCATTTCGCCAAATTTCGCTAAAATTTGTTACTATATCTACAATAGCTAGGGGTGTATTCGGTTCGCTTTGGTCAGTTTTAGACCAAAATCACAAACTAAACCGGTCCTAATCGGCTTCTAGATTTTCAAACCAAACCGTCCAACTCTTTAACCAAACCAATTCGAATCGATTCGGTTCGGTTTGGTTCGGTCGATTTCGATTTTCCAATAAGTTCTACTTGCACATCAAATTTTGCTCAACTTCTCAACAGGTTTTCCTATAAGTTTTACTTCACCGCTTTATGATTTAGGAATAGGCTAAAGACAAAGGTAGGCTTTTATATAAAAATACGCATTTTATTTAAATACCCTTTAAAATTAATCAAAACCCCTATATATATATATATATATATATATATATATATATATATATATATATATATACACACTTACAAACTACATTCGGTTCAGTTCGGTCGGTTTCGGCTTGGGGAGGCTTAAAACCGAAACGAAACCAAACCTTTTGATTTTCCTTTTTTCCAAACCAAACTCAAACCGGTACCTGTCCAAACCGGACCAAACCCCCGACGGTTCAATCCATTTTGGTTGGTTTGGTCCAAAAAATGCACAGCCCTAACAACAGCCACCAAGTTGGGGTTCAGCAAAAATTTGAAAAATTAGTCAAAAACCCATATTAACCCAATTTTTCATATAAAAAATGGAATATAAAAAGATATAAAAAAAGTTAAATATAAATTTACCAAAACACTCATATATTTAAACTTATTTTTTTTATATAAAAAATTGAAAGGCAAAAATGGAGACACCCATATTAAATTTCTGGGCTTACATGGTCCTAATGGAGATGATTAATGGAGGAGTCATGCTAAGCCACTAGGGGAACATGCACTCAACTCAAACTCTCATTGCACCATCACCATCAAAGGATGGATCTTGGGCCATTCGATTCTCATCATGGGTGATGAGGAGGTGGTGTGTGATCACTTCATTCACACACCACTATCCCATTCCGGATTTTCTTATCATCAAAAATCAAAACCGAAAATCATTCAAAAGCTCAAAACAAAACCGAAAATCATTCTAAAATTCAAAACAAAACCAAAATTTTAACACTTTTTATGAAGGATCCTAGGCTAGCTTTGGACATAATCCAAGCCTTGCCTATTTTGGACCGTTGGATGGCCATGCATGATCATGGAGATTACATGCATGGTCATCCTAACTCCTATTCTATCTCAGCTCCAAAAATCTCAAAGAATTCAAGAAAAATCAAAGAGAAAATATGATTTTTAAACAAAATTCTACAATAGCTATACTAGAACTTCAAAACTATAAAAGACCAAGACTTTTCCTTCAAACTCTTGCTTTAGCTTGCTGGTTTGTGCAGAATTCTATGGTGATATGGGCTGGGATGGGGCTGAATTTAAGGTATGTTAAGCTAGAGGAGAAGGGGAGCTCAATGGTGGAGGATCAAAGATTCAATGGCTAGATGTGGAGGACCAAAGCTAAAGGTAGAGGAGCTCTAATGGAGAAGAATGAAGAAGGACGAAGATGGAATCAGAGAGGGAAGGTTGGAATTTGATTTTTGCAAGGGAGGAGTGGAGGACAAGCTTGCCATTTGGCAAGCTTGGTCTTCCCAAGCTCACTCTCTCTCATCTCTTCTCCCTCCTTATCACATGCGCATGGGAGGATGGGACCCACTTGGGTTCCACTCTCCACCATCCTTTTGGTCTTCTCTTTTACTTTCTCTCCTCTTTGGGTCCTCAAACTTTGTGAATGTCCAATTTTCTAGGAATCTAGTGGTGCATGCTTCTAACCCAATCTTACACCTTAGATTTCCCCAATGTGAAATATATGGTCTAAGATGAAGTCAATTTTGGTCAATGAGATTTAGGGTTTGGATTTGCTAGAGATTTGCAAAAATTCTAATATTTAATTTAGAAATTAGAGAATTTATTTATTATTGCTCTTGGGCTTCTTTCTTATTTACTAGAAATGCCCTTGTTCCATACAAGGCACACATATATAGTGAAATGTATTTGTGCATTTGTTCCCTTGGATTTATGGGTCTACGTTTGACTTAATTTACTGATCATCAAAATCCACACCATAGATGATGATCTCTAGGCTCAGTCCCAATTCGGAAAATTTCTCGGGTTAGGACCAATCATCAGTCAGTCCGAGTCTTTAACATGTGGTTTGAGATGTTGAGTGTGTGGTTACTTAATTACTAACACACCCACTCAATTAATTAGGGTGTCTTATGGGTGCCATTATGAACATCACTTTCCCATCAAAATACATGTGGGTGCCTAACATTTTTGGATGGACCTGGCCTCAGGTAGTCACCTGTCACAGGTAGGTCTTATCAGGCCTCAGTCAACTAGTTGACTGACATAGGTTTCGAGGGACAACTGTTACACATAGCATATAGAAAAATACCATTTAAATTGTTTTATTTGAAAGTCCTAAAGATCTTTATCCTATCCCCAAAAAGATAGAATTAAACATAATCTTTAATAATAATCTCTTTATATTATTCAAAAAAGTCAAAGTCCATCATATAATCAAAGGCTAATTGTGTTGATCATATAATAGAGATCGTGTTTTGTGTTAATCTTTTGGATCAAAGATCATTAGATAAAATCAAATAGCTTGGATGATAGTTTCACATTTTTTTTCTTAAATTATATGCTTCTGCGATTTTTCTGTCACTAAGTAATGCATTTCGTATTAAAAAAGGGGGACATTACATCCACTAATAATGTAAAGAAGGATAAAATTATGTTGTACTTAATTTAATAGAAAGATTTGATATTTTTTAGATCTTTCTCACATAAAAGTAATATGGTATACATCGCACTTAAGAGTATTTTTAGGTCACTTTTTAGAATATATGCTCCGTGAAATAAAAAATTGATCGGCTGATGGTGCCCATAATCTCATGATCCCTCATGTGAAAGATTGGGACGAAAAAGATCTGCACTGTCAAAGCAGTCAATGACTTTTATGATAGGTGCCCTTAAAGATTCAGTACTACAAATAAAGGTGCTTCTTTTTTTAAAAACTTTTCTTTTCTAAACCTCATAGGGAGGAGTGAACCCTAAGGACCCTTTTAGTGCCATGCCAACCCTAAATAAAGGGGAGGGGACTAGCATAGTCTTTGAGGAAGGGACTATATATCGTTTTCTCATTTTATTTAAAATTTATTTAAATATTTAATATTTTTATTTAAAACACATCCAACACCTTAAAGAAAGACCGATGTCAATTGGCCCAGATTCTGCCACAGGGCCATTGGCCGTTTGAGTGCCACATGGCACCCAAATAAGGGTATGTACTTGTTATGACTTGGGTTTTGAGGCCTATCTAATGGTGATAGATGGGGTGGAGTACCATGCTCAATAAGTGTGCTCCACACTCTAACTCACATTGTGTGCTTATTTATGAAAAGAACACAAGTCTTTTAGGACTCTTCCTATTTTATTCAAGGATTGCCCAATCGGGCTCTCTTTCTTTCTCAAATTAATTCTCTCTCTCTCTCTCTCTCTCTCTCTCTCTCTATATATATATATATATATATATATATGAGAAAAGGGAAAATGCGCTCGGGGGTAGAGATTTCTCTACGCTCCCCCAATGGGGAGCGGACATGTGGAAAGTGCTTTTGCACAAATCCGGGTTAGCCATAGCGGGGGTTTTCTAGTATTAGTGGTAAAGTAGGCAGTAGGGGAATACTGTCGGCTATATCTGACGGAGGGAGGGAGAAAGGAAGCATTGTTCTCAAGGGGAAGGCCCTATCAAATATAATGACGGTAAAATAATTCAAAAATTGGTACAGGTTCCGATGCTTTTCCCTCCTTATTCAAGTTCATTCTCTCGATTATTTTATTTCCTCTCTTTGGCTTGTAACTTTCTCGTTTTTCCTGGAGCTCTGATTGGATAGAAGCGAAAAGAGATAACTTTCTCCTTTTTCCTGGAGGGACGTACTGGATAGAAGCGCATAAGAGGCAACTTTCACAAAAATCTGGAGCTCGCACTGGATAGAAGCGCAGAAGAGACAAGTTTATCTATTTTTCTGGAGCTCGTACGGGATAGAAGTGCAGAAGAGACAAGTTTCTCTATTTTTCTAGAGTACGTACTGGATAGAAGCGTAAAAGAGACAACTTGCCTTTTTTCTGGAGCACGTACTGGATAGAAGCCTAGAAGATTAACATTTAAGTCACGTATTTTTTTTTCCTGTATATTATTTTCAGCTTATAGAACATTTAAATATATATGGCATTAGATACGCCATCACTTCTGCCCGAGACTCGGCGTTTCGTATGTGAATCAGTTTTCTCATCTGCTCGTAGTTGATGAATCTCTTCACTTATTTACAGGGAGGAGATAAAAAAATTTATAAGCATTCGAAAATATATAGGCACACACTTCTTATTTGAAACAATAGGAAGCGATAATGCAATGATTAAGAAACGACGGGGCTACGAGTTAGAAGCGACGGTACTACGATTGAGAAGTGCAATCGCTTCCATATTGAAGTGCTGACGCTTGGTATGGCCGCGTCATCGCTTCCTTGTGAATCAGTTTTCTCATCTGCTCGTAGTTGATGGATCTCTTCACTTATTTACAGGGTGGAGATAAAAAAAATTAAAAGCATTTGAAAATATATAAATTATAAGCACACACTTCTTATTTGAAGCGATAGGAAGCGACAATGCAAAGATTGAGAAGCGACGATGCTTCGAGTTAGAAAGCGACGGCGCAACAATTGAGAAGCGCCATAGCTTCCATATTAAAGCGCCGACTCTTTGTATGGCCGCATCATCGCTTCCTTGTGGATCCGTTTTCTCATCTGCTCATAATTGATGGATCTCTTCACTTATTTACAGGATAGAGATAAATTTTTTTTAGAAGCATTCGAAAATCTATAAATTATAAGCACACGCTTCTTATTTACAGGATAGAGATAATTTTTTTTTAGAATCATTCGAAAATCTATAAATTATAAGCACACGCTTCTTATTTGAAGTGATAAGAAGCAACGATGCAACTATTGAGAAGCGCCATTGCTTCCATATTGAAGCGCTGGTGCTTGGTATGACAACGTCATCTGCTTCCTTGTGAATTTGTTTCCTTATTAGCTTATTTTTTGTCTAATGCAGGGCCTATAATGGACTCGATTAGAGGATTCGATGTAGGTGGTGTTAATTTAAATCTCCTCCCAGAGATGGTTTCTTTAGTAGGAGTTCCACTTGGTGGTGATAGAGATATCGAAATGTTGGATTAGTGTGGAGGTGTCGAGAATACGAGCGAGGAATAAAAGCCACGTATAGGCTTAAAATTTTAATCTGAAGATGAGGCATATAACTTCTATAATTTATACGCGAAGAAAGTTGGTTTCAGCTTTAGAAAAAGTAACACCTACAAATTCGCAAAGAAGGAGATTATAAAGAGAAAATATGTATGTTTGTTCAAAAGGTTTAAGCAGCCTGACAAGCATAAATTACACACCAATATAAAGTATTCAAGAGATAACAGATGCAGATGTGAGGCAAGGTTGAAGATTAGGATCGACGAGTAAAAGTTGTGGGAGGTTATGGAATTTAGAGAGCCTTATAATGATCAGTTGTATTCACCTACGAAGGTGAAGGAACTACGATCACATAATAAGTTGAACAGGACAAGTAAATCGTTGATAAGAGCATTTGATGACATAATTCCTCCTCGAAGATTTTTATTATTTTGTCGAGTTTGGATGGAGAGGCTGACGTGATGGTAAACCCTCAACCAACTCGTGATCACCTAAAAAAGATAAGAAAAAAGAGTAACATCGATCCGATGTGTATGACCATGATCAAGGCCTTCTTTGATAGGCAGAATAAAGGAGATGATTTCTTCTTTGAAGTCGAACTAGACGAAAAATGTCGTATGCGTAATATATTTTAGACTGATCACAGGTCACGGATGGCGTATCAGCAGTTTGGTGATATGGTGGTATTCGATACCACTTATAAAACAAACAAATTACTGCTACCGTTCGCCCCATTCACAGGGGTCAACCATCATTGGCAAACGATGTTTTTTGGATGTGCGTTGCTCACAGATGAGACGGAGGAGATATTCGTTTGGTTGTTTAACACGTGGCTAAAGTACATGGGTCATAAGAAACCTAATGTAATCATCACCGATCAATGCAATGAGATAAGAAAGGCCATCTCCGAAGTTCTTTCGAGGACCACGCATCGCCTCTGCTTATGGCACATAGGAAGGAATGAATTGAACCATCTCTCTCAGCTGAAGGTAAATTTTGAAAATTTCAGGAGAAAATACAATCATTGCGAGTTCAGTCAAATGGTTGATGATTTCGAAAGGAGATGGGCAGAACTCGTCGATGAGTTTTAATTGTAAGACAACGAGTGGTTGAAATAAATGTACGATCTTAGAAGGAAATGGATTCCATACTACTTGAGCGATACCTTTTGGGACGACATGACCACTACACAACGCGGAGAAAGTATAAATTCTTTCTTCGATACCTATATCAATGCCCAGACAAGTTTGAAGAAATTTGTAAAGTAATACGATCTTGCCGTGCAATCTTTTCATGATAAAGAAAATAGGGAGGATCTCGTCTCAATGCCTATGACACCGGCGCTCTTGTTCAAAAATTCAATCAAGAAGTATGCCGCTGCTATGTATACGAGAACTATGCTTGATAGATTCCACTTTGAGTTTCTAAAGTTTACCTCTTTTAAGGCTCAAAAGGTGCTCGAAGAGGAAGCCGAGCGATTATTATATTCCAAGTTTGTAAAAGTGATAAAAGTGGTGGGGATACTAGGGAGGATAGTAGTCAAACATTCAAAGTTCGTTTCAAATGTGGAGATGCCACGACCACTTGTGATTACAAGCACTTCGAGACAGAGGGTTTGTTGTGTTCTCACATGTTTAAATTTTACTTTAAATAAGAGGTAGACCAAATTCTTTCTAAGTATATTTTGCGTCGATGGATGAAAGATGCTAGTTATAGTACTGTAAATTTGAGGGTGAGTGACAAAGAGGATTCTAATTTTGTCTCTAAGATGAAAATATGGAAGGTGAGAGAAGCTGGACTGAAGTTAATTTAGTTGGAGATAGAATCGATTCGCTTGGTAGATTACATGTTGGAAGGGATGATGAAACTATTAGAAGGTGTACAGGCCATTAGAACGGAAGAGGATAATAAAAGAAAGACTAGCATTGCGTCCTGTTCGGGTGCCTCCTCCCAGCCTAGAGAAGAAATTTCATTGTAAGAACATACCAATATTATAGTGTGAGATCCAATACGATGTGCCACCAAAGGTAGGCCAAGCAATAATGACAGAATAAAGTCTGGAATGGAGGTTGGTTTTGAACAATCATAAAAGAAGAGACGCCATTGTAAGGGCTATGGTCAGTTCGGACATAAAATCATAACTTACGCGCTTCTGAAGGTCAGGATGATGGCTGATAGCGCTGAACAAAGCCAATAGAATAGGGGATGAGAGAACGTGTGATCTCACCGAGTCACACTAATTCAATTTCTTGAAAATCGCAATCGCAATCGCTTGGCTTAGGAAGCGCAAACACTTCACATTTGAAGCATCATCGCTTCATATATGAAGCATGGGTGCGTCTCTTAGATTAGTAGGCGCATCTTTTTCAATGCGTTGATGCTTCGATACATTGCATCTGCGCCTATTTGATCGGAACTGTATTTGTTGCCATGTGGCTAGCCTATGGTAATCTGTTCATGTGTTGAATTTTTTTTATGCGTTCATTCTCAGTGATTTAAGGATTGATTTTTATGTTTCGTGACAATGGTGACGGTTCCACATACGAGAAGTGATGACTCACGTGAAGGAAGCGACAATGCTAAGTTTTTGGAGCGTGGGGCTTCATCATTGAAGCGTCTGCACTGGCACTTCTTTTTAATCTCGTGCGCCTATTGGATCCCAGGCAAGTGAAGCGCCTGCGACTCAACCTTAAACTATTGACAATGTTGACTTTTCGTGAATAGTTTCCTGTGGATTGATATTTTCCTTTACTCATGGAGCATCGTTTTATTACTCAGAGTTATTTATGAAGAAAGAATATTTACTAATCTGGGTACAGAAGATTTCATTCATAAATCAAATCTATTTCTTTACATCGTCTTTCTTTACACTGTCTTTCTTTATCGTAAATGAGTCTTATTATTGAACCGCCATCACATCTGAATTGAAGCATCATCACGTCTTAGTTGAAGTGCCATCGCTTCTTAGTTAATGCGACGCCGCTTTCCATTTATGTGATGTTGCTTCCTATTTACATCATCTTCCTTTATCGTAAATGGGTTTAATGAAATTAAAATGGGTGTGATGCCTGCTAACGCTGAACAGGCCAAATAAAACAGGGGAGGATGGAAAGTTCGTTATCACTGATTCACAGTGAATCAATATTATGAAAAGTGCAAACGCTTCGAGTAGTAGGAGGCACTGGCGTCTCTCAATCGAAGCTTGGTCGCTTCGTTCTCGAAGCGTTGGCGCGTCACATTATATTTTCCGCGTCGACGCTTTATTTTTGATATTTTTATTTTACGTTAAAATACTTTCTATATACTGTCTTCCTATATATCATCTTCCTATACACTGTCTTTCTTTATTGTAAATGGGTCTAATGTAAATGGGCATGATGAAATTAAATAAGGTTCTAATAGCAGTGGTTGGTTGGGGGAGGATGCCACATTTTACAGAAATGTTTGAGGTGATGGTGGGGGATGGGTCACGGGTCGACGAGGCGGTCGCACACGCAGTGAGGAAGGTGGTGATGGAGGAGGTAAAAGTGGAGGAGGTAGCGGTGGAGGTAGAGGTGGAAATGGTGGCAGAAATGGAGGTAGAGGTGTAGGCGGATGTGGGGAGTTTGTTATGCTGGTAGTGGTGGATGAGGAAGTTGAGTTGGAGATGGTGGCGGTTGTTGTGACTAGGGTGGAAGAGGAAGGAGTGGAGGCAGAAGAAGAAGAATCAACTGCGGAGCCGGGAGAAGAAGAGGCTCGGGGTCTCCCACCACCGACAACATAACTTGAAGGTCGTCATCATCCGAAATGATGATAAATTCTTTAGGGGGAGGGGGAACCACATGCTTGTTGTCGGGGACGACAACCAGTTCGTTGTCATCGGGGATGCCGATAACTGAACCATCATAGGAACTGATAAAATATTGACGCGCGATGATACGGTGTCTCCTCAAAATGTTACAACACATTTCAGTTTGAGCTAAGAAAGATGAAATGGTAATCTAAAGAGATACGAAAAATGAAAAAAATTGGGCGCTATAATGCCCTTTAAATAGCGATTTGTCATGCAACTTTATTAAATAGACTGTTGTAGGTGCATTACTGTCACAGAGGGATTTCATAATCTTTGCGGTTCTTATTTATTGCTTTGGTCGTGCGTATTTCACAAACTTCTCTCGAAATACGATAAGAAGTGCATCGCTCTTTTGATGTTACCAATGGTGCTTATTGTTAGAAGCGACACCGCCGATAAATCAACACGTCATCGCTCTTAAATAGAAGCGTTAATGCTTCTAAATATAAGTGTCAACGATTCAATTACCTGTGATGACACTTCTTGATGGTAAGCGATATTTTATTTTTTCTAGGTTTTGAGGATTTCAAATCGTGGAGTGTGTCATCTTTCCAGGTAGTATTTTCCAACATTATTTATTGCTGCGGCTCTTTGTCTTGTAATCTGAAGCATCATCGCTTGTTAGATTTGTGTGATATGACACGTACCACCTTTCTGTGCGAAGTGATGTCTGGCCTTACTTCATTTATTACCATTGTCGGGGTATTAACAGGTAGCAACTTTTTGTGCGATGACACGTAACATCCTATAGGGAAAAGGCTATGGTTTGAAATGTCACTTCTAATGGGAAGCGAAATTAAGAATAACATCAAATAATCATGTGACATCAAATAGTCATGGAGTTATCGTAACATTAAGTGCAGTGCGTCAACAAGACTTAATAAGCAGCTCGCTTCAATAAGACACGTCGTCGCTTCTAAGTTAAAGCATTTTCGCTCCTACATCAAAGCACCATTGCTATAAAAAAGAAGCGTCATCGCTTCAAAAATGAAGAGACATTGCCACGAGATCAAACGAAATCGCTTCTATATAGGAGCATCATAGCTTAAAACTTGAACCATCATGGGAAGGGGCAGCGCCTAAGCTAGCCCTAATATTCAACATTTTTTGTTAGAGGCGTCAATGCTTACTGATAAAAGCGTCAACGCATTATTAGGAAGCGTGGTGACTCCGTGTTCGAAGCGTCATCGCTCATTAATTGAAGTGTTGACACTTACATCATTAGTGTAGCAACAGCTGGCCGGTCGTATTCCAATAAAAAAGAATATTCTATAACCTTTCTTTTTTTGACTTCCATCTCTAAAACCCCTTTATCGTCACATTTTCTTCTCTTTCTTGTACAGTGAAGTTCTGTAATTAGTTTCATTTTATATGAATACAAACACTTTCATTTAATTTCATGAATAGGGATAATTTCAGCTTCTCAGGATAATTCAACAAAATTTATATGAACATCGTATAGATTTTATCGTTCATATCAATATAATCTCTGCCTAAGCTACCACTAATATTCAAGGGCCTCAAGGCGCTAGGTCGAAGTGCTAGCCCTATTATTCAGGACGTAGTTGCTTCTTATTAATAACACTAGCGCTTCCGTTGGACTACTTGTGACCTCACTGAATAAAATAAGATGAAATAAATTTTTTTTTATAAATCATGTCTTTATTTATTGTAAATGGGTTTGATGAAATTCATGATGGTTCTGATGCATTGGATGATCTAGCAGACCCTGATTCAGCCCTTGATGAGGTCACCGCAAGCATCCGTACGAGCAACGTCTTCCCAAAGATTTAGTACTTTTCCTATGAAAAATTTGAAAGTCTAGTACTAGTGCATCTACCTTCCTCTTATTCCATATAGGCATTTGAAAGAGAAACCACGGCTCATCTAACTCCAAAGTGGGCCGAGACAGTGGAGACGAGGAGGCTGAGGCGTCATGAAGAAGAAGGGAATGAAGGGAGGAGGAGCATCATCGGAGAAAGGGTAAGAAGGAAAGATAATGAAGGGAGGTGATACATTGGACGATCTAGTAGACCCTGATTCAGCCCTTGATGAGGTCATCGCAAGGATCCATTGGAGTAAGGAATGCACTATTGACCAAATACCACAAAATATATGCCGAGATAGTGGATATGAGGAGGATGACTCCGAGGCGGAAGAAGGAGAAGTGAATGAATTGAGGAAGGTAAGCAGGAAAGAGAAAGAAGGGAAGAAGCAATTGGTGTGCAAGGGTAAGCAGGAAAGAGAAAGAAGGGAAGGAGCAATTGGTGTGCAAGGGTAAGAAGGAAAGAGAAAGAAGGGAGGAGGAGCATGGGGAGGAGCAAGTGAGGGGCAACGGTAAGAAGAAAAGTGAATGAATGGAAGGGGCAGTGGTGGTTGGTTGGGCTTGGATGCTGCATTTTATGGAAATGTTGGAGGTGGTGGCGGGGGGTGGCTCGTTGGTGGATGAGGTAGAGTTGTAGGCGGATGTGGGGAGTTTGTTATGCTGCTGGTGTGGATGAGGAAGTTGGGTTGGAGATGGTGGTGGCGGTTGTGGCTGTGGTTGAAGAGGAAGAAGTGGAGGATCGTTGGGGACGACAACCAACTTGTTGTCGTCGGGGATGTTGAGAACTGAACAATCATATGAACTGATACAACACTAACGCACAGGACGGTGGCTCCTCTGCAAATCGGTGAGATGCATTTCCCCTTGGGTTGAAGAAGATGAAATGCTAATCTAAGGAGATACAGAAGAAGAAAAAGAGTGGACGCTTTGAGGTCCTTTCAATAGCAATTTTTTTTATGCAACCTTATTAAATAGACTGTTGTGGTGCACTGCCGCTTCATATTTATTGCACACAGTTGTTCATATTCCAAGCGGCGTGTCATTGCTTCTAAGTGGTATGTCAGTGGCGTTACTATTTTTGAGGGGTGTGCTGTCTTTTTCCGTGAACTATGGTTCGACATGTAATCTCCCTATGTTGTTCGTATTCCAATACAAAGCATCGTTTATACTTTTGTCTCTGCTATCCAATAAAAATTGACTCATAACGAAGCGTTGACGCGATCACAAAAAGCGACTGTGCTTCAAGTTACAAGTGTCAGCACTCAAATAGGACATTTATTAAAGCATCAACACTTTTAAATTGAAGTGTTAATGCTCTTGAGTCGAACCGTCATTGCTTTTAAATTGAAGCGTCAACGCTTAAATTTAGGCAACATTCATTTATTATGAATATCGAGGAGTTTGAATTTATGGAGTGTGTTGTTTTTTCGCACAGTTTTTTTCAATATTATTTATTACAGTGGCTTTTCGTATCCCAGTAAAAATGCCTTTTAGCCATCTATTAGTTTAACCTTCATTCCATATCCCTTCTTTTGCCTTCCGTCTCCAAATAAAACCCCCTTCACCATGGTGGAAGAACCCAACTTTCCGTCGGAGATTAGAGAAGTGTTTCTTCTTCTTGATCAAACATTTGATTGGTGGAAAATATAAAAACGCCTCTCAGAAAATATAAAAATGCCTTTTAGCCCTCAGTCAGTTTAATTTTTTGATCATATCCTTTCTTTTGCCTTTTGTCCCCAAACGTGGCCCCTTCTACGATGGCGAAAAAAACTAACTCCGAGATTATCCAAAGCTTCAGATTCCTCGATTGTATTATTGAATGTTTGAAGGTGGATGTTCTGGACCAACGGCTCGTGCTTCTGGCAGAGACGCAGGCGCGGTTTCAAAGGGTGAATGACTAGATTGAAGACATTTCTACCGCGATTGAAGACATTTTTGCCAAGTTTGAGGGGGAGTCATCTACCCCTAAATGATGGCTTCTCAGGCGGCTTTGTTGATATCTCCCCTCCTCTTTTTTATATTTTTTTTTGTCTTGTACGGTTTGTTGTTCATTTTTTAATATATGAATACATTAATATAATTTCTGCTTTTGTCTTTTAAATTAATACAATCTCTGCTTTTCGATGTGCTGGTAGCCCTAATAATCATGCCGCTAATAATAATGCCGCTAAGTCAAAGTGCTAGCCTAAATTAGAAGCGTCATATTTTTTAAATGGAAGTGTCATAGCTTCTAATTGGAAGCGTCATCGCTGTTAATTGAAGCGTCGGTGCTTCGGTTGATGGCGAGGTCTCTTCTTGACGTAAGCGACGTTTCGTTTGTTACTAATCCCGAGCGTTATCGCTAATAAAAAAGCAGGCCTTAATATTTAGCTCATTTTATTTTAACGCGTCATCACTTCTAACTCAAAGCGTTATCACTTTTAACTCGAGCGTTATAGTATATTTACAAATCTGTAACTTTTGGGATGATATGCACAAAGAGAAATTCTCTATTAATATGAAAGTTAATATTTACAGAGATTAACAAAGAAGCTGATTACCTAAAAGATTAACTTAAGAAAAATCTAGACAAGGACTGACACGGTATAGTTTGCGGTGGAGATCTGTCTTGGGGTCTCCTTCTTCGTACACTTATGAGATTTTGGTTCTTCTTCTTCTTCTTCTCCCTCCTCTTTTTCTTCTTCTTCTCCCTCCTCTTTTTCTTCTTCTTCTTCCTCTGCTACCTCTTTTTCTTCTTCCTCCTCTACCTCTTCCTCGTCCGACAAGCTAATAACATCAACGTCCATTTTCTTCCTCTGCACAGTAATGGGAGGGACCAATTGTCCTTCACCCAATTCTGTAGGTCTCTGCCCTGCTCTCAATACGTTTTCTACCATAGGGAGGGTGCTTTCATCAGGTGTGGCTTCCAGTGGTCGGATGTGAGCGGCCTACAAGATGATAGATATTCCACATTAATTTCGACTGATTAAGAATTGGGTATGTGTTACCGCTTCCTTAAGAAGTGATTGCGCTAGATATAGAGGCGTCATTGCTTCATTTCGTAGCGATTGCGCTCGTGTTAGAGGCGTCATTGCCTCATTTAGAAGCAAATCTTGTCTTTCAGAGGCGCCATCGCTTCATTTAAAAGCAATTGCACTTCTATATTATAGTGATAGGGCCTATATTTAGATGCGATATTGCCTCGTATCGAATTTACCTTATACTCAAATTCTGTAATATACGAATGCCTCGTTTTGTCGTTTGCTTTCCATTTAAGCAGCCTTGGGAAGCTGACGACGCTAGCAACCTTGTGTGGGGCGCACCTGCCGTTAATCTCGTACTCCCAGATATGAGAAAAATAAAATAAATATTTGATGACTTTCGTAATCGTCAGCGCTTATAAGGAAATAAAACAAGATATTTTGGGAGACGACATTACCTGTAGGGCAATAGTGCATCTATAAATATTGTAACCACGCTTTGCTTTTGCTGTCTTAGCGATATCCGTCAACCTTTTCGCTTTGTCCACCGACATTAGAAGTTGATTGTACGCGGGACGATCTCATGGATATACGTTGAAATTGGGGAGATTACCAACGAGGGCGAGGTGGGAGTTGTCGAGGGTGTATTTTGTGTTTGCAAAGAGGACGGTGGCGAGGACGAATAATAGAAAAAGTTTCAGAACGTCGTCATCAGCATCCTGCCCGAGTCTGTCAATCGCATTTTCGATGTCTGCCCTCTTTAGATCTTTCAGGCCCTTGAAAAACCTATATCTAATGGTCTGTTCTTCAGGAATCTCCACCGTCGGAGGGTAAGCGGCGGGGTCGGTCATTTGAAGACCAGTTATCAAGGCAAAATCAAAGGCTCGAAATCTGATAATGCTAGACTTGACAATCCCAAAATTTCATACATTGCCATGATCCCAGAACTTGATGATTGCATCCACGAGGCTGTTGATACTTATCACGCCCTTTAGAGCCACAAATAATACACGGAAGATCGAATCATTGAGAAGATTTTTCCACCCCTCAGATGTCGAGTTATAAAAGTCCCAACACTTTTTGATGGTGCACTTAGCAGTTGGGGTCTTGAGAATCATCTTCAAAATATGTGACACAGAAAAAAGAGAAGTTTAAAGAAGAAGGTATTAATAATAGGAGAGACGTTGCTTCTATGTATAGGCGCAAGCACCTCAAATATTGGAGCGCCAATGCAACGCTCCAAGCGGAGAGGCGCCCCCACCCATATATGAGATGCAAATGATTAATCTTCAAAATATGTGAAACAAAAAAAGAAGTTTAGAGAAGAAGGTACTAATAATAAAAGCGGCGTCGCTTCCATGTACAGGCGCAAGTGCCTTAAATGTTGGAAGGCCTATGCTACAAAAACTAGAGCAGTGAGGTGCCCCCGCCCATATATGAGGCACAAACGCTTCATCTATGGAAGGGATGGCGCTTCTATTTACCATTTTTAAAATGAGTCAAAAATAAAATAACACTCACCTTGTTACTAGATGGAGAAATAGGTTTTCGCCACTTTGATGTTTCTTACTACGCTCTAAGAAGATGAAAATTGGGAAGGCATAGGTAAAAAGTAATTTGTGAATATGTAATTTACAAAATTTCCGCCTTAAATATATTTCTCCAATGAGAATGATGGCCATTGCACAATACGATATCAGGCGCCGTAATCCTATCCGCTTCGCCTTGCTCCTCATTTAATGTTCTGACAATGTTAATAAATTAAATACGTTCGGGCGTTGCTTCGCACAAAATGGTGCTACGTGTCAAAATTTGGGGCGCTTCGTATAATGTAAGGAGCGCTAACGCTTCCTTCTCGTCACGGAAGCGCTAACAAAAGATAGCACCAACGCTTCTTATATGAGCGCTAGCGCTTCTCAGGGGGAGCGAAGCTTCCTTTGACAGAAGGGCCATTAATGTTCAATATTCGAGCAAAAAATATTAAACATTCTCCCAATTAATGGACTCCCTTAAGGGGTGCTCGAAAGGGGTCTCTCAACAAGTCAATTCAAATGATAATGATTAAAATTGAGAATCACGAAGTCATGCCCCGCTTCTCATTTAATATTCTGATGATGGTAATAAATGAAGTAAGGTCGAACGCGCTACGTGTCAGAAGGAAGTCGTCTTCCATTTGACAAAGAGAGCATAAACGCTTCGGTTCGAAACGCAAACTCTTCAGTTGGAAGCGTAAACGCTTCGTTCCGAAGTGCAAATGCTTTGTTCGGAAGTGTTTATGCTTCGTACCGAAGTGTTATTTTAAGATGTAATGACCACTATTGATAATCACGATATCATGCGCCACTTTTAATTAATGATATTACATCAGACATCGCGATAGCGCATCGTATAGGAAGTGCAATCGCCTCCTTCATACAAATGTAAGCACTTCAAATCAGGTGGTATTCTCTTATGTCTTTTTGAATATAATCATGAACAAATCACAGTGTCAGGCACAGACTCCTAGCGCCTCGCCACATTTTGCCTTTCTAATTTTGTCAGCGTTAGTGGTAACCATGGTTAAAGCACGGTGAAATTAGGAAAAGGTGGGATTGTCGTATCAGTGACAGAGGCGCTACGTGTCGAACTCCTATCAATATGCGCAGAGATATCTCTACGCCTGAGCGTATATCCTCAGGCCTCTATATAGGAAAAGGGAAAATGCGCTCAGGGGTAGAGATTTTTCTATGCTCCCCCAATGGGGAGCGGACATGTGGAAAGTGCTTTGCACAAATCCGGGTTAGTCATAGTGGGGGTTTCCTAGTGTCAGTGGTAGGTAAAGTAGGCAGTAAGGGAATACTGCCAGCTATACCTGACGGAGGGAGGAAGGAAGTATTGTTCCCAAGGGGAAGGTGATCGCTAGTTATGTGTATATCTAATTAAGTTTTAACCTATTGCAAACGCACAATGAAAATTATAGAGCTAGTATATGATCATTCCCACGAAGAAGTGCTTATTTTATCTATATTTCTATTTCAAAGTTTAGGGTTCTAAACTACTGGAGAAATATGAACAAAGAATAGGTTTTTAATCTAAATTGCATAAAAAAAAATTCTAATCCTCCTTCTTTAGATTGAGGTCGTCAATCCCAATCTTTAGCTATTGGATATTTATAAAAGTAAATAGTACTGTTACACCGTATTGCAGTTTTCTAGAATTTGGGCGTCAATCAAAAACTAAAATCCTGTAACACAGATTTAATCTAATCAACAATCTCCTAAAATCTAAGTGTCAATCAAATTCGAGAAAATTGAAGATGAAAAAGTAAAACTTGTACACTAATCTGTAAATTCCAACCTGAGTCGTCAATTCAAATTAAAACTTGGAGATGTTTACAAAGCATGTAAATAAAGCAAATAAAATCTAAACTAAAAAGCAAAATAAATTATATCTTTCACCCCTCAGTCGCAGTCGTCAAGTGTTTATGAGAAATTAGAATATCTACACTAATCTTCGAGCTCTCAATCCCAATCGTCAATTATGATCAAGGAACCTTGGATATCTAAACTCTTCTAAACTAAGTTTTGATCGGAAGAAAACTCAACCTCAGTTGTTAGTTGATGATGAGAAATTCTTCGATGATTATTCCTAAGCCGAACCCTCTTATTTATAGATCATAAATGGTTGGTTTACAAAGATCTATTTCTAATAAAAGAAACTAATAAAAGATTCCTAATATAACTCTAATTCCTAATTTTATTCTTCCTTGCTTTTGACGGTTGATGTGTTCCGAATTTCTTTCCTTGATAACAACAATAACGATCTTCTAGAATAATCTTCATCAATCTTATCAGATTCGTGAATAACCAATCTTCTAATTTGATAATTCTTCTAATTTTATGCATGGCGGTGTAGATCTTCGCAGCAGTGGCAGTAGGGAAGCTTTCCTTTTGCACAATTGTAAATTATGATTGTCTACATTCTTCTCTTTTTGGAAAATCGTAAATCATGATTTTCATTTTTTCCTAGCTTCTCTCTAGGACGATTCTCTATTTACGATTGTTCATTTTTTCTGTATCGCCTTTTACTCTTTTATCGCTTTATGAAGAATCATCTTTTGAAGAATCATCTTTTGAGGAATCGTAAATTACGATTTCTCATTTTTCTCTTCTTTTGACTTCAATAATAGCGCTCAATCGTAAAATACGATTTCTCAGTTTTCTCAATAGGTGGCGAACCGTCTTTTTACGCTCAATCGTCTTTTTACTACTCTTTGAGTTTATTTTGATGAATATTAACACTTTGGCTCTATTTTGCTATCTTTCCTTTATATCTGCACATCGTTAACTTATTAGTAGCAAACTGTGGTCTAGCATCACTAAGTTAAGGGTGATAAAATGGTAAAGTTTTGCTAGTCCCTAGCAAACAAGGAAAAAAATTTTACTTTAAAATTTAATTACCATTTTCATAGGGAGCACGATTACATTTAGTAGATGTAACAGGCCTTTAAACTCCTAGGCGATCCCTAGTGAAAGAGTTGTAGTCTTCTGAAGGTTTTCAGTGAAGTTACCTACAAATTTCAAATATTTTTAGATTTTTCAAAATATTTTCAGAAAGAAATTAA
Organism: Chloranthus sessilifolius; assembly: GCA_021018995.1. NCBI lineage: Eukaryota > Viridiplantae > Streptophyta > Magnoliopsida > Chloranthales > Chloranthaceae > Chloranthus > Chloranthus sessilifolius. The sequence continues at coordinate 11,267,627 of CM037587.1, read as the reverse complement.
AAATCTATACTACTAAATTAATCATCATATGTTTGGTATGATCTTTAAAAATTCCAAATCCTTCACCTTTACTTTTCATCACAGTAATTATCCTTGATCAGTACTCAACAATTTCAACTCTATAAAGCGTGGAGTGTGTGCGTATCGGTGAAAAGTTTATTCATCATATATTTTTCTAAACTGCAAATTTAGAAAATATTTTCATCCAAACTCTCACTTTTTGACATACTCTCAAAAGAATATTGAAATTTTGGGTTCTCTCAGTATGATGTATATGATAAATTCGAAGGACAATTGACTAAAAAGTATAAATCTCATGGAATGGATAATCAGTTCTGTTCATATGATTCATTGTTCATTCATAGTATCTATTGCACACATCTCTACTAGACTCATTGTTTTTATTAATCTTAAATCAAAAAGGACTTTCCTTCGGCTTGTAATGGGGCTTTTGGGTTAGAGGTTTCAAGAGAAGGTATAAGGATTCAAAGTTTTCTAAGAATTCAGCTTTTCCTATTTTCTCCTTTTTTTTCTTTTTCCGCTTCAGTAAGTATCCAAAAAGCTGGATAACTTCTTTCCATCTTTACTTTTGTAAATCCCAGTCTTCTTCAGAGTTTTCGGAATTATATTTTATGAATTTTCTTCTTTTCTATCCTTTTGAATGTTTTAGTGCATAGAATCGTGATTTTACGATTCTTTATCATTTTTCCATATTTTCTTCTTTGTATTTCTTCTCAGTTGTACCCTTTTTAGCATATCTTTTTATGTTTAATTTATACTCCTTTCACTCCGTCTTCTTCCCTTCTTTTTCATTCTAAACTTTCCGAAAATTGTAAGGGTTGAAGGTTGAAAGCTTTGGGCAATATATATAATTAAAGGTTTATAAAATCTCGGTACAAAGAAATTCGGTTTAGGCTTCTAATATGGGTTCAAAGGATGATTGTTTTATGGGATTTTGGCTTTTTGGCTTTGGTTTAACAAAAGATGGCCTTTCATCATTTTCACAATTTACTAGCATGGATGTTTTATTGTTTTGATATATTTAACAGATAGTTCTAGAGTAAATAATTCATCACAATCACAGAATATTTGATTCTAACTTCAGCACTATGAGATTTCTTAGTGAAGTATGTCAAGAAGTTCAAGAAAATTTTTAAGTTTGAAACAGAAACAGTCACTCTCAGAATAAAAAGAGGATATATTAGCTCAATATCTCACTGGGTTTATAATTTTGAAACTATAATATAAATTTTGTAGTTTAAATTAATCGTATAGTTTCAAACATTCATTAGATACAATATTCCAAAGTGCTATACATGAATTGTAACTGTTTGTTTTGATTGTTGAACTTTTGCTATGATGCATTGTAAAGTTTTCAAGAAAAAAAAATTTATATCATATTTTGCATATAATGGTTAATCTAAAATTTTAGGCAAAAAGTAAAAAAAAAAAAAAGTAAAAAGAAAGTAAACTAACTAGATAAAAAAATTAAAAACTACTGAATTTATATACTACGATTGTGTATCTCCCTCCAAACTTAAATAGCACAATGTCCTCATTGTGCAAAACATGGGACATATATATTTAACAAAATTTTCATACCTGTGAGGTTGATGATGTGCTATAAATTTTACTCACTCGGCAATGATGGATATGGTACAAGGGTTGGTGTAGGTGGTGCTGGTGCTGACATGGCTAGCAATGAGTAGGAACTGCTTATCTGGTCTTCTATGGAGTCGAACATAATTGCTATGGAACAGTCCTGCTCTGATTGTGGGCTCCATTGTAATCCCAAACATACTTTTGCTATTATTGCTGCCTCTTGTCATTCCCTCAACTGACCCTCAACTGTGTCTTTCTTTTTCAACTTTTCATTTAGCATTGTGATCACAGAAGATTTCAATTCTATTTCATCTTTCAGCTTATCGGCTTCAGTGTGTAGTCTTGTTACTATAGTCTAGAACTTGCTTGTGATTGAATCAATTTTGTCTTTTTGTTCTGCACATGTTAGGACTAATGAATCTTTGTCTTCCTGAAGCTTCCGTAATCTTCCTTCAGCCACTGCTAGCATGTGATTTTTCTCATGTAATTAAGCATTTAACGACTGCTCAATCCCCCTGTGGACTTTTTCTCTTACAGTTTCTCTGAAATCTGGGCCTTCAATGAAATGCCCAAATTTCTCTGTCAAATTTGCTAATTTATCTTCATAATTCTTCTTTTCTTCTTCCTATGCTTGCTGGTATTCTCTATGCCTCTCATTCTTCTCTTGGAGTTGCACAACTCAATTTTGAAGTGTTGCAATAGATTCCTGGACTTTCTTATTTGCTTCAGCTGTCCAGTGTGCATGATGTTCTCTCGCGGCCTTTCGTTTTAGATTTTCTATCAGCTCTTGGCGTTCTTGTGCATTAGGCATATTATCTCAAACTTTGTTTTTCAACATCTGGATTTATTCCATCATTCTCCTCACAACACCCGGCAATAGAGCATTTGTGGTTTCCATTCCTCTACTGATGCCAGTCTTCTTTCCAGTCCTGTTGTGCTTCGATGAAAGCTAGTGCTGTTGAAATTGTGGCTAGAGGAGATGGTACTCGGGTCATTAACTCAATGAAACCCACCCTTGGGGTCTCAGAACTTGGTCCTTCCTTTGGTGCTTCAAATGTTGGAGTCGGCTCTGTAATGAGTGGAATTGGGAGTGGAGCAATCAACTCGATAGGAGTAGGCACATGGCTAGAAGTAGCCATTTTAACTTCATCTAATTTTATGACTTGTTCTTCAGTGGGAGGAACAACTTGCTCCTCAGCAGCTGCTATCAGTGGACTCATAGGTGCTGCTTCTGTACTAAGTGGTACTATGGTTGCCTCTGTAGAAGGGGACAAAGCAGGTCCAGTGGGTGAATCCAACTCCGGATCGTACAGATCATCATGACGCTTAGTAGGTGTTACTGGAATCGTCACTTCCTGTGCTGCTACCACTGATTTCTTTGGGGTTGCTGCTTTTTCAACAACTGGTGCTTCCCTTATTTCGGAATCTGATTCTTGTGTGGTCACTGGTATATGAGGGGTGCTCTTCTTATGTGCAGGTAGTGGAATTTTCTTTCTATTTTCAGCACTAAGAGTCCTCCTATAAGCTATTATGGTGAGGCTGTCCTCTGCTCTTGGCAGAGACTTTTCTTTGGGGTTGATGTTATATCCCACATTGATTAGTAAGTTTGTTATTAGACCTCCAAAGGGCAGACATATTTTCTGTGTCTGATACTTCTCCAAACTTATTTTCTCCCTCACGGTATCTATTACCTCCAACAGGTAAGATGGCACATCGAACCAGAATCGATTAGCCATAAGATACAGGGCCTTTTGCAAAAAGTGCTTGTCTTTGTGTCCCGTGGTCTGTGGAGTGAATAGTCTTATGAATTAAAACATTGAAGAAGTGAAGGGACAAACTTCTTTCTTCTAAATCCTTTCGCAGGAAGAATGACTTGTCCTTTGGGGATTGACCTAATAATTCTGTAGCCATTTGAGTGAAATTGGGAAGGCTCTCAGGGGGTTCTCTCAGCATATTTGCTTCCGGAATGTCAAGGGATACCTCAGGTCTCTGCAAGGATGCATTCATTACCCCAAAAACCATTTCTTTCGTTATGAAAATTGGGAGTTCGTCAATGGCTGTGGACAGGGCTGGTGTGGGTCCCTTGCTACTGTTGGTTAAATTTTTATAGAATAATCTAACTAATCGAGGATAGACTTGAGTTACTCCAGGCTCTAAGAAATAGTGGAGCCTGACATCCCTAAAATATTTAATAGCTTTCCCACTAATTTTGTAGCTTTCCAAAGCAGCAACTTCTACCGCAACCTCGGATCCCACAAGATGGTGTTCAGTTGAAGTTGGGACCCGACTCAGATTTTATCAGCGGACATTGACTTTTTACCCTTGTCCCTTTTTGTACCCTTTTTTGGGGCATAAATCGGTTCAGAATCTACCTCCTCCTCAGGGGTTTCTCTAACAACCACTCCCGAGTGCTTTGCTTTCTTTTTGGGTGGGTCTGCTAATTTTAATTTAACTTTTTGGGCAACAACCCGTTCTATAGTCTTTTTAATGGGAGAGGACTATGAAATGTTACCTTCTTCTTCTTCGTCTTCCCTCGCTCGTTTTTCATGGGTTTCTGCCATTCTGCAATCTCCCTTTTTTTTCTGCAAGATGTAAAAGAATGGTACTTAGCTCATCGGATCTTGCATATGACAGTAAAACTATTTACAAAAATCCATCCGATAGAAGATTATTACCTTGTTCCTGCCAAACCCTAATTTCTGAATATGGTTTAGGAGATACGTATGTTGGTGTGCGCTTTTTCTGGGTTCCTCTCGGTTCTCGTTGAATAAGTGACTTCCAATTCTGTCATGTTGGACTCTAGCGATGCGGTGTATGTGATAAGGTGGGGATAAATAATAATAGGAGGAATTTCCTAGGATGATTCCTAGTTGATTTGCGATCGCCAGCTATAGATATTTATCGACGCTGCAATACATCAATGATCACGGGTTTAAGCGGGTGTGGGTTACTTCTATACTGAATCGTCCGCCTGCAAATGTCAGCAGCAGTGTCCTCTTTTAATTAGATAGTTTTAGCTTTCTTTTTAGTTTCCCTTATTGCGGTTATGGTCAGTTTAGATTTTTTTTTTTTGTTATTAATTATGATTAGGTGAGCTTATTATGATGGGTTATTTTAGTGTCTTGATGCTATCAGGAGTCTAATCATTTTTAGTTTCTCGGTATCATTAGGAGTCCAATTAATATCAAAGTCCTGGTACTACTAAGAGTCCAATTAGTTCCAGTCTCCTACTGGTACTAGGAGTGCATGTGTATCAGTTCCAATAATATTCTAATTAAATAAAAGAGTCCAATTATATTGCAATTCTAGATAAAGCAGGTACGCTAATTTTATTGTAATTCTAGATAAGCAGATGTATCAATTGTATGGCAATTACAACTAAAGCACTTAAGGTAATTTTACTAGTATTCTAATTTGAAGAAAGTAAAGACTAATTTTTTTTACTGCGACTTTGATTGAAGTAATAAATTAATTTACTAAAATAGGAATAAATGATCGAGGCAACAAAATTCTTTTTTTTAGAATCATAATCTACGAATTAATTATGGTAAAAATCTAACTAATAACAAACGAATTAACTTTCCTAAATTCTAGTTGAGATAATAAATTGACTGAACTAGAAGACTGAATTGAATCAAAGCAAATAATGGTATGAAGGCTTATTTGATGCAATTAGCCAATTATATTGAAATAGAAAAACAAACTATAACTAACTAGTTAACCCTAAACAATCTAAAAAAAAAGGGGGGGTTGGGCCCGCTATGCTAAGGAGGATTGGCCTCATTCCCGAGTACCCTCCGTAAGCTCCCGTGGGCAAATCGGATGGCTGAGATAAAAGATAGGTCGATAGTTAAATAATAAAAGGGAGATTTTTAGAATTGAATTTGAAATTATAATAAGAAAGTAGATTGAGAAACCTAAGTTATGAACTAAAATTTATATTTTTTATATTTTTTGATGGTATGAAAACATAGAATTAAATTATAGATTAAAATTTTAGGATTGAATTCGGGTCCGAAATCAGAAAAATCAAGCCGTATGATTAAGGACTGGTTCTGAACTCTGAGAGTCAGAACCAGAAATTAATGATAGGACTATAAATTAAGATTTTAGAGTAGAATCAGAGTATAAGGTGGGTATATCAGACCGCTAGATTAAGGACCGATTCTAGAAATAGAGAAGTAGAATCAGATATAGAGAATTTCGGTCCAAAGAGGGTGCTACGGTCTAAAGATTAGAAATAGAATTGATTAATTAAACTGAGGGGAAATCCTAAGTCTAAAATAAAATTAAATTCTTACCTAGGGTCGGGACTGCGGAGAGGAATCATCGAAGATTCGGGGTTTTGAATCTCGAAATCATGACTAATTTGCTCTATGGGCTTGTCCTCGGAGTTCTCTAGTTTTGAAGTCCCAAAAAAATTTTGTTCTCTCTCTCAAAATTGCCAGCCTCTCCTCTCTTCGAGAAAAAAGTTTTTTATAGGTTTTCCTTCAATTACGCGCTTATTTTCGGGCGTTTAATTAGATTATGCGCCAGTTTTCTAGCGCTTAATCGTTTTGAGTCGGTCACCGACTCAGTGAGCGATCGGCTGAATTACTCAGCGGGTTTCCTAGTCCCAACGAAATCAGGACTAATTACATGCATGGTGGGATGTGCGTAATCCTATTAAGCTTATTACCTGAAGCACTTAATCGAGGAAACGTAGGGGTCAAGGGTAGGAGACTAGGTCGGGTGTAGGCCAATTATGCGCTGGTGGTGTAGCACTCAATCCGTTCAGGCGTCTGCTTCCAGATGCGTAAATGAGTCTCGAAACGGTCTGTGAAAGGAAGGTTGGTCTAAAAGGGGACTGATCGCGCGCTCGTGGTTGTGCGCATGATAGAATTACACGCAAGTTTTCAGGCACTTAATTCAGGGTTTTCTGGGTATGGTCTCAAGAATGGAATGCAGGACTATTGTTTTAGTTTGCATTCCGACTATATAATATTGCTTAGTATATAGCCTCCCTACGTTGGGATCTGAGCCACAAAGCTATTGTTTCCGCTTGTGTTCAGTCATATACAGTTGCATGGTCTCATGTCGAGGGTTAAAAAGGTCAAGGGCTGACCAAACGAATTCGTGTACTCTGAGAGGACGAAATGGGGGTGTCTACAGATGCCCCTCTTCGGCGTGCTCTTGCGAAGTAAGAACGCATCGAACAAGTAGACACCCCTATTTCGAGGTGCCTTCCCGTTTCTTGGGAATTCAAAAATGTGAATTAGTGATGCTGGCATGACAAGCTTGGCTTTCTTATCTATCAGCACAAGCTAAAATGGAGCATTTGAAGGGCAAATGGTAGTCATTAAGGGGCATATTCCGGTCTCAGGTGCATGGCGAGATCCAAATGCATGGCGTGAGCTAATAGAGGGATTTTACGCAATCGAGGTACCAGGGTGTCAATCAAATGTCCAAAACAAGGTCCAGGGACCGATAATAAAGAGATGAAATAGTATGTAGAGTCGAAAGCTTTTGCAAGTCATGTCAGACCGGGCGCGTCATTGCTCACACCAATGCGTGTCAGGCGTTCCATTTCCAATAGGCATTTGTGAGTTCTTAGATTGAGTATACTCATTGTTTGGCTTCCCAGGGGAATAGTTGATTTGGGCTGGTAATTGAGATAAATTTTGTGAAGTGTGCTTAGTTGAATTCTGCACAGTGGCATATGCGCTCGATTCATCTGGAGTTTTTTTTTTTACATCTGAACAAGCCATCCTGCGCAGTGGCGTATGCGCTTGATTGCGAGTTTAGAGGGCTTTGGGATTTAAGGTCAAGGCTAAGTATAGTTGGTTGTGGTATTTAAAGAAAGGTGAGTCGGGTCTATGTATTTTATTCATTTTATTCTTTTTCTTTTTTTGTTTATTTTTTTTTGCTTTACAAGTAAGAGAAGAAACATTTTTGAAATAAAAGATTTTAGAATGAGTAAGGGGTTTTGAAAAATTGGGAATTTCAACTTAAGATCAATTCGGTGGTAAAACGATAGAAAATGTGGCTTCCGAGGCGTCGCTGAGAAGATCCACCGGTACTAGATTTGTGGACCTAACCGTTCATGTGGTAGTCAAGATGGCACTTGGCATGCCGGATACTCCATCTAACCTTCTCGACGAATAATGATGATTGTCTCTTATGGGAGGACTACAGTAATTTGCGAGTTGAGAGAGACGGGTTTTGAAAATATTTTGATTTAATCATAGATAATTATAATTTAGAGGAAATATCGAATAGTTAAAAAAGGGGTAGTACTTACCTGGCGGTGATACTAACCTGAATTGTGCGGTGAGACCTTGAGAATATTGTAGCGGTGGTACTTTGGTAGTATTGTAGCATCGCGACGGGACTTGGTGGCTATCTTTGTAATGCAATGTTCCGGGTGCAATGTTGTAGTAAGGTACCATTTTTTTTTTTCTTTTCGCTCATTGCTTAAGCAGTGGTTGGCGGTTGTCGACGTGATGTTGCGATGGGGCCTTGGTGATCGTAGTGGTACCACGATGGGACTTGAGAGGTATTGCTGGGATGTTCGCGCTGTAGCTTGGCAGTAGTGAAATGCGATGGGACATGGGAGTAGTCCCACATCTTCCTGCCTTTCTGTTGCAGTGGCGTCTGGTAGGTTTGTGGCGAGCACTTCAGGAGGAGGCTCTTTGTTTCGGCAATGAGACATGCTCGTGCTTTCTCCCTTTCTCCTTTTAGTGCGACCGGTGTTGTGAATGATTTTTTTTTTAGTAGTGATATCCGTGATGGGACTTGGGAGGTATTGCTGGGATGTTCGTGTGACAAGTGTGTCTAGTTTCTTTCTTTGGCAGATCTTGGGTTATGGTGAGATTATGTTGTAATTACATTATGATTGACTTAGTTTTTTTGTTATTTGGTGTATTTGCATTTTCGGGAGATTTATTTTTGGCTTTTTGCGATGGGCCATGAGGGCATGGCTATGATTTTACGATGGGACGACAGCGAGTGACGGTCCCTTTTCAGTCTGAATGACTCATGAGGCTATGTGATGGGACAAAGGGGATTCTCGCTTGAGAAGGGGTAAATTTTGAGTAAAATCAGGAATTAAGCGCCTGACATCAGCCGCTTGGTCTGATTGCGTGCCCGATTTCAGGTGTGCGATTCAGGGTATAAAGAAAGTGTTTACGCGTGTGAATATTAACGTGTGATAGAATTATGCGCGGGTGGCATTTCGATATTGCGCGGCTTCTGTGAATCGTTTAACATGTTTGCGCGACATATTGTAAGCGTGAGATTGGAGAGTCACCGGGTCACTGTGCGGGTGACCTTTCGTATTAAGCGTCAAATATTTGTCGTTCGATTGGATTGCGCGGTCTGTAGTAAGCGCGGGATCGGAAGGTTGCGCCGTTTGCGGGGGCGTCGCTCTAATTGCACGCAGAATCTGTGTGCGTATTTTGGATTGAGTGACATGTGTGTAGTGCGTGATTAAGTTAAGCGCTTGTTTTCATGCGCGTGATTAAGTCCGTACTCTATATAAGCGAAGGTGTCTTCATTTGCTTTTCATTCTTGGGTTTAGTCTCGAGTCTTGACTTTTCTGAGTGTTCTAGCGTCCTGAGATTCGTGTTTCAGCGATATTGAGTGATTTAATCGTCAGATTGGGATGGGATTTCTTCCTATATTCGTTATTTCACATGATCTTCATGCCAGTGTGATGTCAGGGGATAACATAATTCTGAGAATGGGTGTTGTTGGGAATGAGAGCGTCGGTCTTCACCCCGTTCCTTTCTAGGGAGCAGTGAAAGCAACATTGATGGGGTAGCGACGGAGGAAGTGAAGATGGTGGGGAGAGGAGGTGCTGTAAATGGAGGGATGCATTACCCAACCAATCCTTTCGTCTCTTCTGTCGGTGGCTCGTTTAAGTTCTCTATGTTTGGTGCTAATATTTCTGAAGCCTCCGATTGGACATTCTGCTCCTCGTTTTGGCTCATCATAAGTTTAGTTTTCGTTTTGAGTTGTATGTTAGATTTTAGGTTTTCGTTTTGGGTTGTAATTCGCGAGGTATGCCTCTGGTGAAACTTGTAAAATTTTAAATTATAAATAAAAGGGCATTTTTTTATTGTATATTTTCACTGTCCCGTTGGTTGGCTTAAATTTTTATTGATTAATTAACTGGACTTACTTGCTTTATCGTAGTTTTAAGATTTGAGTTATCTTATAGTTTTAAAGTTCGTTATGAGAATAACCCAAGGTTTATTCATTCGTCCTATTAGGTCCTACTTAGTAGGTTCACTTGATTTTATCAGGCTTCTTAGGGCATTTTTTTTTCAAGTTAGATTCTGTCCTATTTGAGTTTTTTTTGTTTGAGGTTTTGGTCTTATTGAATGTAGTTTATTTTGTTTGAGGTGTTTTATTTTGTTCAAGGTGTAACCTGAGATGATACTCGTTAGAATGTGTGAGTTTTTATGGGTTCTAGATGGTGGTTGGGTGTTTCAATCCTATTGGTCTATCTAGACTTGGGGAGTTGGTGCTTTTAGAGGGGCAAGTGTTGTATAATTATTGGTTCATCTTGGTTGTCATGAATTGTGGTCTTTTTAAAGGGGGATGTGTATGGTTTTGGATTCAATCAGCTTGGTAGGGGGTTCAAATGTGTGGCACTTGTCCATTGGTGATTCAAAAAAACATAGTTTATAAATATGTGAATTTAAGGCTTTGGGTTTATTATTTATTTTGGACTTTCATTTTAAGCTTATAGGTTAAAAAGTTTTGGGGGAAATCTTGTGTTTATAAGTTTGAACATTTTTTATTTATTAATGTCTTTTATTCCTTTTTGTTTCGTATCTCGGGTATTGGACCCGATGAACCATGCTTATTAAGTAGATGATGAGAATGGACGGGATTGGGAATTCGGGGTGATGCTAGGGTTGGTGCTATCAATCCAACTCGAAGTGTCACCCCATCGGGGGAAGAGATGGAAGAGAAAAAGGTGGTAGAGAGGAAACCCATGGATAAGGTAAGGTTAGAGTTCTCGTGATCGATGCTTATTTTTCCTCGGTAGGCTTTGCAGATTCAGTGTTAGTTGCTCCTCATTTTTTAATGTGTCCAAGGGGAGCTTCTAACAATGGATCCCGCAGATCTTGGGTGGCTTTCTGTGAGCCACTCTTCCTTTCCTATCAGTTCGGGGCAAGGAGAAGAGGCTATCACGGTTAGAATTCGCTTAGGGTGCTTTCCTTCTCCAAACATCTCTGAGATTTCTAGTTTCCCAAATAAATCCGGATTCGGGCATTGCTTGAACGTGCTGATTCCAACATTCTTATTTTAACTGTATATTCAAAGGGTATGCCCTCGGTGTGTGTTTTAATTATTTTATTGATCTATAAAGTGGTTGTGTTCTCTATATCTCTTGTCTTGTTTTGGTTCGACTTTCTCGGTATCGTGTTTGACTCATATGATGTTTATTTATTTGGGTTTAATTTAATTTAGATTTCTTAAATTCAGGGAGCACCAGGGGTAGTTTCCCCTTTTTTTGTTATTTTTTTTTTATAGCTTTAGCTTAAGAGATATAGAGGCGATGGGGGGCATTTTTTTTGTTGTATATATTGTTTGTTAGAATATATGGAAGATAAGAGCTACCTTTCTTTTTGGTGTAATTGATGAACGTGGAGGAGGGGGCATTTTTTTTGTTGTTCGGTCTTAGTTTTGGGGCGCTCTCTTTTCCTTTCGGGGCGCATGTTTCTTTAAGTTAGAAATATTTTGGTGGTTTCACCAAGGGTGTAATTCGGGTCGATAGTAAATGTCAGAAATGTCCTAATTTCAGGTTTTGACTTGCTGTCTTGGGTGTGAAAAATTTATTTCTGAGAAAATTACACGCTTATCCTCGGGCGTTTAATCTAATCACGCGCCAAAATTTGAGCGCACATTTCAGAAGGGTGAAGAGTTATTACGCGCTAATTCATAGGCATTTAATTCATTTAAGCGTTTGAACCTATGCGTAGGATGAACACGACCGCTGGCATTCTCGCGTCGACATGTGGGCATTTGAGGTGATTACGCGCTCTTAGTAACGCGCGTGATCAACCGGTCGGATAGATGTGGGTGGGCGACGAAACCATTTGCGCGCTCATCAGCGTGTGTTTGATCAGAATTAAGCGTTTCATGAGTGGCGCGTGATCCGATTGAGCGCTTTATTTCAAGCTTGTAATTCAGGCGACTTCTATAAATTATTCAGAACTTCTTATTTTTGTCGCACGATTCATTTTAGTCGTTGATTTTCTTATTTCCTAGTTTCTACGTGCTCATTTTTTGTGTTTTCGTGATATCCTGTGATCCGATCGTCTGTGTCGGGTGCCATTTCTTCCATTTTCTTCAGTTTTTTTTCGAGCTCTTCGTATCAGATGGAGGGTGAGGGTGTTGGTAGGCTAGAGATCACTATTTCTGAGTTAGAGGGGATGTTGATGAGCGATGGAGGTGAGGGTTCAGAGGCTCAGGGTAGAGCCGTTGCCATAGAGGCGAATATCAGGGAGATGGTCGCGGAGGGAGTCCTCGAGGGTGACCTGATGGTGGTCAGGGAGGAGGTACCCGAGGCTGAGCTAGGGGTAGCCGAGGAGGAGGGTGACAGAGTTGAGGGTGAGCAAGGTGAGGAGTAGCTAGGCGCTGAGGCTCGGGATCGTAGGCACTATCCATTGGAGGATTTCTTTGCGAGAGGTCGGGTAGGTCCCCGCAAGCAAGAGTTTTTTTTCATTTTCCTAGGCATTCGGGCTATGACATAGGCCCGTTAGGATATGTAAACCCTTCTGATTTACATCAGACCTGCATTGATTATGGGTCATGTTTACTTGTGTATTATGACGACATGTTCTATTTAGTTATTCTTATCATGTTTTGTGTGTTCGTTGTAGGTTATTATTATATGGTTTGGGTATATTTCATTTGCTTTGAGCTCTAATTTTGTTTATCTTTCATCATAGGTATGCGTTAGTCTTACTGTCATTGTTAGTGTTTCGTTCACTAGGAGCCCCTGCAGCTGGCTATCAGCATGGCATGGACCGAGTCTGATACTTGGTACCGTGCCTTGCCAGAGTTTCAGTGGGAGCGGTTGGTGTCTTTCGGGTTTGGGACGATTTTAGAGTTGGAGCCTTTTCAGGTTGATCGGGGCTTGATCGCGACGATTATAGAGAGGTGGAGGGAGAGGCATCAGGCGCTTCTCTATCTAGTCGGCATGATGCTGCCGACCCCTGAGGAGTGGGTATGCATTACTGGTCTTCATTTTGAGGGCGAGCCGATCACGGGGCGGATGGTAGGGAGTTATTTAGAGGTATGTGAGGAGATCCTGGGTGTGCCTTATAGGTTGAGTGGATCGGGGCCAGGTGTTGTTCGGGTCACTTGGTTTTTCGATACATTAGCGAGTGGGTTCACCCCTCCGAGGCGTCATTCGGAGGTAGCAGTGCTCTATGAGGCACGTTGTGCGAGAGTGATGGGCCAGGAGCCCGTGATCGAGCTAGGATTGGCCGCGGATAGGGTGCTCCGAACATTCTTGATGCACTTCTTGGGCACAGTACTTTTCTCTTCTTCGACTCGGGGATGCGTCACCGGGTTATTTTTGATGATTTTGGGGGATTTAAACCGAGTCCCGACCTATGCGTGGGGTGCGACTGTGTTGGCGCATCTCTACAAGCAGTTTTACCGTCGGGGTCAGGGGATAACATCGATCGGAGATTTCCTCCCGTTTCTTAAGGTGAGTTTTAGTTAAATTGGTATCATGGTGACCCTTTTTTTAAACCTTTGGTCATAGTGACGATCTTAATATTTATTGCGTGTGGTCGTTGTTGTTATGTTATCATTTTCAGTTTTGGGTATATGATCATTTCGCTTTTCTGCGCCCGGGGGTCCCGTCGGAGATTTCGTTCACGTTCCTGCGGATGTGAGTGTGGAGGGAGGAATTGAGGGATCATCGCTAGTCGGCTGACCTTCAGACTGCACGAGGCCTCTTAGAGGATATGCATGCAGGGCAGGTATGTATATGATGTTATGTTTTCATTTGACTTCATCTATTTTTATTTTGGTGGCCCTTAGGCTTCGTTCATGGATTGATTTGTTCCTTTGGATAGGTGATCTGGAGACCCTATGATGGTGCAAAGGACGTGGGTGAGGCGGTGATTGAGTCTGGCCGACCCTTCTTCGATGTGGACATATGGGTCCATTGTTTTGAGCGAGTGGAGAGGATCCACACCTCTCGGGTGGTACGACAGCTGGGACTCGATCAGGGAGTCCCTCCGGCGACTAGCCACAGTGTGGCTAAGAGGATGACCGGTCCTCCAGGCTGAAATTTTATGGAGCGGATGGCACTCTAGATAGCTGATTTCAGAGCCAGGGGGATCAGAGTCACGGGGGCGTGTGATGATGCTGATGTGCGAGAGTATAGGAGGTGGTTTGGCGCGTTGGGTGGTGGGTGTCTCTTCACGAGTCCTTTTCATGGTAGTGGTTCTTTCACTGTCGGCGGGCCGGAGTCGGCGTCGCCATTAAGGGAGAGGTTGGTCGCATTGGAGGAGGGCCACCTCACGGCGAGTGTGCGGGGAGCATTGGACGCCCTCCATAGGGCGATAGAGCAGATGGGGCATGCTCCTCGTCCTGATGAGGAGATGTTGCATTCTTTGACTGAGTTAGTTGCTAGGGTCAGGGCGGCAGAGGATGAGTTACGAGTTCGACTAGCAAAGGCTCGTCAGCTCCTGGTGAGTTAGTTTACTGGTTTTAATTCGTCCACATGTTATATTGGCTTATTCTGGTAATGTTTTTAATATAGTGGTCTTGTTTTTATTGTGGCTAGTCTGAGAGAGAGTCTGAGGTTGCTCGCCAGGCGGCGATGATCGAGCTATTGCGCGGCCAGCTGCAGGCGGGTCGTGCGGTGGAGGCTAGTTTACGTTCGAAGATCGAGCAATTGGTAAGTATCTTGGATTGGACTTATTAACTGTTGACGGTTCGGGGATCCTTGCTATGTTGGCATATTGGTGGCGTTTTTAGATAGCAGATGTTTCCGCTGCAGGGGCTTCGGCTCGGGCATTTGATCCTTCTTCAGTTGCTTCCTCCAGTCGAGAGGATCCAACGATAGCTCGTCTGTGGTCTGAGTTGGAGCATTGGGTAAGTTCCATCACTCTTCAGTTTACTTGTGTTACTATACTGGCTTGTTAGGGGTTATTATTATATTGACTTGATGGTTTACTAACGTGTGCCAGTGTTTCAGCGTCGAGTTGCTGAGGACTTATAGACGAGGGAGGCGACCGCTGCCTCTCTACGTTCCGAGAGTCAGGTATGGTTTAGCGTAATTTAGTTTAGATTGTTAATTTCTATTTATTCTAACGCGTTCGTATTGGCTTGTTATTTGTTTTTTTTTTTTATTGTTCAGGTAGTTCCGGACTTCGCTCCCGAGGCTCCTCCTCAGGGATCCGTTCCTATCCCTACCCAGGTATGTTTTAGTCATTGGGTTTGTAACTTATTTGTTATCATAATCTTTGTCTGATGTGTTTATTTATTCTTATTACAACCGTCTGTGTTTATCGTCCCTCGGGTGCCATCTACTGATCCTGTGACTGCGGAGACAGTCGAGCGACTTCTGGGAGAGAGGCTAGATCTGGTATATATGTATTTTTCATTTCGAATTTTATTTTTGTTCGTATATGCATATGTTCACTTCCTTTGATTCAATAGAGTTATACAGGTTCGTCAGCTTGAGGAGGCACGACTAGAGGCAGCGCGGGCACGTGCCACTCTGGAGGGGAGACGAGTCCTCGGAGAGGTGGAGAGTCGTGAGGATCTGGTGGTCGAGATGTTGGTCACACAGAGGACTCATATGGAGGCACTAGCGGCAATGTGTCGGACGACATGGGCAGAGATGCAGGTGTCCCTGGACGGGTTACAGTATCTCCTGACGAGGGGCGAGCGGGGGTAGCGCAAGTCGGCTAGTCATTGTGAGGGGTCAGAGTCGAGGGCTACGAATTCTTCAGTTGGGTAGTCTCGTCATACCTCTCGCAATCGCGACAGGAGCGATAGACGTGGGGATTCCATCATTCGGGGGAGTCATGCGAGGCTTCCTCCTCATTCTCAGTCGAGGAGGTCGGTCAGTCAGGCTAGTGAGGGGGGTTCGGTGGTGGGTCCTCGCCGTTTAGAGGTTCCGTGGACTCCGGGTGCCAGGATTGTATTTTCAGACGATCAGTCTACGGACCTCCGGGCCGACGATACCGGCGATAGCGGCGCTCGTCTTCCTCAGCGGCAGTGTAGGGATTAGGGGTGTGTGTGCTTTTGTTTATATTCGTTGTATGTGCGTTGTATATAGGGGGAGTATCCTCAGTGACAAATGTGAAGAAAAAAGAAAGGACTATTTTTTTGGTATATGTCTATATATATAGGGATTTTTGGTTCAGATGTACCTAATTTGCTTCTCCTCCTTTGATTACCTTTTGGTGTTTTTTTTTTTTGCTTTCGGTGCCGTCACTGGGACTTGGATACTATCTGAGCTGGCCTGGTGCTGGTTTGAAGGTCGCTTTGCATTTGTACATGTAAAGGTAATGCTATCAGTAGCTTTGTTTCTCTCCCTTGCCAGTTGTCAAAGGGGGAAAATATCTTAGATCGGGGTCTGGTGATAGAAAGGTGGGTATAAGTTTTTTTTTCTTTTTCTCTCTTTTTTTTGACTTTCTCTTTTTCTTTTCTTTCTTTTTTCTTCTTCTCTTTTTTTTTTTTGAAATAATAAATAGTGCAACAGGGAAAGCAAATGATAATAAAAATAATGACAATAAAAATAAAAATAAAATGCCCCAGCGTAGAAGCGTGGTTGAACTTGCAGTACGGTATTTTGATAGTGCTCTCTGAGCACTATCTTAGGGTTAGCGTTTTCGATATAATTTTCCTTCTTAAAAAAAAATGCTCCAGCGTATGGATGCAATGGAGCTTCCCTGGGCCTTAGATATGTATTTTGGGTCTATAAATAGTCATGGGTATTAAGTGAATTAGTCTTGCAGAAAAGTGCATCGGTACTGTCTCCAAACCGGGGGGAGGTCCTTCGATTAATAGCGTACGGGGGTCTATCTTAGGGGATTGATCATCCTATCTCATGGTTATTCAGGAAAAGCATGGTAAGTATAATGAGTGATTGCATCAATCGTCATTCAGTGGTTTTCAGTTTCATTCCTAAGAATATCCAGTGAAGTCTCAGATTCATCGTCCAAAATAAAATTAGAATGGAGAGAGGTAAGGCTTAGCGGTATGGGGAATAGTTCGTAACTAATACCTTTTCAAAAGGGGTAAGTAACAATCTTCTCCTCTGAGGGGTATGAAATTCCATGATCGAGCTCTTTGTCATATTTCGGTACCATCAAAATCTCGCATTCTATGGCTAGTAGGGGTTTATCCTCCTCCCGCCACCTTACGACGACATCTAGTAGTATGAGAATATCAGGGATGCCCTCGCAGCTTGCTTATATACTTCCAGTAAAATTACCGGAGATGTCCTCATGGCCTGCTTGTGCTTCCTTGAGTTCATTGACTTGTTCATTAGTCGTAATGCTCTCGCTCTATATATATATATTTGATGTGTACATTTCTTTTGAAGGCATCCTGTTGGCGCAAGAATGATGAGTTTTGATTGAACCTAACATCTTTATTTTTTTTTGCTCTAACGTTTCCTCCAATGGCAGGGATAGGGAATAAGAATTGAGTGTTTCTTATGCTTTTGAAAAAAGTTTTAGGTAGGTCACTAATCCTTCAATCAAATCGCCCGAGTGTAAATGGTGGGCGACAAGTCGGAGATTTTTAAGGATATTCTGAGGATTGAAGACATATGACCAATGGATGGGTCGTGATGACTACGGGGATGATAAGTATAAGTATTTTAACCATGGGATGTGATGATCATAAGACTAAGGATGGTATTTTCTAAGGTACATGGCATTCCAGGGGCTAGGGAGTTCTTCCCCATCTTGGTTCGCCAATTTGTATGCGTTTCCAGGGTATGCATCTGTTATAACATAAGGGCCTTCCCAGTTTAGTTTCAGTTTTCCTTTTGGATGGGCGTATTTGGAAGGCATAATTTTCTTTAAGACTAGCTCACCAATGTTAAAGGTTCGTTTAAGGACTTTCTTATCATATTCCCTGGGAATTCTCCTCCGATATACCTGAGCATGATCAGCTGCCCTTAGGCATGTTTCATCGAGTCGCTTTATAATAGCTTGAAAAAATCACGCCAAACTATGACCTCGAGATCCGTGCCCGATCGGTCATAGGTTTGACCAAATAGAAGTCCAATAGTTAGCATGGGGTGTGATGAATGGACGAGATGTGATGGGTTGTGTGGCTATGTGGTGTGTGTTGAAAATCTGAAGTCACATACACCTATCGAGGTGCATGTGCTCAACACACAAGCTGGGGGATAGATATAAGGGTTTAATAGCCCTAGTTCTCTTTTAATTGGTTGATTGAGAGAGAGAGAGCAAAGAAGAGAGAGAGAAGGAGAGCATAGTTAATGCAAGGAGTAAATGCTAGTTGAGGAAGGGGGATTCGAGCAATAAACGTCGGATTTGACGTGAGGGATCCGCTAGAAGCAAAGCTGGAACCCTAGCCTTCCAACCACTTGATTTGAAATCAATTTGAGATTGATTCAAGGTAAAACTTTGTGAATAAAATGCATAATTTGTAGAGGTTAAATTGTGGTTAAAAATGGTTTAGATTGTAGGATGATGGTTTAGAAAAATAGAGGAAAAAGAGTGGAAAAAGGTTGGAATGAACAGCTCGAAAGGGGCTGAATCTGGCAATTTCGATTAATCGAAATTGGGTTTCGATTAATCGAAATTGGCCAAGAAGTTGAAAAGTCAGAGGACCCCGATCTCGATTAATCGAATTGAATTTCGATTAATCGACTTTGGATTTCGATTAATCGATTTGGGTCGATTAATCAACTGGGAACCTCCAGTGGACCCCAGGGGCTGGAGGAAATGACTTGGGGAAAATCGACTAATCGAAATGGGATTTCGATTGATCGATTTCAATTTTTGATTAATCGATTTGGGATCAATTAATCGATTTTGGGAACTCGATTACTCGAATTGAGAATCGACTTGGCTGAACAGAGAATTTCGATTAATCGAATTAGGATTCGATTAATCGAATGAAAATCTCGATTAATCGATTTGAGAATCGATTAATCGATATTGACTTTCGATTAATCGATTTTGGAGTTCGATTAATCGACTGAGCTAATTTATATTAACTTTTGAGTTTGACTTTAAGATTCTTGGAAGGTCTTGGACCTTCTTTATTGCATCCTTAGTGATGTGTTTCACATGTTATGTGGTACCATAGGTGGTACGTGTGAACTAATGCACAAGGAGCCACGTGGGACCTTGATGCGTTGATCAAACCAAGACTTGAGGTAGGGTACACCTTGAACATGTATTTTATTTTACAAGAGCATGTATGTAGTGATATATATAATTCAAATTCAAATGTTTTATTGCTTAAGAATTGTGAAAGTGTGTGTGTGTGACATCCATAAGAGTAAGTATAATGAGGCATCCCCAGGGGATGATGAAGTGAAGATATAAGAGCATCAGGTGTGATGCAAGTAAATGGATACATCCCAGGGATGTATCCAAGATTGAATCATGTTTGATAGGGCCTAACTGATATAAGATAGCACACTTACACGGTGAATAACTATATGTAAGGCACCGATATTTTTGTTATTTGAGGTTTGATAGGGTACCCCACCGACGTGGCGGGATATCCACGACTGACACGGCAGGATATCCGTGACCGATACGGCGGCGAAACCGTAGGCCGGTGCGGAGGCTTATCTGTACACAGTAAGCACACCCCAGGGGTGTTGATTTGAGACAAGTGAAACCCCGCCACCAATCCCCAGGGGAAAGGGGCTTAGGTACTATTTGTATTCCCAGGGAATACGTTAAAAGTGTCTATATAGATGACGATGAAGGGTATCTCATCGGGGCTCGATGCTATATTGCTCAGGGATTACTTAAGTTGAAAGTTTAAGTTTTGCTTTAGGCCTTTTCAGCATTATTCATGAGTAAATAAAAGATACGAGAAAATTACCAGTAAAATGCAATACTTTTTAACTGTTTTCATCAATAATTGCATAGACACATCATGCATGTCATATCATGGAATATATGTGAGTAATAATTTATATGTTCAACTGTGTTTTTGTTCCCTATTGAGCTAGGATGTAGCTCACCCTATAGACTATACGTCGCAGGTCCACTACTAGCAGCTGCCGAGGCTTCAGGAGACGCTGACCCCGGTGAGTCGGACCTTGCGGCCGGCGACGAGTTGGAGCCACCTCCTGAGGACTTCTTTTAGAGGACTCCGTTGTGCCACTTTGAGGGCTTTTTGAGAGAGATTTGTACGGTTTAGTATGTCAAGCCTTGTTTGGTCAAACCATGTATATATTGGGTTTGAGATTATTCTGTTGGGGCGAACCATCCGTGATGATTGCTATCATCGATGGTTCGGGTCGGTTCTCCATTCATGCAGAGGCATGAGGGTAGAACTGTCTTTTGGAGAATTACTTAATATAGATTTAAATTCTGCAGCTCATTTATTATTTCATTTTATGCTTGATATGCCAATGTTCCGTGCTTAGCTAAGGGGCACAGTCAAGATGATTGTGCTGATGGCACGGGTTTCGAGGTGCCGAAATCCGGGCTGTCACACGCTCTAACTGAGTAAGGCAATTCTCCTCTCGTCTAAGGATTGCTCATCATCGAGTTGGATGTGTAAAGATGGTACTTGTATCTCATATGGTAGGACCGCCTCCATCTCATAGGTGAGGAGGTAGAGAGTTTGACCAGTGGCCGTATGAATAGAGGTTCTATAAGCCCAGAGTGCTTCAGCTAATCGTTTGGGCCAGTCGGCTCCATTGCTTGTTTCCATAGTTCATTTCAGGATTCGAATCAGCGTCTTGTTTGTAGCTTCTGCTTGTCCATTGCCTTGAGGGTAGAACAGTGATGAGTGGCACAAATCAATGCCGTAGTTCTTGCATAACTTCTTCATCTTTTCTGCAATGAACCGCGGTCCGTTGTCGGTGATGAGCATTCTGGGAACTCTAAACTGGGTAATGATATTTTGAACTATAAACCCTCTTGCGTCGAAGCGGTGATTCTGACATAAGACTCGGCCTCTGCCCATTTGGTGTAGTATTCGGTCGCTGTAAGTATGAATGCATGCTTGTGAGTATTCCCAACGGTGCCTATAAATGATCCAATGATGTCGAAGGCCCACATCAAAAATGGCCACGGCGAGGTTATAGTGTTTAGCGCAACTGATGGAGCTTTGATAAGTGCGTCATGCTCTTGACATTGTTTGCAGGATTGAACGTAGAGGTGACAGTCTCTTATCATCGTCGGCCAGAAGTAGCCTTGTCGTATAACTTGATCGGCGAGTCTTTGTCTACCAGAGTGGGCACCGCAGGCACTGGTGTGCGCTTCTTGGATGATATATTGTCCTTCGGCAATTATGACGCATCGTAGCAGTACTCTCTTGGTGAAGGCTTCTTTGTATAATGTTTCACCGAGTATACAAAATCGAGTGCACCGGTTTCTTATAGTCTTTCGTTCGATCTTCATGGCATATTGGGAAAAGTGTTGATATTTCAAGAAATTCCAGATGTCAAAATACCATGGTTGTCCGTTGTCGGTTGGTGATTTCTCGAATCTAAACATAGCGACTTCGGTTTTTATTTCAGTGTGATTTTCTGGAGTGATTATTTCTTTTGATTCCGTGCTGGCAAGGAGAATTGGTAGTTCCCTTGTAACGGTCCATGCTACTTTGTGGGCGGGTACTGTTAATCTTTCAATAAAGAAGGTCTTGGTATTTTGGCCGATAGGTATCTAGATGACAGAGGCTAGTGTGGCTAAGGAATCTGCTAACTTATTTTCTAATCTAGGGATGTGTGTGAAAGAGATCTTTTCAAATTTTTTCACCAAATATTGAGCAGTCTCTAGGTATGTTATTAGTTTCCTTTCCTTAGTTTTTCATTTTGCTATGACTTGTGAGATTACTAGTTTAGAATCGCCTACAATTTTTAACTGTTTAACACCTAATTGTAACGTTGTCTGCAATCCAGCTATAAAAGCTTCGTATTCTGTAATATTATTGGTAACAGAGAAGTCTAGTTGGAAAGCCTTGGGTATCACCACTCCTTTCGGGCTTAGAAGGACTATCCCGATGCCCTTCCCTTTGTGATTTACAGCACTGTCGAAATAGAGAGTCCATGAGGTCTTATCGGGCTCTTCATCATGAATTGTGAGTAAGTCTTCATCGGGGAAGTCTGCGTGTATGGGTTCATCGTTCGGGAGTGGAAGATCTGCGAGGTAATCTGCAATGGCTTGCCCCTTGATCGACTTCTGGGTAACGTAAGTGATATCGAACTCTTGTAATAGCATATGCCAGCGGGCGATCTTCCCTGATGTAGCGGGCTTTTCGAATATATACTTTAGAGGATCCATTTAGGCTAGCACTAGTATCTTATATGCTCCGAAGTAATGTCGTAATTTAGTTGAAGCCCATACCAATGTGAGGCATGTCTTCTCCATAGGGGTGTACTTTCGTTCATATTCGACCATCATTCTACTAAGGTAGTAAATGACCTCTCTCTTGCCATCTTCTTCATATTGTCCTAAGATTACTCCCATTGCTTTATCGTTTGCCGAAAGGTATAGGATTAGGGGTCTTTCGGGAATTGGTGGCGATAGTATTGGCGGGTTAAGGAGGTATTTTTTAATGTTATCAAAAGCTTGCTGGGATTGGTCATCCCATCTATACTCGGTCCCTCCTTTAAATAGTTTGTAGAAAGGATCGCATCGGTCTGAATGCTGAGAGATAAATCTCTTGATGAATTGCAATCTTCCTATCAAACCTCATAATTCCTTGATATTGTTGAGAGGTGACATCTCTAAAATGGCTCTCACTTTCACAGGGTCGACTTCAATCCCTTAGTTGCTAACTATAAAATTAAGTAATTTTCCAGAGGTGACTCCAAAAATACATTTCTTAGGATTCATTTTTAGTTGATATTTCTTAGCTCTCTGTAGCACTAGCCGAAGGACTTCAACGTGTCCTACTCGCATTTGAGACTTCACTAATATGTCATCGACATAAACTTCTACACACTTCTGTATCATGTCGTGAAAAATAGCCATCATGGCGCGTTGATATGTGGCTCCTATATTCTTGAGCCCAAAAGGCATAATGACGTAGCAGTAAGTTCCCCATGGTGTGGTGAAAGAAGTCTTCTCTTGGTCAGACTCTGCTAACTTGATCTGATTATATCCAGAGAAATCGTCCATGAAGGATAACATCTCATGTCCAGCAGTATTGTCAACTAGAGTGTCAATATGTGAGAGTGGGAAGTCATCTTTTGGGCATGCCTGATTGAGGTTTCGAAAGTCAATGCAAACCCATACCCTGCTATCTTTCTTGGTGACAGGTACTATGTTGGCGATCCACTTGGGGTAGAGAACAACTCGGATGAATTTGGCTTTGTGTAACTTGTCAACTTCCTCTTTGACTTGAAGGGCTATTTGGGGGTGCATCCTGCGGAGTTTCTGCATAACAGGTTTCGCATTGGGTTCTAAGACAAGATGATGTTCTACTAGACTTGGGTCTAAATCAGGCATATCCTCATAGGACCATGCAAAAGAGTCAAGATATTCCTGTAGGACTTGTATAATCTGTTGACGTTCTCTAGGATTGAGCGTCGCACTAATCAACATTTTCTTGGGCTTCTCGTCGATGCCAAAATCGATTTCCTCTGTGGGTTCGGCGGCAGCCTGAGTTTGTTCATTAAAATGTTTAATAACCCGTCGGAAGTCCTGAGTCTCATCAGGGCCTGGTGTTCCTCCTTCATCCTCGATGAGCTCATATACTACGAAATTACTAGGCTGGGGATTTAATCTTGCACAAGGTAACTCTTTGTCGGCACAATTTATGACCGAAAGATCTTTGGTAAAGTGAAGGTCAAGGCTATTGATTCTTCTCTCGAAGTCATATAGTATCTCTTCCGGTATGATGACTGGCTTATTACTTAATCTGCAGGCTTTGCGTCCTTGCGCGTGAGACGAGTCAGGAGTTAGAGGAGGGAAGTCCCCTTGTTGACTGCAGACTTGAGTCGAGGTAAAGAGTTTCCTTTCTTTTTCAAGGTTTTCTGATTTTTTTAGGTTTTATATTTTTAGCTTTTTAGGGTTTTCTATGTTTTCTATTTTTTTGATTTTTGATAATAAATATGGTACGGGGTCGGTGGCCTTAAAGGGCACTGGGAGAGCCACTTCCTCTAGTTGAGGGAGCGAGACGGCTGCTGGAGCCGTTCGGGCGATCCTTCGAGGAACGCGAATTTGTTACAAATTTGGCATTTTTTTTTGGAGTTCTCATCCAATGGGATCTTTTGAATAAATAATGCTGATGAGAGGGGTATCATAGTTCGAGTTTCCTCTACTAGGTTGATTGTCTCTTCCCCGAAGAAGCTTGAGAGATCGTAATCGATTGAACTATCGTCGTCGAAGTTATGTGATGATTGTCCTTCCCGCGAGGGGGAATCTCTTAAAGGCACTTTCTCTTGATCCTCATAATATATCGGGATGAGCGCACATGCTCGGCAATGGGGCTGGTAATGGTAAGAAATGCAGGGAGATTCTCGAGGACATTCTCATCCTTCTAAGTTAGAGCCGATGATATTATCCAATTCGCTCTCTTGATTTGATAAGGCGTGAAGTTCTAGGTTGGCTTGCTCTGCCAATTCGAGTACAGGGAGGTCTATCCAGTAGTCTTCGTCATCACTTAGTGGAGGTCGTCACTCTTCCTCGAGCGATTGCCAAAATATTTGGGGTTGTAGTGCATCTGGGGATGAAGGGGCGTCTAGTTCAAACTCCTCTTCGAACTCATGGATGCCTCCTGAGTCGAACAACTGACCATCGGGTTCTCTTTCTTCTGGTGCTAATAGCGAGGTTGGTGGATTACTGGTCGTGCTTATGGTTGTAGGGTAGGCTCCGTCCACTTTAGTCGTTAGGGGATGTGTGATCTTGCTAGCAAATTACTTTAGTATGTGAGTACATGCTTCGCACCGGGGTTTGGTGAAGGATACAAGGCGAGTCCCACGGACATTCCCATCCTCCAAGGCTGAGGCAAAGGCGGATGCTATATGAATTAATATTTTCTTGCAGGGTGTCATCCCCTTCCCATGGTGAACGTGAGTGTTCTTCGTCATCTCGTAAGGTCGCTATGTGAAAATCTTCGTCATTTGTAAATTCTTAATCCTGTAATTGTGGTTCGATTTTTGGAGGCTCCTTCTTTCTTCATTCTATGGGATTTTCAGTGTCAAACAAAGGTTTATCTCCTTTGAGGGGTTCATCAACGTCATCGTTCAGGTTCGTCAAATCGTTGAATGCTTTGGATATTAGTTTAATTTCTGTCTCCTGGGGTTTGGTGAAGGATACTTCCTTCTGCTTCGGCACATCTGATTTCTCAGTAGTTTCATAGACAAAGTGGTCATAAAGAGACCATTTCGGTGAGGTAGGGAATAAATCGACTGGTTGGCCGTTCGATTGGTAACCTAATCCTATGTTCTTGTGTATTTTAGTCGGGAATATAGGTCTCACACGACCTTGCTTATTCTTACCGAGTCCGGTGTGGGGGACGTATCCAAGTTGGTACATAAGATCACACCCTTTCATCGCGGTTGGGTTGATGTCATATAATTTAGCGAGGTCTGGGCCAACCTCCCTCCTCATCAGCTCTTATTGTCGCTCTGGGTGAAAACCAGGAAGGGTAGGTGAGCAGACTTCTACGACAGCTGCTTCATCAAGAATTCGCGTCTTTTGGATATGGCTTGTGTTTAGTACGGATTCATGGGCTGTCGGAATGTTTGCCGCGTAATCGGTATCCATCTCCTGAAGAGGTGCATCAACGTATATATGGACGATGGAGTCCTCATACAGAAATTTAATGCATTGATGGTCGATTAAGTTTAATCAGTTCTTTTAAAATGACGTGAGCCGAGAGGCTATGGAGGCTATAGGCAGAGGGCCTGACATCTTATTCTGTGTATCCAAGTGTTTTCAATATGGTGAGAGGGTAAATATTGAGTCCCGCGCCCGTATCGACTAGTGCATGGGGTACAAAAAACCCTCTGATTATGACTGTGAGATATATGGGGGTAGCGCTCCCGCGAAGTGACTCCTTAGGCATGTCTGCGTCCATGAATGTGAGGGCGGGAGGTTGTGCCATGACAGAGGTAATTTGATGAAGCTCATCCAGGGTCGTGTCTTCGTCCACTTGAGTGTCCTCGAGTGTACTTATTACCAGTCGATGATGATCAGGCGACTTCTTGATAAGTTCTAGTATAGATATCTGGGCTAGAATCTTTTGGAGATGTCGTAACAGATCATACTCTTGCCCTAGCTTGAGTGCTATTTCTTTGCCCGACTGATGGGACCTAGGTGCAGGTGGCTGAGTTGGTTGTGGTACGGGAATTGGTGGTGGGATGACGTGTGGTGGGGGTGGCAAGTCAACTTCCCTTTCTCTCGTGTTCCCCTTGGGTAGTTGTGCATACATGAAATCTTTATTCCGGGGGAAAGGGGGAGGTGGATAGTTGGTTCCTGACTTGAGAATAGGGTAGGCCGGTTGCTAGTCGGAGTGCATGTCCGTATGGCACTACTCCAAGGTGGGAGGTATTGCGTGTGATCCTCTTCCTCTAAGAAAGTGGAGACCAACGTCTCGCATGGATTGAGGTATTCTTTTTGTTCACTTTGCTCTTCATCTGACAGATACTCAGTTCTGGCTTTACTCTCTTGGTTGGGAGTCATGTGGGTGACACTGTCTACCCGTGTGACAGTCGGAACGATAGTTTGAAGAGCATAGTCTCCATACTCAGATCCAGAGCCGGGTGAAGGGAGTGGTAACACCGGTGATTCAAGATTTGGCAGGGTCAATGGCTCTAGTGGAGAATGATGGAGGAATGGCCTCTTGGCCCTGAAGGAATGGACTCGTATTTGAGTAAACTTTGGATATGGAGGTAGGCTCGGCGGAGCGATCCGTGTGATCAAGGTAGGGGGATGTAAGGAGGGAGGAGTTCCCATAAGGGTAGTAACAGTGTCGAAGGGTAGGATACGAGTGATTAATGCCGAAGGCCAAAAATGGGATTGACTGGGGAGATCTACAGTAGTGACCTGGGCCGGTGTCCCTTGGTTGTGGTTGGGCATAGGGTTATTTATGATCCCTAAATTCTGTTGGGGTTGATTGTTATTAGGGTTAGGGTTCCTAAGTGCTTCCCAATCAATTTGATTCCGATTGTTCATGTCATAGATCACGTCCTTGAGAACCCAACAATCCTCTAAGTTGTGTCCCGCGTACCGATGGAAAGAACAATATTTACCATAATCTAGATTTGCAGGCCATGACCTAGACTTTTCTTGTGGGAATCATAAGAGATTCTAGGCGCTAAGGAGGCGGAAGATGTTAGAAATAGTATCGGGTAAAGGGGGATAGGATTCCTGCTTTGGCTGGTAGGGTCCCCTAGCTGGGTTAAAGTTCTGAGGAGGAGGGACGCTGTTATAATTCGGCGCATGGGCCGGTCGATTTTATGCTACATTTTTGGGCCTGATAAGTGTTAGGGTATTGGTTTCTATTTTGATATTGGCCTTGGCTTTGGTTTTGGCCTTGGTTTTGGTTTGCGTACCTTTGTTGATTAGCGCCTTGATTTTGACTAGCGTATCATTGTTAGGTTTGGTTCTGCCCGAAGTTGCGTGGCGAGAAGTTCCCGTTATTCAAATTTTGCCCTTGATTGACAACCGTATTAACTTGTTCGACTCCTGAGGCTTTCTTATGATTTTTCACCTTTGACGTGACTATGGATAATGCAAGGTCTCCGCCCTTGATGTGTCGCGTCAGCCGGGATGTTCGAGAGTGAAGTGCAGTAAAATCGGGGCAATCGCTGATGACTAGGGCGCTCTTTAGTGGTTCCTTAGTATTGTTAATGATGATGTAAATTAAGTCTTTCTCTTTCATTGAAGTACCAGTTCTAGCAGCAAGCTTTCGCCATCTAGCGACGAAGTCGGTGAATTCTTCATCTGGTCCTTGCTTGGCCGCCATCAGGTTGCTGAGGCTAACGGTCACTTGAATAAAGTGTTTATATTGACCTAGGAATCGACCGACTAGCTCATCAAAAGTCTCTATCTTATAAAGTGGGAGCTCCGTGAACCAGTCTAGAGCTTCTCCTTCTAATGAATGTTAAGTAGTGAATGAGAAGTCCTTGATTGTCGAGTATAGGTCGATAATTATTACAAAAGAGGGCCAAATGATGGTTCGGATTTTCGGTTGTATTGTATTTAGTAAATTTTGGCAGTTTAAATCCTATGGGTAGGTTAAATTCAATGTCTCGACAAAATTTATCGAATCTGAATGAGCGACCTAGGCATTCCCTCTTTGCCATGTATTCATCGAGCATTTTTGGGAGGTCTTCGATTTTTATGGTGTTGTCTTTGGGAGTGATGCATGAGATACCCTTATTTGGCAAACTGTTAGTAAAGAAGGTGTGAGTATGTTGCCTCAATGGCATAGCGCGGGCTGACGCTGTGCTCGGGGTAGAAGGTGGTCTCTCTTGTCGCTCCTACTCTCCCGAATTTTGTTGTCCCCTAATGGTTTGATATGTAGTAGCCAATCATCGAAGCAACTCTTCGAAATCATCGCCTCCTCTTTGTATTCTTTGAATGCTAAGTTCTATGATTTGTTGAGTGGTAAGATTTTGCCCGACGCGGCTCTCTCTTCCGTTACAACTACTACCAGTGGAGTAGAGAAGGGATTCTCTTGTTCTCCAGCCATATTAACCTCTGGCTGTCGTGGGCTAAAATGATAAAGCGGCTCTCCATATGAGGGGTTGTCATGATAGGCCCACAATAGTGGGTCTCCTAAACTTACTCTTCGTACACCCGACATCTCGGGTCTTTGGCAAAGACTCATATAAAAAGAATCTAAACGACACGATGGGAAAGAAAATAGGGAAGTAAAATAAAGCTAACTATCTAAAGAAAAAGAAGGGGTTTACAAAAGTGTCCCATCTCGATCGCCAGCCTATTAGTGCACATTTTTTCTGGGTTCCTCTCGGTTCCTGTTGAATAAGTGGCTTTCAATTCTGTCCTGTTGGACTCTAGCGATGCGGTGTATGTGATAAGATGGGGATAAATAATAATAGGAGGAATTTCCTAGGATGATTCCTAGTTGATTTGCGATCGCCAACTGTAGATATTTATTGACGCTACAACACGTCAATGATCACGCGTTTAAGCGAGTGTGGGTTACTTATATCAATCGTACGCTGCCAGGTGTCCTCTTTTAATTAGATAGTTTCAGCTTTCTTTTTAGTTTCCCTTATTGTGGTTATGGTCGGTTTAGATTCTCTTTTTTTTTGTTATTAATTATGATTAGGTGAGCTTATTATGATGGGTTATTTTAGTGTCCTGATGCTATCAGGAGTCTAATCATTTTCAGTTTCTCGGAATCATTAGGAGTCCAATTAATATCAAAGTCCTGGTACTACTAAGAGTCCAATCAGTTCCAGCCTCCTACTGGTACTAGGAGTGCATGTGTATCAGTTTCAATAATATTCAAATTAAATAAAAGAGTCCAATTATATCGCAATTCTAGATAAAGCAAGTACGCTAATTTTATTACAATTCTAGATAAGCAGATGTATCAATTGTATGACAATTACAACTAAAGCACTTAAGGTAATTTTACTAGCATTCTAATTTGAAGAAAATAAAGACTAATCTTTTTTACTGTGACTCTGATTAAAGCAATAAATTAATTTACTAAAATAGGAATAAATGATCGAGACAACAAAATTAACTCTTTTTTTTAGAATCATAATTTACGGATCAATTATGGTAAAAATCTAACTAATAATAAACGAATTAACTTTCCTAAATTCTGGTTGAAATAATAAATTGACTGAACTAGAAGACTGAATTGAATCAAAGCAAATAATAGTATGAAGGCCTACTTGATGCAATTAGCCAATTATATTGAAATAGAAAAACTAACTATAACTAACTAGTTAACCCTAAACAATCTTAAAAAAAAAAAGAGGGTTGGGCTCGCTATGCTAAGGAGGATTGACCTTGTTCCTGAGTACCCTCCGTAAGCTCTTGTGGGCAAATTGGATGGCTGAGATAAAAGATAGGTCGATAGTTAAATAATTAAAGGGGAATTTTTAGAATTGAATTCAAAATTATAATAAAAAATTAGATTGAGAAACCTAAGTTACGAACTGAAATTTATATTTTTTGGATTTTTTAACGGTATGAAAACATAGAATTAAATTATAGATTAAAATTTTAGGACTGAATTCGGGTCCAAAATAAGAAAAATCAGGCCGTATGATTAAGGACTGGTTCTGAACTTTGAGGGTCAGAACTAGAAATTAATGATAGGACTGTAAATTAAGATTTTAGAGTAGAATCAGAGTATAAGGTGGGTATATCAGACCGCTTGATTAAGGACCGGTTTTAGAAACAGAGAACTAGAACCAGATATAAAGAATTTTGGTCCGAAGAGGCTGCTATGGTCTAAAAATTAGAAATAGAATTGATTAATTAAACTGAGGGGAAATCCTAAGTCTAAAATAAAATAAAATTCTTACCTAGGGTCGGGGCTGCGGAGAGGAACCATCGAAGATTCGGGGGTTTGAATCTTGAAATCATGACTAATTTGCTCTATGGGCTTGTCCTCAGAGTTCTCTGGTTTCGAAGTCCCAAAAAAATTTCATTCTCTCTCTCAAAATTGCCAGCCTCTCCTCTCTCTTCGAGAAAAAAGTTTTTTATAGGTTTTCCTTCAATTAGGCGCCTGTTTTTAGGCATTTAATTGAATTACGCGCCAATTTTCTAGCGCTTAATCGCTTTGAGTCGGTCACCAACTCAGTGAGCGACCGGTTGAATTAATCAGCGGGTTTCCTAGTCCTAACGAAATCAGGACTAATTGTGCCCGTGATGGGACATGCGTAATCCTATTAAGCGTGTTACCTAAAGCGCTTAATCGAGGAAACGTAGGGGTCAAGGGTAGGAGACTAGATCGGGTGTAGCCCAATTGCGCGCTGGTGGTGTAGCGCTCAATCCGATCGCGCGTCTATTTCCAGGCGTGTAATCGAGTCTCAAAACGGTATGTGAAAGGAAGGTTGGTCTGAAAGGGGACTGATTGTGCGCTCGTGGTTGTGTGCGTGATCGAGTTACGCACGGGTTTTCAGGCGCTTAATTCAGGGTTGTCCGGGTATGGTCTCAAGAATGGAATGCAGGACTATTATTTCAGTCTGCATTCCGACTATATACTATTGCTTAGTATATAGCCTCCCTACGTTGGGATCTTAGCCACAAAGCTATTATTTTAGCTTGTGCTCAGCCATGTACAGTTGCATGGTCCCATGTCGAGGGTTAAAAAGGTCAAGGGCTGACCAAACGAATTCGTGTACTCCGAGACGGCGAAATGGTGGTGTCTACAACGTAGAGTTTCCGAAATGAATAAGAAGTTACAGGGAAGGTATGAGAGAGTAAAACGGTTTAAAAATGGTTGGATTGGGCTTTTGAAAAAGAGAGGGAAAGTAGAAGAAGAAAGCTGGAAGGTTGGAGGGTTCGAGAAATGGGGCAAAGTATATGCTTTCCTCGAATATGTAGGCCCTATTTCAGTGGTGACCTAATGAACCGGTCATCATGACTTGTTAAATCGTAACGCTGTGTTTGACTGATGGATTTAAGCAAAATGAAGGGCAATCGTAAATCCATACGATTGTCCAAAAAATATACAGTGGGACTCACATTACGATTCCTTGTCTCTAGGCGATTTTGTTCGTAATGTAATACCTATACGAAAAAGAAAAAAAAAGAGAATTAATTATACATATTTTGCAAGAGGTGCTATGGATGAGTCGGTAGCTCGGCAATCCATGAGGTCTTTAAATTGGGTTTTGGGGAGCTAATGTCTCCCGCTGGAATGCTTGTCCTCTTAGATTACTAACCGATTGTGTAGGCAACTGGCCACTCCTCGCGACCTGTGAAGCTAGTTGGCCAATTTGGCTTTCTAACTTAGTTATGGACTGTGTATGAGAGTGAAGTGTCTAAGAGAATTGAGCGAACTGATGTAAATCCTTGGAATGTTGATGTGATTGTTGCTGTAACTTTCAGAGGAGTTGAAAAATAGTAGCATCAGGAGCGCTGCTCTGTGGACCGTATTGTTACCACACAATCGGCATTGGAGGTCTAGGATGGAAAACTTGGTTTTGGGGGAACCTGAGTTGCACAATAGTTGGTGCTAGCTGTGCTCCTATGTGGAACCATAATTAATCTGGGGTGGTTCCTCCACGACTGGTTATAGGTGTTCCCATAGTCACCCCTCTGGCATGCCATTACTATCTCTTTTCCCTCAGCCTCTTGGTATGATGGCGCAACGGGGTTCTCAATATAAGTGAAACTTTGGCAATTTGAATAGTTTGCCAAGGATCTATCCGTAGTACTCGGTTTAGTACTCATTAAAGTCGCAATTTGTTGTTCCAGTGCTACAACCTTCGCACTTATGTCATCTTCCTTCTTTACTTTGTCTTTGTTGATATCGTAAAGACCACCCCTCGCGAGCAGGGTGTGACAGACTACATCTAGATCAGATCACAACAAAGCCTGTATCTGCTTTAAGTTATTAGCCAATTTTTTAAACAGATTCTAAGAT
The DNA here is from genome assembly GCA_021018995.1 of Chloranthus sessilifolius. Taxonomy (NCBI): domain Eukaryota; kingdom Viridiplantae; phylum Streptophyta; class Magnoliopsida; order Chloranthales; family Chloranthaceae; genus Chloranthus; species Chloranthus sessilifolius. The sequence continues at coordinate 11,235,284 of CM037587.1, read as the reverse complement.
TGTTGGCCATTTTGAGCCATAAAGGCTCCTCCACTTACGACATCGACTATAGACTGATTAGTCTCAGCCAACCGTTGATAAAAACTTTATGCAATGGACCAATTTGGCACGTTATGGTGAGGGCATTTTCTTAACAATTTCTTCATCCTATCCCAACTCTCATGAAATAATTCTCCAGGCAATTGCCTGAAGTCCTGAATTGCTTGACGAATTTGATTAGTCTTACCAATTGCTTGACGAATTTGAATTGCTTGACGAATTTGATTAGAAAGCAAGGTGAGAAACAAATCTGGGCCTCTGGCTTCTCTGATAAGGAGAACTTAAAAGCTTGATTCGCTTGCTCCGAGTAGTCCTGCAAAAGATTGAGAGGTGATAAAGAAAAATAAAACCATAAAGAAATGTAAAAAGGGAGATAAATACTTACTTTTAAACTGAAATAAACACTATAGATAAATCGCCTTTCCCGACAGTGGCGCCAAAAACTTGATCGCTACTTATGTGTGTATCTAATTAAGTCTTAACCTATTACAAGCGCACAATGAAAATTGTAGAGCTAGTATAGGATTGTTCCCACGAAGAAATGCTTATCTTATCTATATTTCTATTTCAAAGTTTAGGGTTCTAAACTACTGGAGAAATATGAATAAAGGATGGGTTTTTAATCTAAATTGCATAAAAATAAATCCTAATCCTCCTTCTTTAGATTGAGGTCATTAATCCCAATGTTTAGCTAACGAATATTTATAAAAGTAAACAGTATCGTTACACCGTATTGCAGTTTTCTAGAGTTTAGGTGTTAATCAAAAACTAAAATCCTGTAACACAGATTTAATCTAAGCAACAATCTCCTAAAATCTGGGCGTCAATCAAATTCGAGAAAATTGAAAATGGAAAAGTAAAACCATTACACTAATTTACAAATTCCAACCCAAGTAGTCAATTCAAATTAAAACTTGGAGATGTTTACAAAGCATGTAAATAAAATAAATAAAATCTAAACTAGGAAGCAAAATAAATTATATCTTTCACCCCTCAGTCGCAGTCGTCAATTTCTTATGAGAAATTAGGATATCTACACTAATCTTCGAGCCCTCAATCCCAATCGTCAATTGTGATCAAGGAACCTTGGATATCTAAACTCTTCTAAACTAAGTTTTGATCGAAAGAAAACTCAACCTCAGTTGTCAGTTGATGATGAGAAATTCTTCGATGATTATTCCTAAACCGAACCCTCTAATTTATAGATCATAAACGGTTGGTTTACAAAGATCTATTTCTAATAAAAGATTCCTAATATAACTCTAATTCCTAATTTTATTCTTCCTTGCTTTTGACGGTTGATGCATTCCGGATTTCTTTCCTTGATAATAGCAATAGTGATCTTCTAGAATAATCTTCATCAATCTTCTCAGATCCGTGAATAACCAATATTCTAATTTGAGAATTCCTCTAATTTTATGCATGGCAGTGTAGATCTTCGTAGCACTGGCAGTAGGAAGGCTTTCCTTTTGCACAATCATAAATTATGATTGTCTACTTTCTTCTCTTTCTGGAAAATCGTAAATCCCAATTTTCATTTTCTCCTAGCTTCTCTATGGGACGATTCTCTATTTACGATTGTTCACTTTTTCTGTATCGCCTTTTACTCTTTTGTCACTTTATGAAGAATCGTCTTTTGAAGAATCGTAAATTACGATTTCTCATTTTTCTCTTCTTTTGACTTCAGTATTAGCGCTCAGTCATAAAATACGATTTATCGGTTTTCTCAGTAGGTGGCGAATCGTCTTTTTAAGCTCAATAGTCTTTTTACTGCTCTTTGGGTTCATTTTGATGAATATTAATACTTTGGCTCTATTTTGCTATCTTTCCTTTATATCTGCACATCGTTAACTTATTAGTAATAAACTGGGGTCTAGCATCACTAAGTTAAGGGTGATAAAATAGTAAATTATGTGATTGATAAGGTCTTGTCGAATGTAATGGCAATAAAATAATTCAAAAATTGGTATAGGTTTCAAAGCTTTTACCTCCTTATTTAGGTTCATTCTCTCTATTATTTTATTTCCTCTCTTTGGCTTGCAACTTTCTCATTTTTCCTAGAGCTCTGATTGGATAGAAGCGCAAAGAGACCACTTTCTCCCTTTTTCTAGAGAGACGTACTGGATAGAAGCACAGAAGAGGCAACTTTCACGAAAATCTGGAGCTCGCACTGGATAGAGGCGCAGAAAAGACAAATTTCTCTATTTTTCTGGAGCTCGTACTGGATAGAAGCACAGAAGAGACAAGTTTCTCTATTTTTTTAGAGCACGAACTGGATAGAAGCACATAAAAGACAACTAGCTCTTTTTTCTGGAGCAGTACTAGATAGAAGCCCAGAAGATTGGCATTTGAGTCACGTATTTTTTTTTCCCTGTGTATTATTTTCAGCTTACAGAACATTCAAATATATATGACATTAGATGCGCCGTCGCTTCTGCCCTATACTCGATGCTTCGTATGTGAATCAATTTCCTCATTTGCTCGTAGTTGATGAATCTCTTCACTTATTTATAGGGTGGAGATAAAAAAAATTATAAGCATTAAAAAATATATAAGCACATGCTTCTTATTTGAAGCGATATGAAGAGATTGAGAAGCGACAACGTAACAAGTTAGAAGTGACGGCGCTACGTGTTAGAAGCGACGGCGCAATGATTGAGAAGCGTAATTGCTTCCATATTGAAGCGTCGGTGCTTGGAATGACCGCGCATCGCTTCCTTGTGAATCAGTTTTCTCATTTGCTCGTAGTTGATGAATCTCTTCACTTATTTATAGGGTGGAGATAAAAAAAATCATAAGGATTCGAAAATATATAAATTATAAGCACACACTTCTTATTTGAAGTGATAGGAAGTGACATCGCTATGAGTTATAAGAGATAACGCTACGAGTTATAAGCGATGACACAGCGATTGAGAAGCACCATCGCTTCTATATTAAAAGCACCGTCGCTTTGTATGGCCGCGTCATCGCTTCCTTGTGGATTAGTTTCTTCACCTACTCGTAGTTGATGGATCTCTTCACTTATTTATAAGGTGGAGATAAAAAAAATTATAAGTATTCAAAAATATATAAATTATAAGCACACGCTTTCTATTTGAAGCGATAGGAAGCGATGACGCAACTATTGAGAAGCGCCATCACTTCCATATTGAAGCGCTGACGCTTGGTATGACAACGTCATCTGCTTCCTTGTAAATCTGTTTTCTTATTAGCCCATTTTTTGTCTAATGCAGGGCCTATAATGAACTTGATTGGAGGATTCAATGTAGGTGGTGTTGTTTTAAATCTCCCCCCTGAGACAATTTCTTTAGTAGGAGTTCCACTTGGTGGTGATAAGGATATTGAAATGCTGGATTCTTGTGGAGGTGCCGAGAATACGAGTGATGAATGGAAGCCACGTATGAGATTGAAATTCTAATATGAAGATGAGGCATATAGCTTCTATAATTTATATGCGAAGAAAGTTTGTTTCAGCGTTAGGAAAAGTAAAACCTACAAATCCGCAAAGGGGGAGATTATACAGAGAAAATATGTATGTTCGTTCGAAGGGTTCAAGCAGTCTGACAAGCACAAATTACACGCCAATATAAAGTGTTCAAGAGATAACATATATGGATGTGAGGCAAGGTTGAAGATTAGGATCGACGAGCAAAAGTTGTGGGAGGTTATGGAATTTAGAGAGTCTCATAATCATCAGTTGTATTCACCTACGAAGCTGAAGGAACTACAATCACATAATAAGTTGATCGAGATAAGTAAATCATTGATAGGAGCATTTGATGGCATAATTCCTCCTTCGAAGATTTTTATTATTTTGTCGAGTTTGGATGGAGAGGCTGGCGTGACGATAAACCCTCAATAAACTCGAGATTACCTAAAGAAGATAAGAAAGGAGAATAACATCAATTAAATGTGCACGACCATGATCAAGACCTTCATTGATAGGCAAAATAAAAGAGATGGTTTCTTCTTTGAAGCCGAACTAGACCAAGAATGTCGTATGCATTGTATATTTTGGGCTAATCACAGATCATGAATGGCGTATCAACAGTTCGATGATGTGGTGGTATTTGACACTACTTACAAAACAAATAAATTACTGCTACCGTTTGCCCCATTGATGGGGGTCAACTATCATTAGCAGACGACACTTTTTGGATGTGCTTTGCTCATAGATAAGATGGAAGAGACATTCATTTGGTTGTTTAATACTTGGCTAAAGTGCATGGGTCATAGGAAACCTAATGCAATCGTCACCGATCAATGCAACGAGGTGAGAAAGGCATCTCTGAAGTTCTTCCGGGGACCATGCATCGCCTCTGCTTATGGCACATAGGGAGGAATGAATTGAACCATCTCTCTCAGTTGAAGGTAAATTTTAAGAATTTTGAGAGAAAGTACAATCAGTGCAAGTTCAGTCAAACGGTTGATGATTTCGAAAGGAGATGGCCAGAACTCGTCGAGGAGTTTCCATTGCAAGACAACGAGTGGTTGAAACAAATGTATGCTCTTAGAAGGAAATGGATTTCATGCTACTTGAGCGATACCTTTTGGGTTGGCATGACCAATATGCAACGTGGAGAAAGTATAAATTTTTTTTTTCGATACCTATGTCAATGCCCTGACAAGTTTGACAGAATGTGTCAACCAATACGATCTTGCTGTCTAATCTCGTCGCAATAAAAAAATAGGGAGGATCTCATCTCAATGTCTACGACACCGGTGCTTTTGTTCGAAAATTCAGTCGATAGGCATGCCGCTGTTGTGTATACGAGAACCATGTTCGATAGATTCTACTATGTATTTCGAAAGTTTGCCTCTTGTAAGGCCCAAATGGTTCTCGAAGAGGAAGTCGGGGCAGTTATTGTATTCCATGTTTGTAAAAGTGGTAAAAGTGGTGGGGATGCCAGAGAGAATAGCAGTTGAACACTCAAAGTTCATTTCGAATATGGAAATGCCACGACCACTTGTGATTGCAAGCACTTCGAGACAGAGGGTTTGTTGTGTTCTCATATCTTCAAAGTTTACTTTAAGGAAGTGGTAGAGCAAATTCCTTCTAAGAATATTCTGCGTCGATGGACGAAAGATGCTCGATACAGTACTGTAAGTTTGGGGGTGAGTGACAAAGAAGATTCTAATTCTATCTCTAGGATGAAAATATGGAAGGTGAGAGAAGCTAGACTGAAGTTAATTCAGTTGGGGATAGAATCGAATCGCTTGGTGGATTACACGTTGGAAGAGATGATGAAACTATTAGAAGGTGTAGAGGCCATTAGAACGGAAGAGGATAATGAAAAAGTAACTAGCATCGCGCCCTTTCTGGGTGCCTCCTCCCAACCTAGTAAAGGAATTTCATTGCAAGAACATGCCAACATTACAATGTGACATCCAATACGATGTGCAACCGAAGATAGGCCAAGCAATAATGACAAAATGAAGTCTGAAATGGAGGTTGGTTTTGAACAATCACAAAAGAAGAGACGCCATTGTAAGGGCTGTGATTAGTTGGGACATAAAATCATAACTTGCATGCTTCTGAAGGTCAGGATGATGACTAATAGCGCTAGACAGAGCAAAACAAAATAGGGGAAGAGGGAATGTGCGGTCTCACCGAGTCACACTAATTCAATTTCTTGAAAATCGTAATCGCTTGGCTTAGGAAGCACAAACGCTTCACATTCGAAGCGTCATTTCTTCGTATATGAAGCGTGGGTGCATCTCTTAGATTAGTTAGCATGTCTTTTTTGATGTGCTGACGCTTCGATACATTGCATCTGTGCCTATTTGACCAGGGCTGTATTTGTTGTCATGTGGCTAGCCTATGGTAATCTGTTCATGTGTTGAAATTTTTTTTTATGCTTTCATTCTCGGTAATTTTAGGATTGATTTTCATGTTTCGTGACCATCATTCTATTGCCAACCTGACAGCGTGCTGTGGTAATCGATTTTTGCTTCCAATGAGTTTTTGAATCATCTTTTCGCGGGAGTAGTTACATCTCCTTAATGACAACGCGTTGTCATACCTTTAACAGCGCGCTGCTGGGCCTGTCTTTCTTTAACGTTTGGAGAACGGTTTTTTTTTATTGATTCTTTTTCTTTTCCTCTCCTTCGGTTCCTTCCTTCTTCCCCGACTCTCTCCCTCTCCTCCTTTCTTTTATTTGGTCCATGGTTCCTCGGAAGAAGTCTAAGAGGGGCGCTTCTTTGTCCTCAGCTGCGGCTTCGCCTCTTTCTTTCATAAAGGGCGGAGTACAACTTTGGTGTCCTTCAATCTCGGTCACTAGCGATGGAGCGCCACTTCGATCTTGGTTGCTTAACAGAATACTCCTTCTATGGTAAGATTTTTTCTTGCGGTTGGGTCCCCTTATTTTCTCTTCATGGTTCGGCCTATACGAAATTAGTCTCGTACTTCTACGCCAACTATGACGCCGCCTCCAGTGTCTCTTCTCCTGAAGAGAAAGTTCTTGTATCATGTCAATGGCACTAAAATCACCGTGACTCCTGAGTTCATTTCTCAGATTATTCAAATTAATCTTGTTCCCAATGGGGTGCTATATCCATGTGACTTGGCTTCTCCCTCCGATGACTTGCCCGATCTCTTGTGGCAAGCCGTCATTGATCACGTGTGTATTTCTGAAGGGTTGAATCCTCAGTCTGCTATTCCTACCAAGTCTCTCAAGCGTCACTTTTACGTTTTACGTATTCTGATTTTCGGTACTCTCTGGCCGAAGGCTGGAAACCTTAATGAAGTTAGGCTTCCAGAGATGTTCCTTATGTGGCTAATCGACAGGGATCGTCCCATGTGTGCTTCCACCGTCATTTGGCGGATCATTCATGTGCGGTGTATTAAACCAAGGGAAATTCCTTCAACATATTTACTCATTTTTTAATTTTGTCATATTTATTACTTGTTGCGTATTACGACTTCTTTGAGAACTTCAAGAGAGTAGGTGTGAAGATCATTACTCTATGGAATTAGGAATTTTGTTTAAATTCGATAATAGTATGGCAGTCAAAACTTGACGATTTAAAGTAAAAATTGGCTTAATGTACGGTGAATGGATATGTGTGTACCGCCTATATGATGCAAGCACTAGGTGGGTTTAAGGCCCTGGAGTCCTTAAAACAAGTGAAAAGAGGTTTCTTCAGACCTGAAAATATCTGAAGAAACTGATAGATCGAATTTTTGCCTTAAGGAAATCGATCGATCGATTTTCTCGGGCTGCTGAGTGTTCAGAAAAATCGATCGATCGAATTTGGAAATAGATCAATCGAGTCTGACAGTATAAGAAGGGGGCCAGTTCTTTTATTTATTTGCACAGCTCAAACCAAGAAAATTTAGGGCTTTTTTCCCTTTTGCGTGAGAACTCATCGCATTTTCCTCCAAGATCGTGAAAGCTCCAAATTTCTTTGCGGGAATCAAATTTTAACTCTCTAAAAAGGTAAACCCTACCTTTTTCTTATATTATTTCTTCAATTTTTGAGTTTTTCTTCGATTCCTTTAAAATTTCAATGGGTCTTAAGAAGCAACCATTCGTTAAGAACCCCACATCAAGGAGGCCCGCATCTAATGTCGGTTCTTCGGTGCTACCCCCACTGCCGCCATCGCGAGAGCAACAGAATGAGTGGTGGGAAATGAAAACATTTGAGGTTGAATGGAACTTTGACCACAAACTCTTTGAAAACCAAGTAACGACTAAGTGGACGTTTGAATACCTAGAAAAAGCAGGATTAGGATCTTTGCTCCGACCCTTCCACAAGTATGTTTACCCAAGAATGGTTAGATTATTTTATCAAAATATATACCGGGGTGAAGACCGTGATAAATTATACACCAAAATTGACAGTAAAGTGTATGCGTTTGGAGTTCATCACATCGCCGAGGTGATGAAATGCCCCTCTGATTTTGACAAAAGTAAGGATTTGTCGGCACCAAATCCCATACCGGTACCATACAATGTGATTCTTGAGAATATGACTCATGGAGAACATGGGTCTAGGCAGTCAAAGACAGGAGCTCAATTTTCAGACAAAATATAGATGCTTGACGTTGTCTTCAAGTGTAATTTATACCCCTTGAAGCACAAAACGGAATGATTGGGAACCATTCAGTAGGCTCTTTTCTTGGCCTTTAGGGAACAACGGTTTAGTGCCCCAGAGGTGGTGAAAGATGGCATAGATTATGTCCGAGAGAATATGTTGGAAGGAAGGAAAACACTTTTGAACAAAATGCCCTATGCCCGCCTTATCACTCGGAAGATCGAGGAATATCAAGCCTGCCAAGATGATTATAGTATCCCACAGGATGAGCAGAAACTAATTGATAATGTCAAGACATATAGAATAAAAGATTGGAAGAAAAGTTTCAACCAGTTAAAGAAGAGTGCTCAAGGAAGAGCTGATCCAGACTAAGAGGAGCCTGAACGCGCTGAGCAAGAGTAGGAACAGCCCGAACCTGCAGCTCAACCTTAGCAAGCTGCCCCACCTCGTAGACCACCACCTCAGCAGGCCACCCCAGTTCAAATGCCTCCACCTCAAAGAGCATCAGTCGCGACCATCGACGATGTACTCACCCTGATGGCGGAAAACAATCGCCGACTACACCGCCAATTGGATTTCCATGAGGGTTTGTTTATGTACATGATGCAACATTACTACCCTACCACCTCTATGTCATACGTCGCCGAAGCACGCATCTACGTTGCTAACCCACGTGACTATGCTACCAACACATATACTTCCAGGGCTAGGGGTGCCGGGGACCATGGAGCTGAGTCATCGGGTGACCAGGCAGGTCAGTGAGCAGGGTATTGGTTACCATTTGGGTAATTTTTGAGAATCTAATACTTTTATTTGATTTTGAAAACTATTGGGACCTGAAGGTTCTACTTACCTTATTTTGGATATGGTTGTACTTAGTTCATGGTTTTTAACATGGTCGTGCATGTTCGATGTGTGATTGTGGATAATTATAAATATTTATGCGTGTGGATCAATGTGAATGTTGTTCTTTGCCTGTGAATCTGCGTAATGATAATTAGTTGTAGATGGTTAAAGATACTCTCTACACAAGGATTAGCTTGTGAATGGTATTATTAGTTGTCGCTATACATGGTGCTGGTTGGTGGTAGATATGAGTAGTTGTGGATATCTAGGACTGCTGCAGGTGTATGTGCTTAGTTGTGGATATCTGGGACTGCTACAGGTGGGTGTTTTGTATGATGGATAACGAGAGGTTATCTTGATGTTTGGGGAATGCATGTTCTGTTTTAAATCTAGTTGTGAATGCATTCTCCCTGTTATGGATGTGTTTATGTGGGTGTTTTTTTTCCATAAATGCATGGTTAACCGATTGACAGAGACTTTGATGTCCTTGGAATTGGTAGTGCGCTCAATCATCTTTTATCGAATAATATTGATAAATTTGAATTCAGTTAAAGGATTGGGTTCTCTTTAGGCAGAGAATTTCTATCACCTTAGGTGTCCGTTCTCTCGTTGAGAGTCTGAATGGGTCTAGGATGAGTGTTCCCTATTGACCCAAAAGACACTAGCTAAATTTTCGAGGTCGAAAATTTCTCAAGGGAGAATGCAACGTCTTTAAAATTACCGCAACCTGAACGTACCCGACTCCGTGTACGATTCCGACAAATCACATGATGACACCTTAAATTTTGGGGATAATTAACTTATAAGAATATGTTTTGTGTGAGAAGTTGAATCAGAGGTCAGTGTGGTCATTGATTAGAAACCCATACGCCGAACCACTGTGTGTATGCTTAACACCAGGTTGGAACTTTAAGTCAAGAGCAATGAAATATCTAAGATACTTCATTTGGATTTGTTTTGTGAAAGAAGTGTAGAGAGAGAGAGAGTGAGAGAGGAAGTTTTCTTCTTCTCCTTCAAACCCTCTCGTGAGATTCAATTGTGAGATCGCTCCGCAACCTCCGCATTCTTCGAGAGGAACTTGACTCCGGTATTGTGAGAGTTTAGTCTTCTTAAATCCGACCTCGAGAAACCTTTGAATTTCAATATTAAGTGGGTCTAGGAGATGGGAGGAATAGTTGTGGAACAAATGTGAGCCAATTATAGAGGATGCTCTGTTTGCGAATTGAGAAGGACAAGATCAGTACATGGGTGTGAGCTATTGTAGTGGGATATGTTTTGATCCCAATTTCTGTAAGAAACTACAAGATTTACTCCGAAACCCCCCTTTCGATTGAAATCGTCGTGAACCGTGTAAATGACCTCGAAGGTGAGCATCTTAGTGTTTTAATGTTTTATTGATGGTCTTAAACTTGGATTAATGTGTGTATGTGAAATGGATGGAGATCCTTTGAATTTGGGGAAAAGAGACCAAGAGAAAGAGAAGCCCGAAGGGCAACAGAATCTGTCAAAACCGATCGATCGATTTAACAGGACAAGGATATGCAATTTTTGCTGAAGAAACTAATCGTTCAAATTGAAAATCGATCGATCGACTTTCAAATTTTGAAGGAATTGATTGATCAATTTGGAAATCGATCGATTGACTTTGAATTTCTGAAGGAATCGATCGATCGGATTGTATAGAATAGAGTATAGAACAGGGAGGTGTAAAATGGTCTGGGGAAATCAATCGATCGAATTTCCCTGCCTTTGGAGATTGATCGATCGATTTGCTCTATATTTTTTTGTTGGTTCAATTTTCTTGGAAAAACTCTGTGAAACTTCAAGCCAATCCGTTTGCGGCACTGTTGACACCAAGTATCATCTTTGTATGAACTAAGTTAAGAACGGGAGGTGTAAGTAGGGATTTTGGATCGCTTGGAAAGGCTCCGAGCATTAGGTAGGGGAATCTCAATATTTATTTCATTTTTTGTCTCAATTAATATAAATACCATGCTGCGATCAATGTGAATTGTGATAGTATGAATTTGCTTTTGAGCATGATTAAGAACTCTGAAATTGACTTGAATCCTCCTTGAATTGAATAGCATTTGAACTCAGAACTCATAACTCAGAACCTAGCTATATATTAAAATACACGGAATTATATGTTAGAATCCGCATTTGATTTAAGGTTCACATGAACGAACCCCTCAATTCTTTGAACTGTGTTGATGGTATATTTGAATGGCAGAAGTTACCCTCATAACGCAGGGGCTTGTAGCATCTTTCAAAAACTGTTTATTGAATGACGATGGTTAGGTAGGGGTTTCCATCGGAAATCTCTGGCTCCCAAGCTATAAATGCCTAGGAGATTGATTTAAGTTATGATTTAAGTCATTAATAAGAGAAGCATTGCATGAATGGGAATCAAAAACTATTTTGAAATCTTGATTTATTTGAATTCAGTTCATAGCACTTTAAATGATATTTGTATAGGAAATTGCATCCGATTTTAGTCTTTGAAATTCAATTGTATTAATCTACTTTGAATATATGTTTTGAAAACTCATATGCTTCGATTTCAATCTTTTGAAATCATATTTTTTCTGATAAGATGTGATTGAAATTGAGCTTCTTCTACTAAGCTTAGACTATTAGCTCACCCTGACTATATGTCACAGGTGTAGACTCCACTCAGGACCAAGGTTTTGAGAGCGATCCGAACTACAACCTGGAGGAAGAGTCTGACATCCCTCCTGACAAGTTCTTCCCATAGACGTCGGATCTTGAACTTGGTATTGTTTCTTTTTGTTTAATTGTAGTTAGATACAGTTGGATTAGGGGCTCTGGGCCCAGTACATTGGGTGTTTGTATATATATATATATATATATATATATATATATATATATATATATATATATATATATATATATTGAAAACCACTATTGGGAACCATTGTTTAGGTGATGGTATGCCATCACAGGTGGTTCTTCTTGGTTCCTTTTGTTTATGGTTAGGTATGGAATTGGAGATCTTTCTTTTGCCATGTTAGATATTCGTTGTTTATAATATCTACTCTGAATTCTGTATTTATATGGATGTATCGGTGTTATGGCGAGCTGGCTTTTCCGGTACTTCAGGTACGAGAAAGTCGGGTCGTCACATAATGTGCCTGGTGCATAACTCCAATTATAACCTGTGGGGGTTTTGAGACCACGTTACATAGGTCAAATGTTTGACCTGGGTCAAATCAATGAAAAGGTCGCATTCTCGTCAAAGGCCAACGATTCAACATATACGAAAATTTTGAGTTGTTACAATCTTAGATAAAAAAGATTGGCACCAAACATGATCTTTATTACATAATTCAATGCAATCAAAGGCCACTATTCAATTGAACAGTTGACTGTGTTAAATCATATGATGGAGATCGATTTTTGTGCCAATCTTTTGTTGGTAGAACTTTTGATCATGACGTCTACATCAGATGACTTAGATGATGTTTTCACATGGCATAGGTCCCCAAAATACCAAGTCTCTTTTTTAAACCTTGTGTAAAGGCCAATTTTTCGTGTCCCCAAAAAAAGATCTCTACACCTTGATTGATTAGGATTCTAGGATATTATAAGTGAGGGATCATTGTCATCTCTCTATCCCAGTTGATACTCTATCCATTAATAGACTAATAAGACAAAGAAAGAGGTATGGTCCCCCCTTTTCATCTTCAACGAAGAAGGAGAAGAAGATAGTAAGTGATTTCCTTTTGAAAGTTTGTTAGTTTGATTGCTTGGGTCGAACTAGATCTTTTTGACATAACAATTTCAGAAAAACTTAAATATGGAGGATATGAGAAATTCTCAATACATTCGCAGTTAAAGATTCATTGAGATCTAGGAGCTACTCTTCGAACTCTCTTAGAGAGCCTACACAAATAAGGTTATCAAAAGGCTTAGCATGAAAAATTCTTCATCGAGTGAAACCATAGTTGTTAAAGGTGACATTTTTAGTGGAGATCAGTGTCCAAAGAATGGAAAAGAAACGAGTAAATATGATTGAGTATGCTTTAGCCATAGTAGCCTCGTGTATACTATAGTTGGTATATGTCCAGACTTCAATTTCATTGTTAGGATGAGATTTCATAGAAACACGGGAATTATTCTTTGGGAAGCCATAAAGACATTACTTCAAGGATTTCATGCTTGTTTATAGGAGGTCGAGAGAGCTCGAGCTTAATACAGATTTTGAATGTGCTAGATGCACTGAAACTAGAAAATCTACTATAGGTTTTATTTTCAAGCTCACTCATGATGCTATCTTTTGGAGAAGCTCTAAGAAGACTATTACGACTGACTCAGTTATTTTTACTGAGTTTATTAGTTGCTATGAGGATATCTGTCAACCAAGGAGTTTTGGATTCTATTCATAGACCCATGGTCATTTATTATGAAAATAAAGTTATTATAGAGTTAATAAAAATGAAAGAAAAATTAGAAGCAATATGCACATCGAAGTCAAATATCAATTAGTGTGTGAGAAAGTTTGTGAATGAATCATCGATGTTTCTCATTTATGTAGTAAATATATGATTGTTGATCTGCTTAATGAAGGACTTCCATTGAAAGTCATGTGACCAGAGTGGGAGTGCTAGAGACTTAAGTACATTAATTGAGTGAGACTTTTCTTGTATTGTTTTGCTTATTTATCATGCTCTTTCTTTATTGTTAATATTTTGATGTATCTCTATTATTAGACCATAGTTTTTATTCTGCAGATGCAATAAAATTAATACATTGCCTGAGTGCATAAGTGCTAAAAGAAGGATTGCTTGAGCTAGCAGTGACTTGGCACCACATCTATATAGCATTCGTCCTGATAGATGAGTAATGATTTTCACAAGGTGAATGTCGTAATATATCAGGATGACATACCTCAGAGTGTAAAGCAAGATGAATACAAGAACACAAACAAGAGATTGCATTAAACTGTGCATGTCCTAGTATCAATAAAAGCATAAGTAAAACTCTTCTATGCTAATTTCAATACTAGAATTGTCGTAGTGTCAACTGAGAAATATAATAAACTATGAACATTCATGATCCTTTATTAGTATTATTTTTTAACTTGGATGAATGATTTATTAAAGCGAAATAGTGATAATCAATGAAATTGAAAGGATGGCCATTCGCTTTTCAAAGTGAGTCAATCCATAGAGTCAATTGAGAGATATAATAAACTATGAACATTCATGATCATTTATTAGTATTATTTTTGAACTTGGATGAATGATTTATTGTCGTGAAATAGTGATAATCAATGAAATTTTAATAAAATTGAAAGGATGGCCATCCGCTTTTCAAAGTGAGTCAATCCATAAAGTCATTGTCAAAATTAATATATTATAGGTGTAAGTGTGTGGAACAAGTGAGAGATTATTTGTAACGACCCTGATTTTTTACCAACGTTGAATCATTGACCTTCGATGATGACACGATTGTTTAGACTGGTTTGACCTTGGTCAAACTTTTGATGTCTGTGACGCAGTCTCTGACGCACCTATCTTAACTGGGAATGTGCACCCAAACTCAAATTTGAAAACCAATTCTTAACTTGAGCATCACTTTGAAACTCGAACCCGTGTGTGAAGTGTATGTGTTGCACATGACTCAAACCCCAAGATCGGACCAAGCTCAAGCCCACCTTTTCAAGCACAATCATGATAACATATGGACTTAATTAGTTATTATTAATTAATAATTTAAGATGAGAAGAATGGTATGTGCGTGATCAGGCGCGATCATGTGCACCCTAGGCATGACCCTGATCCGAGCCTAAATAACCCAAACTAATATAGGTTTATATGTTTAGGTGTACATCATAGATTTCCTAACCCGAATACAACCGACTAAGTGTTCGGGTTTGACAAAGTATAAGTATGTACTTTGAATCTCAGGGACGTTGTAAAAATTTAAATGTTGTATACCGCTGCACTAAAGAAAATATATTAAATTGTGTAAGTAGGTACACAAGTTAGTAAGAGTGCCAATGGTGAGAGATTTAGTGTGTAAGTGAAGCTGGACCGCATTGTTTTGCCTTAGGATGAAGAACTCGTGCACCGACTCCTGGTGTGCCGCTTAACACCATAACAAGTTCCCAAAGGTTATAAAAAGGAGAAACCCATTTGTAATAAAAATATCTTGATATTTTTATGAGAAGAGTAGAGAGCAAGCTTCTACCCCTCTCCTCTAACACTCTCGTGAAATCCAAATCTCCTTAAGCTCCTTCTTCACAAGGATTCTTGTAATTTCAGCTGCTCATTGTGTGTATTCCGATCGCAAGAAACTTAGGTTTTGATGCCGTTACGATCGGAGAGTGAAGATTGAATCATCGGAGGAACAAGAGGGCTTCGAGTCAAATTCCATCGATTTTGATCACCGTAGAAGTTTCTCACATGGAATAGGAAGGTAAGATTTGATTTGTGTGGAATTAGTTTATGTTTAATTTCGTGTAAATGGGAGTGCGTGCAATAAGTTTTTAGATGATTTGGATTGAGGAAGAAGAAGCTCAAACCCGTGCAGAATTGCCCATAATCGCGCGGGAGAGTTGAAATTTGCACGGGTGAATTTTTTCCAGAATTTAGGCCATAAATTTCGGGTCAAAATCACCCGAGCGATTTCCAGAAATCGCGCGTGCGAATTGGAGCAGGGTCTTGACACTGCCTTGGTATTTTGGTTATAACTTTTTACTCTGAACTCGGATTGACGCGATTCTTAAGGAGTTGGAAAGAGGACAACAAACTCTATAACTTTGTATAAAACAATAATTTTATGAATCAAATATTTTAAAGGTCAAAATTGAACGAAAAGTTGGGACAAGTTCTACATGATCCAAGATTAGCACGAACTTATCCATTCTGCCTCGGTTTGGAGAAAATACTCAAGTACGTCGAAGTTATTAGTAATTAGAGTCAAACCTTAATGCATCATCGTATATGTGATATAGGAAAAGAAATTAGTCACCGTCAATAAGGGTCATCTCACACCTTCTTACGACGTTAAGAATCGAGATAGGGAAAACTCAATGCGCAATTGTATTTCGATTTTATGATATATTTTATTTGAATGGAAATCATTAGAAGTTGATCTAGAAATTTGATTTTTGAAATATGAGTCCATTTTTGAATTCTCTAAAATATCGAACCGTTGAACTATGAAATCTGAATTTTGAACATTAAGTCTTTGAACTATGAGCATCGAATCTTTGCAACTTGTACTTCAAACCTTTCAACTCATAATTTTAAATGTAGGGGAAATTCGAAACACAATTTCATCTATGTCTTTAATTCATAGACTCTCATGATATGGTTTGAGTGCATTAGCACATGTGATTTGATTGTATTTGAAAAATCGAAATCTTTGAATTATTAGTTTGCATTTGGAACTTTTGAAATAGTGAATCCTTTGAAATTGAATACAAACTAGGACCCATGAATGAATATGAACTTGAGCTTGGAATCTTGAATCATTGAACATTCGAAATCTTTGAACTCTGAATTTGAATCCTTTGATCTTCGTATCTTAACTTTGAACCTGAAATAGGAACTTAGATCTTTGAATTCCGAATCTTGAATATGAAATCATTGAATATTGATGTGAACCCCAAACATAAACTTTGAATTTGAACTTTGAAATTAGAATCTTTGAACCATTGAATCTTTGAACTGTGAATAAACAACCTCTGAACTTTGAACTCTGATCATCCGTGTATTTGGACCGACACGACGATTAATCCGTGTATTTGAACTGACGCGACGGTGGATCAATATTTGAACCGACACGGTGGTAAATCTGTGTATTTGAACTCCGGATTAGAACTCGGAATGTGAACTTTGAATTAGAATCCTATGAACTTCAAAATTGAGACATGAATATCAAATCTTCGAACTATGAATATGAATATCGTGTAACATCCTGAAAATTTTTGAAACCCAAACATACTCGACTCCGTGTACTAGTCCGACAAATCACATGATGACGCCTTAAATTTGGGGATAATTAACTTATGAGAATATGTCTTGTGTGGGAAGTTGAATCAGAGGTCAGTGTGGCCATTTATTTGAAACCCATACATCGAACCAATGTGTGTATGCTTAACACTAGGTTGGAACCTTAAGTTAAGAGAAATGAAATATCTAAGATATTTCATTTGGAATTGTTTTGTGAAAGAAGTGTAGAGAGAGAGAGAGGAGTGAGAGAGAAAGCTTTCTTCTTCTCCTTCAAACCCTCTTGTGAGATTCAATTGCGAGGTCGCTCCGCAACCTCCGTGTTCTTCGATAGGAATTTGAATTCGGTATTGTGAGAGTTTAGTCTTGTTAACTTCGACCTAGAGAAACCTTTGAATTCTGATATTAAGTGGATCTAGGAGAGGGGAGGAATAGTTGTGGAACAAATATGAGCCAAACGTAGTAGATGCTCTGTTCGCGAAGTGACAAGGCCAAGATAAGTGCGTGGGTGTGATCTGTTGTAGTGGGTTATGTTTTGATCCCAATTTCTGAAAGAAACTACAAGACTTACTCTGAAACCCCCTTTTGATTAAAATCGTCGTGAATCGCATAAACAACCTCGAAAGGTGAGCATCTTAGTGTTTTAATGTTTTATTGATGGTCTTAAACTTGGATTAGTGTGTGTATGTGAAATGGATGGAGATCCTTTGAATTTTGAGAAAAGAGACCAAGAGAAAGAGAAGCCCGAAGGGCTACAAAATCTATCAAAACTGATCGATCGATTTGGAAATCGATTGATCAATTTGACAGGACAAGGATATGCAAATTTTGCTGAAGAAATCGATCGATCGATGAGGAAATCAATCGATCGATTTTAAATTTATGAAAGAATCGATCGATCGATTTGGAAATCGATCAATTAAATTTGAGTTTATGAAGGAATTGATCAATCGATTTGGGAATCGATCGATCGGATTGTATAAAATAAGGTATAGAACAGGGAAGTGTAAAATGGTATGGGCAAATCGATCGATATAATTTCCCTGCATTTAGAAATCGATTGATCGATTTGTTCTGTTTTTGGTTGGTTCAGTTTTCTTGGGAAAAATCTGTGAAACTTCAAGCCAATCCATTTTTCGGCACTGTTGACACCTAGTATGATCTTTATATGAACTAGGTTAAGAACGGGGGGCGTAAGTAGGGATTTTGGATCGCTTGGAAAGGCTCCAAACTTTAGGTAGGGGAATCTCAATATTAATTACATTTTTGTCTCGATTAATATAAATACCATGCTGCGATCAATGTGAAATGTGATAATATGAATTTTCTTTCGAACATGATTAAGAACTCTGAAATTGATTTGAATCCGCCTTGAATTTGAATAGCATTTTAACTCTTAACTCTGAACCTAGCTATATATTAAAATACACTGAATTATATGTTAGAATCAACATTTGATTTAAGGTTCACATGAATGAACCCCTCAATTCTTTGAACCATGTTGACGGAATATTCGAATGGTACAAGTTACCCTCATAACGCAGGGGCTTGTAGCATCTTTTGAAAAGTGTTCATTGAACGACGAGTGTTAGGTAGGGGTTTCCATCAAAAATCTCCGGCTCTTAAGCTATAAATGCCTAGGAGATTGATTTAAGTCATTAATAAAAGAAGCACTGCATGAATGGAAATTAGAAATTATTTTGAAATCTTAATTTATTTGAATTCAGTTCATAGCACTTTAAATGATATTTATACAGGAAATTGCATTTGATATTAGTCTTTGAAATTCAGTTATATTAATCTGCTTCGAATATCTATTTTGAAAACTCATATGTTTCGATTTCAATTTTTTAAAATTATAGTTGTTCTGATAAGATGGGATTGAAATTGAGCTACTTCTATTGAGCTTAGACTGCTAGTTCACCCTGACAATATGTCACAGGTGTAGACTCTACTCAAGACCAATGTTTTGAGAGCGATCAGGACTACAACCCGGAGGAAGAGTCTGACATCCCTCCTGACAAGTTCTTCTTATAAACGTGGGATCTTTGTGACAGCTCGAATTTTTTGGACACATTTAAAAAAAAAAAACTTTAAACCAAATGGGAAAACCCAAACCGCCAGATCACAGAATACAATCTGATTATAGAATAGTTGGTACATTCACAAGATGCAAAAATCAAAGCAGATATTATACATGGCAGAACTAAAATTTTCATTTCTACATAGAGCATATGAACAAAACTTAAAGCAAAATCACCGGTGATGTCCAACCATCACCTAAACAACGATATATAATGTCTATACAAAACTAACTCTATCATTCTACAAAAACACTTGATGTACCAAGTCTAAAAATCTAAAACCTTACTATGTCTGAAATCACTATCTATGGATAACTCCACAGACGGAAGATCTTTGTCTTCTAGATCGTTCTCAAGCTCCGGGGTTCAGATCGGGATCTACCCCTGTGACGTATAGTCGGGGTGAGCTAACAGTCTAAGCTCAATAGGGAAAAATCAATACCAACGTACATCTCCTTAATTAAATGCACCGATTCAATGACAAAAAATTTCAAGGGCAATTTCATATGAAAACTAAAACCCAAAAAATGTCAAATTCCGAGTTCAATTTCAAAGATATAAATTTTCAAAGTTCAAAGCTCGTATTCAAAGATCAGAGTTCATTTTCTAGGTTCAAAATTCATATTCAATGTTCATATACAAGGTTCACAAATTCGATGTTCATTTTCATAATTCGAAGATTTGATATTCATGTCCCAATTTCAAAGTTCATAGGGTTCTAATTCAAAGTTCACATTTCGAGTCTAAAGGGTTCCTTTTCGAAGTTCGTGTTTAGAGTTAAAATCTACATTAAGAGTCCAAACGTTAAGTTCGGATTCAAGGTTTCAAATTCAAAGTTTCATATTCGAGAGTTTAAAGTTCAAAGTTCGGATTCAATGTTCAGATTTCAAAGCACGATAATAATAACGAATTACAAATAAACTGTCATACCAGTTCAAATTACGGATATCCCGCCGCGTCAGTTCAAATTACGGATATCCTGCCGTACCGGTTCAAATTACGGATATCCTGCCGTACTAGTTCAAATTACAGATATCCCGCTGTATTGGTTCAAATTACGGATAAGCCGCTGTACCGGTCAAATTACGGATTAAATGTTCAATACACGGATATCCCGTCGTGTCAGCCAAATGCAAAGTTCAGAGATTTAGAGTTTTATTTCCATGATCACATTCAGATTCAAAGATTCAAAGTTTAGATTGCGTATTTAGTTTCAGAGTTCATATTCCATCAGAGTTCAGATATTCAATGTTCATAAGGTTTGAGGATTTCATAAAGTTCATATGCGAGTCGATGGTTCAATGCGAGTCAATTCATAGTTCGGTGTTCATATTCAAATATAAATTATGGGTTTCTAATTCAAGTTCAAAGTTCGTGTTCGAATTCAGAACTCAAAACTCATATTCAATTTTCAAATATCCAGATGCAAATCAAATTCTTAATAGTCAAAAGCAATGTTCAAAGTTCGGATATCCAATTGCTTATTCAAATGCAGAGTTCAGATTTCACATACAAAATTCAAAGATTCTAAAACATTCAATGCGGTCAAATTAAGCAAATTTCCATCATTTAAATTTATGAATCAAAATCTAAAATGAGATTGAGTATCGAGTTTTCCCTACCTTAGGTTCGGAGTCGTACGAAAACAAGCATTGCTAAGGTGTAGGCACCCCCATTTTGCCCTCTCAGAATATATAAATTTGT
This sequence comes from Chloranthus sessilifolius, assembly GCA_021018995.1. NCBI lineage: Eukaryota > Viridiplantae > Streptophyta > Magnoliopsida > Chloranthales > Chloranthaceae > Chloranthus > Chloranthus sessilifolius. Next base: position 11,214,589 of record CM037587.1, on the reverse strand, counting down.
TCGATCAACCTTTGACCTCGCCCATGACTTTTCGGAAAGGACTTACCTTCTCTAGAAGTTTCACAACCTTAATGGGGAACCATATGCTGAAACAATAGTATATGGTTGAACACAAGTTGAAATAATAGTACTATAGTTCAGATCCCCTGATCCTAATGTGGGGCCATATACTAAAACAATAGTATATGGCTGGACATAGGCTAAAACAATAGCTCTGTGGCTCAGGCCCCATGACCCTAACGTGGGACCATATGCTGAAACAATAGTATATGGCTGGACACAGGCAGAAACAATAGCTCTGTGGCTCAGGCCCCCAACCCTAACGTGGGACCATACACTGAAACAATAGTGTATGGCTGAACACAGGCTTAAACAATAGCTCTGTGGCTCAGATCCCAACATAGGGAGACTATATATTGAAATAATAGTATATAGTCGAAATACAGACTGAAATAATAGTTTGACATTTCAGACCCCCTAACCCTAACGTGGGAACCATGCACTTAAACAATAGTACATGGCTGAACACAGGCAGTAACAATAGCTCTATGGCTCAGATCCCAACGTAGGGAGACTATATGCTGAAACAATAATATATAGTTGAAATACAGGCTGAAACAATAGTTTGACATTTCAGACTCGACTCGGACTCGAACAACCCCGAATTATGCGCCTAAAACCATGCGCGCAATTCGATTACACGTAAAACCATAAACGTGCGATCAGTCCCCCCTTCAGACCAGACCACCTCGAGACTCGACTACGTGTCTGACATAAGACGCGCAATCGGATTGACCGCCCCACCACCGGGGCGCAATTGGCCTACGCCCTAATCTCGCAGTCCTTGACCCCCAAGATTCTACGATTAAGCGCTTAGAACTAAGTATTTAATCGGATTGCGCACTTCATAACAAGTGCGCAATTAGCCCTAGCATGGTTAGGACTAGGAAACTCGCTGAGAAAGTTAGCCGGTCGCTCACTGAGTCGGTGACCGACTCAAAGCGATTAAGCACTGAAAAACCGGTGCATAATTCAGTTGAATGCTTGAAACATGACGTTTAATTAGAAAAAAACCTATAAAAGGATTTTTTAATTCGACCCAGAACCCTAGGCAAACGAGGTTGGAAGAGAGGCTGAAAATTACACACACAGAGAGAACAAAAAATACAGAGGATTTCGAGAATGAACACATAGAGAAATATAGCCATAATTTCAAGATTCAAGCCTTGAATTTTTGAGATTCCTCTCCACAGCCCCAGCCCCAGGTAAAAATCTAGTCTTTAGTTCCCGACCTTAGTTTTTTTTCTAGTTCTTAAATTTAGGTTTTCTTAATTATTAATATTAAATTTTCAGTCTTGGACTGTAGCACCCTTTTTAGACCGTAATTTTTAATATCTGGTTCTAGTTCTCGGTTTCTAGAACTAGTCCTTAATCTGACGGCCTAAATCACCGACCCTAGACTTAAATTTTATTCTGAAATCTTAATCTCCAGTCCTATCATTAATCTCTGGTTCTAGTTATTAGTTTCTAGAACCAGTCCTTAATCATACGATCTGAATTTCTGATTTCAAACCCGAATTCAGTCCTTAGATTTTAAATTCTAGTTTTAATTCCTTAATTTAATATTTCTAAAATCTCAATTCTTAATTTAGTTTTCTAAAATTTCTAGCTTCATAATTTAATTCATAATTATAATCCAAAAAATGACTCCGAAAATCTAAAAGAATATAGTATTATAATCCAAAAATCCAATTTGTTTTAACTTCGGCCACCCGATTTGCCCAAGGGAGCTTACGGAGAGTACTCGGGAATGATGCCAATCCTCCTTAGCATAGCGGGACCAAAACCCCTTTTCTTAGATTTTTAGTAGAATTAATTCCTCATTTTAATTGAAATTAGTAAAATCAGTTCTGTTATTTTCCTAGAATTTTAGTATAATTAATTTATTGCTTTAATCAGAATTAGTAAAATTGGTTCCTTTATCTCAATTGAATTTTAGTATAGTTAATTCATTATTTTAATTAGATTCTTAGTAGAGTTAATTCCTCGACTTAATTAGGAATTTGGTAAGATTAGTTCCTTTACTTAGATTTTTTTTAGCATAGTTGATTCATTGCTTTAATTACAATTTTAGAAAAAAATAGTTTATTTGCTTTAATTGGAATTTTAATAATAATTAATTCATTGCTTCAATTAGAATTGCAATAAAAATAGTTCTCTATTTCAATTAGAATTTCAGTAGAACTAATATATTTGCTTAATTCAAATTTTAGTTAAATTAGTATACTTGCTTCAATTAGAATTGCAGTAGAACTAGTATATTTGCTTTACTTAGAATTCCAGTTAATTAGCATGCTGGATTCAATTAGAGTTTCATTAGAATTAATATATTTGCATTCCTGGTATAATTAGGAGACTAATATTAATTAGACTTCTAGTAAGATTAGAAAACTAAACTAATTAGACTCCTAATAGAATAAGAATATTATATTATGTCACTATAATAAATTCCTACACCACTAGACTCATAATAGAAATAGGAAATTTAAACCAATTAGAATTGCAGTAACAACTGGGAAAGAAAAGGAAAACTAAACTATCTAAATTATAAGAGCCCTGCTGACGGTCGCATGCAGACGATTCAGTAAAGAAGTAACCCACACCAGCTCTAAAGCGTGATCACTGACGTGTTGCAGCGTCGTTAAATATCTGCAGCTAGTGATCGCAACCAACTAGGAACCTTCCTAGAAATCCCCTTTTTTTATTTCCAACATTCCAAACACCGCATTGCCAGAGTCCACTCGGATAGAATTGGGCCACTGATTCAACGGGGACCGAGAGGAACCCAGAAAAGCGGCACCAACAGACTGGCGATCGCGATGGGACACTTTTGTAAACTCTTTCTTTCTTAGATAATTTTTATTTTATTTTCCTGTTTTCTTCCCATCACACAATTTTGAATTCCTTTAAATATATGAGTCTTCGTTAAAGACTCGAGATGTTCGGTATACAAAGAGTGAGTTTAGGAGACCCACCATTATGGGGATATCACGACAACCCCATATACGAAGAAGAATCACCTTACAATTCCAGCCTACGACAACCTGAGATTAATATGGCTGGTGAACAAGAAAATTCCTTCTCTACCCCACACACCGGTGATAATCATAACTGGAGAGATAGTAACACTGGACAAAATCTTACTACTCAACAAATCGTAGAACTCAGTGTTCAGATAATACAAAGAGGAGACGATGACGCCGAAGAATTGCTTCAAGGACTGGCCGCTGCATACGAGACCATTAGGGCGCGACAATTTTCAGAAGACTAAGAATGACAGGAAAGGCCGCCTCCTACCCTGAGCACGATGTCAGCTCGCACCTCACCATTGAGACAACCTACTCACACATTCTTTAACGAGGATTCTCCAGACAAGGTTTGCTCGCAGGTTGCTCCAAAAGACAACACCATCAAGATTGAAGATCTCCCTAAGATTCTCGATGAATACATGGCCGTCTTCTATAATGATTGTCAACCCCATACGCGATAATCAAGGACTTCTCATCCATTATTTCCAATGCTCATTAGAAGGGGAAGCTCTAGATTGGTTTGCGGGACTCCCACTCTATAAGATAGAAACATTTGATGATTTAGTCGGTTAGTTCCTGGACCAATACAAACACTTGATCCAGGAGACAGTTAGTCTCAGTGATCAAATGGTGACAAAGCAAGGAATCGATGAAGAGTTCACCAACTTCGTCACCAGATGATAGAAACTTGCTGCCAGGACTGGCACTTCAATGAAAGAGAAAGACTCGGTTGACATTATCATCGACAACACTAGAGAACCATTAAAGAGCGCGCTTGTCATAAGTGATTGCCCCGACTTCATTGCACACCACTCCCGAGCATCTTGACTAGCGCGACACATTAAAGGCGAAGACCTCTCCCTATCCATAGTTACGTCGAAAGTAGGCTCTTCTAGTGAATAAAAGTTGAAAAATAATAAGAAAGCCTCGGGAACCGAGCGGGACAACACTGTTGTCAACCAAGGACAAAACTCCGAGAACGGAAACTCTCAACTGCAAAATTTTGGGCAAAATAAAATCAACAATGGTATACGAACCAAAACCAAGGCACTAATCAACAAAGATACGTAAACCAAAACCAAGGCCAGAACCAGAATCAGGGCCAATATCAGAATGGAAACCAATATCCTAACACTTACTAGAACCAAAATACCACACAGAATTGACTAGCCCATGTGCATAACTACAATAGTGTATCCCTACCGCGAAACTTCAACCCAGCTAGAGGCCCCTACCAGCCGAGGCGGGAACACTATCCGCCTTTGTCTGATACGATCCCCAACATCTTTTGTCTCCTTAATACTCAGAATCTCCTTCGATTCTCGCAAGAAAGACTCCGACCATGGCCGACAAATTTAGACTATAACAAATACTGCGCATTCCATCGATACGCGAGACATAACCTAGAAGATTGCTGGGTCCTCCAAGATGTGATATATGACATGAATGATCGGAGCCAAATTGACCAGGAGGCGCTTAGGAATCCTAACCCTAACAATAGTCAACCCCAACAGAACTTAGGAATCATTAATAACCCCTTGCCTAATCACAACCAAAGAACACCGGCCCAGGTCACTACCGTGGATCTTTCTGGTCAATCCTTCTTCCAGCCCGCCACCTTAATCACTCGCATCTAACCTTCCAACACTTTGACTATCCCTGTAAGAGCTCCTTCACCCCTTCACCCCTCGGCCCTGATCACTCGCATCGCCCCGTCGAGCCCACCTCCTTACCCGAAGTTTACTCAGATACGAGTCCATTCCTTTAGGGCCAGAAGACTATTCCTCCATAATCACCCACCAGAACCTTCAACCCCTCTAAATCCTGAACCAATACCATTGCCACTCCCCTCGTCCGATTCTGAACCCGAGTATGGAGATCACGTTCTTCAAACTGTAGTCCAAATTGTTGCACGGGTAGATAGTGTCATCTGAAATACTCCAAACTTAGAAAATGAAATAAAGACTGAGTGTTCACTAAACATAGAAGAAAGTGAACGAGAAGAACATTCCGACTTATGTGAGACACTAGTCTCTGCTTTCCGAAGAGGAGGATTACACATAGTACCTTCTACCTTGGAGCGACACAGTGAAGTATGCGCTCCGACCTTGAATTTCACTCACTTCACAGATACATCAACGTCAAGCCACACCGGGTTCAGTCAACAACCGACTCCCAATTCTTAAGTAAGGAACCAATTATCCACCTCCGCCTTTCCCTCGAAATAGGGATTTCACAGATGCACAACCACCAGAGGGCAACATGAGAGAAAGAGAAGTCAACCTGCCTCCCCACCTCACATTGTCCCTCCACCAATTCCTGCACCTCAACCACTCCAACTACCTTCACCCAAGGCTCATCGGCCAGGCAAAGAAATTGCACTCAAGCCGGGGTAAGAATATGACCTTCTGCGACATCTCTAAAAGATCTCGATCGAGATATCTATACTAGAACTCATCAAGAAATTGCCTGACTATCACCGACTATGGATAAAGACACTTGAAGACACACAAGTGGACGAGGACACAACATTAGATGAGTTACATCAAATAGCCTCGGTCATGGCGCAACCTCCGATGCTCACTTTCACAAACGCAGACATGCCTAAAGAGTCACTCCGCGGAAGTGTAGCTCCCATATACCTTACAGTCATAGTTAGAGGATTCTTCGTACCCTATGCGTTGGTTGATATAGGAGCAGGACTCAATATTTGCCCTATAATAACATTGAAGATGCTCGAGTACACAGAGCAGGATGTCAGGCCCTCGGCACTATCACTCATAGCTTATGACGGCTCGCATCGTTTTGTCAAAGGAACTATTAGACTCAAGGTTTGCCTTGGACCTGTAATAAAAGACGTCACTTTCCATGTTTCTGATTCCGCTAGTATGTACAATCTTATCTTAGGAAGAAAATGGTTAGAGTCGATGAAGGCCGTCGCATCCACATACCACTAATACGTCAAATTCTCATACGAGGATTTCATTGTCTGTATATACACCGATACACCCCTCCAGGAGATGGACACTGATTAGGCGGCAAGTATTCCGACAGCCCATAATTTCGTATTGAACATGGGTCATATCCAAAAGACTTGAATCTCCGACGAGACAACCGTTGCAGAAGTCCATCCCCCTCCAGAACTTGAGCCACGAGTAGAAGATTCATTGACAACGAAGATTTTCACATAGCTGCCTTGCAAGATGATGAAGAGCACTTACACTCAACATGGGAAGAAGATGACACCCTACTAGAAAATCTTAACTCGCATGACATCCGCCTCGGCCTTGGCCTTGGGAGATGGGAATGCCCGTGGACTCCCCTTGTATTGCCCAACCATACCAGCCCCGCTGCAAGGCATGCACCAGTATATTAGAACGCTTTGCTAGCTAGCTCCCACATTCTGCAACAGTAACAACGAATGATCTCAACCTCATAACGATAGAAGCGAGTGATGACCCACCAACTCAGCTACTATCGCAAGAGGAAGAAAATCCCAACAATCATCTGGTTGACCCAGGGGAAAACACCCACATCTCCCTCATAGAGTTTGAAGAGAAGCTTGAACTTGACACTCCTCTATCCCCAAATGCGCCACAACTCCAAATATTTCGGAAATCTCTCGAAGAAGAGTGGCAACCTTCCCCGAGTGATGATGAGGACTATTGGATAGACCTCCCTGCACTCGAGTTAGCAGAGCAAGCTAACCAAGGACTTCAGGAATTGTCTGATCAAGAATACGAGTTCGATACCAGCCTTGACTCTGACTTGGAAGGATGGGAATGCCCTTGGGGATCTCCCTGCATTTCTCACCATTATCAGCCTCGCTGTCGAGCGTGCGTATTTATCCTAACATACTATGAAGTTTAAGGGAAAGAGCTCACTACCCCTAAGGATCCCTTAAGAGGTCACCCTCGACAGGAAGAGCAATTGCATTATAACTTAGAGGATGATAGTTCGATAGATTACGATCTCTAGAGTTTCTTCGAAAATGAGGCGATCAATGTGATAGAGGAAATCCGAATGTCAATACCGCTGTCGGCGACACTGCTTATTCAAAAGATCTCATCAGATGAGGACTCCAAAAAAAAAATGCCAAATTCAGAACAAGTCCACATTTCTCGAAGAATCGCCCGAACGGCTCCAGCAGCCGTCTTGCTTCCTCAATTAGAGGAAGCAACTCTCCCGACACCTCTTGAGGTGACCGACCTTGTATCATATCTATTATCAAAAATAAAAAAAATAAAAAAAGTAAAAAATCCTAAAAATTTAGAAATACGAAATCCAAAAAATCAGAAAATCTTAGAAAAGAAAGGGAACCCTTCATCCCGAGTTAACTTTGCAACTAACAAGGAGACTTTTCCCCTAAGATTACTATCCCATCTCTCGTACGAGGACGTAAGGCATCCAGGCTAAACAATAAGTCATTGATCATACTAGACGAGATACTTCGCGACTTTGAGAAAAGGATCAATAGCCTTGACCTTCACCTTACCAAAGATCTCTCGATCATAAATTATACCGATGAAGGGTTACCTTTCGCAAAATCGAATCCCTAGTGTAGCAATTGTACAGTATATGAGCTTACCGAGGATGAAGAAAAAACACCAATTGCTGAGGAGGCTCAAGACTTCCAACGGGTTATCAAGTATTTCGATAAGCAAACCCAAGTTGTCACGGAACCTACAGAAGAAATCAACTTTAGCACTGAAGAGAAACCCAAGAAGCTACTAATTAGTGCGATGCTCAACTCCAAGGAACGTCAGTAAATCATACAAGTCCTACAAGAACACCTTGACTCCTTTGCATGGTCCTCTGAAAATATGCCTGATTTAGACCCGATTTTAGTAGAACATCGTCTTGTCTTGGAGTCCGATGTAAAGCCTGTTAAGCAGAAACTCCGTAGGATGCACCCACAAATAACCCTTCAAGTTAAAGAGAAAGTTGACAAATTACACAAAGCTAAATTCATCCGAGTCGTCCTCTACCCCAAGTAGGTCGCCAACATAGTACCTATGGCCAAGAAAGACGATAGAGTACGGGTTCACATTGATTTTCGAAACCTCAACCAGACATGCCCAAAAGACAATTTCCCACTTCCGCACATTGACACTCTAGTTGACAACACCGCTGGACATAAGATGCTATCCTTTATGGACGATTTCTCTGGGTATAATCAGATCAAATTAGCCGAGTCCGACCAAGAGAAGACTTCTTTCACCACACCATGGGGAGTTTACTACTACGTCTCCATGCCTTTTGGGCTTAAGAATGTAGGAGCCACGTATCAATGAGCTATGATGGCTATTTTTTACGACATGGTGCATAAGTGTATAGAAGTCTATGTCGATGACATATTAGTGAAGTTCCAAACACGGGTAGGGAATGTTGAAGCACTCCGACTAGTGCTCCAAAGAGCTAAGAAGTATTAGCTGAAAATAAACCCAAAGAAATGTGTCTTCGGAGTCACTTTCGAAAAATTACTCGATTTTATAGTCAGCAAGCGAGGGATCAAAGTCAACCCTGCTAAAGTCAGAGCCATCCTTGAGATGCCACCTTCCAGCAATATCAAAGAATTACAAGGCCTGATAGGAAGATTGTAATTCATCAAGAGATTTATCTCCCAACATTCAGACAGATGCGATCCTTTTTATAGATTACTTAAATGAGGAATTGAGTACAAATGGGATGACTAGTGTTAGTAAGCCTTCGATAATATCAAGAAATACCTCCTTAACCCGTCAATACTATCGCCACCAGTTTATGAAAGACCTCTTATCCTATACCTCTCAGAAAACGACAAAGCAATGGGAGTAATTTTGGGATAATATGAAAAAGACGGCAATAGAGAGAAAGCTATCTACTACCTTAGTAGGACGATAGTCGAGTACGAATGAAAATATACTTCAATGGAGAAGACTTGACTCACATTGGTGTGGGCCTTAACCAAATTACGGCACTACTTTGGAGCACATAAAATACTAGTACTAGCCCGAATTGACCCTCTGAAGTATGTATTCGAAAAGCCCGCAACATCAGAAAAGATCGCTCGCTGGCATATGCTATTGTAAGAATTCAATATCACTTATGTCACACAGAAGTCAATCAAAGGACAAGCAATCTCTGAGTACCTTGCAGATCTCCCACTCCTGAGTGATGAACCCATACACACGGATTTCCTCGATGAAGACCTACTCATAATTCATAACGAAGAGCCCGATAAGACATCATGGACCCTTTATTTTGACGGTGCTCTAAATCACAAAGGAAAAGGTATCGGGATAGTCCTCCTAAGCCCGGAAGGAGTTGTCATACCTAAGGCTTTTCAACTAGATTTCTCTGTCACTAATAATGTCGCAGAATACAAAGCTTTCATAGCTGGACTAAAAGCCGCACTACAATTAGGCATTAAATAGTTAAAAACTATTAGCGATTCCAAGCTTGTAATCTCACAAGTCATAGGAGAATGGAAAACTAAGGAAAGAAGACTAATGGCATACCTAGAAATCGCTCAATATTTAGTAAAGAAATTTGAAAGGATCTCTTTTACGCACATCCCTAGAATAGTACTATAGTTCAGATCCCTTAACCCTAATGTGGGACCATATACTGAAATAATAGTCTATGGCTGGACACAGGCTAAAATAATAGTTCTGTGGCTCAGGCCTCATGACCCTAACGTGAGACCATATGTTGAAATAATAGTACATGGCTGGACACAGGCTGAAATAATAGCTCTGTGGCTCAGGCCCCCTGACCTTAATGTGGGACCATACATTGAAACAATAGTGTATGGCTGAACACAGGCTGAAACAATAGCTCTGTGGCTCAGATCCCAACGTAGGGAGACTATATACTGAAATAATAATATATAGTCGAAATGCAAACTGAAATAATAGTTTGGCATTTCAGACCCCCTAACCCTAACGTGAGAACCATACACTGAAACAATAGTACATGGCTGAACACATGATAAATTAATAGCTCTGTGGCTTAGATCCCAACGTAGGGAGACTATATGCTGAAATAATAGTATATAGTCGAAATGTAGGCTGAAACAATAGTCTGACATTTCAGACCCAACCCGGACCCGGACAGCCCCGAATTATACGCCTAAAATCACTCGCGCAATTTGATTGCACGCAAAACCACAAACGTGCGATTAGTTCCCCCTTCAGACTAGACTCCCTTTCCTAGACTACCTTGAGACTCGATTATGCACCTAACATGAGACGCGTGATCGGATTGAGCGCCCCACCACTGGCGTGCAATTGGCCTACGCCCAACCTAGCTAGTCTCACAGTCCTTGACCCCTAAGATTTTACGATTAAGCGCTTAGAACTAAGTATTTAATCAGATTGCGCACTCTATAACAAGTGCACAATTAGCCCTAACATGGTTAGGACTAGGAAACTCGCTGAGCAAGTCAGCCGATCGCTCACTGAGTCGGTGACCAACTCAAAGTGATTAAGCATTGGGAAACCGGCGTGTAATTTAGTTAAACTCCTAAAACATGGCGTTTAATTAGAAAAAAACCTATAAAAGGCTTTTTTAATTCGACCCAAAACCTTAGGCAAATGAGGTTGGAAGAGAGGCTGAAAATTACACACAGAGAGAGAACAAAAAATATAGAGGATTTCGAGAACGAACACATAGAGAAACATAGCCATGATTTCGAGATTCAAGCCTCGAATTTTTGAGATTCCTCTCCACAGCCCTGACCCCAGGTAAAAATTTAGTCTTTAGTTCTTGACCTTAGTTTTTTTTCTAGTTCTTAAATTTAGGTTTTCTTAATTATTAATATTAAATTTTTAGTCTTAGACCGTAGCACCCTTTTTAGACCATAATTTTTAATATCTGGTTCTAGTTCTCGGTTTCTAGAACCAATCCTTAATCTGACAACCTAAATCACTGAGCCTAGACTTAAATTTTATTCTGAAATCTTAATCTTCAGTCCTATCATTAATCACTGGTTCTAGTTCTTAGTTTCTAGAACCAGTCCTTAATCATACGGTCTAATTTTCTGATTTTGGACCCGAATTCAGTCCTTAGATTTTAAATTCTAGTTTTAATTCTTTAATTTAATATTTCTAAAATCCCAATTCTTAATTTAGTTTTCTAAAATTTCTAGTTTCATAATTTAATTCATAATTAGAATCCAAAAAATGACTCCGAAAATCTAAAAAAATATAATATTATAATCCAAAAATCTAATTTATTTTAACTCCAGCCATCCGATTTGCCTAAGGGAGCTTACGGAGGGTACTCAGGAATGAGGCCAATCCTCCTTAGCATAGCGGGCCCAAAACCCCTTTTCTTAGATTTTTAGTAGAATTAATTCCTCGTTTTAATTGAAATTAGTAAAATCAGTTCCGTTATTTTCCTAGAATTTTAGTATAATTAATTTATTGCTTTAATCATAATTAGTAAAATTAGTTCCTTTATCTCAATTAAATTTTAGTATAGTTAATTTATTATTTTAATTAGATTCTTAGTAAAGTTAGTTCCTTGACTCAATTAGGAATTTGGTAAGATTAGTTCCTTTACTTAGATTTTTTTTAGCATAGTTGATTCATTGCTTTAATTAGAATGTTAGAAAAAAATTAGTTTATTTGCTTTAATTAGAATTTTAATAATAATTAATTCATTGCTTCAATTAGAATTGCAATAAAAATAGTTCTCTATTTCAATTAGAATTTCAGTAGAACTAATATATTTGCATAATTCAAATTTCAGTCAAATTAGTATACTTGCTTCAATTAGAATTGCAGTAGAACTAGTATATTTGCTTTACTTAGAATTCCAGTATAATTAGCATGCTGGATTCAATTAGAGTTTCGTTAGAATTAATAATATATTTGCATTCCTGGTATAATTAGGAGACTAATATTAATTAGACTTCTAGTAAGATTAGAAAACTAAACTAATTAGACTCCTAATAGAATTAAAATATTATATTAGGTCACTATAATAAATTCCCACACCACTAGATTCATAATAGAATTAGGAATTTAAACCAATTAGAATTACAGCAATAACAGAGAAAGAAAAGGAAAACTAAACTATCTAAATTATAAGAAGAGCCATAGCTGCTGACGTTCGTAGGCGGACGATTCAGTAAAGAAGTAACCCACACCCGCTCTAAAGCGTAATCGCTGACGTGTTGCAGTGTCGTTAAATATCTGCAGCTAGTGATCACAACTAATTAAGAACCTTCCTAGAAATCTCCCTTTTTATTTTCAACATTCTAAACACCGCATTGCCAGAGTCCACTTGAACAGAATTGGGCCACTGATTCAACAAGGACTGAGAGGAACCTAGAAAAAGTGCGCACCAATACAAGGTCCTATCGACGGTCTATAACTCTCAACCTACATCACATATATGATGAAGCATTAAGTATTTATTCTAATTACTAACAAATTTGACGTATTTATGTATTTTCTCAAAACCAAGGCGAAAATGGGCAAGCTCGTGCTAACTCGAAACTTGACCCAACTACCCGCTCAATTTTGACCTTTAAAAAAGTTTACTCATGAAATTATTAATTTACAAAGTTATAGATCTCGTTATCCTCTTTCCAACGCCGTGGGAATTGCATTAATCGAAGTTTGGAGTAAAAAGTTACAGCCAAAATACTGAAGCTATGTTGGCACTTCAGTCAAAATCGAATGATCGTTTTTTTTCAAGGCAAAAATTTTGATAGATCAATTTTTCTCTAGAATTTTAACACTTCAAATCCGATCAATCAATTTTTTAAATTGATCGATCAATTTTGACAGATACAGACCTTGTTGGGCTTCCTCTTCCTTGGTCTAAATCACCAAAAGCTCATTTTCAAGCATCCTAATCACCCATAAATCATAACCAAACTAATTCTAACCAATTTAAATTGAATCTTACCTTTCAATCTCGCGAGATCGACGCGTACGATGAGCGGAGATCGAAATTATCGGCACTTTCATCTATTGCACGTGTAATCGTTTGAAACCCACTTGTGATCGCCAAGGGATACAGGTACGATGATTGAACCCTTCCTACGCATACAACACTTCTAATGATTCACGTAAGCAAGGATCTCGCTAGATCAACGAACATCGAGGTTTCAAGATAACCAAAAAGGGGGTTTCATAGGAACGGAGCTTCCACATGCTCACAACTTGCAATCTTCTCTATGATGGACACCCGCTTGCGATTAACAATCGGGGAAGAAGAAAATCTAACAGATGATCGACAACGATGGCGGAAATTGGCTTCTCCTCCCTCAAATTCTTCTTCTTTCTCTTTTTCTCTTCTCTTGCTTTCTCGTGCAAAGATGCAAGGAGGAATGGGGCATGTGTGAGAAGCCTTGTATTTATGGGCTTGGTTCCGACTCAGTGCAAAGCACACACACCAAGCAAATGTGTTAGTCTTATCCAATTTGTTTTGCTTCGGTGTGAAGCTAATTACACACAAGTTAAGTCTTAGCTCACCTATCAAAGGCCCAAAGTCAGCTTAAATAGTTGTCCCAATTATTCGGCCCAAATGGTCGGCCAAATTAGTCGCCCCTATTCGGTCCAACTCGTCTACCCAATTAGTTGCACACACTTTTCACACAAAATACATTCTTCTAAATTAATTATTTTGAAAGTTCCAAGGTGGTATTATGTGCCTTGCCGAATACGTACACTTGGTTGGGAGCCATGTGACGGTTTGGGTTATCAGGCTCGGGTCTACGAGTTGAAATTCGGGTTGAGGCCCAAGTTCAAACGTTGGGATCGATTTCGTGTGTAACGTGCACAAACACACGTACACTCTACACAAGGTACAAGTTAGGATTTAATGTGTTTGGCCTATACCCCCAATTTTAACAAGTGGGTTTAAGGTCACGTTACCTAGGTCAAATGATTTGACTCGGGTCAAATCTGTCAAAAGGTTGCATTCTCGTCAATGGTCAACGATTCAATATTTTAAAAAATTTCGAGTTGTTATATTCTTCCCACCTTAAAGAATTTTCGTCATCGAAAATTGACATGCCTATTTCGAAAAGGTATGGATATTTCACAGGTCCGAAGAGACGTAATTATATTCTCCTCAAGAGTCAATGACTCAATGTCAATGAAAATAATCAGGGTTATTACAATCTTGAACTCGTTATTGTTCTTTTTGTTTAATTGTAATTAGATACAGTTTGAATTATGGGCTTTGGGCCCGGTACATGGGGTATTTGTATATATATTTTTTGAGGAACCACTATTGGGAACCATTGTTTAGGTGATGGTATGCCATCATCAATGGTTCTTTTTGGTTCCTTTTGTTTATGGTTAGGTATAGAATTGGAGATCTTTCTTTTGCCATGTTAGATATTAGTTGTTTATAATATCTGCTCTGAATTTTGTATTTATATGGATGTACTGGTGTTATGGCGAGCTGGCTGTTCCGGTACTTCAGGTACGGGAAAGTCCGGTCGTCACACATCGAATCTGTGAACTTCATATCTAAACTATGAAAATGAACTAAGAACCGCGAATCATTGAATATGAACTCCAAACTTGAAGCATTGAATATGAATTTCGAACCCAGAAAATGAACTTTGATCTTTGAATACGAGCTTCGAACTTTGAAATTTTAAATCCTTGAAATTAAACTCGAAATTTGAAGTCTTTTGGATTTTCATTTTGATATGAAATTGCTTAAAGAATTTTGTTTGAATTATAAAAAAAAAATTGCCTTTGAAATTTCTGTCATTGAATCTGTGCATGATTAAGGAGATGTACATTGGTATTGATTTCTCCCTATTGAGCTTAGACTATTAGTTCACCCTGACTACACGTCACAGGTGTAGATCTAGACTGGGACCTTGCAGGAGAAGACCTTTCGCCAGAGGCGTTTGTCAGTAGACGCATTTGAGATAGATTTCTGATTTGGTACAGTATAGTGATTAGTTTTTGTAGATACATACATTGTACACCACTATTTAGGTGACGGTCGGTTGTCACCGGTGGTTTCTTTTGTTTACGTTTGACATTTGAATGAAATTTTATTTCTGCCATATATGTTCTCTACTTTGATTTCCACATACTATACTGTGTATGGATTGTGATCTGCGATCCGGACGGACCGATTTTGCCAGAAATCCATGTACGAGAAAATCGGGCTGTCACATTGTTAGATGTTTGTGCTCCACACACTATTTCTTCCTTTTTTACATTTAAACCTAGGATAGGTAATGACAAATCCAACTGGTTGAACCTGATTTCGTGTTCAACGAGATTTGCAGCCATTGGATATGAGGGAATGTTGACTAAATTTGATCCAATAAAAATGAAAATCATGGAAGTCGAGATTCTCTGCTAGCAGAACATGAAATCATGTTCAACCAGTTCGAGTTGACCATTGCCCACCTTGGATTGTCTCTAACATTTTTTTTTTTGATAAGGGATTGTCTCTAACAACTACACTATTTCGGTGCATCTAAGCCTTATTCCAACAATCAAATGGCATAAGTTTATTTCATATATGGAAATTCATCTATTCTTAGTAAGTCATATGACCTCTAATTCTAGATTCTACGATAAGTAACCTAGAAAATACTGTATATGAGGACACAATTCCCTCCTTCTCATGCTTCCCTAGAGTTCCATAGACTCGCTAACTAGAGAGAGAGAGAGAGAGAGGTAAAAAGTTATCACTGGAAGAAAAGATCGATGCAATGCCATTAAAACAAAAATCGAGAATTTTAAAGCTGCCAAGCTAAGGGATCATCAATAGGTAAGCATAAATCTTATTAAATTTTAATATAAACCATTTTTTTTTTATCGTTGATACAAGTCTAGATCCATATATGAACCAACATATTTCTTTAATACATATGCCTTGTATTTGTTTTCAAAAACAAGGTTTAGGGACAATTGTTCCTCCTTTAGAACCATTAACATTGTTGCAGAAGCTTGTTGTGGGGTTCCCTCCATTTCCCACCAAATTGATGTCTTGCAAAACTATTCCTTGACATGGAAATTTGTTGCTATAGTCAAGATTCACAGCCACTTTTGTTGCACTTGTTCCTTTAATGTTCTTGTACACCACATTGCTTATTTTCACCGCTTGACTCTGCAAAATGTTTGAGTAATCACTCATCAACAATTAGGAAAATAAATAAAACCAATTACTTTGATAAAAAGACTAGGACTTTGATTAGCAAAAGTAAAATGAATAATAAAAAATAAGACTTTGGTCTTTGTGTATGAGGGGCTTACCTGTTGTTTACAAGCGGTCTTTGAGTCGCAGTAGTTTTGATCTATAATTATAGGATTATCAACGTTTTGCATGACAATATTTTGAAAAATGACGTTCTTCACATCACCCGAGCCACCCTGCTCAAGAAACATAAGAGATCATTTACCATACTAAAATGACATGTGGCCAATGGCAGCTCAAGACATGAATTTATATATGATTCGAGTTAGGAGATCATTTCCCACACATACACAAATGAGAGAGAGAGAGAGGAGGTCAAATGGTTTTGGTTTGTAGAGATTGTTAATGATCCCTTCACACAAGTGATTGGAGATGTTCCCTATTCAAGTGGATATTGATCCACGCTCCTACCCACCTTTTGAAAAGTTACAATTTTTTGGTAGGAACCAATCCACACTCTCAAATACTGATCTTATATCCTATTAACTTTGAGTGAGGAAATGATATATATATATATATATATATATATATATATATATATATATATATATATATATATATATATATGAAAAATGATCTTTTAACTGGAGTCTTTAGAATATAAACCCATGGCTCAAACTCCTATTGGTTGCATGTCATTTCTTTTTTTCTTTTTTTCGATAAGCCAACTTGAGGTTGATGGGACCTCACCCTATATTAAAAAAGAAACTTAGAGATTACAACTGATTAGAAATCAAAGAGTCAACTCTCAAGAGAGAGGTAAAAAAAGGAGGAAGGACATCTACACTATTCCATCTAACAACATTGCTTGCATCTATGCCTAAAACAGAAATAAAATCAGCACACTTGTTACATTCTTTACTAATAAGAGAAAAGAAAATTTGATGAAAGCCTTTAGATAAACCTCTGATATCTCTGATTAGACCCAATTGTTGCCAAGGGATCAGAACTCCCAAAATCGTCTCTTCCTGAAGTCTTTTGTAGCCTAAATCCTTCGCAAAAAGAATGCCCTGTAAAATAGCATTAAGATCACTTATAATAGCATTTCCTTTGTTAAAAGGAGAGAAGAAACCACCAAGAAATTTGCCATCATGGTCCCGAATCAAACCACCAATGCCCCCTTTACCAGAGCAATAAGAAGAAGCAACATTGAGCTTTGTCGTCCCAGGTGCAGGACGCATCCATTTCGTACAAATGGACTTGATTGGTTTGATGAGTAGAACATCATCCAGTCTTAATTGATACTCTTCCATAATCTTGCTGAGTAAATATTTTTTGGGAGTGCAAGTTCCTTCAAAGATCCTGCTATTTCATTCTTACCAACAGTGCCATATAACTGAAGAGAATAAAATCTTAGCAGAACAACTCAATAGTTTGTCTCCCTTGCATCGATCCATAAGGTCCTCGACCTCCTCTTGGGAATTACCCAACTCATTTTTACTACATTGGATACTAGCTCTAATCGAACGCCAAATCCAACTAATGAATGTGCATTTGAAGAATAGGTGATCATTATCTTCAGCTTCTTTCCAACATTAAACACATCTGGAGATAATATTCAACCCTCTTTTATTGAGGTTTTCAATGGTCATGAGTTTATTGTTCATGGCCATCCAAGCAATAAAACTATGCCTAGGGATTGTCAATTTATTCCATATAAATTTATCCCACCCAATTTTAGCATTTGAGTTTCTGATAGAATTCCAAGCCGATTTAATTGAAAATTTCCCAAAGGCACTAGCCGACCAAACAACTTCATCAGCATAAGGAATTAAAGGCAATTCATGTGACCGAATAAGATCCCAAACATGTTGCATTCGCAATGTAGTAGGGTTAGGAAGATGCCAAACACGATTTTGAATAACATCTTATACAAGCGCGTCTTCACCAATCTCAGTTTGAAGGACAAATCTTCTCCCAAACCTAGTTATGAGAGGAGAATCCCCCAACCAAGGATCCTTCCATAATCTAACTTTCACACCATTGCCAATAATAAACTTGATGGATTTCTTAGCTTCATCCCTTATTTTAATAACGCTTTTCCAAGCCCAGGAAGAGCATTTTGGGAGGCAGCAAGTCCAAATATCACTAACTCCAATATAGTTAGAGAGGATCCATTTAGACCATAAAGAGTTGGGATTGGAGACTAAAATCCAGAATAATCTCATGAGAGGAGCATCATTCCAATGTTTAAGCCTTCTAATTCCAAGGCCCCCTTCATCCATTGGTTTACAAACCTTTTTCCAACTCACCGGGTGCATGGAACTAGACATAGAAGGACCTTTCCACAAAAAGTTCACAAATATGGACTTGATTTTATTGAGAATTTTCTTAGGAAGGCGAAAACAAGAGGACCAATAAATTTGATAAGAGTTTAATACAGTTTTGATCATTTTCATCCTACCCGCATATGAGAGGAAGAGACATTTCCAAGATTCCAACTTTTGAAGAATCTTGTCAATAAGGGGTTGGCACATGGCAAAAGTCATTTTAAAAGAAAAAAGGGGCAAACCAAGGTATTTGATTGGAAGGGTTCCAATAGAAAACTTACGGATTTCACATATGGCTTGTTGATTGGAACATGTCTCACTAAAAAATATATTGCTTTTGCTTTCATTGGCTTGAAGACCCGAAGCAATATGAAACTGAGTAAGACAATTGTGTATTTCCTTAGCAGAGTTAATATCATCATTAGAGAAGATGAGCAAATCATCAGCGAACATTAAATGAGAGATTTTTGGGTTGGATGAAATCAGATCAACACCAATTAAATCATTATCAATTTTATTTTCAAGGATGCACGATAATGCTTCCATAACAAGGGTAAACAACAAAGGGGATAAAGGGTCCCCTTGACGTAAACCACAAGAACTCGAAAAATAATCATAAGGAGACCCATTAATAAGAACAGAAAATGAAGGTGTGGAAATACATTGCCAAATCCAATTCTTCCAAGTACTATCAAAACCAAGTTGATCCAGGACATCAATGACAAAATTCCAATGAACTTTGTCATAAGCTTTTTTGAGATCAACTTTGACACAAAAAATTTAAGAGCAATTTTTGTTTGAAAATTTCAGACCAGTTCATGCGCAAGAAGGATATTATCAAAAATTCTCCTACCTTTGATAAAAGTCGATTGATTGCAAGATACAAGACTAGGAAGAATTGTAGATAATCTATTAGACAATATTTTGGTGATCGTCTTGTACAGAAAATTGCAAGCAAGGCAACAGGCCTATATTTATCAAAGGAGTCTGCACCCGGTGTTTTTGGAATAAGTTTAATAAATGTAGAGTTAATGGAACGCAGCATTTTAGATTTGCAAAAAAAATTACTCACAGCGCAAGTAATGTCGTCTCCAATGATATCCCAATAAGCAGTGAAGAATTCAGCACGAAATCCGTCCGGTCCTGGAGCTCTATTGGTGGGGGCGTCAAAAATGCACTTCTTAATCTCCTCATTAGATATGGGCTCAGATAGCTTGGTCGCTGTCTCAACGCTCAACTTCCTTCTGAATGGAATTGAATAGTGACTATAGGAAGAATTTGAACTGAAGATCTTCTTGAAATAGGTAGCTGCTTCTCTTCCAATATCCTCTTGATCATAAGTAATATTTCCATCCGGAGTTCTGAGAAAATGTAAGCTATTTCTTGAGATTCTAGAGGCAATAGTGGCATGGTAAAATTTAGTGCATCGATCCCCTTGACTATTCCAACAAATCCGAGCTTTTCTTTTGGCAAACTCCTCTTCTATCTCAAGAGCCTCCCAAATATTTTTGGAGGCTTCCTTTTCCATCTTGGCAAGATCATCATCAAGAGGCCGGGCTTGTATTTTACATTGAATTTCTTTTAGATCACACTCAGCTTGGGCTCTCCTCTCTTGGATAGGACCAAATTTCGTCCGGTTCCACTTTTTTGCTTCCTCTTTAACCAGCTTTAACTTTTGTTGCACACGAAGCATAGGGTTACCCGTAGTTTTCATTTTCCAACATCTCTCCACAAGGTGCTTGAAGTCTTGTTGTTTAGCCCATATAGGAAAATACTTGAATGGTTTCGAATAATGCGGAGAATTAAAAGCAGATAAAATCATCGGAGAATGATCAGAAACATTCTGAGTCAAGTAGTCAACTCGAGAATTGGGTAAAGAATTGGCCCAATCTGAATTCACAAGCATTCTATCAAGACGACAAAGAATCCGTCTATTACCTTCAGATCTATTACTCCATGATAACAAATTACCTGTGGCTTTGAGGTCAGTGACTCCGCAAAAATCAATAGTTCGATTAAAATCTTCAAGAGCTCTTGAAGGCACTTTATGACCACCAACCTTTTCTTGAGAATACCGGATGGTATTGAAATCACCACACCATAACCAAGGACCATGAACTTGAAGACTTAAATCGCATAAATCCTTCCAAAGCTTCTTCCTATCAGACAATAAATTTGACCCATATATGGAAGTGAGGGTGAATTCCGAATTGTCATGGATTCTTTTCACAATTCCATGCACAAGCTGATCCGTATAAAAAATCTTAGAAAATGAGAAATTGCATGGATTCCAAAGTATCCAGATCCTCCCTAATCTATGGGAATCATAGTTGTGAACACTATCCCAATTTCTCATTATATGTTTAGAGTATTTAGTAAATTTAGATGGCCTAACTCTAGTTTCATTGAGACATAATATATCAATTTTGTTTGTAGTAATGACTGATCTCACTTGATTTCGGCGAGATGATTTGTTAATACCACGAACATTCCAACTAGCTAGAGTCATTGGGAACAATTGGTGGATTGAAGTTTTCCAGGCTTATTCCTGGTGATCACATTTGGGCCCTTGGTCCCCTTTCCTTTACTTTCATTATGTCCCTTATTGACCATAAGAAACTTATCCATTTTGATAAGGTTGTTAAGGGATGTACCTTTGCTCGAAGGAGTAGGAACTCCTATAGTTGGTCCTTTGTGCCTAATAGTATCCTCATTTTGGAAACTATTGATACTCCTGTCATCCCCGAGGATTTGGAATTGATTAGAATGAAAAATATTCGACACCCGATCCCCAGCTGGCTTCTCTATTTGGCAGGTTTCCAAAATTCTTGGACTTCTAGCTTCTTGGGAATCCACCACAATCTCCTCAGAATTGACCGCATCATTCTCGAGATTTCTTACGGAATTTTGCTCCACTTCAGAGGTTCTGAGATCCGTGCAATTTCGATGGCTGGTGGACCATTCATCATGCTCAGAATTAGAATTGCCTGCATCTCCATGGTCATCCACATCGCCATGACCATCAGCTGCTTCGCCATACTCATTGCCATGATCATCCCCAACTACCTGCTGGTTAATTTCAATCCTTATATCGTCGCTGGTCTGAATATGATCTCCATCTGCCCTCTTATCATCAAGGTTATTCTTCCCATCCGAATTTATAATGCTAGTATTCCTCGAACTCAAGGAAGCCTTACGAATCCAAATCTGCTTGACTGCTGGCCTAGATCCCAAATTTTTTATGCACTTTTCAGTGGAATGCTCGAAGGTGGTGCAAATCTTGCAAGCACCAGGTTTCCACTCATATTCGATTGTTTGGATATGCACTTCTCCATTCTCCCTTCGCAATTGAACTGTGCTAGGAAATTCGAACGAGGTATCGACCTCCACGCAAACTCCCGCATAAGAGAGTCGTGATCTAGCAGTTGTGGGGTCATCAGCGTGTATAGGAATGCCAAGAGAACTTGCAATCCGACTTAAGGTTCCTCTAGACCAGAAATGTAATGGTAACTTCGGTAGCCATATCCAAATAGGAATCGATTTGACCATCTCTCTCTCTGCTTTCATAGATGTCACCCATCTTCTCAAGATTAATGGTCGACCCCAAATCGTCCATACACCAGTATCAAGAACCTTTTGAAGGTCTTCCTCTAAATTGAATTTGAATAAGAAACCCATCCTCAACTGTTAATATATTAACAGAGCCTTTGAGATTCCAAAGCCTATCAATGGCTGCCTTTAATCCCACATAGTAAGGCTTAAGACCCAATACGTATCCAATCAAGGTGCAATCCCATCAAGCCGCTTCCTCTTTGATCTCAGCCTCCAGACAAGTGACAAAACCATCCGTTTCTACCTCTGGAATAAGATCAAGTTTTGAGTAAGTAGAAGTGATGGTGCTCTTACTAAAAATATCTGCCCATTTTGATGGGGGATCTGGGGGTTTCGCCATGAAAGGCGAAGGAAGGGGAAGGAAGAAAGAGCTCACACGATTTTTGATGGTTCAGAGCTCCTTAGGGTGCCTCTAGGATGCTAAAAAAAAATCGTTGCATGTCATTTCGACTGCCTTTGAAAAGTCAAAGGAAACTTTGCAGTCAATAGAAACTCGAACCGTGGGTTTAATCCATGGGTCAAAAAATTGGAAAACCGATACGTATCATCTAGCTCCAAAACCGATACGTATCGGACGATACTATCGCTTCCGGACAATAAGTTGTTATGTATCGTCTTGTATTGTGGTATTTTGTATGTGAGGCACCGCTACGGTACCTTGAATGTATCATATCGGTGAGGTCCAAAACCGATACGTATCGAACGACACATATTGGTATCGGACGATATTTTGACCCATGGTTTAATCTCATGACTCGAGTGGGAGGATTTTACCCAATATATATAGAAACTTGGGGATATGTATTGAAATGCATGTATGATCCAATCATTCAAATCAGTTGGGTGCCATGTGACCCCAACTCGAGGATCAGATGCCACGATAAGTTGCCCAAGTTCAATCAGATGTATCTAAAAAATAATTAAAAATGATATTTATCCGTTGTTCAAAAGCTTATCATAGGTGTAATTTTTTCAATGCATCAATTTCAAGTGGTGGATGGGAAAGTTTGACCTAGTTTTTGAAGGGAAAAATGGTCTAAAAATAATATTTTTTTCTAAAACCATAAGTGTTCAGTGAACCCTTAAGAGGATGGTGTGTAACTCAAGATCATGGCCACGTGGTACGTGATCTAGCATTCGAGTGCATGGTCACCGCCATGCATTGGAATGCATATATACGTGTGGGATGTGTCTTACCTGATAGGTTTTTATCCTGACTCCATTTGTTGCTCCATGAATTGTGGCTCCATCTATCGTAACAGCGGAGACATGGGCTTCTGAGTTTCCATCTCCTAAGCTTCCAATACTGTATTCATCACCATGCAAAAATTGAAAATAAACATTAACAATTAAAGTAATAGATTTTTCAATCGAATTATAGAAGAGTTTCTAACAAAGAAAATAAAAAAAGGTGAAAGAGGGTGAGACCTTATTCCATAGCCCGGTCCACATGTTATGCCCGTAGCTTTGACATTTGAAGACCCACTTTCTATTGAGATGCAATCATCACCTTCAACAGTTTAATAAGCATGTCAGAGAACACAACTAATATCTAGGGTTTGAAGTTCAAGCTCTGATATTATAATGAGTTGAACCTTTCAGACTTAAACCAAATATTGTTTTCCTAACCCCACGTATAGCCTTAGTTTTATTCATGAATCTATCATTATCCAAAGATAGTTGACAGTTTGAACAGGTGGAATAAAGTTGTTTATCATCAATAGAATCAATGGAATGGAGCTCATAGTGAATGAACAAAACAAAAAATCCAATAAAATGCCTTTTCTTTATTATTATTATTATTTTATTTTTTTATGTCACAAGGTTTCCCAGTTAGGTGCTTGGAGTAATCCCGATGGGGTGTAGAGTCCCACCCGTGCCACAATTATTTCATGATTTATGTATGCTCACTACACACTAGGCTAACAGAAGGCACTACAAAAAATAAAACTATTTGCGTCGGCCGAAAACTGCTGTTATTAACAAAAAAATCATTAAAAGCTATTAAGACTATTAGCGACGAGGTTATTAACGGTAGTTTTTTTATTAATAGCGGCAGTTTTGGCTGTCGCTAATAGTCTTATTTTTTGTAGTGAGGGGAGTACTTTCGAACACGTAAACATGGGGAGCAAATCTAAGCCGTTAGACCATTGCAACAACCCCTTTGTGGGTCCTCTTATTTATGATACTTTATTTCTAATTTCTTTGTTTCTTTTAAGAACTCATGCATCAAATAAATAAAGAATTTTCTCTTTTCTTGATTTTTTTTATATACATTGAAAATAAAATATAGATTGAAAATTTCCTCTAACCATTGTACGTTTTCTATTTTCTTTAGAATAGGATACACAAAAATTTATTACTTGAAATCATTTTTAGACGAAAATGGATACCATATATTATATTTTTTATATAAAATTAAGGTTGATGGAGAATTTGAGTTTGATTTTCTCTAATGGGGTTTTACCTGTGCCTATGTCAGTACTCATGATTTGAATGTTTTGAGTGGATGTGATATGGATTCCATCTGTATTGGGGCTGTTTCCTGGTGCAGTTATCATGAGATTTGAAGCTTGGACATTGACACAGCTCTGAAAAGACACTTGAATTTGTTGACCATCTTTGATATTGAGGTTGCTGACCCTTAAGTTCTTGCATGAGTTGAAGGTTAGGGCCTGTCAAAACAAAACATAAAAGAACACATTTCAGTATTTTTCTCCTTTTCTTGCTAGGCAAGCTTGGACATCAAATGCTCAAATAAAGGGGAAATAGAGGGCTAATTTACAAGTAAGTGGTGAAATGATACCACTATTTCTACAACTTACTCATTTGGAAAATCCCCAAAAAGCCATAAAAAAAGATAGGGTGCTAAGTTGTACATAAAGTGATATGATAATTCAACACTCAGTTTGAAACCCGGCCACAAAAGTCCAAAAACAAATGAAAATGGACCGTGGTAGCTAGGACAGCCATCGGCTGCCACGTGGCATGCAATCCCATGATCTTGTCCACCAATGATAGAAATTATATATAAAAAGTAGCACGGTCACAAAGGTCAACCAAGCTGAAAATGAACGTTGAAAATTTATTTAGTTTCACCTCCATTTTCAGTTTGGTTGATCTTGTTGATGGCATTATATTTTCTAATATTTCTTTCAATCATATATAATCAATCGTGTGCTTCTTCACATGGCACTTAATCATGTGATCAAATGCCACGTGGCAGCTAAATCTTTAGGCTTAATTTTTGGATGGTCCGATCGTCAGATCCATTTAAATTCCATCAGTACACTGTCTTGGAAACATTTATCTATGAAACATATAGGGCTAATTTATACATAATCATCATGCAAGGGCCTTATTTATTTTACAAGAGTTTTTCCACCATACTGCTCCATTGCCATTGATGGTTCCACCACCTTCAACTCTAAGATTTTGAATTTGGTTGAACCCAATCCAGAGTCTGATTACTTTTACTCCAGGCGGATTGATTGGACGGTGCTTGGATAGTTCCATATATCTATCATAAAACAAAAGCAATTCTTTCAAATGAATCTTAGTTGGAAAAAATAAATAGTATATTCAATAAGTAAATTGAATCATTGAAAAAAAAAATGAAAAAAGCCCATTCAATTTCCATAATTTGATGATCTCACCATCACTATAATATCTGATCTGCAAGGACCTGGAAATGTTAATGGTTTAATAAGGTAGTTTTTGTTCTTAGGCACCACAAGAACAGATGGAGCAGATGAACAAGTTGTTGGAATACAAACTCAAGTAAAGTGGGTCTTGGGTTGCACACCTTGAAAAACTATTTTGGGACATGCTTTAAGTAACTTTTCAAGTTATAAGGTGACCTTTCATTTGTCAAGAAGACCTTTCATTTGTCAAGAGAAAAATAATTATTTTGTTTTGTTTCCTAGAAGTCATTTCCTAGGTGTCTTTTCAAGGTTCTAGGTGTCTTTTCAAGGTTCTAGGTGTCTTTTAATATTTCAATGTGTCTTTTATTTTTTCAATGTACTTTTATCCTTATATATATTGGTGTAACTGGGTAGCAAGATACAAGTTGAATTTTTAAATGAAATGAAAGTTTAAAGTGTTAGTAGCTAGCAAGCTTTTTTAATACAAAAGAAATCCTTTGTAGTGCAGCAGCACAAGCTAGTCTATTTTATCTCTATCAAATTGGTATCAGAGCCCCATTCGATTAAGGAAGATGGTGAATATGATTCAGCCCCAAATTCCAGTCTTAACAAAAGAAATCTATGATAATTGGAGCATCCAAATGAAAGTTTTGCTAGGATCGCAAGATTTGTGGGACATTATCGATAACGGCTACAATGAACTAAAATCACCACAAGCGGAAGTAACACTTACAGCAACTCAAAAAGAAACATTGAAAGAGGTACGAAAGAAGGATAAGAAAGCACTTTTCTTAATCTACCAAGGAGTTGAAACACTACAAAAAAAAGGACTTTTGGAGACTATTATTAGAGATGGCTTTTCGAAGCCGTCTCCAATAATCATTTATTGCATACAGCCTTTCAAAAGCCGTCTGGAATGCTTTTATTAGAGACAGCTAAAACCGTCTCCCTGTATAAAATAACATAAAGAGACAATTATCACCGTCTTCATAAGGTTCAAACCGTCTCGGTAATTATTTTAGCGTACAAGCCTTCCTTGTTCTATTTAGCACTTAATAAAAACTCATCGCCTCTAAAATAACTCAAACCACGACCATCATCAGCTATTGATTCCCTTGCATCCTTTGTGTTCCATTCCTCCTATCATCAGCTACATTTACGATTTGAGCTCTGATTTTAAAGACGAACCCTACCAGGTAGGATTTGGGCTCCGATTTGAACTCCTCACTCCAGATTTGATCTCCGATTTTGGTTCAGATTCGATCGAATCCGAGCTCCGATCTCCAGATCTTCTTCTTCTCCTTCTTCAAAGCTCTGCAAGGGGATTCCATGGAAACCCTAGCTCGCTGGAAATCGAGGTTGCTCGATCTTCTTCTTCTCCCTCTTCAAATCTCTGCAAACGCACCATTCCACCCTTCCAAAACCATTTCCTTTCCCTATACATATAAATACACGCTTTATCTTCTTCTTCGTTTCATTTCATTTTTTTTATTCCAAGACCCTTTTTCTCTCTACTTCTCTCTCTTCTGAGCTCTATCGCATTCTCTAATGGTCAGCGTTCTTTGTGAACCTAACGTCTGGAGAACCTCTCAAAACTTTGTTTTGCTGTCATAGGCCTCAATCTGATTAGGTTCAATTTTTTAATTTTATTTTACATGGACCAAGTGGTTATCTGGAGGGTTTTTGGATTCTTTGGCATTTTGAGTTATTAGATCTAAGATCTGAGCTTTATTTATTTGGTTTTATTTTGGATTTTTGTAGTGAAAATGAGAAATCTGGATTCATAAATCTTGTTTCTCGGTTCCTCAGGTAGATCGATCGCAAAGGCTAATTCACTGTAAATGGTAAAAAATATATTTTTTTTTTAATAATAATTTGTGAATTAAACGTTGTTGATGGCATTGAAGCTGCAACGCATAGCAGATCGAATGGAGTAAGATGAAGACTCCGACTGACGAAGTCGTTGTTCCATACGACAGCTTGGCAATTGGCTCTTACTCTAGATGGTAATTCTCTCGAGATATGTTTTTCGGGATCCATTTTATTTTTTGTTAAATAAAAAATAACACTTTTTCCCAAAGTATAAGCCAATTCTGCCTAGATAAGTATCTTTTCCCCTGTTTTAGACCATACAAAGTGCATAAGCTAAGAACCCCAGCATTGCACGTTTCAATGTTCTAAATATAATAACAAAATGGCAAATTGAACGTTTCAATGTTCTAAATATAATAACAAAATGGCAAATTGAACGTTTCAATGTTCTAAATATAATAACAAAATGGCAACCCTGCATACTTAATAAACTCAGATTTGACTCTGTTCACACATGCTTCATGTTAGAAAATTTTAATCCCTAAGCTTGCAGCCTTTGGCTAATTGGCCTCAATTCATATTTGAACCAAAATATTGTATTCTTATTGAATACGGATCTCTATATCCATGAATTTCAAGCCGTTCACAAATGGTTTGATTGATGTGTTTTGACTGTTGAAATACAGTTGTACACCATAATATTCAAATGGCTTGATTGGGATCCAAGACTCCTAATTTCTAGGCAAGTTTATGGAGTTTTAAATTCATATTCAATTTGCAAATCATTGGCCCTTAGTTGTGCCCATTCTACTGATCTCCTATGACTTAATAGGTAACAAAATGAAGAGATTACATTTTGACTGCTTATTTAAATAATATTTCAGATCATGTGGAATCTTCTTGAATGAATAATGCTTAAAGCTAATTGTGCCATTGTACTTTTCTTCGGACTTTTACTTTGCTGATTCGCTTGTACAATCAAAGTTGACTTTCTTTTCTAGTCAAGTTTCATGTATTTCTATAAGAATGGTACTTTCTTTGGTCCAAGCCCTTTTATTTAATTATTTATTGATTGGAAGGTGTGTTTGATTTATTATTTTTTCAATCTTGTTTTATTAATTTTTACTCTTTGATTGATGTTGCTGCTAAGAGATGTCTCACATAAGTAGTTTATATTTCATATGTTGATGATTGCTGAATGTGGAAATTGATGCTTTAACATGAACTTTTCCTGGTGGATCACTTTATGTTCTGCCATAATATTCTTGAATTCCACGATCACATCTTGAATCTACCCTTCAATTTTTTTGTTCTTCTTCTAGATTTCTGGATCACTTCTTGATGAGAACCAGGTGAGATGCATCATGGATGAGATAAAGCAGGTGATCACAGCTAGCTCAACAAGAAAGAGAGAAAGCAGAGAGGAACAAAGGAGAGGACTTTGATGCCGAGGAAGGGGAGTTACTTAAAGAAGAAATTGAGCAAGAAGAGGAAGTCTTTGATCAAGTTTGTCTTCAAAACTTTCAATTAGTTATTATGTTTTATTTTTTATAATTTTATTTAATGAAATTTTGTTACTTCTGTAGTCTTAAATCAAATTTTGCATACAAAAGTCATTCATGTATTCTTAACCTCAAGATTCTTTTCTAAATACAGGTTGGTGACTGCTTGGGTACTTTGATCAAAATATTCAAGGCTTCTTTCTTGTCGTTCTTTGATGAGCTTTCTTCATATATAATTTCTTGGCCATATATCTTCTCCGACTGCTTTCGTAACATATTTATTTTATCCGCATGCTTCTCAAAGTGGATATGGTGTGGATTATGTCACACAAGGAACTCAGTGGGTTCTGAAAGCTTTCTAAACCAAGATTCCTAAGCTGGATATTCCCATCTGGGTACCGGGAACAATTTTAGTAATCATGGAATGATTTTAGTGACCAGTTAGCATCCTCAGCTTTTTCTAGATCTTTGCAAATACTTGTTAATTAGCATTTATCTTTAACAACTACCAAGAGTTACATTAAAAAATTGACACTTTTCCTTTGTCAATTATGTGATGCTTACAGGTTTCTTTGTTACTTAAAGACAATTTTATTGATTCGTTCCTCAGAAGGGACCGGCCTTTTATTAAGGTATTTTATATTTGTTAGTCTGTCTTCCTTGGATGTTTCTATATCATTTTTCTTCTTGACTAGTTCGCGATGGTCTTCCACTATGTAAATGACTGCATGACTTGATAGTTTATTAACCACTCGTTTTTTTGCATATATGCTTATGTGATATTATGTTTCTATTATCTTTTCTACCGAAGATAGACAATAGGGAAAATGAAAAACATAAGACCCCAATTAGGAACTAGGAACTAGGGACTAAGAACCTTACGGATTAAAATCAAGGACATTGCTTGAGTAGCCAAATCATCAAAGATAATTCACTTTCTGTGAATATAAGAAAATGGCATCCATGTACATATAAAAATTTCTCTTAATCCCCTGATCAATGAAAAGTTCATTGTCAAACAAAAATAAACTCCATCCAAGAGATTCCGCTTTTGTCAAGATCAACTCTTTCATTTTAGGAGGTCCTATCCTATCAGATGCATGAAAAGTATGGAAATAAAAATCAAACTTGAAGGACTAAATTGATCTCAATAGATAATTTCATTTTGTTTGTATAGGGTATACTAACCTCAGCCACTTTATTGTGAGGATATCAACATCCTTAGACTATTTCACCCCTAGATGTGGCATTGATGTAAATAAATGGGGGAAAATAGATTTTGAAGTCATTTTGGAAATTTTTGCTTTTTGAAAGGTTAGTGGACAGGTGGGAAACTTGTAAATAAATGAATAGGATGAGGTTATATGAGGCCAGGGGCACTACCTTTAAAGGTAACGTCCAGCGGTACCTTGAAAGGTAGCATCCAACGCTACTTTGGCACAGTTGAGTCGCTAAATTTTGAGTTAAGTCGAGATTTTGCTAGGATAATGCAGCCATTGTTTGTAAACTACCCCTAAAGATAAAAAATTTCATGGAATATGATTTTAGAAACTGTCGCATGCAGTTCCTTTTCTCACATTGTGAAATGTAGAGGAGGGAAGGAAGAAGATAAGAAGAATCAGAAGTTTGTTATTATTGTTAATATTTCTACTAGTACTACTACTCCTATTACTATTATTGTTACTATGAAGGCATGTGTATGTATGTTTTTGCTAGGTCTAGGATTTGAATGATTCGGCCTTCAACTGTCCAACATAGGCACTGTGACTGAGGGAAAGAAGTGTTCATGCTAGGTCATAATTTACTTTTCTCAGAATAGGTGAAGGACTTCAATGAGAACTCTTTCTTTGTCAACTTGATTATTTAAGTCATATGAGTCTCATACAAAGAAATCCAGATAATATTCATGTTCAAAACCTGTGAACAACAAGTAATGGGTGGGACAATCGTAGGCACACATGGCTGGTGGCATTCTTCATCAGCCTTGAATAGCTGCTTGTTGGGCTATGTTCTCCTAGGTTGTTGCTGATCTTGTGGAACTGCAGCTGCCTAAGGCCACCCCAATAGGGCTACACATTCAAATTGGTGAAAATGTCAGGTCCTAGTTCCATCAGTCCTACACATTCAAATTGATGAAAATTTCTATGGAGATATGATGCACAGAAAATGAAGTTAGAAAAGCCATTTTAAAATATGAAAGTTCAATGCCTGACCTTTTGTCAGAATGATAAGCATAAGAAATATCACAGCCATACACAGAGCTGGCTGAGAAATATGGTGTTTAAGCGAAAATTGGGGAATCAACATTGCTATACACAGAGCTGCTTCGGTTTGGTGGAAGGCTATCTGTGGTACGTGGGTGTCGTACGCTAAATGGGTTAGGTTCTCGTGGGGATGTGGCTCTCGGATCCAGTTTTGGGACGATATTTGGCTGGAAGGGGAGCATTTGCGATTTTGTCTCTCATTATAATGATGGTAGGATATGGGAGGTTTCTACTCGCAGGTCACTAAGGAACGAGGAGATTGCCTCCTTCACTAACCTGTTGTCCCTTCTTTAGTCAAGCTCTCCGAATGTGCATCGACATGATCAGAGTTCGTGGGTTTTAAGCAAAAACGGCAGTTTCAGTGTGAAGACGTATTATCAGATACTAACTTGCTGTCCTCTTATCAAATTTCAAGAAGCTTATCTGTGGAAAATTGGTATCCCTCCTAAGGTCAAATTCTTTGCTTGGACCCTCTTTAAAGGGAAAGTCCTAACCATCGACCAGCTCAATCGCAGGGGGCAGATAATTACCAATCGATGTGTCTTATGTCGAATAGAGGAATCACAGTGCATCTGCATTTTACATTGCGGATGGCTTACCGATATTCCTTCAAGGCATGGCCTGGGTGATCCATCCTACCACTGCCTAGCATTTCTTGGCTTGGAACTCCGCTAGGTTTGAAGGTCGCCGTCTGTTGGAGTATTTGGCTCGAAAGGAATACTAGGATTTTCGAAGATAAACCACGTCCGGTGGAGATGGTCATTAAGGATGTCAAGGATTATATGAACTTGTGGCTTTCTAGGGTTTGTGTTGAGGCTGGGGACAGCCCTGATCCTCGGGACCCGGTTAGGGGGTCAGGCCTTGGCCTTGTCTTGGGGTTTTGTCTTGTGGCTGTGTCTCTTTTTTTGTTGTTTTTTTGCCTTTCTGTTCTTGCTATTTTTGCTTTTTTGAGTCGCTGTATACTCTTCAGCACCTCGCTATTTATTAATACTATTATTATTCTTACCGATAAAAAAAAAAAAAAAAGAAATATCACAGCTGCCATATTTGCAATGCTGCCTTCCTGGCCTTCAACCTTTCTCCCTGTCCCTCTCTTGGGTTGACTAGAGAGGAGCAGTTATCACCCTACGTGGCTTTTGGAAAGTTTAATATTTCTTCCTAGAAATAGCTAGTCTTCTGCTGAAATATGTAGCCTTTTAAAGAAAATCAGGGATATAAGTTGGGATGCTGGGTTCAGTGGCAGTCAAAGTTGAACAGTTAGTGCTTGTGCTTTTACGGTAATTATTGTAAAGCCAAGTGGCTTTTGCAAAGATTAAATGAAAGGTAATTCTTCTTAGAAATTGCTAGCCGTCTGCTGAAATATGTAGGGAAGAATCAAGTTTCTGAGTCAGGACAATGGGCTCGGTGGTGGTCAAACAGTTAGTGCTTGTGCATTTACAGTTTTTATTGTAACACTGCATGTTTGTTTTAATCAGATGGATTTGGTGAAACTTAACATGTATCTAATATCTTAAAAGATAGTTGCTAGCCGTGAAAGTAGCAGCAATTCGGCATTATTAACCCCTAGTAAAGATTTATTCAATGATTCTGGGGATGCGCTTTTTCATGCTGGAACACTATCAGACTATGATGGCATGAGAATCTCACCTAAGCAAGAAACATGGAGAACGTGGAGCTTTGAGGGCTGGGTTTCGGAAGTGAATTTGAAGGTAGCTTACTTCTGCGCTTTGAATGAAAAGGAGAAACCATCTTTTATCAAGGTGGGTAAGATTTGTCACTTTTTAAGCCACGTGCCACATTTTTACCGGTGTAAATCATCCAAGTGGCGAACATTATGTAACACGATGTTAGCCCACAAAATGCCAATAAGAGCATATTCACTAAATTCTCCAAATTTTTAATAATTCACGAATAATTGAATTTAAAGTTC
The DNA here is from genome assembly GCA_021018995.1 of Chloranthus sessilifolius. Taxonomy (NCBI): domain Eukaryota; kingdom Viridiplantae; phylum Streptophyta; class Magnoliopsida; order Chloranthales; family Chloranthaceae; genus Chloranthus; species Chloranthus sessilifolius. The sequence goes on along the minus strand of CM037587.1, from coordinate 11,181,290 downwards.
TATGAATTAATCACGAATTATTCGTGAATGTTTGAAAATTTCATGTGTTTTCTAAAATTCACAATAATTGACGATTTTTTAAGAAATCATGATTTTAGTATCTTTTTAAATCTGTTTATGCTTTTAAATTTTATTTTTTATTTTCTTCTCCAAATTTTCCCCTGAACATGATGAATTCTGCCGGATTTCTTCGAATTTTAACCTTGTCGAATTATTATCGAACCCCAACTTGGTGACTATGAATCGAGGATGGATTTGAACCATTCGATTCGGAACTTTAATATGGACCGATGTTCATATCTAACATAGGGTCCATATTGAAGTACTTAGATTGGATGTTTCAAGCCCTCTACTTGGCATAGTTTTATGAGCTAAGTGATGTTCATCTGTTCCGCCACTTGGATGAATCGGATTTGTCAAAAGTGTGGCGCCAAGTAGCCTAAATTTTGCGATGTGAAGGGTATGGTGTAAGTGACTGACATTATTTTAGTAAATGTTTTAGTCATGAAACCGTGGTTTAACTTGTAATTCTTACTTCCTTCAAAAAAATAATTTAGTTTCATTGATTAAAAACAAAATTGATTTAACTTTCCATCAAGCTCATAATCTCTCATTGCCTTGCAAACAAAGTTCCTTTATTGTTGACATGATCGGTCATTTTACATGAAAGCGAAATGAGAATGCTCTTTTGGAGTAGTTTCATCACGGTCCATATTCACTAAAATAATGTCACACTTTTGCCACCTCTTTATACACATGCCAAATAATCAAGGCCATCCATTCTGCTATCGCTTCTTGTATGAATCATGGTTCAAAACACCAATCGGATGTTATTAACCATTTGATCAATGCTCTGTTGAGCGAATTGATAATTCTTGACCATTCAAATGTTGACAATTGTTCCAATTGTTAGGGCTCAAAATTTTGAATTTTGGGCTGTGGCTTCTCTAGAGTTTACATTAATGCTGGATTTCTAGATTGATTGGCATTTGTGCGGAAGGTGGGAGAAAGAGTGTGAGATTATATATAAGTGATGTAAGCTTTGTGTCTAGACTCGAGAGTCTCTAGATTTTATCCTAACTTCTAGTTGTATCATGTTTATGGAACTTTCAGGCTATATATGTGTACTTGATACTTTCTCCCCATTTCTCATGTATGCTTCTTTGGTTTCATTATAACGTTTAAAATATTAATCAATTTCACGTGGTGCGTCTAATGGTCATGAGCTCCACTTTTCCATGGTCGATGGAGATTTTAAAAGTTTGAAGGAAAATGGTCCTTAAAAGTTGGTGTAAGGTAGGACTATAAGAAACGACTTTGTCATGTGAAAGTTGCCATTATTCCTTTTTCCCCATTTTTTTATGTTTATTTTTTTTTGGTTTGGGAAGCAACTTTTGTTTGTTAAAATTATTTCTACAATTAGACATCATCATTTCTTTGATTCACTTATAGCTATAATTACATCTTCGTTAATATTGTGTGATACCTTCATGAAGGTTGGGGATTGGACACCTTAGGAGACTTTGTTATTTTGAGAAGCAATGGCCAACTTTGTATACAACCACGTGTCACGGTTGATGATGCCATGATGGATATCTCACATGTTATTAGGTAAAGCATACTTTTCCGGACTGCATGAAATCTGTTGATACTGGCCTACAATAATTCCTTTTGCGGTTGACTTTTACGATATAGTGCTTATGATTTGCTCATTACTTGCATTGCAAAGCGGAAGAACATTTATCAAATACTTTGAGGCAGGCACTTATATACAAAGTAATACTGCATATTGTTGTCACTTTTCATAGTTTCATTGCCTTTTCTCTTTCTATCAGTACATTATTCTTCCACAGGCTCTAGGATTTCCAATGCCTAACTTTTCACATGTTTCACTAATTCTTGCTCCTGTTAGGAGCAAACTGTCAAAACGGCATGGTGCAACTTCAGTGGGTCAGGTATTCAATGATATTACTAGTTGAAACTGATGGTTCCTTCAAATTATTTGCTGCGGACACTTCAATAAATTCCAACAAGCATTTATTTGCACAGAGAACTCTCTCATACCTCATTGGTCATGTTGAGGTAAATGCATGAAATCGTCACTACTCATTAGTTTTTCCTTGCAATATATATTCATGAAGTGTTTTTTGTGGTTATTAGTAAATTTAGAAAGGTGTTTTCAAATCTATCTATCATCCTCTTTTATTTTCAATGGTCCCTACCGTGTAGGAAATAACTTGTTCTGAAGAAACTAGCAGTTGCAGGAGAAACAGGAAAGCTCTAGAGATATAAAATGAGTAATCATCAGTGCCTGCTATAGTTCAAGTGGAAGTGGAAACAATGGAGGCTTTTGGAGTGGATTAGACACCTTAATGAAACTATTATGAGGTCAACGCCGAGGCTGCACCTTCTTGCATACATGATGTGATTCACCAGCTTGCCATTGTCACATATTCAACTTTTTATATCCAAAAGGAGTTTTTATTTGCTGACCACTGCCTGCCGTGAATAATATCGGTCCCTTACTTGTATATAAATAATTTGACAGAATGAATGATTTTTCTGTAATTTAAAAATAAAAATGGTTCCAATCAATTAAAGGAGTTCAATCTAGAGAAGGATCTCTCAATTGTGCATTCTTTCTGTTTTAGTAGCTGGAGGTATCATTATATGTTGTCTACATCATCATCTTGTTTTCGGAATAAAAAAAATTGCCTTAAAAAAAGTATTTAAAAAACGCATTAAAAAAAATTGCTTTAAAGCAATTGCATTAAAAAAAAGCATTAAAAGATAATAGTATTTTAAAAAAAAATTTGCATAAAAATTGTCGACGTAAATTTTTATTTATTTTTTTAAATATATATATATTTTTTTAATTTCATTAAAAAATCACTGCCAAAAAATTTTCATAAAAAAATCACTGCCAAATATATATATATTTTTAAATATATTTAAAGAAAAAAAAATGTTGGAGACGGCTTTTAGCTATCTCTAATAACAGGAGGTCACTTATTGGAGACGGCTTAAAGCCGTCTCCAATAAGTATTGAAAATGGCTAGATGACTTATTAGAGACGTCTCTAATATATCTTTGGAGACGGTCATATGCCGTCTCCAATAACCTTGACTATTAGGGACGGCTTCCATTTGGTCTCCAAAGACAATGGAGACGGGACTATTTGAGACTACATGGAAGCCGTCTCCAATAAACACATTTTTTGTAGTGAAACATCAAATTTTGAAAAAATATCAAATGCCACATCGTCTAAGCAAGCTTGGGAGATTTTACAAAATTCATTCAAAGGAGTTGATAAAGCAAAAAAGGTTCGTCTTCAAGCTCTTGGAGCTGAATTTGAATTCATTCGTATGAACAAAAGTGAGTTGATTTCAGAATATTTTTCTCGCATTTTGATTATTGTTAACAAAATGAAGAGAAATGGTGCAAGCATGGAGGATGTGCGGGTGATAAAAAAAACTCTAAGATCGTTGATACAATGATTTGAACACGTTGTAGTAGCGATTGAAGAAGCGAAAGATTTGTCCACTCTTTCAATTGATGAACTCATGGGATCACTTGAAGCCCATGAACAAAAAATGAAACAAAACTCTAATGAAGAAGTAGAGCAAGCTTTGCAAAGCAAATTTATCCTTAAAGAAGATAAAAAGAACTTCAGAGGACGTGGCAGAGGATATCGAGGCAGAGGTTTTACTCGTGGTGGTCATGGTAATTACCATAATGAAAAGGCACGTGGTGATCATGGTGGTTTTTCAAATGAACGGGGACGAGGCCAAAGAGGAAGAGGTCATAGAGATCTTTCCAATTCATCATACAAGCCAAGGTATGATAAATCACATATCAAATATTACAATTGTCAAAAGTTTGGTCACTATAGTAATAAATGTAGAAGTAAATCTACAAATGATGTTGATAAACAAGCTAATCTCTCTGAAGAAAAGGTTGAACAAGTAACTACTGTGTTACTTGCATATAAGGGAAATGAATCAAGAAATCAAACCACTTGGTTTCTTGATACTGGGGCCAGTAATCATGTGTGGTGAAAAAGAAATGTTTACCGAGTTTGATGAGTCGGTAAAAGGTGATGTGACGTTTGGCGACTTATCTAAAACTCCAGTAAAAGGAAAGGGAAAAATTATGATTCAATTAAAAAATGGTGATCATCAATATATTTTCGATGTTTATTATGTTCTCGCAATACGAAGCAATATTCTAAGTTTGGGACAACTTTTAGAAAAGGGTTATGACATACACATGAAGGACCGTACTCTTGTTATTAAAAATTGCAATAATGATGTCATTGTAAAGGTGGAGATGCCAAAGAATAGACTTTTCATTTTAAACATCAAGAATGATGCAGTTAAATGCTTCAACTCTGTTGTGAAAGACAACTCTTGGATATGGCATTTGCGCTACGGACATCTTAGTTTTAGCGGGCTAGAGTTGTTATCTCAAACTAATATGGTGAAAGATTTACCTAAAATTGAGCATCCAAAATAATTATGTGAATGATGTATTTTGGGTAAACAACATAGATTGAGTATTCCGGTAGGAGAATCAAGAAGAGCTTTTGAACCTCTTCAACTTATTCACTCGGATTTTGCGGGTCCAATGGAAGTTACATCAAAAGGAGGAAATAGGTATTTTCTCACTTTTATCGATGATTTCAGCAGAAAGACTTGGGTGTATTTTCTCAAACAAAAATCAGATGTATTTGAGACTTTCATACAATTTAAATCGATGGTGGAAAAATAAAGTGGTTATTTTCTTAAAACTATAAGATCTGATAGAGGTGGTGAATATACTTCAAGCGTGTTTCAAGAATTTTGCAGGTCAAATGAAATCAAACATCAGTTGACGGCTGCATACACTCCTCAACAAAATGGCATCGCAGAAAGGAAGAATCGCACCATTCTTGACATTGCAAGGAGTATGCTCAAAGGAAAGAACATGCCAAAGGAGTTTTGGGCAGAGGCAGTTGCTTGTGCTGTCTATTTGCTTAATAGAAGCCCCACCAAAAGTGTCAAGTTCATGACACCTCAAGAAGCATGGAGCGGCTACAAACCCGGAGTTGGGCACCTCAAAGTATTTGGATGCATTGCATATGCACATATTCCAAGTCAAAGAAGAACGAAGCTTGATGACAAGGGAGAAAAATGCATCTTCCTTGGATATGGTGAACTTACAAAGGGTTACAAGTTATTCAATTGTGTAATCGAGAAGATCATTATTTCTAGAGATGTTATCTTTGATGAAGAAACATCTTGGGAATGGAACACATGTGAAGAACAAAGTAAAGAAAAAATTCTAGTTGATGAAGAAGTCATCAAAGAGAATGATAAGGAGAATCAAACTCCTCCTCCAACTCCTCCCCAAACTCCTTATTCACCATCATCATTTCCGTTAGCCGATATTGCATTATCAAGTAGTGAATCAAGGGCACCTCAAAAAATGAGAAGTCTCAATGATATCTACGATCAAACGGAGGTGATCGATTTCACTGCATTTTGTCTTCTTGCGGATTGTGATCCGTTGTACTTTGAAGAAGCTACTATTGATCATAGATGGCAAAATGCTATGGATGAAGAAATTCAAGCAATAGAAAAGAATCATACATGGGCGCTTACCACTCTACCAAAAGGAAAAAAGGCGATAGGAGTGAAATGGGTCTACAAGATAAAAAAGAATCAGGAAGGTGAAGTTGAAGATATAAAGCGAGGCTAGTCGTCAAAGGCTACAAACAACGTCAAGACATTGACTATCAAGAAGTGTTTGCACCGGTTGCAAGATTTGATACTATAAGACTCGTTATAGCCTTAACTGCCCAAAATGGTTGGAATATTTTTCAAATGGACGTAAAGTTGGCAATTTTGAATGGTTATCTTCAAGAAGTGTACATAGAGCAACCGGAAGGCTACATCAAAAAGGGTCAAGAGGCATGTGTGTACCGATTAAAGAAAGCATTGTATGGGCTCAAACAAGCACCAAGAGCATGGAACACTCGTATCGATGAATTCTTTCAAAAGAATGAGTTCATAAAATGTCCATATGAACATGCTTTATACACCAAAACAAACGGTGTTGGGGATATAATGATCATTTGCTTGTATGTTGATGACATGATCTTCACAGAAAATAATCTTCCTATGACTGAAGATTTTAAAAAATCCATGATCAAAGAATTTGAAATGACCGACATTGGCAAGATGTCATTTTTTCTTGGAATAGCGGTCAAGCAAACAAAGGGGGAAATTTTTATCTCACAAGAAAAGTATGCAAAAGAAATTCTTGGAAAATTCAAAATGAACAATTGCAATTTGGCAAACACACCTATGGAAGTGGGTTTGAAGCTACAAAAGGAAGAACAAGGCGATTCGGTGGATCCTACACTCTTCAAAAGCTCGGTTCGCAGTCTTAGATATTTAACAGTGACTCGACCTAACATTGCTCACAGTATTGGAATCATCAGTAGATTCATGGAAGCACAAAAACACAATCACTTCTTGGCTGCTAAAAGGGTTTTGCGATACATCAAGGGTACAATTGATCATGGTTTGTTTTATAAGCCTACTAATATTTTTAGTCTTGTAGGATTCACAGATAGTGATTTTGATAGAGATCCTGATAAAAGGAAAAGTACATCAGGATATATTTTCAATATTGGTTCAGCTGCAGTCTCGTGGTCATCAAAAAAGTAAAATGTTGTTGCTCTCTCATCATGTGAAGCTGAATATACAGCTGCTGCAACATATGGTTGTCAAACTATTTGGTTGAAGAATTTATTAAAGGAGTTGCATCACTCTACCACTCAACCAGTAACGATCTATGTTGATAATAGATCAGCCATTTCATTAGCTAAGAATCTCGTCTCTCATGGTCGAAGCAAACATATTGACACAAAGTATTATTTTATCCGAGATCAAGTGAAGAAGAATGAAGTCAACCTCATCTATTGCAAGTCCGAAGAATAAGTTGCGAATATTTTTATGAAACCTTTAAAGTTTCATACATTTCAAGGATTGAAGACTTTACTTGGAGTAACTTCGAAACTTGAGTTTGAGAGGGAGTGTTGGAATACAAACCCAAGTAAAGTGGGTCTTGGGTTGCACACCTTGAAAAACTATTTTGGGACATGCTTTAAGTAACTTTTCAAGTTACAAGGTGACCTTTCATTTGTCAAGAAGACCTTTCATTTGTCAAGAGAGAAATAATTGCTTTGTTTTGTTTCCTAGAAGTCATTTCCTAGGTGTCTTTTCAAGGTTCTATGTGTCTTCTAATATTTTAATGTGTCTTTTACTTTTTCAATGTACTTTTATCTTTATATATATTGGTGTAACCGGATAGCAAGATACAAGTTAAATTTTTAAATGAAAAGAAAGTTTAAAGTGTTAGCAGCTAGCAAGCTCTTTTAATACAAAACAAATCCTTTGTAGTGCAGCAGCACAAGCTAGTCTATTTTATCTTCATCACAAGCTTCTTCCCAAGCCTTCATAAATGCCTAACACAATAAAGAGTTTAGTTAAATTACATTTACACCAACAAATACAACTCGTCAACTAAATATTTTCAATACCCAAAAACAAAGAGCAAATGAGAATTGAATCACAATTCAACAAGGAAGAAATATGATCAATTTTCATGTTTTCATAATTCTATTTTATTTATTCATAAAAGGGTACCTCGGTATCATCTTTTCCATCTCCTTTAGCTCCAAAATCCTCCACACTAACCACTGTAGGTGATGATTCAGAACTAGCCACATATCTCTCCACACTAACCAATTCTGGTTTGTAGTTCATCGTGCTCGTGAATTTGGATCCATTTTCTGCATCTTTATCATCGTCGATGGTGCCAAAATACGTAGGATAGGCACAGCTGTCATAACCAGTGGCTTCATCTATACAATTAGAGTGGTGGGGCTTTTTGTAAACTGCTATAACAAGAGCATGAACAAGAACACAAGATGAAAAAGGTGAGTAAATAGGTTTGTAGGCCCATTTTATGACAGATGTGCAAGTTTCTTGGAAGCACAAAGCCCAAGGTTAGTGATGTAGAGAGGTAGAGAGGTGCAAGTTGCTTGGAACTTTAGACGTGTCGTGGTGGAGACATGTCATGATGGGTATATATATATATATATATATATATATATATATTATAAAGGTTAGGTTTCATACTAAGCAATATGAGAGAGCAAGAAAGAGATGAGAGGGAGAACCTTGTACTCCATCAATGGCGGCTGGGTTCCTTGTTCTACATAATTATCTCCCTCTTAAACTCTTTTCTTACTCTCTATATCGCTAAACCTAACCTTTATAATCTATATATATACATATACCATGCATGCACATATATGTGTAGCACTAGCATGAACGTAAACATGAACATGTACGTACAAATTAAAGTGGACGAAAGTGGAACTCACCTAAAGTGTAAGAATATCAATCTTATAAATAGTCTTTTAGCCATAAAAATCCTTTCAAGTTAGGGATGCAGGTTCGGTTTGGAACCGAAACCGAAATTTTTGATTTTCAGTTCGGTACACTATAAACCAAAATTGAACTGATTCATAATTCGGTCCGATTCGGTGTACTGATTTGCAAGAAAATCAAAATCGAAATCCATTTTTTCGATATTCGGTTCGGTTCGATCGATTTGACACTACAAAAAATAAGACTATTAGCGGCAACTTTTTATAGCAAAAAATTATCGCTATTAACCAAAAAACTATTCAGACTATTAGCGGCAAGAGTATTAGCGGTTGTTCTTTTGTTAATAGCGGTAGTTTATGACTGCCGCTAATAGTCTTATTTTTTGTAGTGTGAGTTCAGCCCAATGCCTGATTCGTTGTCTCGATTCAGTTTGGGTTTTTACCTGCAAGTCTTTGCAACTTTCGGATCCGTTGCGCATTTTTCGGTGAGTAGATCTAAGCTCGGCACATCGCTCGAAAGAGGATATTTGGGTCGGGTGTCTTTAGAGAGAGAGGGGGTGTTTTTAGAGAGAGAGAGTTTTAGGCACGCCGGGGCGGACTCTATTGAAAGTGGAGAGGTGAGACTTGCAGCTGATCTACTGTGCTATCAAATAAAAAAAAGGAAAAAAAGTTGTGGTGTACCGTGTGCATGTGCTGGTGTTTGACTTGTGTCATGTGCCTTAAATGCTTGGACTCTTGCTATGCCTTAAAAAATTTTAAATGTGCCATGTGTACCTGTACTGCTAAGTTGCTATGCCTTAAAATAAAAACAATGCTTAAAGAAACAAAGCCACTGAGGAGAGAGTCAGAGTAAAATAAAAATCATAAAAAAGTTTGAAGAGACAGTTGTCACTGTGGGACATATCACTATGTGTTGGGCGGGCTGTGTCGTAAAAGTTTGAAGAGACTTAGGAGAGACAGTGAGAGAGGAAAAAAAAAACAAAAAAAGTTGTGGGAGCTAGCGGTTCGATTCGCTTCGGTTTAGGGTCAGGCCAAGCACGCTGACGGGCAAGTTCGGCCCTATTGATAGCCTTACCTATTCGACAGCCACATGTTGATTACATGTGTCACACATTGTCACTTTTGAATATGTTTTTCATGTGTAATCAATATGTGACCGTATGATATGTGCATCATGATCTCAAGATCTATTATGTGAAAACACAATCTAGGCCGTTTGATTTAAAGTTTATGATCCATAGATCCTTAGTGGATAAGATTGGCATGAAATATAATCTTCATCATGTGATTCAATATAGTAAAAAGTTATTATTTGATTCAACGGTTGACAACAATAGATTATATGCTAAATATTGCATTTTGCTCTAATTTTATCTACAAAGGATCTATAAATCATGAACTTTAAATCAGACGGACTAGATTGTATTTTTACATGTCACATATCTCTTAAATTGTAAAGTTTTTCTTTAATCTCGATGCAATCACTCAAAAAGGGTGTGTAAGTAATGATTCTCATATATATATATATATATATATATATATATATATTAAAAACTGCCTTTGGAAACATCTGACTTAACAATAGCTTTTTTAAAACAACTGACTTACAATAGCCTTTACTGTTTTTTTAATGATAAACCGACTTACAAGTCACAACGGCCTTTAATAAAAACAGCCTTTAAAAGCTACATATTATATATATATATATATATATATATATATATATATAGCTAAAGTTTGCAGCAGGTAGCAGCAGCAGTGAAAAGAGTTCTGCTGTGCGCATCACCGGATAGGCGCCTCTAACGGTGAGATCAAATCTTAACGGATTAAGCGATCACAAAAAAGACAGTCCAGCAGCCCGGCGAATGGCCCCTGACGTCAGCATCGTCCGGTACCAGTCCGGTGACCGTCTGATGAGCCAAAAAAGAGTACCGGCGACTGTGAGTTGAGCAAAACTCACCGTCATCTTCTCCATTGGTTCTCCTGCAATTTTTTTTCTGTTTTTTTTTTGTTTCTAAGCATGATGAGTTAGGATCTGATGGGATCTGATGTATATATGTCTCTAACAAAACCCATTAGTGACTCGCCTCAAGAAACATAAATTTTCCCAAAGAACCAAACCCATTGTCGACGACCAGTGCCTGCAAAAATACTTCTTCAATAAGCTCTGAAAGATGGCTAAAATAAACGAAGGGGCTCTTATAATAAATATAGCCGTTGCTTGAGACGGTAAAAAACTACAGGTAATATTATGGCATTACGAGGGCTTAGGCTCGTAACACAGATAAATTACGTGCAAAGTATATAGTATTTTACATATATGAATTACAGTGAATCGAACGAGTCTCACGTGTAATATATCCGACCGTTGCCCGTATTTTAACCACTCTATGCGTGATTTTAGGGGAATACTGTGAAACGAACGTGCCCTAAATATTAAGCACAAATTGATGTTTTTTACACCAACACTCAAAATTTGAGTGTTTATTTTGTCCTAATGACTTCCTGCAATCAAGTATTTTGATTACAAGGAATATTTTTAACTTACTAGGGCTTCGACTCCTAAAGCTAAACATTCCATCCGGTAATTAAGGTATATAATTATCCGTGAAATACTCGTACCATGGTCAGCACGAGGGCATCCCTTAATATTAGTCCAAGCGTAAGTTTGGGATAACTCAAGTTAAAACAAAACTGAATATTCCAACCAAAATTTCAAGTAATTAAATAAATTAAGCTTATATTTTTATGAAAAAAAAAATTTAGGAGCGTATTTAGTAGGGAAGTGAGCGATTATTCTACATGAGGTGGGAAGCATGCATTTTGTAAGTTGGCGGCTAAGCACAATTTCACATAAAAGTATTTAAAAAAAAAAACAGTTTGTGATTTAAAAAACAAAAAAATGTGTTTCGTATAAAGAATTTTCTCTAGTTTCTACATTCCTACACATGCGTAGCCATAGGAGACTCGTCTCCTATCTGTGGGAATGTGAGAATAAGCAGAGATCCAGATGTTTTGGCAGCCATTTTGGCCATTAAGATTGATGTTGATTTTTCCCTTTTAAGATAAAGATTGTGCTCTCTTTCAAGGGTTTGATGGCTTATTAACTTCTAAATTTCGTTTTCAAGTAACAAGTGAAAGCGATTGATTCACAAAATAACAGGAAAATTGAGATTATAGGTAAAGGAAATAATGATGATGAAGAAGTAGGACTTCAAAGTTATAAATTTTAGTATTATTATTATTTTCAAAATATATCATAAGTTTTTTTTTAAGATGTCACTTATTCTCTTAATTTTTTATTAGGTAAATACCATAATAAGGTAGCACTCTTAAAGTGCGCAATAGAATCTAAGGCTCTTTTCGGCAAACCTTCTCCAAAAGGCACTTTCTAGGGGCTCTGAAGCGGTGGTTACATGCTACTTCTTAAATACCATTTTTCCAAAAAGTCTCATGTTTTGAAAATGGCGATGTGTGAGAAGTAACATTAATTGGGCAGCTTCTCAATATAATACTATTTTCAGCTAGACTTTTAGGCGGTCCTGGCTTTAGGTGAAATGTGTTTTTCACCCAACATTTTCTCTCTTTTGGAAAGTATTGTTTGGAAGAGGATTGTCAAAAAGGTTGACAAAATTACATCCTAAAAGCACTTCAAGGGAAGACTTCTATTTGAGTGGAAGAAACTTGTCTGAAATATGATGTACCTACAGCTGAAATATGAGTTTGTTGCTTCTCAAATTGGTGTTGTGTGATAAGCAATCTCAGGGTGCTTCTCAAATATGTGGCTATAAAAAGGAGAAGAAGACAATGTTGTTTCTCAAACATCAAATCATACGGCTTCTCACCCAACATTTTACCCTTGAAAAGTGCTTCTTAGATAAGAGTTGCCAAACAAGGCCTAAGTAACTCAAAAAATGCTTTTACAAATCTCATTAGTTACCAAAATCTCCCAATTTAAAAAAAAATGGTGAATAATTCACGATATTTTGGTATACCGAATTAATCACAAATTATTGTGAATTTTCAAAAAATCGAGTGCTTTATAAAAATTTGCAATATTCACAATTAGCTATTTCGGGCTTTTTTTTCAATAAATAGTTTTTTGTAAATATTTGAAAGAAAAATTCATACTTACTAATCTTATTTTTTTAATTTTTTTTAATTTTTCTTATTTTATTCCAAAATTTACCTAATTTTTTTGAATTTTAACCTTGCTGCATCACCTCTGAACCCCAACTTTGTGACGATGACCTCATAAAAGGAGATCCATGCCCCACCCATTTATTATGGGTCAAATCCAAGAACCAACCTCCCAACATAAACGCGCCTATTATGCTCCATCGGGTCTGTGGCCAACCACAGATAATTAACTCAAATTGGACCAGGTTGGGTCAGCTCAAACTTGTTGTGACCCAGACAAGGATCTAATTTCCAATCAGTTAACGGATTGAGATTGAATATGGGATGTCAAATCTAATTAGGTCAGGTACCAAGTTGGATCAGGTGAACTTGAGCCACTTGGATCAGTTGTTGGTTTGATCTTAGTGGGCTTCCAAAGAGCCCGTATGGGGTTTGGATCACACTTGGTGTTCCCCATGGGCTTAACTCTTCTAAGCCCACAGTGTGTAAATGACCATAACGTCAAATGAGAATAATAGTAGAGATTTGCTCTCGTCCCTACATAAAATTATAAAGCTTATGAACAACCATTTAGGCTCTCTCTCAGAAGCTGACTTTTTCACAGATTTTAGGGACCCTGACTATTTTCGATTTCAGCTTGAGACGGCGTTATGGGGTAAGAGACTTTTTAGAATTGGTTTTAGGTGCCTAACTTATCCACCGGCCCACGGCGTGTTTGCCGTGAGCGGGTAAAAGGCTCTTAGAGTTGGTATTAGGTGCGGCGTACGGCATGTGTGCCGTCGGCTACATGGGTAGTATGCCCAACTTGTCAACCGTCGGCTAGACGGGTAGTATGCCCGACTTGTCCACCGGCACACAACATGTGCGCCGTGGGCTATACGGGCCTTGGGATGCATGCACCATCTAATTTTGAACCCTTTAATCGCCGATTATAGTAATAGTGCGAGTGAGATTTTCACCCAAGGTTTAAAATCTCGGTACCAATACTAATTTGTATCGTTTGGATCGGCCGGCCCGCATTAAAAAATTAAAAATTAATACCAGGTAACACTACTTTTAGGGCATGTACCTGTACTCTTTGGCTATTTTAAATTAAAAAGTTGCAATATAGTCTTCATTAATTAAAGAGCATATCTTTTGCCTCTGGACTCTGTTTTGGATCAATTCGTAGACCGGCATATGCAAGTTTATTGATAACTCAGTGAAAGGTTAAAAATATACATGCACTGATTTGCATGCTCATAAATAGTTATGCACTTCTTGACTATAAGGTTGTTGATAAGGTAGAGCTGGCCTGTCAGCCCGCCTAGCTCGGCCCTAAAAACTTAGGGCAAGCTAGGGCTCAAAAGAGGAGGGCAAGAGGGCCGGGGTAGGGCCTCAAGATCAAAAGCCCGTTGTAGGTCGGGGCGGTAAGGTAACATGATGAAGCCCCCGTCAGCCTGGCTCGATCCGTGCATCTCTTTTAATTATTAAATATGTTAATATATGTATATATATTGTAATCAAATTATCAAAACAACCCTCAATGTTATAATTAAATTTCATCATATTGATATTTGTAAAGATGATTTTTATAAATTAAATATCCATAAGGAGGGGTTTGAAGGTTTCCCTTTTAGAATTTATTTTTCCCTATTTGAAATATCTCTATTTTTATCGAAAAAAAATTTTATAAGAATTTTTTAATTATAATAAATAAAATCCCTAATCCCGACCGGAGCCCGCTCCAACCCACCTAAGTGAGGCCTAGGGTTAGGCATATTAAAATCTGTCTAAGTTAGGGCCGGGCTTGATTTTAGAGAGGCCCGACCTGGTGGCACTATTGACTATTTTGGCTTAGGAGATTGACCAAAGCATTACCAGATGATATAATATGGTATACCCTTAGATTTTGATGTGGATACCATGTATAAAACTATTAATTAGTTTTTTAAGTAAGCTCTGAGGCTGTTGATTCTCACTCATTCATTGATCTAAAAATATGTTTGAATTTTTTGCATATGTATACATACAACTAGGTTTGTCATCATAGATGCTATCAATAAGTTTATCTAGTAGAAAGAGGAGATCAATCCACCTAAATAAATGAGTTGGTATTAGGTATCCAGCCTACATATCAAGGGTGGGTCAATTTCACTTCACAAACCTGATTGGATATTTTTAGCACCAAATCAGTGAAAAGTCAAATTATATTTTTAGGCTGCATTTGGGAACGAGAATTTGAATTTGAGAATTTTAAATCCAATCACTTCAAATCTAAGGCATTTCAAATCTAGGATTTGAAATATTTTGATTTAAAAATTCCTCGTTTGGATGTTTAAAGACTGTATTTGAATTTATCCATAGGATTTATAAATGCTTCATTACGCTAGTTTAGAAATAAGAACAAAGAAAAAATTTAAATTCCAATAACCTAATATTTAATATACATGTATCAAAATTAGGACCGTAGACAGGCGGGGTCTACCCGATACCCGACTCACCCAAGCCGAATTTTTTAACAACTCACGGGGAGAGTTGTGCCGACTAAGAGATTAGGTAGGGCCACAGGTTGGTTGTGTTGACCCAGCCCAATATTTATATATATAAGATAACGGAAAATGGGTTTCTTTATCAGGTCGGGTCGGATCACTTTTGGGGATGTTCTAGGTGGAATCAACATTTGATATCGAAGATTGAGACAAAAAATAATCTCCACTACCTCACTCAAGGGGACTTCAACAGACAAATATTTGTTGCAGATATAGAAAAGAGTGGCGCCCAAATAATAGAAGAAGCAAATTAATGGAAAGGTTGCATATATTAATCTCATCACGCATTAATTCACGTTTTGCGGTTCATCTGTTTATACTCCCAACTAATACATGGGCAACTTTAAATTCTACTCAAGTTTCTTCCTCCTCAACTTGGAATCCAGGTGCTTAAACCGTTGATTGTTTGAAAAGAAATGATGGAGATTACTTTTCATCCCAACTTTACATAAAAGATCTTGAGATCATTGCCCTTCCATTAGATGGTCAGCTTTCGATTCAACGTGCGTGGTACAAATCCTAAAAAGTTGATGTACTCCCATAAACTTGTTCATTTTTTGGGATTTGTGTCACACGGAATTCAAAACTGACTTTATGATGGTAGGCCCAAGATCTGTTGAATCGAAGATCGGGATGAAAAGCTATCTTTATAATCTGATTTAAAATAGTCAGGTGAAACCTAAGTCGAAAAAGAAAAAATTGTTGTGGTAAATAAAGTACCCCTAATAAATTGAGGAAGCAACTTTTGCAGCTTCTTTCCCTTATTTGTAGAAATGAAGGTGCATGGACATGAAAACTTTTGAATACCTTGACCAAATTACCGATAGTTTTTTTGCCCTAATCTTCAACACACCATATCTTTAGGTTAAAAAGTCAAGTGATCATGATGGAATCAGGTTCATCCGATCAGAGGTCAAGTTCGGTAACTGACTAGGGGGTGTCGCATGAAACAATTTCCCAGATTTTCCGGCCGAAAGTTCTTATAGAATTATCGCTTGAAATTTTACCCAAGTCTTATGGATAGGTCAAAGTTTGACCTTTAATTATCCCAGATTTTTTTGAAGGGATCTTGGTCGCGGAAATCATGGCTCTTCGAGGGCTCAGATTTCTTGTGCAACAAGGCAGATTCGCTGTCTTGTGCTACGAGTGTCATAAAATTAAAACTATAGGGAGTCAGGGTCTGAGATTTTAATTGGGTATCGGGAACCCGTTAATATATTTAACTTAATTTTTTAGAAATTTTTTGGAACTTATTTCAGTTTATTTTGCTCTCTGTTCTGAGAGTAAACTGTTGTGGGGTTTGGGCCATCAATGGGGACCACCTAGTGGTCCATCTCATGTTAACATTTCGGGTCTTGGTCCAGGATGGTTCCAGGTTAATCTCAGATCCATCGAGATGTCATTTCGGGACCATCCTATCAGTTTAATCGGCGCGAATCTCTTGCCTGTACTACCCTATTCGTCGGGTATCGCTCTATCTAGTAAATTCGGATTAGCTTGGAGAGTCATCCGATTAAACCTAACTTTTCGGGCACAATTCTATTTTTCCAAATCCTTTTTTTTTCGGAAATCTTTTTTACAAAATCAAGCTTTTCAAAATCATTTTCAATCAGGTTTTCAAGATCTATCCGTTATACGTGTTATAGCCTAATTGTCCAAATTTTCGGGTTTTCATCGATGAGCAATCGATAATCGTTGATCATTCATGATTGACATTGGTCATGAGCTTCCAAAGTTGGGAATCTCATCAGACCATAAGTCAACTGTACAACCGTGGATTTCATCAATCCGTCGCGATGGTGCGCTCAAAAATGGAGTCGTCACTCGAAGTTTTTGTGTCCCGTGATATCCAAAATCAATACCGTAAGCACCTAGGTGCAAGATATGACTTTGAATCACCAGTCAACGCCAAAGCCTCTAGGGTAAGGACTTCGGTTATCAATCGGGAAGGTGTTAGGTACCCAATCGACCCGCTCATAAGCGATTTCGACTATGGCCAAGTATGCTAGGTACCCGATCGACCCGCTCGTAAGCGATCTCTACTATGGCCAAGTATGCATATATATATATATATATATATATATATATATATATATATATATATATATATATATATATATGTGTGTGTGTGTGTGTGTGTGTGTGTGTGTGTGTGTATAAAGGCACTCGGATCCTATTGGGCTCTCCGCAAACACCGAAATTTCGATGGCGTAACTGCCCAAATCCTAGGATAGAGAAAAGGCCAAAAAGAAGGTAGAAGAAAAAAAGGGAGAGCCAGAGCTCTCGGGCTCTTGTAGCACCTTTGTCGGATCATTGCATCGATGCTAACTTCTATAAGCTTCCGATAGCACAAATAGGTTAAGGAAAGGGTCTTAACTAGCTAAGGCTTGAAATATGTGGGCTTGGGAACAATGATCTAAGGCCTTTTTCTTGCTAACGCTTGGATGGATTGATGATGGAGGGTGTATTGGTATGAGATGGGCTAGGGTTTCAAAGGTTTGGAATGTTTGAGCTTGGAGATAAGGAGGGATTTTTGTAGAGTTTTCTCTTTAGAACTTTCAAAACTAAAAAATGTGAGGGCTGGGGTCTCTATTTATAGAGTTGGAAGGGTTTAGGGAAGCTATTAAGGCCCTAATATAGGTTAAGAATTAGGTAATATTGGGATCTAAGGTTTTTTGGGTTTTTAAGGGCTTTGAGAAGAGAGAGTTGAGTTTTAATGGTGGATGATAGGGTGATGACTTAAATGGCAAAAGGGTGAATTATATGGTCTAAAAGGGCATATAGGTTTTAAAGAAATAAACCCTAAGCTTTGGGATGGTCCACAAGTCAAACCCCCAAATTAAAAATTAACCATTTAAAAAAAAAATGATTTTTTCAATTTTGAGAAGTTAGGGCCCGTGTTGGAGAAGAACCACCCCGTGTAAAAAAAATATTTTTTTTATTTTTGTTTTTACTCATGCCCAATGGATGCATTGGCTCGAGCTATGCCAAAATGATATATTATAATAGTCAATCGAAGTTTTTTATCAAAAGTTATGGCCATCGGAAGTTCGAGGGCCGCACAACATCATGAATCCGTGAATGCTATCTTTTGGGGTCTTGGGCCTCCATGGGCTGACTTGTGGACCCAGGTTAGGTCCAGTATGGGGCCAATGGCTTCAGTTTGGGTTCTATGGGTTTGGTTGGAGTTTCTAAGGGTCCAGGAAGGGTTCTAAGGGTCTGGGAAGGGTTTTAAAGGTTCGGGTTAATTTCTAAGGGTCCGGAAAGTGCTTTCGGAATCTCGGAAGTAGGTCGTTCTCAAAGTATGGGTCAGTCGAGCCTTGGATCAATTTTGGGTGTCTACAGATGCTCTCTTTGGTATCCGATCACTAATTAGCGTATGCCAAAGAAAGAGACATCCGAAGAGGCTCAAAGCATACACTAACGGGTCGCCATATTTAAAGCGAACCTCAAACATCAAAAAGAAAAAAAAATATAGAGAGTGATGTAAGCCCATTACATTGAAAAACATCCGTCACTCGAAATTATCGGTTCCCAAGCGCTTAGAGACATTACTGGGCATAACCGAGTGTTAGTATGATTGATGATGCATGATGTTTCAGTTTCATTTTGAACAAATCAACCCCGCGGGCGGGAGGGTGATCGATCCATACTTCAAGATTAAAGTAAAGTAATGACGCAAAGATCCAATGGTTTGTGTCCAATCTCATGAGGCATTGAATTACCCACTTTGATCGGTCACGGGTATCCCTACGCAAGGTAGGGTTTGAGATCTTTGAGCATACTCATCGACTCCGAACTTTTGATTTAGCACAATGACCCAAGCGAAGCGAATATTGATGACGAACTGCCTTTTGAGATGTGTGCAACAAAAAACATGTTATGGATCCTCATGAACTAGAGTTCTCAACTGCATACAA
The DNA here is from genome assembly GCA_021018995.1 of Chloranthus sessilifolius. Lineage (NCBI taxonomy): Eukaryota > Viridiplantae > Streptophyta > Magnoliopsida > Chloranthales > Chloranthaceae > Chloranthus > Chloranthus sessilifolius. The sequence goes on along the minus strand of CM037587.1, from coordinate 11,162,256 downwards.
TATTGAACGGATCGGGGTAAAATTGGGTGTTCATAGAAGGAGACAACCAATCTTGGTCTCCGCCAATAATGATCTTACCAACGAACAACTATACATAAACATTTACTCATCAGGGCAATGAATAACAAAGGCGATGGATCGTCCTGGCCCAGATTGGGTCCAATTTACAGGAACAACGACCATCCAACGGATACCTAGACGCATGGCGTACACTTTACAGGGATATTGTACAAACGCAGGGTTTAAGTCTGCAACCGAGAACGGACCCTTCTGCATACATGTTTGAACATAGTTGTTAAATATATAATTTCATATCTGGTAGGTTGGTCTTAACCAACTATTGACCTTTCGATAACGGAGTTATTCGGACTTCAAACCTTATAGGGCGCATGCCCGGATAGCGTAGACTAAGAGCCTACTCCTCCGAAATAGTTCATGACGAATCTGAAGTTAAGACACTCAAGTTTATATGAATCTAAAAACTGGAGTGATAAGGGCGAAGAATTAACGGCTGAATCAATATGATCGAAACATGGGCTGTTTGACCGTGATTGACACAGTTGCCCCTACTTCAAATTGGGATCCAAATATCCAAGGCAAACCTTAGGCTTAGGACATTGATTTAGCACAGCTACGTTGTCAGAAAAATATTGACATTTTACCGCATTGAAGTACGCATGTGCATGGACAGTGACAAAAGCACAATGAAAACACAAATGTATTTTTTTCTTTTTCCTCTTCTTTTTCTCTTTCTTTTCTTCTTTTTTTTTGATTTCCATTCTTTCATTTTTTTTAATAAACCGAACGCATCAGGTGAGTGGTAAGATATTTCATCTTATCCGTCCACAGCCGTCGTTGACATGGAATGTCCTGGACACTCAAGAGGTTGTTTAATTCGAGGCTTTGGGTCATTTGATGTTCTTGCACATTCTCAAGAAAACGCCAGTCCCTTTTGTTTATATAGACAACAAAACAAAAGAAGAGGCTAACTTTTACCTATATTTTTTTTCATTTTTTCTTCAACAAATATATATATTTTTTTTTGAATTTTTCTGAACTTTATATTTTTTTTTTGTTCTTTTTCTTTCTTTTCCTTTTATTTTGTTTTGAGAATAAAGTATGATGCGGCACATATGTACGTGGATATAAAAAGGAGTAACAATATATTTTTTCATTTTTTTATTAAAGACGAAAGGAAAGTGGCCATTATCATGATATTTGGATTGGAAGATCTTGTGGCTCAAAATCATCTGATTTTTTTACCATCATTGCTTTGATCAGTTTAGACTTTTTCGGGCATTCCCTAGCCTTCTAAGATTAGGGTGTTCAGCCCTCGAAATTGATTCAACCTTTTATCATGCCTTGAAACAGCCAAGTAAGTGTCTGTCTGATTGCAACAAATGTCTAATGACTCCGAAATGCAGTACCTGTATTTTCAAAAACCTTATGCCCTTTCTTCTTTTTTTTTCTTCTTTCTTTCTTTTTTTTTCATTTTCATTTTCTTTCTTCTCTTTTTTTTTCAAAAACTTTTTACTCATAGCGCCCAAGACGTCATGCCCATTATTGCCTTTTTTTAACCCGTAGCGCCCTTTCGGGTTTTCACTACGTCCGTGGGTATTTTGCCTTTTTAACCCAGGCGCTTTTTTAAATTTTCACCTGGTCCACACAAGCTCGCTCTTTTTACCCATGGTGCCATTGCGGGTTTTTATCACGTCCATTTTGCTTTGAGCTTGTAAAATCTTTTTTTTTCTTTTTTCTTTTTCTGAATGCCAAAGGAAATGGACACCGATTCCATCATAGCTGGATGGAAGAAGTTTCTTTTGTTGTCTCTCAGCTAGGCTTGTACTGACTCAACAAATACCATGACTGCTCGTAGACCTTAAAGAGGGTTTTTTTCAAGGATGCATTGTGCCCATAGGTTGAAAGGGATAGGTTAGAAAATTTTGAAAGTATTTTCAGGTTTGAAGAGTCCTTTTGACAGGATTTCCGCTGTTGGAATAAACTTCTTTCTTGGGGATTTTTGTTGTACATACTCCATGATTTGTCAATTTTTTTTTCTTTTCTATTTTTCAGACATCCTCTTTTTTGGGATTTTCTCTGTTCCGATTTTTTTGTTTATGATAGCTCATTCGCTTCTTGCTTTAGGAGTTTCTCTTTTCACTTTTATTTTTTGTTGGTTGCACACACATTTTTTTTTTACTTTTTCTGGGAGGCGTTTATGAAAGAAAGGCTATTGGCTCAAATTGGGTAGCAAAGAGTATGAACATTCAGGGACGTTTTTTGGCTACTTGAGTTTGAAATGATGGCTTCTTTTAAGGGGTCCGTAAGCAGTCATGTATCCATTTTAATCAGCACTTACCTTGCTGCGGGAGACTAGAAATAGAATCGTCTCACGTATCCGGCGTGATTGGCTCAAGAAAATGATCTCCATCCATTGTAAAATGAGACTGGGCATGTGCCTTAGGGGAATCTTTCTAATGATATGAAGTTGTTTCCTATTGGGAGTACCATCGAACAAAGTGGTTGCATCTTGATTGCTACGTTCAAAAAATTGGTGGATAGAGTCAGCTGTAATAAAACTCCTTTGCTGGTAGAGGGGATATCTTCTAATGAGTTCATGCCCTTGGTGGGTCAACTGATGTATTATTCGTTGACGATTCATTGGTAGAGTTTTGAGAAATAATGGACGACCAATGAGTCATCTCCTAGTTCTCTGACTTGAAGTGCATGCCCCTGCTCGATTTGTGTATTAATATATGAAAGAGAATCACCGAACAGACGCGGACACGAGAGCTAATCGGTGAATTTTCTTCTTTTTTTTGAGGTAGAAGCTTGATGTTGATCTATTGATTTGAATGCTTTGAGATTATAAGTGAACTCCAATTTCATCGGGAATCTGAATTCTTCGATTTACAGGCCTTTCTCCTTATTTTATTATTTACTCGACCATTATCCAAATGAGATAGTTCTTCTGGAGATCAGGCGAGAACATCCCGAAACTGTCTAAGGTAATCAATCAAGTCACTTCTTTCCTTTGGAGACAAAATATCCACATCTTTGTCGGCTTTGATTGCCCCTTAGAATTTAGTTCTGTTTCTTAGTATCCTCCATGATGAAGATAGGCACAAACGCATTTTGTGCCAACAAGTCTGTTCCATTCCAAGAACCTTCATGAAAAGAGTTAAAAGCGAGCGGTTTCAACCAAGTTCAACCCTCAAGATTGTTATTATTATTATTATTTTTGAAAAAAGAATTTTTTCTGTTCTTTTTTTCTTTTTCTTTTTTTTTTAAAGATTTTCAACATAAGTTAAACCATTTTCTTTCGCTTGGCCCTTGGCAGGATTAAAACATTTATACAATTACGCCTGCCAAGGGCTCCTCAAAATATCAACTGTCACGACATATTTTGATCATGGCGATGTGCTGCCTGGATGATGAGCGAGACAAATTCCCTCAATGACACCATACCTTTGTTACTTACCTGTGAGGGATTTGGCATCGCGGAGGCGTGGCTATTTATTTGGACAAGTTGGGCTTGGAGAAATGAGTGGCGCCTGCGAGCATTGAATCCTTGCATAAGATTCCCGATACAGCCTGCTGGCCTATTCAGAAAAGGGTAGTACGACATGGAGATCTTGGTCCATGAGTTACTGAGCGAAAGGTTAAATGGCCTTGGCTTCAAAATAACCAAGGATGATGGGACATCTATGGTCCCAAGTTCATGATGGTGAATGAGGATGATTTGCATGGCTTTGAGAGGATGGACGTGAACGATTTTAGGCTATTGAGTGCAAATGATTTCAACTTTGGGGGAATGAACAACCTTGGATTTATTGAACTTATCGATTTTGGATTAGCGGGAATGGCGAATTTGGGATTATGGGGGATGAATGCCCTTGGATGTTTGGAAATGGATGAGTGACGGAATGATCCCCGAGGATCATGGGTAGCACAATTGAGATGTTTGAAGGCCAATTCCTCCTCCTAAATCATTGGTGGGGTGTCTATCATTTCCTAAAAACATAATTGCCTTAATCGCAAAATAGAAGAAGGTACGGTGATCTCCAACTTTGAGGATCTAATGGTCAATTCCAATCGGGCATTACTCTCTTTGCTTTCAAGTGCTCTCGTACTCATGATTGAGGTCCACCATGTGGTGATCCCAAATTTTGAGTTTGGATTGGTGCAAGAGAAACAAGAATTTAACCCCAATTCATCGTTTATCATTGCCACATCATGCAATCCCAACATTTGGGTCATTGCTTGCTCCTTTTCATTGAAGGGAAGATTCTTCATCATGAAAGTATCCTTTCCCAATTCTCGTTGAAGCCTCGACAGTAAGAGTGACAGAAATACTCTTGGCATTGGATGTAGGTGCGGTGCTTTGGACATTGTGGGCCCATGGATGGCCTAAATGTGGAGTGGACTTGACAACCATGATTCCCATGGGCTCAACATGAATTTTGACATTGATGTCACCTACTATTGGTGTCATTGGACTTTTTGATGCCCCAGTACAGGGTTCCATACATAAGTTGAGACTGATAAAAGACATGTTGAAAGTTGATCATGATCCTTCATTGCCCCTTTTCCTGGTTTGAAGGGGTTCAAAACTGTTTGGGCCTTTATATGAAATTATTTGGCAATGGGGAGCAATGGCGTTCTTCTGCCCCTTGCCTACAAGAGTTGGGTCTCTAATTAGAAAATTTTCCTTGACCAGCATTATGGGCATTTCCAGAGGCATCGTAGGCAGATTCTCAACGACCGCCTCAACCTGCCTCTCTTTGGACTCTAATGCCTCTTGACTTTCGAGTAACCCCTCTAAGGAGTTCATAAGGTGTTCATTGGCCTGCTCCTTCATTTTTTTATGAGGGTAGAGGGGTTTCCTCCTTGGGGATGCCTTGGCCTTGTTCCTTCATCTTCATCTGGATCCCTTGCCTCCCCGGGTTCATCCGACGATTGCAACCCATGGAAGAATTTGACATTTTTGTGGGGCTTTAGTTTAGATGAAGGCAAAGGACCTGTGAATTGGCATCTCCAAGGCCCCCTGCGTCGCACATGTGATATCTGAGATGCATCAACAGTTATCACATTTCTTGGCATAGATAAGAGGCATTTTCGTAGGTTCAAGGTTGGACCTTCATATTGCATAGATTTTGAGAACTGATGACTTGAGTATGTTAGCTCAAAATCGTCATCTTCAAATGTCTCGTCATCAACTTCTTGGTCATCAAAGAACCACTCACCATCGATGGTATCCTCATTGGTAGGCAATCTGATAGCTTGACCTTTTGGAGGTGAGGGAAAATATTCTTCCAGATTGAGCGGTTCCATGCGAGACTCGCTTTTTCTTGAGGGCGATCTTGAGGAAGATGCCACTTGTTTTGTGCTCATGCATGAAATTATCTCAAATTGGCAACCACCCACTTTTTTGGACAAAGGAGTGTCACTTCCACAATTACGAATTGAGATAGGTCAAAAGCCTCTTTGGATTCAAATTCACTACCCAAATCCTCTCTAAGTCGATGTCCACTATCCAAGGGAGAAACATGGTTTATACTCGGATGAAGGTTTTATGGTGCTTGGGTAGGACCAAAGAATGATTGAAGATATTGAGTTTGAGGGAAGGGGCTGGAGGCTTGATTTTACCTTTGGTTGAGCATTGGAAAGTATTAGAATTGCGCTGGTTGGCTTAATGGGGTTTGGGTTTGGTATTGATTAGTTGGAGGATATTTGAATTGGTTTTAGGAAGATTGCCTTTGAAATTGGGTACATCGGTCATATTGGGTTTGAGTTTGATTGAATGGTAGTTGAGAAATAGGTTGTGGGTTCTGTTGAATTGAGTATTGGTAAATGGGTTGTTGATTGGATTGGGATGGTTGTTAACGGGATTGAATTGGGTATTGGTAGTGAGGGTGTTGAAAGGTATTCGGATGATGGAATTGGGATTGTTGATAATGGTTGGAGATGGGTGTGAATGGTTCGGGATACAAGGCCGATTTGATTCCACTAACACGCTCCCCAAGGTTTTAGGCTTAGTAATAAGTTTGGTCACCTGCCCGATATACCTCCGGTGCAAGCGTCTTCTCAGATACTGGATGGGTTGGTCCTTTTCGAGATCATCAGCACTAGGACTGCCGCTCTACTTGGGACCGAGTTGGGTGTATCGTAGCCTAATTTTCCCCCCTTTGAAAAAGCTACCCGCGAGAAACGAAATTATTATATCCCATCTTGGTTCTTTTTATCATTCAATTTTAAGGGAGATTCGCTGAAGTCAAAAAATGAGGCTTCCGCCACCATTCACAAAATTGGGCTATGAGAGTCCCGTACCGCCACTACGGGTCGGTGTTCAAGGGTAAAATATGACAAGTAGTAAGAAAAATGACAGGGTCAGTCAAACGACTAGGCGAAACTATAAATGACGAGAAATTAAACTTAATTATTAAGTTGGCTTGCCAAACGGCTTAGACAGTAAATGACGGAAATTTAAATCTAATTTATCAAGTAGGCCCGCCAAACGACTTAGGCGGCAAATGACGAAATCGTAGGAGTAAGTAAAAAAAGCGAAATCGTAGGGATAAGTAAAAAATACTGAATCATATGGGTTAGTAGCAACAAAATGACAAAGCAACAAGGAAAATGACACACATTCAACGAGGCCAAGACTTTAAGTAGAAGCTCTAAACAAATATCTCCGGCAAAATCGCCATCTGTGCAACCGTGGAATTCATCAATCCATCGCGACGATGCGCTCAAAAATGGAGTCACAACTTGGAGCTTTTGGTGTTCGGGGATACCCAAAATCAATATTGTAAGCATCTTGGTGCAAGATATGACTCTGAATCACCGGTCAATGCTAAATCCTCTAGGGTAAGGACTTCGATTATCAATCGAAAAAGTGTTAGGCACCAGATCGACCCGCTCGTACACGGTCTCTACTACGGCCAAGTATGCATATATATATATATATATATATATATATATATATATATATATATATAAAGAGAGAGAAAAACTAGCGGCACTTCCCCTTGCCCGAAGGCACTCGGATCCTATTGGACTCTTCACCAACACCGAAATTTCGACGGCATAGCAGCCCAAATCCTAGGATAGAGGAAAAGCCAAAAAGAAGGTAAAGGAAAAGAAGGAAGAGCTGAATCTCTAGGGCCCTTGTAACACCTTTGTCGGATCGTTGCTAACTCCGGTGAGCTTCTGATAGCACAAATGAGTTAAGGAAAGGGTCTTAACTAGCTCTGGCTTGAAAGAAGTGAGCTTGAGAGTGAGGAGCTAAGGCTTTTTTCTTGCTAAAGCTTGGATGGATTGATGATGGAGGGTATATTGGTATGAGATGGGCTAGGGTTCCAAAGGTTTGGAAAGTTTGATCTTGGAGATGAGGAGGGATTTTTGTAGAGTTTTCTCTTTAGGATTTTCAAAGCTAAAAATATGAGGGGTGTGGTCTCTATTTATAGAGTTGGAAGGGTTTAGGGAAGCTATTAAGGCCCTAATGGAGGTTAAGAATTAGGTAATGTTGGGATCTAATATTTTTTGAGTTTTTAAGGGCTTGAAGAAGAGGGAGTCAGGTTTTAATGGTGGATGATGGGTGACAACTTAAATGGCAAAAGGGTGAATTCTATGGTCTAAAAGGGCATATGGGTCCTAAAGAAACAAACCCAAAGCTTTGGGATGGTCCACAAGTCAAACCCCCAAATTAAAAATCAACCATTTAAAAAAAAAAAGGTTTTTTTTCAATTTTGTTGGAGAAGAACCACCTTGTGTAAAAAAATAATTTCTTTTATTTGTTTTTTTACTCATGCCCAATGGATTCATTAACTCGAACTACCTAAAAATGATATATTATAATAGTCAATAGGAGTTTTCTATCAAAAGTTATGGCCATCGAAAGTTCGAGGGTCGCACAACATCATGAATCCGTGAAATGCAATCTTTTGGGGTCTTGGGCCTCCATGGGTTGACTTGTCGACCCGCGTTAGGTTCAATATGGGCCCAATGGGTTTAGTTTGGGTTCTATAGGTCTGATCGAGGTTTATAAGAGTCCGGGAAGGGTTCTAAGGGTCCAGGAAGGATTTTAAAGGTTCCGGTTAATTTCTAAGGATTTGGGCAATGCTTTTGGAAGCTCGGAAGTACGCCGTTCTAGAAGTATGGGTCAGTCAAGCCTTGGCCCAATTTTGGGTGTCTACATCAACCAAAATGGTCAAACTTCAATCGATAGACCATCTAGTGGTTCCGATTAATGTTAAACCACATAACAACTATACGTCAAGATTTTGCCTATATAAGCATCTATCACCATTCAAGTTTTGATGATCAAAAATCAAGATTCAAGCACACATTTCCAGAAAATCACTAACCCATCCAAACTCATCAGTGGGTCAAGATTTCATGATCAAAATCACATAAGCAAACAAAGTCTATGCATCTATACTATATTTCTCAAGCAATTTTAATCCAATCAATCACGGCCATCTGGTCATACTACCATTAAAATCAGTAATTAAATCACGATTTTATTAGATGAAATTCTAATAAACTCAGTGAATTCTAGCTACTAACATGCTCAGAATTTTAAGTTTAATTTCATGAAAAATAGACAAATTTCAATACTACACTATATGTAGACTATTTAGCATCATGCAATCTATGACCATTAATTTCTATCATGATCAAAACCAGAAAAGTATGAGAATATTTACGATATTTCACAGAGATATTTTATCTAAATTTTAACTAATATCAGGTCACAAATTCCATTATTATACTTTGAAAAGAAATGACATTAATTGAAACTATGCTACACATAGTATTCCAGTTATCAGCAAGCATCTATAGTCATTCAATTAACCTTAAAATTAGTGATCAGAAATTTAATTTCCTGAGATCAAAGCCAACCAATATCATCCATAAAACAAATGGATATTATCCATAAGGTTCATTTAATCCAAGTAGAATAGCATGGAAATATAAAGCCAAAAATTGAGAGTTTTTATACAATGATGAACATAGTTCATCTTTGACCAAATCTAAACCATTTGATGGCCTTGCATGATCATTTAGATAACATGTGTGGCATCCAAATGTGCTGGTGAAGCCATTTTTTAGAAAACTAAAAGAACTTCAAACAAAAATTCAAGATAAATCCAAGAAAATCCTACACTATGTAATCTTGGTCTAGTTGACCAATTCTAAACCATCGAATAGCCTTGCATGATCATTTTGATCACATGCATGGCATCCAAATTTTCTGGTCAAAATATTGTTCCAAAAAATTTAAAAACCTCAAACAACAATCAAGTTTTCTATCACAAAATCCAAGGAAATTTAAGGAAATCCTACACTATGTAGTCTTGGTCTAGTTGACCAAATCTAGATCATTGGATGGCCTTGCATGATCATTTTGATCACATGCATGGCATCCAAATGTTCTGATCAAAATATTACTCTAGAAATTTTAAAATTTTCAAACCAAAATTCAAGTTTTCTTTACAAAAAATTCAAGAAAAATGTTATCCTATGTACTCTTGGTCTAGTTCACCAAATTGTAGACACCCCCATTTTGCCCTCTCGGAATATACAAACTTGTTTGGTCAACCTTTGACCTTGCCCACGATCTTCAGAAAAGGACTAACCTTCTCTGAAGACTTTAAAACCTTATACGGGGATCATGCACTGAAACAATAATACATGGTAGGGACCTAGGCTGAAACAATAGCTCTATGGCTTGAACCCGACTCAAACTCAGGAAAATCTCAAATTATGTGCCCTGTATAGCGCGCATAACTCGATTGCACACCCCACTTCTGGCGCGCAATTGGTTCCTCTTGGACCAGGATTTCACTTCTTAAGGACCGCCTAGACCTGGATTATGTGCCCTACCAAGCGTGCACAATCATATTGCACGCTTCAATACCAGCACGCAATTAGTTCGGTTTGAACTAGCCATTTACCATTCTAGAAACCGCCTGAGACGCGATTGTGCGCCCTACTTAGAGCGTATAATTGGATTATGCACTTTAGCACATGCGCATAATTGGTTCTTAAGCCAACCCGATCTCTAATTCCCTAGACCGCCTGAAAATTTCCTATTATGCGCTCTTAATCCAGCACATAATTGATTGAGTGCACTACTTAGAGAGTGCAATTAGTCTAATTAGACTAGGACTAGGCTACCCGACTGAACCAGTCAGCCGGTCACTCACTGAGTCAATCACCGACTCAAAGTGATTGTGCGTCGGATACTAGGCGCATAATTCAATTGAGTGCACCAAACTGGGTGCATAATTGAAATTCACTGACCAATTGTGCACACCCCACAAGGCGCGCAATTGACCAAATACTTATAAATAGAACCCACCACCACGACTCAAAAATACATCAGTTCATTATCACACATACTTCTCTCGAGTTCCGGCCTTCAAGCTTAAGGATTCGAGATTCCTCTCTGCGGCCCTGGTCTCAAGTATATTTTTCTTCTAGTTTTTAATTCTTCTAGTTCTTAGTTCCAGCCCTTAGTTCTAGTTCTTAGTTCTAGATCATTAGCTCTAGACTTTAGGTTCTTAAGCTTTTAGTTCTAGATCTTAGATTTTAAATCTCTTTAATCCTTAATTATTGTCTATTTTTCTTTTCCCTGGTTCTAGTTCTTAGGTTCTAGAACTAGTTCCTTTTTCTAGTTCTAGATTTAGGTTCTAACCCTCTAGTTCTTAAATTTCAAATCTTAGATATTATGTTTTAATCTAAATTTCTTGTTTTCTGATTTTAGTTCTTAATTTCTAGAATTAGTCCTTAATTTCAGTCTTGAAATTTCTTTTTTAGTTCTAACTTGATTATCAAAATTCTCGATTTTCGATTCATAAATCTACAATTTATAAATTAAACATCAGTTTTTCAATCCATATTATTATTAAAATAATTCCTAGCAAATCGATTTACCCAAGGGAGCTTACGGAGGGTACCTGGGAACGGGGCCGATCCTCCTTAGCATTGCGAGCCAAAACCCCTTTTTTTAGATTTTCATTAAAATTAGTATATTTACTTTAATTAGAATTTTAATAGAATTAGTATATTTTTAATTAATTAGAGTTTTAATTGAATTAGTATATTCCTAATTAATTTCCATGGAATTAACATATTTGCATTCCTAGTAGGATTAGGAGACTTAATTAATTAGATTTTTAATAGGATTAAAATATTTAAATTAATCAGACTCCCAATAGGATTAGGAAGCCTAGTTGAATCCCCAATTAATTAGACCTTTAATCAGATTAAAAATTAATTAGATCCCTGATAACTATATCAAGAGCAGGAAAAGTGAAAAGTAGTTAGAAGAGAATTAGGAAAACCAGCTTAACTAAACTTACAGGTGACCCAGTGCTGCTGACATCGACCGGCCGATGATTCAGTAAAGATCGCCTTTGTCAGAGTCCACTTGGACAGAATTGGGCCACTCTTTTAGGGGACGAAAAGGGACCCAGAAAAAGCACGTACCAACAGACTGGCAATCGTGATGGGACTTCTTATCGTCAAAGCCGCCCATGTTTAATTAATTTTCCTTTTCTTCTAGTTAGTTTTTTTTAGTTTTAATTTTATTACTTCTTCGCATATAAGTCTACTATCGAGAGCACATGAGTATACACAAGAGACTCGAGATGTCGAGAATACGAAGGATTAGAATCTGTGACCCGCCATTATGGGGGTACCATAATAACGCGCTATACCACGAGCAACCCCTCGAAGATTCAGCACAATACAACCCGAATGTCAACATGGCCGGTGGTGAGGAAACCCCCTTCACACCCTCGAGCACCAACTTCAATGGCGGACATAGAGGCAGCAGCTTCGAGCAGAACTTCACAGCTCGACAACTTGTGGACCTCAGCGTCCAAAAATTACAAAGGGGATGAGATGAAGCCGACAAACTACTCCACGGCTTAGTCGCGGCATACGAGACCATCAAAGAACGACGGGAGGCGGAAGACCGAGTACGACAAAGACAGGAGAGGCCACCCCCTACTCCGACAACGATATCACCGCACGTGTCACCACCTAGGCACACTTTTCACACACTCCTCAGTAATGGACATCAAGACAGAATTCATTCCCAGACCGCTAGGCAAGATGTTGTCTAAAGTTTAGAGGATTTCCCTAAGATGATCGACAAATACATGACTAAGAAAAACTGCCCCGATTTGTCCTTCAGATTTGACAATTTATGTCGAGACCTTGAATTCAATCTGCCTGCGGGATTCAAACCCCCAAATTTCACAAATACAACAGCACCAAGAATCCGAGCCATCATCTGGCATTGTTCTGCAATGACTGCCGACCTATTCGCGACAATCACGGACTTCTGATACATTACTTTCAGAGGTCGCTCGAAGGGGAAACCCTCGACTAGTTTGTTGGGCTCCCGCTATATAAAATCGACACATTGGAAGAATTAGTCAGACAGTTCTTAGATCAATACAAGCATCTGATACAGGAGACCGTCAGTCTCAGCGACTTGATGACAACAAAGTAGGAAATCGAAGAAGACTTCGCCAACTTTGTATCACGTTGGAGGAAGCTCGCGGCTCACACGGGGAGTCAAATGAGAGAAAAGGATGCAATCAACATCATTATAGATAACGTCAGAGAGCCCCTTCGAAGCACTGTAATCATAAGCGATTTCCCATACTTCACTACTCTTCATCTGCGCGCCAGTCGCATTCAACAACACATAAAGGGAGGAGACCTTGCCTTTTTTATCACAGCACCGAAGGCGTCGACTTCTGGCGATTCGAAGCTCCAAAGTAACAAGAAAGGTTTAGCCTCTGAGTAAGTCAACAGGTCGCTAATCAAAATCAAGGCGATGGGAACAGTCAGCAAAGGAACTCTGGTCAGGGTCAATACTAAAATCAACAATGGTACGCCAATCAAAATCAAAATCAATATCCTAACCGAAACCAGTATCCTAACTAGAACCAAAATGCTACCCGAAACCGTCCTACCAATACCCAGGGCTATAATAATGTACCTCCGCCCCAAAACTTTAATCAGGAGACCCGAGGTCCCTATCAGCCCCAGACGAGATCATTATCCGTCATTACCCAATACCATCCCCAATATTTTCCGCCTCCTAAGCAACTAGAACATCATTCGCTTCCCACCAGAGCGGCCATGACCCTGGCCTACTAACCTCGATTACACTAAGTTCTGTGCTTTTCACCGGTACGCGGGACATAACCTAGAAGATTACTGGGTGTTGAGAGATATGATATACGACATGAACGATCATAACCAAATTGACTGGGAATCCCTTCGAAATTCTAACCAAAATAACCAACAGCCTCCGCAAAACCTTAGAATCATCAATAACCTTCTGCCAAACCATAATCAAGGACCGGTCACCCATGTCACCACGGTGGACCTTCCGGGCCGAGCCCCGTTTCATCCATCTACTCTCATCACACAAGTTAGTTATCCTAATGCTACAGCCAGTTCAAATAACCCTTCGAGGCCCATCATCATTCTGCCTCACCCCTCTACCTTCATAACCTGAGTTAAACCGCCGACTCTGCCACCCTACCCAAACTTCACTCCAATTCAAGTCCAGTCTTTCCGAGCTCGAAGGCCTATCACTTAACCCATAGAGCCTTCTACACCCCCCGAACTTTGACATAGCTCCTGGTAGTGTTGAGCCAAAATATGAGGGCAATGTCCTTCAAACTGTAGAACAGATCGCGGCGTGGGTAGATAGCGTCACCCAAAATACTACCGGTCAACAACGCGAGGAGACAACTGAAGAACGCCCACCAGCGGTGGAGATAAGACAGCAGGAGGAAGAGCCCGCTAAGGAAGAACTACTAATCTCTGCATTCCTCGAAGAGAAGACTACACTCAATACCTCCCACCCTGGAATGGTATAGTGCCGGTACGTATCCTTTCGTCAAATTTCGCTCCTTTCACCACAAGTACTGCACCGAATCCTCCAAAACCCCAAGGTCAGCAGCAGACATGCCCAATCCTGAAATCTGGAACCAACTATCCACCTCCACCATTCCCTAGAGAAAAACATAGCAACAACGCACAGCCGTCCGACCGGATAACCAAAGAATGAAGAGTGAATGTGCCCCTTCCACCTCATGTAATCCCTCCGCCTCCAATACCAGTACCTCAACCGACTCAACAGAATGGGTATAGAGCGCATAGACTCGGCAAAGAACCTGCCTTGGAAACAGGTAAGGAATACGATCTTCTCCGACACCTCGCAAAGGTGCCAGCACAAATATCGATCCTCGAACTCATCAAGAAATCACCAGAGCATCACCGACTGCTCGTGGAGACATTGGATGAGATGCACATGAATGAAGATACCACTTTGGATCAGCTGCATGCGATCACTTCGGTTATGACTCAACCTCCCGCGCTTACCTTCAGTGAAGCTAATATGCCTGAAGAATAATTACGTGGAAGTTCTGCTCCTATCTATCTGACCGTCATAATTAGAGGATTTTCAGTACCACACGCATTGGTCGACACCGGAGCAGGACTTAACATCTGTCCTATAACAACGCTGAAGATCCTTAAATACACCGAACAAGATATAAGGCCTTCATCCTTATCCCTCATCGCTTATGATGGCTCTTAACGTTTTGTCAAGGGAACCATCAAGTTACAAGTTCGCCTTGGGCCAGTCACCAAGGATGTCACTTTCCATGTCTCTGATTCCTCAAGCACTTACAATCTGATATTAGGAAGGAAGTGGCTAGAATCCATGAAGGCAGTAGCATCGACATATCACCAATGCGTCAAATTTCCGTATGAAGGATCCATCGTTAGGATATACGCCGATACGCCCCTTAAAGAAATCGACACAGGCTACGCGACGAGCATTCCAACAGCGCACGACTCGGTACTGAGCACAGGACATATAAAGAAGATGCAGGAGCCTGATGACGCATCAATAGTAGAAGTTAGCTATCCTCGGTCCCTTCCGACCCACCAATTGAAAGTAGTGAGAAGAGAAGTCGGACCTGATCTCACCCGCCCGCTTGATACGACATAAACCCGACCGTGAAAAAGGGATGGGACCTGATGTAGCAGCTAGGATACGTCCCTCACACTGGACTTGGCAAAGATAAGCAAGGATGCATAAGACCGGTCGTCCCGAAGAAACTACGCAAACACATCGGATTGGGTTACCAATCAGACGGCAAGCAAGACGATATCCTACCTACTTCACCAAAGTGGTCACTCTACGACCATTTCATATATGGGAGTACTGAGAAAGCTAATCTGTCGAAGAGAAGAAAGGAGCCATCCTTCATTGAATCTCAGGAAACTGAGATCGAGCAGATAACCAAAGCCTTCACTGACCTGACCAACCTAAGTTGTGATACTAACGACATAGACAAGCCGCTTGAAGGAGTCAGACCATTAGTCAAAACCCCTAAAGAGCCAGAGGCGCACGAAGTAGATCAGGGATAGACAAATGAGGAAGATTTCCACATCGCCACCCTTAGAGATGAAGAAGAATCAGAGTCACATCAACCGACCAAGTCACAACGAAAGGGCCCCTTCTCAATGACAATTGAGGAAGAGGACTACTGGACAAACCTTACCAACGTAGAGCTCGAAGACCACTTGAGAGCAGATCGTTTGGAATGGTTCGAACAAGAGAGTCGCTCCCGAGTTGAGAATTCAGACACCGATTACTAGTTCATGGTCGACAATTGGCATTGCCCATGTCAATGTTCCTACCTGAAACTGTCATACTGCGGCTAATGCACAGCTATGACACTGTAATGTCAGAAAACCGTCATGAACGAGATCTGGCAAACAATCAAGTCAGAAGAGTCTCATATCACCTTCATCGAAGTCGAAGAGGAGTTAGAACTTGATGCCCCTCAATCCCTAAACGCACCTCAGCTCTAGATCTTCTGGATGTCGTTGGAAGAAGAATGGCAACCGCCGCCGAGCGATGACGAAGACTATTGGATAGATCTCCCTGCCTTAGAGTTAGCAGAATAGCTGAAACACTGTTTTCAAGCACAATCAGACAAAGAGGAAGGTCTTGACCCTGGCAATGGTAACCTCAGCCTCGATCATGAAGGATGGGAATGCCCTTGGGAGTATCCCTGCATCTCTCACCCATATCAACCTCGCTGTTAGGCTTGCATACTTTTCACTGTGTACCACGAGATCCAGAGGAAGGAATTCCCATATTCTGACTACAATGATAAAACTTTCGAGCACTTCTTCACTACATGCGAGTGCCCACGAGAATTTTTGTGCATCGTTCGACCATATCAGCCTTATTGCCAGACCTGCACCATAATAATAGAAGACTTTGTACGAGAGGGTCGAACCAACGCCCTTCCTGCATTATGGAGAATGGTTGAAAGCAACCCAGGTTCGGTAATTAAATTCATCGAGCCGTATCTACGGCTAATACGAAGCGAGGAATCTTAGCGACAAGCGGGCTTCCAATCTGATTCCGAAAATGAGAGTTTGGACGACTATCATCTTCAGACTCTCTTCGACGATGAAGCGCTTCACGTAGTAGAAGAGGAAGAAGAGTCCCCTGATAAACCGTCGCCAGCATCGCTCATCAGGAGGATCGCCCTAGATGAGGACTCTAAAAAAAAACATCAAATTTAGACTGAGTTCACATCATCCGAAGGCTCGCTCGAATGGCTCCAGCAGTCGTCCCACTTCCCCAACTAGGAGAAGTAACTTTAACAGTTCTGCCTCAGGAAATCGACCCTGTACCATACCTATTATCAAAAATCAAAAAAATAGAAAATCCTAAAACCCATAAAAATATAAAAATAAAAAATCCCAAAAAATTAGAAAATCATAGAAAAGGGAGGGAGCCCTTCATCCCAGACCCATTCAGCGACCAACAAGGAGACTTTTCTCCAAAGGATACGAGTACTAACTACCTCAATGAAATCAAAGGAGTAACTGACATGATCACACCTGGTCACTGTCCTGCCCCCAAACTCAAAGAGCCTTGCCTTGACTATGTTCGAAGTGACCTACTACCTCTTCCTCACGAAACCACGGAGCATCCTGACGAAGTAACAAGCCCGTAATCATACCCGACGAGATACTCCACGACTTCGAGAGAAGGATGAATAACATCGACCTACACCTAACAAAGGATGTCGCCATTATAAATTACACCGATGAAGGGTTGCCTCCCGCAAGACTAACCCCCCAGTGTAGTTCTTTTGCAGTATATGAACTCACGGACGATGAAGAAGGAGCACCAGTCGCCGAGGAAACCCAAGACTTCCAACGGATCATCAAGCGCTTCAACGAGCAAACACAAGCTGTCGTAAAACCTACTAAAGAGATAAATTTCGGCACCGAAGAAGAGCCTAAGAAGCTGCTGATCAGCGCGATGCTTAAACCCAAGGAACGACAACAAATTATCCAAGTCCTCCAAGATCACATCAACTCTTTCGCATGGTCCTATGAGGATATGCCTGGATTGGATCTAAACTTAGTAGAACATCAGTTGGTCCTAGAACTTGATGCTAAACCCGTCAAGCAGAAACTTAGAAGGATGCATCCCCAAACAGTACTACAAGTCAAAGAGGAAGTCAATAAATTACACAAAGTAAAATTCATCTAAGTCATCCTCTACCCTAAATGGATTGTCAACATAGTACTTGTCGCCAAGAAGGACGGAAGAGTGCGAGTATGTATCGATTTTCAGAATCTTAACAAAGCATGCCCAAAAAATGACTCCCCCTACCACACATCGACACCCTAGTCAACAACACTGTCGGACATGAGATGTTATCCTTTATGGATGGCTTCTTCAGATACAACCAGATTAAGTTAGCAGAATTAGACCAAGAAAAGACTTCGTTCACCACGCCATGGGGAACCTACCGCTACATCGCCATGCTTTTTGAGCTCAAGAACGTAGGAGCCACATATCAACGCGCCATGATGGCCATATTTCACGACATGATGCACAAACGTGTTGAAGTCTACGTCGATGACATACTAGTGAAGTCTCAGACACGAGTAGGACATGTCGAAGCACTACGACTGGTGTTACAAAGATCCGAGCAATATCAACTAAAGATGAATCCAAAGAAGTGTGTGTTTGGAGTAACCTCCGGGAAACTATTAGGATTTATAGTCAGCAAACGAGGTATCGAAGTTGACCTGGTGAAGGTCAGATTCATCCTCGAGATGTCACCTCCCAGCAACATCAAAGAATTACGAGGCTTGATAGGAAGGTTGCAGTTCATTAGGAGATTCATCTCCCAGCACTCAGAACGATGTGATCCTTTCTATAAACTACTTAAAGGAGGAGCCGAGTATAGATGGGATGACCAATGTCAACAAGCCTTCGACAGCATCAAGAAGTACCTCCTCCACCCGCCAATACAATTGCCGCCAATTCCTGAAAGACCCCTAATCCTCTACCACTCAGCGAACAACAAAGCAATAGGAGTAATTCTTGGACAATATGAAGAAGACGGCAAGAGAGAGAAGGTTATCTACTACCTCAGCAGAACGATGGTCGAGTACGAATAGAAATATATGCTAATGGAGAAGACCTGCCTCACAGTAGTGTGGGCCTCAACGAAACTACGGTACTACTTCGAAGCGCACAAAATATTAGTACTAGCACGCATGGACCCTCTGAAGTACATCTTTGAGAAGCCCGCTACCTCCGAGAAGATCCCCCGATGGCACATGTAACTACAAGAATTCGACATCACCTATATCACACAGAAATCTGTCAATGGACAAGCGATCGCTGATTACCTCGCCGACTTACCACTCCCAGACGAGGAGCCTGTGCACGCAGATTTCCCTGATGAAGACTTACTCTCGATTCACAATGAAGAGCTCGATAAGACATCATGGACCCTCTACTTCAACGGTGCTCTTAACCATAAACGAAAAGGTATCGGGATAGTCCTACTAAGCCCAGAAGGAGTTGTCATACCAAAAGCCTTCCAACTCGACTTTCCAGTCACTAACAACATTGCAGAATATGAAGCATTCATCGTTGGACTACGAGCAGCACTACAGCTAGGAGTCAAGCAGTTGAAGACAATCGGCGACTCCAAACTTGTAATATCGCAAGTTATCGGGGAGTGGAAAACCAAAGAAAGATGACTAATGGCCTACCTAGAGACAGCTTAGTTCTTAATAAAGAAATTCAAAAGAATCTCCTTCATGCACATTCCTAGATTAGATAACAAGCTCCCAGACTCTCTCGCCACACTAGCCTCAGTCAGTCACATACCAGTCGGACAAAGTACGAAATCCTTTTTCATCGAGAGGTTGACAACGCCAGCACACGAAGTTGCGTGGCAAGTGAAACTGAAACTACCGATTACACCAGAAGCTCACAAGAATGAAGGGCAGCCCGCCCCAAACACTTCCACGGAGAAAGAAACCACCGTCGCCATGTTCAAACTCAAAAAATCACCAACCGACGACGGGCAACCATGGTACTTCGACATCTGGAATTTCCTAAAGCATCAACATATCCCTCCTTATGCTACAAAGATCAAACGGAAGACTATAAGGAATCGTTGTGCAAGATTTTGCATACTCGGCGAAACACTATACAAAGAAGGCTTCATCAAAGGAGTATTACTGCGATGCATCACTACAGCCGAAGGACAATACATCATTCAGGAAGTACACGCCAGTCCCTGCGGCACCCATGCTGGTAGACAGAGACTTGCAGATCAGATCATATGACAAGGCTACTTCTAGCCGACAATGATAAGAGATTGCCACCTTCACGTCCAATTATGCAAGCAATGCCAAGAACATGCCCCGCTCATCAATGCTCCATCAGTTGCATTGAATCCTATAACCTCACCATGGCCATTCTCAATGTGGGCCTTCGACATCATCGGACCCTTTACGGACACAATTGGGAACACTCACAAGCACGCGCTCATACTCACTGCGACCAAATATTACACCAAATGGGCCGAAGCTAAATCCTACATCAGAATCATCGCTTTGACACTCGTGAGGTTTATCATTCGGAACATTATCACCCGGTTTGGAGTATCCAGGATGTTCGTCACCGACAACGGACCACAATTCATCGCAAAAAAGACAAAGAAGCTATGTAAGAAATTCGACATCGATCTACACCACTCATCACCGTTCTACCCTCAGCAAAATGGACAAGCAGAAGCCACAAATAAAATGCTGATTCGAATTCTGAAACGAACAGTAGAGAAAAGCAATGGAGCCGACTAGCCTGAACGATTACCAGAAGCACTCTGAGCCTATAGGACTTCTAATCGCATGGCCACTGGCCAAACTCCTTACCTCCTCACCTCCTCACATACGGGATGGAAGTAGTCCTACCCTATGAAATACAGATACCATTATTACGAATTCAACTCGATGATGAGCTATCCTAAGACGGAAGGAGAATTTCTCTGTTTGCCGAGCTAGAAAAACTTGATGAGACGCGTCTAAGGGCAGCTGATCATGCTCAGGTATATCAAAGGAGAATGGCCAGGGCTTACGATAAGAAAGTCCTCGAGTGAACCTTCGATATTGGAGAATTAGTCTTGAAGAAAATCAGGCCCTCCAAACATGTTCATCCAAAGGGAAAACTGAAACCGAACTGGGACGGCCCGTACGTCATAGCAGTCGCATATCCAGGGAATGCATACAAGTTGGTGAACCAAGATGGGAAAGAACTCCCCAGCCCTTGGAATGCCATGTACCTTATAAAATACTACCCTTAACCCTGTGATTATGACATCCCATAGCTAAATACTTATATCTATCGCCCATGTAGTTGTCACGACCCATTCGTTGGTTGTATGCCCTCAATTCCCAGAATATCCTGAAGACTTGCAATTTACTGCCCACCTTCTTCTTCGGGTAATTTGATTGAAAGACTAGTGGCATACCTGACCTCTTTCAAAAGCATACGTAACACCCGATTCCCATCCACCTTCCCCGCCATTGGAGGAGTCGTTAGAGCACAAAAAATGAAGATGCTAGGCTCAATCAAAACTCACCATTCTTGTGTTAGTAGGTTGCTTTCAAAAAAAAAATACATATATACAAAAATTGAGTGAGAGCAATACGACGAATGAACCAATCAATGAGCTTAGGGAAGCATAAGCAGGCCATGAGGACATCTCTAGTAACTCTACTAAAAATGTATAAGCAAACTGTGAGGGCATTCCTGATGTCCCGATACTACTAGATGTCGTCGTAAGGTGGCGGGAGGAGGACAAACTCCTGCTAACTATAGAATGTGAGAATTTGATATTGTCGAAACATGACGGAGAGCTCAATCATGGCACCCCATACCTACTCTGAGGAAAAGACTGTTAGTCATCCCTTTTAGAAAGCATCAGATACAAACTATTCCCCCACATCACTGAGCCTTATCTCTCTTTCACCCTTAATTTTTATTTTTGAACAATGAGTTGGAAGCCTTTCAGGATATTCCTAGAAGTGAAACTGAAAACCGATGAATGGAGACTAATACAATCACCTATTATACTTACTGCACGTCCCTATAGCAATGACCAAGGGATAGGATGACCACTATCAAAAGTAGGCCCCCAATATACGGATGATATGACAAGCCCTGGTTCGACGACAATCTCAAACAGATTTTTCTCCAAAACTAACTCACTAAAAGCACATGGCCACCTATAGGCCCAAAGTACTAATCAAAAACCCAGAGAAGCTCCATTGCACCTCGACACTGGGGCATTTATTTTAGAATCTCATTAAAGGCTCCCGCTTGTCCACAAAGAAGATGCGAAACGACGAAGTCACCACCTAAGGAATGTCACTCAAGACATTACACTGCTTATTCCATCACGCTCCTACACTGGGGCATTTATTTTTTAGTATTAGAATTTTCTTTCAGTTATTTGCTTTCCTTGTTACATTATATTTTCTTTCCTTGTAATAAAAAAAGAAAAAAAGAAGAAAAAAAAGAAAAGAAAAAGAAGCCCCTCTTTTATTACCAGACCTCGGTCTGAGACACCTCCCCCCTTGACAATCAGTAAGGGGGAAAATAAAATTACTAATGCCTTTTATCCTCATGTGCAGATACGAGATAACCTTCGACTATTACTGGGCCAACTCAAGAAGCATCCAAGTCCCAATAACAGGCGACGGTACTAAAAATAAGACAACGCAAGGTAACAAGAAAATGAAGTAAAGTCGGGTACATCTAAACCAAAAGCTCTTTTTATATATCAAACATTTCTTTTACACATGTCACCGGAGGCATACCCCTTGTATATACAATGGACAAAAAGAGAAAAAAATAATAATAAATGCCCTACTCCTTCTACTGCCTCTGCGAAGGGCAATCACTACCATCTCCCACATCCTCAACCCCGGGTCTAAGGTCTCATCCCCTGACAACTCAATACCAGCACTCGGAGTCAAAGGACACTCCCTACGAGGAGAAGGCCTAGCAATAAAACCCCACTCGCTCGCCTGGCTGGAGGCCCATCGAGAATGTGAACGCAGAGGACCAAAAGCAAGCATAGGCCCTAGGGCCGAGTCTGCCTACAAATAGGCCCTCATGCGCTCACGAACCTCTCGACGAATCTCTGCCAGTGAGCCACTGGCCCTCAACCCCAACCCTGGAAAATGGTCGCATAAGCCCTCATGCGCTCTCAGTCTGACAAACAAGAACCAAACAAGACTATTAAACTAAGAATAATTAAAAATAGAAGTGAACAAACTTTCAAACAGATACACTCACCAGAGATCGCCGCATCTCTGTGAGCTAAACCCTCAGCTCATCCTCTGAGGTCCTAGCCTGGAAGACTGAGTCCGTCAAGGACCTTAACATCTCCTCGTCCATATGAGGAGCACATCCTATTGGCTCCATCGCCCTGTGTAACGCATCAAGTGCTCTACGGAGGCCCGCACCCAAGTGGCCCTGCTCTAATGCGGCCAGTCTCTCTCTCAAAGAGGAGGCCGACTCAGGACCACCAACCGCGAAAGAACCGCTCCCATGGAAAGGGCGGGTAAAGAGACGACCCCCACCTATATCATGAAACCACCTCAGGAACTCCCGGGAATCCGCCTCATCGCACGCCCTGATGACCTTGGTCCCCCCGGCTCTGAAGTCCTCAATCTGGGCAACCATCCTCGACGAAAAGATGTGACTAGAGTGATCAGTCATCCTCCTCACCACTCGTTGGCGAATCTCTAAAGGAACTCCCTGAGGGAGCCCCAACTGACGAGTCGCTTGAGAGACGTGGATGCGCTCCACCTTCTCAAAATAATGGACCCAGATATCCACATCGAAGAAGGGCCGACCAGACTGAATCACTGGCTACCCTGCGTCCTCCTCTGCACCATGGGGCCTCCAAATCACCTGTGACCAGAAATAAGCAAAACGACCTGTCAAATCTATGACCCAAAACACGTAAAACACTGTTACAACACACACGTACCTGCCCTGCATGTATATCCTCAAATAAACCCCGCACTGTCTGCAAATCTGAAGATCGACAACGGTGCCCTAGCTCCTCCCGCCAAACATGCATCCGAGGGAACGTAAAAGTAATCTCCATCGGAACCCGCAGGCGTAAGAAGAAGTGGTCATACGTCCAAAACTAAACAGACAATGCCACAAACCATCACCAAAATGAATACTAAAATCACTGAGACATTACCGACGAAACTAGTAATCAATCAAAACTCACGTGGATGAAAGGGAGGAAACATCCTATCATCGCGATGCCTCTCCCTCTATGGTAAAGCTGCTCGTAGAGGTGCGCCAGCGCCGCTGCCCCCTAAGCATAGGTGGGCACCTGATCTAGGTCCCTCAACAGTGTCAAGAAGAGACCCGTCAAGCATCCCCGGGTCGAGGACGAGAAGAGGGCAGCCCTAAAGAAATGCATCAAGAACGCCCGGAGTACTCGATCTGCCGCTACTCCCGACTCCATCACTGGCACCCTACATGCCATCACCTCGCGATGCCTATCAAAAGCTATCCTCGCCTCCGAGTGACGCCTCAGAGGGACGAACCCATTGGCAAAAGTATCAAAAAACCAAGTAGTCCGGACAATCCTTGTCCCAGACCCACTGTGCCGGTACTCAACACCGAGCACCTCCCTACACACGGACTGATAATCGCTCTGCATCTGTCCCGTGATAGGTGCTCCCTTGAACCGCAACCCGGTGATACGAACCCAGACCTTAGGGGTGGGCAGCAGCATACCTACCGGGAACAGCAATGCATGTTGCTCCTCCCTCCATCTCTCCATGATCGCCCTAATCAAACCACGGTTAACTGAAAAGGGCTCCAACTCCAAGATCGGCCCAAAGCCGAAAGCCACTAACCACACTCGCTGAAACTCGGGTAGGGTACGGTACCAGGCATGGGACTCCGACCACGCCGTGCTAATAGCCAGTATCGGAGGCTCCTGACGAGCCACAAGAAACAAGATATGCATTAACCTAGGCCTACACTAATCCTAATCACAATCACAGACAATGACCAAACCTACCTAATGGTAGTAACAGTGAAGATGACAATAACGAAACAAATAAGAATGAAAATCCACAACAAGCACGCAAAACATGATAAAGATAACGCAGAGTAACAAAGTAAGCGTAGCCTAAAACTAGATACATGTATGCAGGTTTAACATAAAATTAGAAGGTTTCCATCCTAGGAAGTCTACGTTGTAACCTAAATGCCTAGAAATAAGAGAGAACTCTTGTTCACGGATACCTACCTAATCTCGTGCGAAGAACTCCTCCAGCGGAATCCTGATCGCGAGCTCGTGAGGAGCAGCATCCTCACCACCATCCTCACCATCCCTATCACCAGTCTCAAGGGCCTCCTCCTTGACAACTATCTCAGCATCACCAACGGTGTGGGCCTCAGAAGTCTCACCTCCCCTCTCAACCATCAACTCTACCTCGGAGGCGGTCCATTAAAGGTGGTCAATGCCCTCAAACTCCATCTCAGATCGAAGAGCTCAAAGAACTGAAGAGAACGCAAGAAACGACGTCCGAAACAGACAAATAGATCGTGAGAAATCACGAAAACACGAAAATCAACAACAAGGAAGCAAGAGAGCTCGAGATTATGAAAGATTTAGAAAATGTACGTTTAAAGTCGTAACCTTGGGCTTATATAGAGCATGGCCTAATCGTGCACCTGAACACGGGCGCAAAATTGAGTCGCGCGCTTTATCCCCTGCGCACAAACGAAAATTTACGCCCTTAAGCATGCACATAATCCAATTGTCGCCCGCACACACACCAGTCGCATGTTTTGAACAGAACGCATAATCGAGTTATACGCCCTAAGCCAGGCGCGCAAACTTAATCGTCGCCCGTACATTGACTGGAAACCAACTGAATTATGCGACCTTAGCCAAGCGTGCGATCTTGTTGCACGCATCAAACCTTGCGCATAATTGACCCCTAGGTCTATCATTCCTGCGCCCCTGACTTGGTGCGCAATCTTATTAAGCACCCTGGATCCAACACGCAATTTCTAGGTTCACTAAAAAAAAAATTGCCAACCATCTGCAGCCCAAAGATGAAAACTAAGACTTGGTGGCCGATAACCCAAACCCCATACACAGTTCAGGGTTCACACACACTTTCACCTAAGCATTTACACTCTCAAAACTCAAAATTCAACTGTACCCTCACGCTTAAACACCTTAAACCATTTAAGCCTGTCCAAAACCCATGCCAAATGGAGACCAAACCAGACTTAATACATCCTAATTAATTGAGAATGCCCCGACTAAATAGCGATGTATCCGATAAAAAAAATAATAATAAAACCTAACTAAAATTAACTAAGCCAAATTAACATTAAATAAAATTTCACATTATCACAAATAAAATTTATTTAATATGGGAAAATTATTACAAATTACACCAAGGGCATACCCTTTGAATTTACAAAATAATTACGGTCTCGGAGCGAGGGATGAACTTCGATTCAAGACAAACACTCAAAAACACCTGAGCTCATAGACACACAGAAGAGGTAGCCCTAAAACAAACACCCAAAATAGGGGAAAATAATAAAAAATCTGAAGAGGAAGCACACCCTGAACGAAAACTAACAAGAATCTCATCTTCCTCTCCCGAGTTGGCAGAAAAGAAAGAGTGGCTCACAGAAAGTCACCCAGGATCTGACAGATACACCTATGGAAGGCCAATCTTGGAGACCCCCAAGGGGACGCCAACTGCAGGATAATCTGCAGAGCCTACCAAGGAACAACTGGCATCGATCACGAGAACTCCGGCACAACTCCTTCCTTCGGTTTCTTTTCCCCGTCCTTTGACTTTTCCATCTCTTCCCCCAAAGGGGTAGCACTTCTGGTCAGATTAACATCATCAACCTTAGTACTGCCTCACATTCCCAATGCCGCTCATCCTCAACAATAATAAATATATTATTACATTCCATTTAGGATTCAACACCCGAAATACAAAGCGAAAGAAAATTAATAAACTAAAACGAAACATTAATGGCCCATATTTCTAGAATAATAATAAAAAAATGCCCCATAACTTTTGGAAAAAAAATGCCCCAAGTCTTTCCCCAATTTGAAATAAACTTCAAAATAAAAACCCAAGTCTTTAACCCCTCATTTATAACTTATGCTCCTTAAACCACAAAGTGCCAAGGGTCGCACTCACAAGCCTTCTCTATCTAATTAAAGCTAAACCAGGCACATACCCCCCCTTTAGAAACACCAGTCCATGACAAGTCCAGATAAACCAATAAACATACAACACTCATCCTTCTAGGAAACACAAATCAACCAAAAGAGATAAACCAATAGGATTAAGACACCTGACATTCATCTAGAACCCTTTTAAGTTAAACCTCAAATTCACACAATTCACATCGAAAATCAAACACAGGACTAAAACAAAAATGCCTTAAACCTTAAACATGGGATTTATCCTCTCACCATGACATGAAAAGAAAATATTAATTAAAACCCCTCAATCTCAAAAATTTAAATCATAAAGATAACAAAATATATAGTAAATAAATACAATAAACATCTTTTCATTTATTCAAAATTCTTTTACAAGTGTCACCGGAGGCATGCCTCCTAAATATACAACCCAAAACGAAAACCAAAAGACCTAATTTACAACCCAAAACGAAAACTAAGCATGGAAGCTCGAGCTTAGAGCGTCCAATCGGAGGCTTCAGAAAAGGAAAGATGGAGGATTGGTTGGGGAATGCATCCCTCCACTTTTAACATCATCTCTTCCGCCATCTTTACCTCCTTTGTTGCTGCCTTCACTGCTCCCTAAAAGGGACCGATGTGAAGGCCGACCTCCTATTTCCCAATACCACCCATTCTCAAAGTCACATCACTGTCGGAAGCCCCGTCAAGTTGAAGATCATGCGAAACCACAAATATAGGAAGAAACGACATCAAAATCTGATGGATAGATTACAAGTTATCTCTAAAACTTAGAGATTAGA
Organism: Chloranthus sessilifolius; assembly: GCA_021018995.1. Taxonomy (NCBI): domain Eukaryota; kingdom Viridiplantae; phylum Streptophyta; class Magnoliopsida; order Chloranthales; family Chloranthaceae; genus Chloranthus; species Chloranthus sessilifolius. The sequence continues at coordinate 11,134,766 of CM037587.1, read as the reverse complement.
GAAAAATAGGAACGAATGAAGAAAAATGAAGGAATTCAGGAATATATAGACATTATCTTAATTAAATGCCTAAAAGCGAACGCGCAATTAAATTATGCGCAAAAACATGAATGCTTAAACACAATCATGCGCATCACGAGAAGCGAACAATCGAACTTCTGCCCGTACACAGTCCCGACACAACCATCGCGCGTAGGTACGCCTGCACACAATACAATCGTGCGCCCATCTCACAGAGCAGAATCTGAAGGGACACCAGCACAATGACCTGGCGACACTCCGATCGCGCACACTGACTCTAGCGCACAACCTGATTATATGCTAGTCCTCATGCGCGGAAAATGAATCGACACCCGAACACCTCCACTTTGTCAGCACTAAGACTCTTTGATTGCATGTTGTTCACAGTGCGCATAATGACATTACACACTCGGAAAGTAACGTGCAATCGCCTCCCTAATCCCATAATCATGCGCACGGCTTCCACCGCGTAATTCAATCAAACGCTCGGTACCCTACGACCGCATTTCAAATAGAATGCACACCCTCACACCCTTTTGTCCCATCTCGATTAGAATCCCTCTTTCTCCTCCATCCCATTGTGTAGCCTCACAGGCCGTTCAGAGAGAAAGAGGGTTGTTGACCACACCTATGCCCCACAGCGATGTTAAAATTTCACCACACAACCTACCACGCCAACGCGACCAAAGGAAGGCTCGACCGATTTCCCATCACGAAGAGTTAAGAATGAGCCTCCCAAAAATCTTATTATATCACCAAGACCAAAGTGAAATCCCATAACATTCCTGACACTATTCAAATTGACTCCAACCTGTTATATAACCAAGATCTGCCAAAGAAAGAAACACCATCCTTGCCCCATCACGACATTAAGACAACTAAGGAATCATCAATCGCGCATGTCCCATCACGATGCAATTACAACTTGATCCCATCACAAACCTATGTCATCGTGACACTACTACCCAAGACGCTCAGACACATCCCATCACGATGCACAATCAAGAAGGGGAGACTCAGTCAATATCCCATTGCAGAGAGCCCACTTCCCAAATCTCTTGTCACGCAGCAATCATCAGACTCCACAGCAATCGAAACACACGCTCGCTCACAGTAGAGGATAGACCCTCCACCGTCCCATCGCGTGATAGTCAGCGAACCCCCTACCATTACAGAAATCAGAAAAAGAGAAGAAGCCCTCCGACATCCCATCCCATCGCACCCATACCATGTTCCAGAGCAAACATCTTATTAGATTTCGCTCAGGTCCCATCACACCTACAACCAACGAGACTCACTGTAACACACAACCATAAGGAGAGGACCACCATGTCCCATCGCAAACCTCACCTCCCCAATACATCCTACCACATTAGTGACCATCAGGTCCCGCTGCAACAGGAGTGAAGAAAGGAAATCCTCTTATGTCCCATTGCGACGCCACTACAACAACCAGCGAGTCCCATCGCATACAAAAGTTCTGGCAAACAATAAATCAGGTAAGTATTATCACCTCCCTTATACTCGATATTTCTTCTAAAATATAGTTAAATAATATTAAGTCAAATGTTTTCAAAATCCGTCTCTTTCTATCTGTGAATCATTGTAGTCCTCCCATAAGCGACAATCATCAGTATTCACGAGAAGGTTAGACGAAGCATCTGGCATACCAAGTGTCGTCTTAGCCATGAAAATGGTCGGGTCCACAAATCTTGCACCGGTGGATCTGCTCAGGGATATCTCGAGAGCCACATTTTTCGAAAATTTACAACCGAATTGATCTTAAGTTAAATTCCCAAATTTTCAAAAACAAAAAAAAAAATAATGATAATAATGAACTCCTATCTGCTAAACTTTTACTTCTCACCACTCTAATCCGTTCTTTCCCCTGGAAAACTGAACATTAAGTATATTTCAACCCTGAGAATGTCCACTGCAAAGGGACGCTTGACATGCATTGGTATCAGCAATGACGCACCCAGTCTGACATGACTTGCGAAAGCCTTCGCCATTACATGATATTTCATCTTATTATCGGTCTCTGGACCTTGACTCTGGACATTCGTATGGCACCCCCTGGTACCTCGATTGTGTTGTATATCCCTCTGTTTGATCGCCCCTTGCACCTGCAGATTAGGATATTAACTCTCCTACCATTTGACTGCCCCTTGCAGCAAGTCGCGATATGCGGCAAGATGCCCCTTGCACCCACGGATTAGGTTATACCTCTTTTCCCCCGTTGACTGCTACTACCAGCACGTCGCGATATGCGGCGGAATGTAACTCGCATCCACGGCATGAAATACGCCTTTCGATAGCTACCACTAAGCCCCCGAACGCTCCATTTTAGCTTGTGCTGATAGAGAAGAAAGCCAAGTATCTCATGTCAGCATCCCCGATTCACATTTATGATTTCCCAAGAAAAACGAGAAGGTCCCTCGGATGAGGGGTGTCTACTTCTTCGACGCATTCTTGTTCCACAAGAGCACGCCGAAGAGGGGCATCTGTAGACACCCTCATTTTGCCATCTCAGAATATACAAACTTGTTCGGTCAACCTTTAACCTTGTCCACGATCTCTAGAAAAGGACTAACCTTCTCTAAAGACTTTAAAACCCTATACAGGGACCATGCACTAAAACAATAGTACATGGTAGGGACCTAGGCTGAAACAATAGCTCTGTGGCTCGGACCCGGCTCAAACCCAAGAAAATCTCAAATTATGCGCCCTGTATAGCGCGCATAACTCGATTACACGCCCCACTTCTGGCGTGCAATTGGTCCCTTTTTGACCAGGATTTCACTTCTTGAGGACCGCCTAGACCCTGATTGTGCGCCCTACCAGGCGCACACAATCATATTGCACGCTTCAATACCAGCGCGCAATTAGTTCGTTTTGGACTAGTTTTTTACCCTTCTAGAAACCGCCTGAGATGCGATTGTACGCCCTACTTAGAGCGTGTAATCGGATTATGCGCTTTAGCACATGTGCATAATTGGTTTCTAAGACAACCCGATCTCTAATTTCCTAGACCGCCTGAAAATTCCCTATTATGAGCTCTTAATCTAGTGCATAATTGATTGAGCACACTACTTAGAGCTCACAATTGGTCTAATTAGACTAGGACTAGGCTACCGGCTGAGCCAGTCATTCGGTCACTCACTCAGTCAATCACCAACTCAAAGTGATTGTGCGTCAGATACTAGGCGCATAATTCAATTGAGCGCACTAAACTGGGCGCATAATTGAAATTCACCGACCAATTGTGCGCACCCCACAGGGCGCGCAATTGACCAAGTACTTATAAATAGGACCCACCACCATGACTCAAAAACACATCAATTATGCACTAAACTGGCTGGACTTCTCTCGAGTTCCGGCCTTCAAGCTTAAGGATTCGAGATTCCTCTCTGTGGCCCTGATCTCAGGTATATTTTTCGTCTAGTTTTTAATTCTTCTAGTTCTAGTTCTTAGCTCCAGCCCTTAGTTCTAGTTCTAATTCTAGATCATTAGCTCTAGACTTTAGGTTCTTAAGCTTTTAGTTCTAGATCCTAGATTTTTAATCTCTTTAATCCTTAATTATTGTCTATTTTTCTTTTCCTTGGTTCTAGTTCTTAGGTTCTAGAACAAGTTCCTTTTTCTAGTTCTAGATTTAGGTTCTAGCCCTCTAGTTCTTAAATTCTAGATCTTAGATATTAGGTTTTAATCTAAATTTCTGGCTTTCTGATTTTGGTTCTTAATTTCTAGAATCAGTCCTTAATTTCAGTCTTATATTCAATCTTGAAATTTCTTTTTTAGTTCTAACTTGATTATCAAAATTCTCGATTTTTGATTCGTAAATCTACAATTTATAAATTAAACATCAGTTTTTCAATCCATATTATTATTAAAATAATCTCTAGCCACCCGATTTGCCCAAGGGAGCTTACGGAAGGTACCCGGGAACGGGGTCGATCCTCCTTAGCATAGCGGGCCAAAACCCCTTTTTTAGATTTTCAGTAAAATTAGTATATTTACTTTAATTATAATTTTAATAGAATTAGTATATTTTTAATTAATTAGAGTTTCAATAGAATTAGTATATTCCTAATTAATTCCTGTGGAATTAACGTATTTGTATTCCTAGTAGGATTAGGAGACTTAATTAATTAGATTTTTAATAGGATTAAAATATTTAAATTAATCAGACTCCCAATAGGATTAGGAAGCCTAGTTGAATCCCCCAAGTAATTAGACCTTTAATAGGATTAAAAATTAATTAGATCCCTAATAACTACATCAAGAGCAGGAAAAGCGAAAAGTAGTTAGAAGAGAATTAGGAAAACCAGCTTAACTAAACTTATAGGTGACCCAGTGTTGCTGACATCGACCGGCCGATGATTCAATAAAGAGATCAACCCATATAAATTTGAACTGAATTAACTCAAAATCCTAAACTTAATCTTACCTGACCACGAATTTTCAAGACCCTATCATTGGGTAATCATTTTTATAAAAAAAATAAAGAAAAAATAATAATAATAAATAAGAATAGTAAATAAATAAAATAATAATTAAATAATCATAAATTATATGCTTGTGTGGCGTTAGATATGGGTGCCCAGGATGGATTAGTATTGGCACCCATCCCAAACTGTACTGATCCGTTGTAATACCCAACACCCAAAAGTGTGGCGTTAGATGGGGTAGAGCACCAAACTACATATGTCGTTTAGGGTTTAGGGTTTATGTAGTTTGGTGCTCTACCCCATCTAACGCCACACTTTTGGGTGTTGGGTATTACAACGGATCAGTACAGTTTGGGATGGGTGCCAATACTAATCCATCCTGGGCACCTATATCTAACGCCACACAAGCATATAATTTATGTTTATTTAATTATTATTTTATTTATTTACTATTTTTATTTCTTTTTTCTTTTTTTTTTTTATAAAAATGATTACCCATTGATAGGGTCTTGAAAATTCGTGGTCAGGTAAGATTAAGTTTAGGATTTTGAGTTAATTCCGTTCAAAATTGGTTACTAACCAATTAAAGTAGGTGTACCATGATAAAAATGTTTGACTAAAGTCAAACTAATCAAAACAGTTGGTATCATCAAGGTCAACGATTCAACGTTAACGAAATCAAGATCGTTACAGCAACGAACCAAGTATTTCTCTGAGATTTATCGCTTATTTTCCAATACTTAATTACCTCTAAAAAATACTGCCTTTGCCAGAGTCCACTTGGACCGAATTAGACCACTCTTTCAAGGGACTGAATGGGACCCAGAAAAAGCGCGTACCAATACAAATCTAGACCATTGGATGGCCTTGCGTGATCATTTTAGTCGCATGCAAGGCATCCAAATATTCTGGTCAAAAGATTGTTCCAGAAAATTTAAAAACCTCAAACAAAAATCAAGTTTTCTATCACAAAATCCAAGGAAATTCAAGGAAATCCTACACTATGTAGTCTCGGTCTAGTTGACCAAATCTAGACAATTGGATGGCCTTGCATAATCATTTTGATCACATGCATGGCATCCAAATTTTCTAATCAAACTATAATTCCAAAAAATTTTAAAATTTTAAAAAAAAAATCAGAATTTCTATTTCAAAAGGTCAAGGAAATTCAAGAAAAATACTACACTATGTAGTCTTGGTCTAGTTGAAAAATCTAGACCATTGGATGGCCTTGCATGATCATTTTGATCACATGCATGGAATCCAAATGTTCTAATCCAAACTTGTATAAAAATTTCTAGAAATAAAACTCTAAAAATAGTCCAAGAGAATTGAGATCTATGAACAAAACCTACACTACATGACTAGAAACTCCAAACAAGAGCTAACTAAGACATTACCTTAGGCTTGATCTTTTTAGCTTGCTGGTTTGTCCTTATTTTTGTTGTGTAAGGGGCTGAGATGGAGCCAAATTTTATATATGTGAGACTAGAAGGTGTGGGGAGTTGAGTGGTGGTGTTGGATGTTGAGTTTGATGAGTGGATATGGAGGGGCAAATTCAAGGTAGGAGAATGTGCTCTAATGGAGGTGCAAGAGAAGGAAGAAGATGAAAATGGTGGGAATGAGAGCGCCCCCCTTGGAAATTCGATTTTTGCAATGGAGCTAGGAGACAATGACTAAAAATTTTGGACATATGGCCATCCATCTCTTCGCAAAGCCACACTCCCTCTCCACTTTTCCATGCATATGTGGGAGTGGACCCCACATGGTTCACTTCCCACCCTCCATTTAGTCAAATCTTGGCTTTTGTGCTCTACAATGCCCTCAAAATTTGTGATTTTTCAATTGTCCAACCTATCTTGTATTCCATGTGTGAGAGTGGATCTCTCACCTTAGATTTCCCCAAAGCTATTCAATGGTGTAAGATGGATCAAAGTTGAATCACATAGATGAAGGGCTAAGATTTGCTAGAGATTTGTAAAAAGTTAATCTCTAAGTAAGAAAATTAGGAATTTAGCACATAAAGGCCCTTGGGCTTAAATTGTATTTACAAGAAATGTCATCGCTTCATGCAAGGCACAAACCCTTGACCTTAAATATTAGTGCATCTAGTTCTTTCAAATTTATGGGTCTAGGTTTGACCTAAATCATTGACCAACTCCATGATCATCATTAAAATTTAATCCGTTGGTGATGATCTCCTCATCAACACTAAGGCTCAAAGTCAATTCGGGTCAAACCCCAGGTCAAGGTCCATCAAAAATCAGTCTGAGCTTCTCATAAGGTGTGAGATGTGGTGTATGTTGTACTAATCTACTGACACACCCATTCAAATAAAAGGGGTGCCCTATGGGTGCCACTAGAAAAAGACATTATCCCATCATTCTAAGGTAGGTGCTTAACAAATTTAGATGGACCTGGCCTCAGGCAGTTACCTAGCACAGTTAGGTCTTATTAGGTCTCAGTCAACAGGTTGACCAACACAAAAATCAAGGGGTAGGTGTTACATAGGTTCATAAGGATTTGAGCAAACATGGTATCTAGATATAATTTATATAAATCATCACATAAAATATTAGAACCAACAAGCCGTGAGTAACAAAATAAACATAAGTTACTATTTCTAAAATTAAAACAATATCCATCAGAATCAAGTCTAGACAAGGAAATTAAATTGCAAGAAATAGAAGAAACATAAAATGTGTTAGGTAAATCCAACACATAACCAGTATCTAAAAATAAATGATATATTCCTACGACAATAACTTTAGGTTGTGGACGATTTCCCAAAAGGATGCATCTTTCATTTTGGTTTGGACTCCTGCTGGTAAGGAATTCCCACATTGAATTAGAAACATGAACAGTGGCACCCGAGTCAATTCACCAAGTGTTAAAAGGAACTTCAGCAAGATTTAATTCGAGAGATAAATTATTACCTTTTCTTTTCGAACCAAGTCTTGCGCTTAAGACAGTCTTTCTGTAAATATCCCTTCTTTTTACATAAGAAATACTTAACATTGCTTGCGCCTATCTGATGAGTCTGGGAACCTGAAGCAGACCATTTTCCTTTTTTTGGTGACCGTCTTTTGCCTTTTTCAAGCTTTCTACTTTCCCTTCTTGAATTTTGAGTAACATAATTCACTGAATAAGATTCATCTTAATTCAATCTTCCTTCCTTTTGTACACACATACTTGTCAGTTGATCCACCTTCCATTTATCTTTAGTGGTGTTATAGTAGATCTGAAATTGATCATACTGAGGAGGGGGGAGTTCAAGATAAATTATACTAAGAATGATTCATACATTCATTCCCAAAGTGTTATGACCCGGGTCTCTTTTGACCCTATTTGATGTGATAGATAGGTGAAGCACCAAGATCGGTACTTGTGCACATACCTTATCATAACCCATACAATTAAATTAAGAAATTTCTAAAATAAGATTCGATTTACACTAAACATGGTAACCAAATCTCAAGAGACCTATTGCCTTAAGCAAGGTACAATTAAACCCATAATTCATGGGATTGATTTGCAATCAATTAGAATCCTTATGGACTCTTACTTTATTGGCAAGTCAACTTGCCAATTTGACTCTTCCTCTGCCCACCTCTTCTATATAAATAGGAAATCTAGAGAGAAATAGAATTCTCTACCCTCTTACATTCGTCTAACACTCTCTTCCGGTGCAGCCATCCAACACCATCTTCCAATGCAGCCTTCCAACATCACCTTGTCTCACCCACTGAGGCTCAACCATCGGAGTTGCATCCCGAGCACCACCACCACAACGACACCAACTACGAATACCTCTAGTGGTGTTTTAAGCAAGCCTCAACAACTAAGTTTTTGTGATAAAACACGAGGAAATCTGATCCGGTCGTGAAATCGACCACCACGGTACATCAAATCCAATCTCCGTCAACCCAAATCATCGCAAAAGTCACGGTTCACACTTCAATAGGTGGGTGCCTCTCAATCTATTTTAAATTATTCAATTTATTTCAAAAACCCTAAAATAACCTTAATTAAAATTGGGAAAGAAGCCATTCTTGGATTCTCAAAAATGGAAATAGTCGGACTTAACCTGTGCAGAAATTTCTAATCTTGACAAGTCCAGGTTCAAACTCGACCGGTCGAGATTAACTGCTTCTTTGATCTCGATAGGTCGAGTTACAAACTCAACCAGTCGAGTTTATATAAGGTTTTTTGCTCTCTGTTTACTAATCTCAACTAGTTGAAATTCATTGTCGACCAGTCGAGTTTTGCCTTCAGTTCAGATTTTCTTTTTTCATCTCGACTGGTCGAAATCTAGTTTTCGACCAGTTGATATTGGCTTTCTTCTGTTTTCTTCTGAAACCCCGACAGGTCGAGATGATAACTCGACCGGTCCAGATTTACTATACCTCTTCTTTCAGAAAACTCCACCAGTCGAGATTCAAATTCGACTAGTCGAGCTATGTTTATTTATATTTTCTTTTGTTTTCTTCAAAAATCTCGACAAGTCAAGATGGAACTTGGCCAGTCGAGATTGACTGTGTTTCTGTTTTCTTTAGGAATCTCGACAAATCGAGATGGGACTTCGACCAATCGATATTGAGAGTTCTTGAACACCCATTCTAGTGATAATATTTGTAGGTTTAGATAGATCTAAACTCGATATCCTTGGCCCCAAAATTTGTAAAAATTAGATTCGATGGTTTATCCTTAATAAGGTCATGTAGAGTGTGATTCTCATCAGAATCACATATATGAGTCATCCTCATCAGATCGAGACGATCTACCTAATTAAATTAACTTGTTTTTACTTCATCACACATATCTCAGGGTTATTCTTGAATCATGATACATAATCTTCAAACTATCTACAAGCGACGAACCTTCAAAACGTTGATGCGGATTAGTCACATATCTTTTCCTTTATTATTTAAATATTTCTTATGCTTCAGTTTCACTCAATGCTCTATGTTTTATGCTCCATATTGAATTTTCTTATGAACACACAATGCTTAGGGTGCATGCAATAGTTTCACTTTTTTTTATATGTTTCATCTTTATCAAATGAATTCTTCAGGTAGAAAATACAACAAGGCATATGTATGATAGGAAAAAAAAATAAGTTATGACACTCGAATTTTAAGTCTTCGTCATTGTGGGGTTACTTTAACGGTCACGTGGAACTTAAAATATAGGTATTCATGTACGGATGTAATACATCTGTGAGAGTATGGGCTGCCACATGAAGTACATCCAGGTTACTACAGAACCCGTCTCTTAAAAAGCGTGATTTAGTGAAGTCTATCACACCGTGGCTCACTCTAATTTAAGTTGTATACAAATGATAAGATATGAATACAATAAGATTCATTTATGATAAAATACGTTGTGAATGTCAGTTGGATATCAGTTAAGTTATACACGTGTCATACCTTACATGTCACTGTAAGGGTACAACGTCTGCAACCAAGATGGGTCTAAAGGACATTACATTACGACTGTATCTCTGACATAAGGGGACACTGATGCATGCAACCTCATTGGGCTAGATGGTGGTGTACGATACGATACGATACGGAGGCTAGGTGATTACTTACTCGTGTAATTCGCGTGGTAGGCTCGAGCAGCGACCCTGGCACATGTCGTTTGCATAAGTTAAGTGAGATGCGAATTACGTTGTGTAGGCATATGGAGTTATGTTAAGATTTAAGATATGTCACGTAGGTTAAGTTGACGAGACAAATATGAAAATGAATAAGAATTCAATGCATTGTGTACAATTTCTGTTACGATATAGTCTTTCAGTTTCAATATGGTATATTATGAGATCATAGATATTTTTAGAAACGTGTAAAGATGCTTGATTTTATTTTCATATACTACTGCAACTCAAGTGATTGCATCCACGATCACCTGAGTAAGTTATGGTGGATCGATTGTGCAACCAACTAAGTTTGCGTGACTGAGTAAACTCTCCCTACAAAATTTAACAGTTGCAGGTGAGAACATAGATTATTCCACAGTTTAGGACATTGAGGCATCTGTACCTGATGCGGCTTATGAGAATGAGGACATTGGTTACCACCTGGATGAGGGAGTAGATTCGGCAGATTACTATGAGCATTGAGAGATTCTTTAATTCTAGTTTTTATTAGTTATTTATGAGAGACATGTTATTAGTTATTTTTGTTTGTTAGTACTTCTTATGGGTTTACGTATGAGATGATTTTACCCTACATGAAACTTTAGTTCATTTTCTATCTTAGATGCGCGATTACAAGATTACCTTATTATTGGTAGTTTACGTATTTCGCTTTTACTTTTGAGCTAATTATAAAAAGTTGTTCTCTCAAAGTTTTCAATCTTATTTTTCAAGATGAGTTATGGATTGTATGTATGTCTGCTTATCACCTTAACAAGCGTGTTAGGATTTTGGGCCGTGACACAAAGTCTTTAGTTTTGCCACTATACTGGTCATGTCAAGGATGTGATTTTGCATACCTCGAACTCCGTCATACTTCATGGTGGGAAGTTGGGCCATAAGGGTGCCCGCAAGTAATTTGTTAGAAGACCGCAAACCGTCTTCAAGAGATCTCAGAAATTCTTTTGAATTAAGCATTTTGGGAAGTGATGAATTGATGTTGCTCACCACACTCATCCTCATAAATATAAGGCTCAGGCGATTCGATCTTTCTCAAGCAGCGTGTAAGGATTTACCATCCTCACTGCTGGAATCAGACAATTCAAGGGGGGTTTTTCATGTGGAATGCTAGATCAAGATCTAAAACACCACAAGTGTACTGGACTTGTTCATTCCAATCTGAAAAGTTTGGCCCAGTGAAGATAGGAACGCTTGAAGTGTGAGAGTGTAGCGAAATGGGAACAAAAACTGAAAGTAATGATTAATAACATAATTTTAAAACATAAAATAATGACGATAATAATATTCTGACAATGAACTCACTGTGTCATTGCAATTCTACCTTTGAGAGAAAAATAACACACAATGCATTCATAAAAATGAGAAATATATCTCCATAGGGTTAACCAATAGTGTACCAATAATTGAGCGAGATTGTTGCCTTTGGGCATCCAAATCTAAACTCGATTATTGATACAAATCACATTGCCCTATCTCGATTTATGACCACTTAAAGAACGGTGCATCTGTGAATCAGCCTTTAATCTCATGATCATAAATCGCTAATTAAGGGATGTCATCGAATAAATTAATAATAAATTACACTAATAAAAAACGATTGTACAATTTGACGGTAATGAAATGTTCCAATTTGTTCACTTTGGTGGATAACAAATCGGTCCAATTCATAAATGTCAAATTGAATCTATGACATGAATAAAAATAAACATAATTGCTATAAAATAAATATAAGCATAAGCAATAAAAAAAATATACTACATGAGAGAATAGTTATAATGATTTAATAAATTATGAATTGTATAGAAAATTATTAATAAATTATTAATCACGAGCCATAAGCATATTGTATAGAAAATGATTATGCTCAGCATGTAATCTTTATGATGTGTATTGATATAATGGGTTACCAAAAAAACTAATTTTATTTACTAAAAATCTGTCATTGCAAAAGGGTACAGCAATATTACCTTTCAACTGAAGGACGAAAAGAACAAAAGGTAAAAGTAGTATAACTTTTTAATTAAAGGACAAAGAAAATCTAACTTTGTCATCTAAAGATAAATAATAAAAATAGGAAGCACACGTTCGGTAATACACACGTAGATTAAAACAAAACTTTTAGTCTAAACATGCAAAAGGAGTTTCTTCTTCAAAAGTAAATTAACCAAAAGTAATAAAATAAATCAAAAGTAATCATTAAAGCCAAAATCGGGAATCCATGAGTGGTGTTATAGGGAATTAAAAAAGAAAAAAAAATACCACCCTTATCGATCACCCTATAAAATAAATAAATATGTGTAGAAATAATAGTCATCTTTTATATATATATATATACACTAGTGGACCCTGCACGTGCGATGCACGTGAGGGCCATTTATTTAAACAATTCAAAACTGAACGATATGATCTAAAATAAGTGATTATTTATGTTAGGTGCATGGGTGTATTATTTTTTCCATGTCCCGCTTTTATGGATTCCATGACTTCCAAAAACTGTACCAATTGGATGATGCTATCTATCTTCTAATTTATATGAAATTATTGATTTTACCGCCTTTACTGTTATATAGGTGTTGTAACATGAAAATAATATCATAAAATCTCCAAAAAATCATATTTACATTGTGCTCAAAATGTGGTTCACATGATTAAAGCTAGATATTCCATCAATATAATTTAAAATAATTTACTTGTTTGAGTTTTATGGTTCTATAAAATCATTGATTCTATAAACTTACAAATTTTCAACCTTTCAACTTATGTTCTGTCAATATAATGAGATTTGAAGCAACTTTCATTAATAAATAAAATTCAGTCTCAGGATTTATCCATGTTTGTTCCCTTCTACTGATGTCATTAACCAGAGAACCTAATCCTGCACAAAACATAAAAATTGAACTTCAATAAAAGAGAAACAAATATTTTCTAATTTATATGAAATTATTGATTTTATCGCCTTTACTGCTATATAGGTGTTGTAGCCTAAAAATAATATCATAAAATCTCCAAAAAATCATATTTGCGTTGTCCTCAAAACATAGTTAATACGATTAAAGCTAGATATTCCATCAATATAATTTAAAATAATTTACTTGTTTGAGTTTTATGATTCTCTAAAATCATTGATTCTATAAACTTACAAAAATTTTCAACCTTTCAACTTATATTCCGTCAATATAATGAGATTTGAAGTAACTTTTATTAATAAATAAAATTCAGTCTCAGGACTTATCCATGTTTGTTCCCTTCTACTGATGTCATTAATCAGAGAACCTAATCCTATGCGAAACATAAAAATTGAACTTTAATAATGGAGGAACAAAGCATATCATTGTTTCTAATGACTGAAAAATTTATATCAATTATAAATTATGAAATCATTGATAAATTCGTTAGACACATAATAGAAACTTTAGCATAACTGATACAGATGCCATCGGTATTGATACTCTCAAGATTTGCCCCAATTAATTGGTACACTTGTGAAAAATAGTGTCACATCCAAAATCAGTGATTCATTCCCAATCTCCAACGGAACCATAGACAAATTTTTGTAAAATTATATCAAAATTTGCCAAAATAGGGGTCAGACAAAACTTTTGGCAAAATATCGGTGATTTCACCAAAATGAATGAAGTTTTATTAATCTCAACCTTTTTAAAATATTAAATAATTTTAAAATATATATTTTTTATATTTTTTTGGTACTCCCTAAAAATTTTTAGTATTTTTCTAAATATTTATCTGAAATGATCTAAAACAACCCCACAAAAATATTGCCGAAAATGAACCTTTTCACAGTTTTGATCTTAGGTAGTAAATATTCATATCATTTTGATTTCCACAAAAATAGTAACGAAATCCGTCAACATACTTTTTTAGAGTTTAAAATGATTGAAAGAGATAGTTCAGGTATGCGCACATCAAACATGATGAGACGTGTGAGATACATGTAAAATCCTTTCATTGTAAAAGTGGATCAAACTCGGAGATTCATAATAAAGATTAAGGCCTCAAGCTCGGAGATTCATAATAAAGATTAAGGCCTCAAACTCGGAGATTTATAAAGTTTCTAGAGTTTCCAATCAAATTTTTTTGGATTATTTATATATACATATAAACTCAAAAATAAGGGTGAAAAATTAGAAAAAAGATTGACAGTAAGAACTCTCATTTAGTACCCAGAACATGTCATATAAAAGATTCGATGACAGAATTACTCCAGATAAGAACTGATTTGCATCTTCCCTTTCTCATTGAGTCTTGATCTTTAAAGTTCTTTTTATAGGTTACTTTGGGTATTACCCATTTCAGTGAGAGCATAGAACCAAAACTAAAATCATTGTTAAAAAATATTTATCAAACAACTAAAGGATAACTATCAAAGGGATCGAAGGGAATAGGAGCCTACCGTTTTGTCTTTGTCTTCTAAACATTTACTTATAGTAGAAGAAAGAAGAAAATAGTTTCCAATTCAAAGATCAAAGTAGGAGCTGACTTGTGTGGGAATCGAGTCATATAGTATGATTGGATCGAGCATCATGGCAAAACTAAGATTAGTTGTTTGCTTCCAACTGACCTATAAAAAAAAAAAAAGGATAATAGTTAGTACGTTGTTTGCTCATAGGAAGGTCCAATAAATTGCTCATTATATGGCACGATATCAAAACTTTTTACAACAAAGAAATGATACCCGGTCCAAAGACAGTGCTATAAGCACCATGAAAGTGAATGCAATACAATCTAACCCAAGAACTTACCAACAAAACTCAATACACTACAATGCCTATGGGTTTTCCTTTTTTGATGTTGCAAAGCGGCTAATAGAGATAAAGATATCAACTCGACTTGTTATATACTCTTGCCCCCTTTTATGTCAACTCATTAGAAGGATTGCTTCCAATTAGTTATGAGCTTAACTTGAAAAAGAATTGCTTTCAATTGCAAATATTTCATGGAGCAAGAAACCTTAGTTAGGTTATAATGCCTAGTTAAAGAACGGCCCATATAGTTGGACAGTCCTATGAAATATACTAAGACTCATTATATATATATTAATTAGATAAATACTGAATGAAGCCTCGATATTGCATTCAGTCACCTAATCGATTAATACATAATTTATGTTCATTCAGCCCAAAACTTTTTTATGGCCCACCATATGCTTTATGCATGTTTCCATAGTGCCCATTACCTTTTTAAGCAAAAAAAAATTGAGCATATAGATTCAAGGGAAATAGATAATTATATATTTCATAAGGGAAAATAGAACATATTTCGATTAGAGGCAGCAACTATTTGATTATTAAATTAACTGAAAATAATAAATTACTACGATAAAAAGAGCCACAACAACAACAAACTCATGTTGAGCCAATATAAAAAATCACTGGACTCAAAACGACAAATAACTTTGAAAGATAGAAGAAAATTACAAACAACAATGAATTAGCATAAAAATAAAAGAAAACTACACTTTGTAATTTGGGAAAAAAATTAAACTAAAATAAAATAATAAGATAATCCCAGGTAGCAAAATTTTGCATCTCCGATGTCTCATAAGAAACCCAAAAATATACGTAGCAGAATTTTCACAAGAGGATTTTGGATGAGATAGTTTCAGTGTAGGTCCCCCTCCTACTCAAATGTTTTGAGTTAGATATAAGTTGTTTTATTTTTATTTTTCTTCCTATGACATGATACCCTAACAATATTTAAATTTTAACTTTCAACGTATTCAGTGGCTTCATTTTTTCTAAAAATATTTCTACTTATGCTCAATCAGGCATCTTAGAATTTAATTTCTTTCAGTGTTTATATGACACAATAGTATCAATATCTGATTTAAGAGCTTTCAAGGCCCCAAAATAGTGTTATTGCATTAGTAGAAGGTGTTCAGATTATTGAAATTCATAAGATAATTGAGATATAAATTGCAAGAACAAGTTATGGGTGATAATATATTAGATGCATAAATATAAAAACGTCTGATGGAGACCCTCCAATGATCCCTTCCTAGAGCACATGCAATATATAAAAACGGACACATATGTTTACATATATTGCATGAATACACAGGTAATATATAAAGGGGAGCCATTACTTGCACCCTACAAATTGGCCCTTGCAAATACTTTAAAAGATAAACTTGCAAGTTTGGGGACCCGTGCCATATGAAAAAGTCATCTACACCGTCTGATTTAACGGTCATGATTTAAGGATATCAGGTGCAAAAGAGGGGCACAAAATATGATCTTTATCATATGATTCAATGTAGTCAAAGGACATTATCTAATTCAATAGTTGGCTGCAATAGATCATATGATAGAGATCGTGTTTTGTTCTAATATCTTCAAATCAGGGCCTAGATTGTGCTTTCACATGGCACATATCCTACATACAAAGTCTTTCTTTAAAAGGATGTGCAAAGGCCAACTTCTCCAGTGCACCTAATTCCCTTATATAAAAAGGTCCAATCATAAACCAACCATCTATTAATTGGGCATGGATGCTATTTACTGAGACAAAAATTGCCAATCAATCCAAAATACAAGTCATGTAATGTAAAGTACTGGGTTGATGCCTTTAGTTGTTTGCAGTATTGACCCATAAGAATTACCATCAGAGCCTCAATATCATCTCATCTCCAAGTCAAACTTGCTTATTGCAATACACTGTATCTCAATGGCCCCTCCGACTCCTTGGAGAGCGCTCCATTTAACCAAAGCCATTTGCATTTTAAGCAAAAAATTTTAGAGTTTCATGTCTCGCATTGCTAGAGGAAAAGCAAATCATGTTCGGACAATCTTGCTAAGGCTGGCCTTCATACCCCTCATATCAATGTCATTTCTGCCACCAACATCAGTGGTGACCTGCACATAGCCATGAAGAAAGACAAATTGGGCAAGTTTTATAGGCTTCTGCTGTCACTTAGCAGTGACCCCTTCTGGATCGATTGGGCGAGAGAAGACTGACCAATTTTAAATAATTAATTATGATACATGACTGATTCAAGGCATACCAACCCACTTGTTCTTGTCAGTGTAGTGTGTTGGTATGATTATTAAATATAAAGGTCAGGTGGCCCTTGTAAGCACTCCCTGACATCATGTTCATAGTGTTGCTCCCTTCTGTTTCGTCATATACTTAAGAGTGTGCATTTTAATTAAACTAAGCATAAGAGGCATTTGTTTAGGACTGGGCGTGGGAGTTTCAGTTTTTTAAAGAGGCGCAGTATAGATTTGAACAGATAGGATCACTGATTGGGTACATACAGGGTAGCCAAAATTTTGCGTTATTTATTAAACCCAAATCAGTTCAACAAGATTAGACACCAAATTGTGAGTTACAAACTTCTTTTTTTTAAAGAGCTCAGAACTGAAGTAAAAACAGATTCACATGCTAATTGAGATGCGAGACATTTACCTTACCAAACACTCGTTTCGAAGACATCCCCAACATGCTTAAATTCTTGAAGCTCCTTAAAATTCATCCATGGTTTGACCAAAACCTTTGCCTATAGAGCTTCTTTTTCCTGCACCATCATAATCATGCAAAGCTGCCCAAAATAGCAAAACATTTAATAAATTATCTAAACAACAGAAACAATGATACAAATCCTATTTATTGAAGAAGTATGTTCACTGTGTAGGATCTAGTGATCGTTTGTTAGCTGTATAAATTCATAAATATATGTAGCAACATTGATGGAACAAGGAAGTAATTACTGTTATGTATTCGATGAATATGGAAACAAATGGGAGGGATGTTTTTTGTTTAATTAGTCGAAAACTCAAATTGGAATCTTACTAATGCTTTATGATCAAGTGAAGTAGGTCGCAGGGCCTTTTTTCACTCCTTTGAAAATCATAGTTAAAATTAATTAGAAAGGGGAATCTTCTTGTTAAATACCCAATGGAGCATATCAAGTCAGCAAGGGACAACTATTTATGCTTTTGGACCATAAGAAACCTGCTTACAAATTTATCTTATTCAAGTTATAATTTTATGAATACCTGAATTTTAAAACTCCTTCAGAACAATAAAATAAAATTAAAAAACATAGAGAATGAAGAAGTACAAACAAGGACCTTTGTCAAAGATTCTTGCGAAGAAGAATATGAGGAATAAAAAATAAAATAAAATAAAGAGTGCAAAAATAAATAAACTCAAAATGTAACACACTTCACATAAAGAATGAGTAGAGCCAAATTTATAAGTAATTGAAAATGTTTGTTTGACAATTTCACATGTACTAATCAAAGAAGCAAACCTACTGACAATTTCACATGTACTAACTAAAGGCTTCAAGATTGTACTCTATAGATAAAGTGAATGTCATAGGTTTAAATCAAAATAAGAAATGACTAATGATACTCATGCAAGTAACAAAAAAGTACCAAAATAACATTGGCTCCTTTAACTCCTCAACACTTCTAGATGATGAGAACCTGTCAGCTATCACTATGAAACAGAGATCAAACTATTCACACAAGTCAAATAACTGGCCAATCTCTTCCTTGGTCCACTAAGGTATTTAGTACAAGACGACCATCCCATGGCTTTAAGAAATTGGGACATTGTTTATATATATATATATAGCAAACTGTATGTCATGTCAAACAAACTGAATATGAACATGACAAAGTCAGTAGTGATAAGCAAACACCTCTGTAGCAAAGATAATAATTGGGTTTCTAGTCGAAGTTATTCTCATGTTGAATTGTTAAGTGTTTGTGATTCTAAACCTGCCTGTTGGGTCCATACCAGCGTTGGGTTGGATGATGACCACATAAACAATGTGCGTTAGCTCCTAGAGAGGGGACAAAGCAAGAAAAAAGGGAGTGGCTGGAACAATGGAGCTTCTGATGGTCACCAGAAACTTAAGAAGAGAAGGTATCCCATTATTGAAACAATAACTATCTCATGTTTCTTATTTTATATAGATCAAATTAGGGGGAAAAAAAAAATTCTAGAGCCTGCCCTTTTCACATATTAATATCATCTTACTATCTAAGATAAAAGGGTAATATCCTAATGCAGAATATTGTTCAGGCCAATTAGTCTATTAATAGCCAAAAAAATATTCATTAACTGCAAAATAATAGAAAACTATGAAAGCAAATAACTCTAACAATTATAGCATAATAAAAAGAAGATAATAAAAAAATAAGCATTCTCTATATTTTAATATCGACAGAAAACCCTACACTAAAAACTGTAAATAATACGTTAAAAGTTATTTTTTAGGGGAAAAACTCCTAAAACAACTTCAAACCCTAAAATAAATCTTAAATCATAAAATAATTGAAAAAACTTAAGAGGAAAAAAGCCTATTAAAAAATTGGTAAAAAACTTAGAGAAATCAAAATCACCTAAAACAACTGATGGAAAAAAACACACACACACAAAGGCTAGGGTTTTAGGGTTGATGGAAAAAACAAACTCTGCAGAATATTGGAGATTCAAGGCTAGGGTTTTAGGAGTTTCTTATTGAAAAAAAACATTGGAAAAAAAGAAAACCTCACCCAAAGGCTAGGGTTTTAGGATTTTCTGATGGAAAAAAACACAGTGGCCAAAAAAAAAAAAAAACAAAGCCTAGGGTTATAGGGCTGATGGAAAACACACACAAAACCAATGAGGCCTTGTTATGGTTTTGAGTGGAAAAACACAAAAAAAATAGCAAAAAATACCACACTCACCCTCGATCTTACACCGCAGAATATGGGCTTTTATTGTTTTGAGTTTGAGACGCCTTCTTATGCTCCTTCTCTCTCTCTCTCTCTCTCTCTCTCTCTCTCTCTCTCCTTTAAAGGGTTTTGCAAAAGCATATTTACCTTTCAGTTTGTTAATTTATATAAAGGTAAGATTTAAAGGGTTTTGCTAACTTGCACGGGAGTTTTGCTAACTTGAACCAGTGTTTTATCTTCATCCGATAGAACAAAAACTAAAGAGTCTTACCTTTCATTTTTTTAATAAAGGTAAGATATATATATATATATAGTGGTGTTATAGGAATTAAAAAAGAAAAAAAATACCACCCTTATCACCCTATAAAAGAAAGAAATATGTGTAGAAAGAATAGTCATCTTATATATATATATATATATATATATATATATATATATATATATATATATATATATATATATATATATATATATATATATATATATATATATATTACAACAAAATCAACCACACAATTAGCACTATGAAGTGGCTACGTGGGTCGACCATAAAGTCCGATGGTGTGATCGACTGCACAATTTGACAACGCTAGTAATAAAGATTTGTTTATACATTAATCAAGGGACAATATGAATCCTCGTGAAAACCTTGGTTTGATGCCACATTTTAAATCTATTTGATCGATGAGGAATCATACTTTCACCTATAAATATTATCATCATAAGAACGCGTACCTTGCATCATTCGATGGAAATCGGATGATTCGGATTTGTTTGATGTGTGGTTGACGATTGGCAATCCTTAACTCACCTTCTTCCTTTTGGCCCAAGTTTTCAAGAGTGTCTTAGATGGGTTTAACGTAGTATACACTCTCTATTTATGGGCAAAGAAAGATGGTAGAGAGAAACTCCTTAGTTGTAATCCTATCATATCAAAGAATACTAGTATGATAGTTTCTTTATAATCCTATCATATCAAAGAATACTAGTATGTATAGTTTCTTTATAATTTCCCATATTTTCCTAATTATATAAAGACTTCCTAATTTGATTGGTTTAACTTAATTAGAATCAAGTTTACTTAAATACAAAAATAGAAAATCGAGGACATGTGGACACTTTAAGTTAGAGATTAATTCTAACATTATTTTCTAAGGGTCTGTTTGGAAATTTTTCGGAAAATATAGGAAATGGATTTGTAGATCCAATGGATTCCATCTCTTTGGGAATTCATTATTTTTCGGTGTTTGGATTGAGTAATTACACCTAGAAAATAGAAAATGAGCGTCATTGATGGTGTACATCTCATACACCCAATAAATCCAACTTTCTATTGTGAGGGAGATTCCGTAAGAGAGAAAAATTAGGAGAGAGAAAGATTGAGATTAGGAAAGAGATTTGGGGAGAGATAGGAATTAAAAGAGAAACGTAGAGAGATTAGGAGAGAGAGAGAGAGGGAATCTACGAGAGAGATTCAGAGAGAGAGAAATCTAAAAAACGGAGATTATGAGGATATTTAAAAAAGAGAGATTATGAGAGAGAGAATAGGAGAGAGAAAGAGAAAGGGGAGCATCTAATAACATATACACATTTTTAGAATACTAGTTTAACTTTCCCTTGTAGTTATTTTGAATAAGTTGTAACTGTGCCCACGTTTGACACGCCTCTTGTAACTGTGTACGTTTGGCACGTCTCTTTTAACTATCCACGTTTGACACTATGCATCTCTTTGTACCCATCTCTTTATATGAGGCTTTAAGCCTTAATAGCAAAGTGTTTTTTTTGAGAATCCAAATCTTCTCATGGTATCAAAGCGGATTCCTCTTAAACTTTTGATCATCCAAATCCGATGGTCATTGATGGCTTAAAAGCTACCTTTATTGCAAATTTCCTCCCACCTCTCCTCCCTTCACCATGATGACTGATGATAACAATATCAACAATTTCATCTCTAATCTACCTTCTCTAATAACCATCCGTCTCAATGATTCGAACTATCTTCTATGGAAACGACAGTTTCGTACCTCTCTCATAGCTCACCGCATCATAAAATACATTGATGACACACTCATCATACCCGAAGAAGAAGTAAAGGATGCCTCTGATATGCTAATTCTAAATGCCGCATACCACCAATGGTTGATTTATGACCAACAAATTCTTAGGTGCATCATTGCTACAGTTAGCGAATCGGTTCTTCCCTATCTTCTTAAAATCGACTTTGCACGGGAAGTTTGGCGTCTTCTTGAACGTCGTTATACCTCCATGGCTCGTGCCAATATCCTGCAGCTTAAATCCGATTTATAATAAATTCAAAAAAATTCAACTCCCATGAAAGATTATTTAGCCACGATCAAACAAATGGTGGATAAACTCGTTGTCGCATCTTCATCTATAGATGAAGAAGATATCGTCCTTCATATATTGAATGGGCTCCCAGATGAGTATAACACATTCAAAATAAGCATTCGCACTCATCCTCATCCGATCTCCTTAGAGGAGCTTTATCGGCTCTTAAGAATTAAAGAATCGGCTTACGCCGCCACTGCTGCAAAAGCCATCGCCAAAGCCGATGCCTCAGTATTGAATGCTGCCATGACAGCCACAACTAGTTCACCATTTGATACTTATGTTGGTTCTTCGTCAAAATCCGGAGGCCCTCTAAATACCAATCGAACTAGGAATAACAATAACAACAATTATTATTGAGGCAGTAATAATTCTCGAAGATGAGGCAACTACCATGGTCGTGGTAGTTTTGGGCTACCTTTTCCTTCTCAGCTTGGCCAGCCATCCCGCTCGTGGCCTTTTTGCTTAATTTGTGATCGTACTAATCATTCCACAGAAAAATTGTTATTACCGTGCTCAACACCCATCTAACGGTTCTAATCTGATGTATAATCAACAACATTTCGCGTTTATAGCACCCCTCACCCAACCATCTGATTCATCTTCGTACGTCGACTCCGGGGCCACAAATTATGTTACATCAGATCTATCCAACCTCTCACTTCGCTACCCATATGTCGGTTCCGAGAAAGTTGTCGTAGGTAATGGGCAATCTCTACTCATTTTCCATATTGGTAATAGTTCCCTAACTACTCCTACTTCATCCCTGAAATTAAAAAAATATTTTACATGTTCCCACCATTTCAACCAATCTTTTGTCTGTAAATAAGTTGGCTAAAAACAACAATTGCATCTTATCTTTTGACTCTGATGATTTTTCTATCAAGGACAAGACCACAAGGAAGATACTTTTTCAAGGGGGCAGTGAACATGGTCTTTATCCTCTTCGTCAAGGTTCATCCATTTCCTCTTCTAAAGTAATCATTGCTCGTCGCTCACACCTCACCACTTGGCACAATCGTTTAGAACATCCTTCAAAGGATATGTTACATTCCGTTTTTAATTCTTTGTCTTTATCTCCTGTAGGTATTTCTAATTTTCAATATAATGGCTGCCTTAGTGCTAAGAGCCATAAGTTACCTTTTTCATTGAGTAATACATCTACAGTATCTCCTTTGGAGATTGTGCATTCCGACGTATTGGGCCCTACGCCTCAAAACTCATTATGTGATTTTCGCCATTATATTTTGTTTGTAGATGATTACTCTCATTTCAGTTCGGTTTATCCTATAACAAATAAATCTGATGTGTTTCAAATTTTTAGAACCTTTCAAAGTTTGGTTGAGAATATGCTCCAACATAAAATTCACACATTTCGAACCGATGGCGGGGGCGAATACACAAGCATTGACTTTGAGAGTTTTTTACAAACTCATGAGATTCATCACCAAGTTTCCTGTCCACACACTCCTAAACAAAATGGAGTGGTGGAAAGAAAGCACTGACACTTATTGAAACCTCAATTTCCCTTCTTCATATTACCCATATGCCCATTACATTTTAGATTGATGTCGGTTACTCGGTTGCCTTCCTAATTAATCGGCTACCATCCAAAGTTCTTAAAAATCGCACCCCCTATGAGTTACTCTTTAACCGTGCACCAGATTACAATATACTTCGGGTCTTTGGTTGTTGTTGTTATCCCTAGCTTCAACCTTACTCCAAACACAAGTTGGAGCCTCATTCTCGACCATACACTTTTATTGGGTATTGTTCTCATTCAAAAGGATATTGTTGCCTTGATCGTACATCTAAGATCATTTATGTCTCACGTCACGTATTATTTCTTGAAGATTCATTCCCATATAAACCTATGGATAAAGACCATGCGCCTATCTCACTTTCTCCACTCATGGGCCTTAATCCGGGTTCAATGACACTTGGTGATCTCTCAGAAGACCCGATCCCCGAACCAATTCCTTATCACCCACCCACTCGTACAATTATCCCTATAACCCATCTCCTAAAACCAACTCACTGAATTAACAAACCATGTTTGTCATCATTTATACCTCAACCTACACCACCTGTAGCCTCAAACCTACCACAACCGCTTAATAATGTTCCTTCTCAACTACCCATATCCTCTCAAATTTCCAATTTTTCTCCACATGCATCACCATCTCATGCCATCATACATACCCACCAATCTCCACTCTATGCCCCTCATCTCCCATCCTCCTGCCAATTACCAGCCAACACAACTCCTATACATATAACCATTATACCTGTACCTGGTCACCCTATGCAAACAAGGCTCAAAGATGGCATCTCCAAAAAAAAGAAGCCTTATTGTCTCATGGCTCAAGCATCTGCACCTCCTCTTCCTGATCAATGTATCCTCATTGATGAACCACACAATTTCACCCAGGCATCTAAATTTTTGCACTGTCGTCAGACCTTGTCTGAGGAATTCAACGCCCTTCATAAACAAGGCACATGGACATTGGTGCCTCACCCTATCCACAGGCAGATTATTGGATGTAAATGGATTTTTAAAATTAAAAGAAATGCAGATGGAAAAATTAGTAGATACAAAGTGAGGCTGGTGGCTAAAGGCTTTCATCAAAAGGAAGGGTTGGACTATACGGAAACTTTTAGTCTAGTGGTAAAGCATGCCACTATGCGCATTATATTATCATTGGCTCTCCATTATAATTGGCAAATTGAACAACTTGACGTTCGAAATGCTTTTCTTCACGGTAAAATTAATGAAGAAATCTATATGAGTCAACCACCCGGCTTCACGGATTCGAACTTTCCGCAGCATATATGTCGATTAAACAAAGCACTTTATGGATTGAAGCAAGCACTAAGAACATGGTATGACCGTTTCTCAAATTTTCTTCTCACTAACGGATTCTTTTGTTCTACTGTCGATACCTCTTTATTCATCAACAAGTCACAAAAGAGGATTACTGTGATTTTAATTTATGTGGATGACATTTTAATCACTAGAAGTGATTAAACCTTCATATCTGGCTTTATTCGTACTCTAAATAAGTGCTCAGTTCGACATGAAATGTATGGGTTCCTTGAATTATTTCTTTGGAATAGAAATTCAAAGACATGGATCTCAACTCACGCTCTCTCAAGCACAGGACACTCGCAATATTATTCACCGTGCGGGTCTTGATTCATGTAAATCGTGCAAGTCTCCACTTCAAGTGAACAAAGAATCAAAGGTCCATATAGATGCCATGTTCCATGATCCAACATTGTTCCGTAGCCTTACCGGTGCTCTACAATATCTTACTATCACGCGTCCGGACATCGCATTTGCAGTCAATACCATTTGTCAACAAATGCATGCACCCAAAAAAAGTCACTTCAAGAAACTTAAAAGGATACTTCGTTATCTACAAGGCACACTTGATCATAAAATTTATTTCTCCTCTGGCCCACTTATTCTCCAAGGATTTTGTGATGTTAATTGGGCGGGTGATTCTAGTGATCGTCGCTCAACTACAGGTCCATGTGTCTTTTGGGGACCCAATCCCGCCTATTGGAGTGCCAAAAGCAACCTACCGTTGCACAATCATCAACCGAGGCCGAGTACCGTGCCCTCGTATCTATAGCCATTGAGATTCAATGGGTAAAAATGATTCTTTATGATCTTTCCATTCCGGCAACGTCAAAGCCTATCATTTGGAGTGACAATATTTCAGCTATCTCGTTGGCTAGCAACCCAGTCTTCCATGCACATTGAGGTGGATTATCACGTTATTCATGAGAAGGTACTCAATAATGATCTTGTGGTTCGACACATATCTACTGTCGATTAGCCAGCTGACATTTTCACAAAGTGTCCGTCACCTGCTTACTTCATCTATCTGCGAAGAAAGATGATGGTAAAATCTCCCATGCATCTTGAGGGGGGATAATAGCATAAACACAGTTTTAGTATACTAGTTTAACTTTCTATTCATCCCTTATAGTTATTTTGAAGAAGTTGTAATTGTGCCCACGTTTGACACGCCTCTTATAGCTGTGTATGTTTGGCACTCTTGTAACAGTGTCCACGTTTGACACTATGCATCTCTTTGTACCCATCTCTTTATATGAGGCTTTAAGCCTTAATAGCAAAGTGGTTTTTTTGAGAATCCAAATCTTCTCAGCATCATCTTTGGTGTACATAGATGGAGAAGAGAGAGAGATTAGGAGAGAGAGAGACTCGGTGAGAGAGAGAGAGAGATTCGGAGAGAGAGAGATTTAGTGAGTGAGAAAGAGAAAGAGAGAGACCGGTCAGAGAGAGAGAGAGAGAGAGTTCTCACGCAACGAAAAGAGGGGAGGGAGGCTATTTTTTTTTATGAAATCCCCCTATTTTAGAGGGATTTGTAAATTTTGAATTTTCCTATTATTTTCAGTGGCACAACTTTGTTGCCAAACAAAGTATTCTATAATTTTTTATTTCCTTTCCCATGATTTCTTTTCCTTTCCCCCTATCCAAACAAACCCTAAGGTTATCCTCCCAATGTGATGGCCCACAGACAGATCCTATATGCTTGCATGTTGCACAAGCACTACATCTAGGTTGTCCTATGCTGTATGGGATTATAAAAAAGAAAAAGAATGGTGGGTTAGAACTCTGGATCACATGTCACGTAGCATGTGATTCCAAAACAACACCCGTTTTGGTATAATGTGCCACGTGGCATGTGATCTATAAAAATAGAAGCTTTTTTGGTGGTCAAAACTGTGGTCAAAGTTAGGATACTGCCCACACATCTTAGTGTATTGAATTTTTTTTCCTTTGACCACATTTTGGATGGTGATATGCATCGAATCATGCCCATATATTTTGGGTGGCCCCTGGTCGTCCTTAGGCAAGCTGTCGTAGAACCTGATCCTTCAAATGGATGCCACATGGATCCCAATTGATTCTAGCCCAAAATCCCGCGGTGGGTTTGAACCCATAGTCTCAGGCCTCATAAGTTTAAAGTATGTTTTTCATCTTTTACTGATCTTGCGAGCACCATTGAACTGCAAAAAAAAATACTTTCATGATTTGCATGCTCGTTAATATTCGTGCTACGCTCAAAGTTTGGCTAGCTTCCATAAGGAATTTGGCATGTTCCCAATTGATGATGATTGGGTATATTATCCTATCTGGAACAGGTATTGGGCAATTAAGTGAGCACTGATCGTTAATTCCATGCATGTAGGGGTGCAAACGGGTCAAGTTTGGAGTCAACATGAACCCGACCTGTTAACTACATCTCTAGACTTGAACTCAATCCTACCTATTAACCTCTAAATGTTGACATGAACCTGAACTTGACTTGTTCAAAATACCTAGACTTGAATCTGACCTGAACCCTACTTGTTACTTAGGCCTGAACTCGGACTTGGACCTGCACACAGCTTGAACCTGACTTGCTAGTATAAGTTTAATGAAAGTTCAATTTTGAACCTGAAATGATAACCACATTTGGGCCTGATCGGGACTTATAAAAAATGATGTATGTATAAGTCTTATAGTAAATAAGTACCAGGTCGTGTTTAAGGTTAACTTGAACCCCGACTTGACTCTATAACAGGTCAAGATTTTTGACTTGACCTGACTCGACAGGTTGAGTTTATTAAACCCAAACCTGGCTTGAAGCAAAGTCGAGTCTTAAAAACTTGCCAAGTCGACCCGACCCATTAGAACCCCTACATTCATGTGCACTAATTTTTCATCAATTGGTGCCTTGTGGCATATAAACTGGTAGTTTAGATCAGATATCATGAAGATTGCATCCAAAAAACACATCTCTATCATGTCATTAAGAGCTTAAATGAAAAGACACAAATGGTTACCTCATAATTTTCAAGCTTGTTTTTAACTGCGGCACCTTTATTTATAATGTAAGAGTGTTTCTTTTCAACTCAAGTTTTACATGTTAAAACTATTGACTACTTTTAATTAGATGAAGAACATTTTTAGTCCCAATCTTTCACACAATAGATCTTGATATTATGGTCTGTCATCATTAGACAGTCAATTACTTCCATGTAGTGGCGGACGCATTTATGGGCAAGTGAGGGCGTACGCCTGTCTTGACTTTAAAAAAAAAAAATATATATATATATATATATATATATATATATATATATATATATATATATATATATTTACTACTTGTTTCCCTGAAGAGAGGCGTCCGCCCACCTGACTTAAAAAAAAAAAAAAAAAAAAAAATATATATATATATATATATATATATATATATATATATATATATATTTAATACTTGTTTCTGTGAGAAGAGGAGTCGGTCAAAAAGTCTCTTGAATTTTGCCTTTGGTACCTCTATTCACAGCCATCTCTGAAAGTGCTCACGTCCTAGACCCCTTGAATACCATTGATTGCTTCAGATCAATGATGGAGATAGTGTTTCAGGCCAACATTCCACAAAATAGATCTTGCGATCATGG
This sequence comes from Chloranthus sessilifolius, assembly GCA_021018995.1. Classification (NCBI taxonomy): domain Eukaryota; kingdom Viridiplantae; phylum Streptophyta; class Magnoliopsida; order Chloranthales; family Chloranthaceae; genus Chloranthus; species Chloranthus sessilifolius. Next base: position 11,106,120 of record CM037587.1, on the reverse strand, counting down.
CCCACCTATCAGACGGTAAATTTTGTATTCCATGTATCACTGATCTCCAAAAAATGGCCCTAGATTGACGTTTGAGTGTGATGTCTGACATATGATTCAAAGATCATTTTTGGGGGGATCTGTGACACCTGGAATAAAAATTGATCGTCTGATAGGTGCACCATGATCTCAAGATCTCTTGTGTGGAGCATCGGGATGAAACATAACCTCCATCATCTGATCCGACTTAATCAATAGTTATCAAGGGGTCTAAGACGTGGGTGCAAACAATGGTACTCCTTTTGCTTTTGTTATAGAATAAAAGATTTCTATTTTGCAATAATGTGGGGTCCACTTTCTCGATCTTTTCTTAAGATAAAATTGAATAAAATATTCTACTAAAATTTAGATGATTTTGCCCAACATTGGAGGTAAAATCTAAAGGGACTAATTTATTTGCAATCCTTAAAATTCGAGATTCTTTCTTTTCAACTCAAGTTTTGCATGTCACAATCATTTGACTGATTTGAATTTGACGATGAAGATAGGTTTTAAGCTTAATTTTTTACACAATAGATCTTGAGACCATAGACTTGCCATCAAACGCTAGTTTTCTCTACGTGGCACACATCCCAAAATGTAGCCCTAATTTAGTGTGATGTGTGCCTCATTGTTTTTTAATCACTTTATTGAGATTTGTGTCACTTAAAATAAAAAAAATTGGCCGTCAGATGGTACGCTCATAGTCTCAAGATCCTTTATGTGGAAGATTGAAGTGAAAAATGAACTCCATCGTCTAAGTCAAATCAATCAATTGTTGATGATCAAAAAATCGTACGACAAAGATTAAACGCAATAATCAAAAGATCATATGTAAGAAAGACAATCTAAGCCGTCAGATTTGAAAACAATGATAAAAAAATCCTATGTTGAAAAAATTGGCACGAAACACGATTTTTATGATAATATATATTTTAATATCTTTTAAAATTATAAATATATAATTATATATATTTTTTAATCTCAATAATTTTTTCAAAAGTTATTCCGAAATGAATCAAAATTAAACCTAATTCATCTTGCACCCCGCCTAAATGAATATCCTGATTCCGCCACTGCTTCCATGAGTGTACATCAAACCTCTTAGTAGAGGTGTAGCCAAAATTTTCTTCCGATCGAGCCTAAAGATAATTAACAAATGTGTCGAGCCTAAAGATAATTAACAAATGTGAGTAGTTGTTCCATGCATTAGGATTTGAGCTAAAAGAAATCCATACATTTGGGGGTACACCAATGATTTGAACTCAAAGAAATCCATTTGGCCGCTATTCATCACTTTAGGATATGCGTTAAGTGAAATTAAAATCTACTATATGATAGCAGCCCAACCCATTATCTCACTATTTGAATGAAATAAAAATCTCCGTTATTTGATTCAAAACAGTCAAATTAACCAATGAAACTCGAGTTGTTTGAGCTTGTTTCTATGCAATTATTTACCTCATTTTTCATCAAAACATCCATTTCATGGGTTATGTGTCACCAATTGATGGAAAGGAGTGCCACGTGTACAGAATCAATGACCCATACACAATCTAAGGGGCGGAGAGAGGCTGTCCGCGTCGTCTTTGAAAGCGAGAGAGAGAGACAGAGAGAGGGGAGAGAGAGAGAGGGGAGGGAGAGAGAATGCCCTCTTCTCTGTTTTTGGAAACTAGAGAGAGAGAGAGAGAGAGAGAGAGAGAGAGAGAGGGAGGGTTCGTCTTCTTCGTCTTTGAAAGTTCTCACCTTCCAGAGTTCTGGTGTAGGCCTCTAACACGAATTTATGTGGAATTTACAGATGAGATGAAATGGGTCTTCATATATGCGGAATCCAAACCCTAAAACAGGGTTTTTGTGCCAAAAATGAGGGATTTCGATGTTGCAGAAGAGAGGACCTAGAAGGCCAAACCGTCGCAGTAAGTGTTTTCTGTTCGAAAAATTATATATATTTTATTTATTTGCTTTGATAACTGAACCTGCCATGATTTTTTTGGTTAATGGTAACCAAGTCGGGGTTCGGGAATAAATCGGCTTGGAAAAAGGGAAAAAATATGGGGAAACTAAAGAAAATTGTAAAAAGATATTAGCAAACTGGTAAAAGTAGTCTGGTACCAAGGACCAGGTAACTTACCTGGTCCTACATTGGTTTTCTGCCACTTGGCACCCAATCACATGATCAGATGCACCTAAAGGAGCGGCTCCATGATCATAACACTATTGTGAAAAAAAATCCGTGCAGTAAATGGAGTCAACTGCTCGGAAAATGATTGGTAAAACCACATTTGGTTTCACCGTTCATTTACCACATGGTTGACACCTTTGACCATACGTTTTATATAATTTAGTAGAGCACCTTTAAATTCACCCACACTGAAACACATTGACTACATTGAATCAGACGATGGAGAATGTTCATCGTCGCAATCTTTCACATGATGGATCTTGAGATCATGGACGTACCATCACATGGTAAATTTTTTATTTCATGTAGTACACACCCAAAAAGGTGACCTTAAAATCAATTTTGAGCGTGCAACTAATGTAATGGTTACTTTTCTGATATGTGTGTTACATGAAAGAAAACACTGACCGTCAAATGGTACGCCCATGATCTCAGGATCCATCATGTGAAAGATTGGGAGGATAAATGATCTCCATCATCTAATTCAACACAATCAATGTGTTTCAGCGTGGGTGAACTCAAAGATTCAGTGGGTGGATTTAAACGTACTCATTTTAGTATTATTATTGTTTTTACAACCAGGTAGTTACATGGTCCTTAGTACCTGGCTATCTTTATTCTTACTAAAAAGATTATAAAATTTTAAAAAAAATTGGGAAAACTTAAAAAAAATGAGAAAAATTGGAAAAGTGAAAAAATTCGGGTTTCATTCACAAAATTTGCAATTTTTTTTTTAAATGTGGTGAATTTTTGAGAAAGTAAAAAAGTCGTGATTTAATCGGTATTTAATGACTGAAAAGTCACGATTAAAACATGTCTTTTTCAAAAAAGTTGGAGCATTTGGTCAAACTAACTTTGGTTAGAGCTAGACAACGTTTAGATGGATATGTATGTTCTTTGGGCTAATTAAAGTTTACATGATATCCAGCCACTTGGACGAACTTGATTGGTCAAAAAATCGTTGTCTTAGAAGTATAAGTATGCTCTATTGATGTGGATGATACCGTTGATTGTGCAGATTTATATAATTTTTTTAGGATTTTTTTGTTCAATGGTCCTGATCATTGACCCGCTCATCCACTCGGCGCCCGATCATGTAATCAGGTGCCGCGTGGCAGCCAACTGACAGTGGTCTAGGTAAGTTACTCAGACCTTTAGAGCATGCTACCTTTATCCATTAATTAAACGTAGGTATTTGTTTGGGTATCATGTTCTCATTTTTCAGTTGTCACATCATTATTTTTTTTATTGTATTTATAGAATTTCCATGTAGTGCCTTTTCAGAAATATCTTCAACTTTTTTCACAAAAGGATAAAAGAAATCATCTTAAAGGTTATTATGTGTCCCAATAAAGTTTGAGATTTACCAAAATCCATTACTAAAAGAATTTTGGTTAGGTGGTTGAGCTTGTGCAACAAAGAAAGTGTTTGGTTTTTCCATATCAACATGTGGCTTAAACATTTGCTCCTCTAGACTGGTCCAGAAGTTTTATTAATCAAATAATCTTAACCATCTAATCAATAACTTGTAATTGAGTGACTATACTAAATATTTTTAGGTATAATCGTTCATTTACATTACTTTATTTCGAGTTAACAATCACCACAACTCTTTGATGGCATAAATTACTTTTAGGAAACGATTATTGTTAATTTTTTATTTGACAAAAATTGAGGGTATTTCTGTAGTTGCACTTATGTCAATTGTACAAATATTATACAAAAAACTGGGCGGGGCATTATTTTCAGTTGTCAACTTTTGATGAGATTTATAATCTTGTAATTGTCTCATTGTTAATTTCATTGTAACGAAAAGTAAACAAAGAAATGAAGATAAAGATGGGACAAGAGTAGGAAAAGAGATGTGGCAGATTGCCAAGGAGGTCTCTGATTACACTATGAATAATCGTGATAGGTCTTGATTTCGCATGGGAATTGTGAAGCTGATTTTGAGCTTTACTAGGGAGACAAATTTGTAGGAAATTGGGTAGATTAGGAGTTTGATTTAGGAAATTTAGAGGGAATTAATTTTTCCCCCCTTAAGATTACCAGTGAAGACTAAGTGAAGTGTTAAGGCTCTGCGAGACATCCTAACTTTAAGGATTATAGACCTTTGGGTTGGCGAAAAGGGTTTTATGTAGGTGGCAAGGGGTCTTGGATGCTTGACAAGTGTCAAGTATCCAAGGAGATTTTAGATAGTTTTACTAGGGTTATGGTTTTTAAAGAGATGGACTTATTGAATTTATGACAATTGACAAGTTTTGTCAATTATCCAAAGATATTTTTATAAGGTAAAAGTTCTAGAAGCTTCTTCCAGGTTAAGATATAATTGAAGTGTGACGACCCGACTTTCCTGTTCCTAAAGTACTGGAAAATCGGATCGCCATGACACCAGTACATCCACATGAATACATAATTCAGAGCAGATATTATAAGCAACTAATATCTAACAAGGCAAAAGGAAAGATTTCCAATTCCATCCCTAACTATAAACAAAAAGGAACCAAGAAGAACTACCGGTGATGACCTACCATCACCTAAACAATAGTTCCACAAAACATATATATATATATATATATATATATATATATATATATATACATACAAATACTCAAAGTACGGGGCCCAGGGCCCATAATCCAAAATGCAATCAATTACAATTTAACAAAAAGAAACTATACCGAGTCCAGATCCCACGTCTAGGGAAAGAACTCGTCAAGTGGAATCTCTGACTCCTCGTCCGGGTTGTAATCTGGATCGCTCTCGTAACCCTGTTCCTGAGTAGTGTCTACACGTGTGACGTATAGTTGAGGTGAGCTAACAGTCTAAGCTCAATAGAAGAAGCTCAATTTCAATCACATCTTATCAGAACAAATATGGTTTCAAAAGACTGTAATCGAAGCACATGAGTTTTCAAAACAGATATTCAAAGGAGATTAATACAACTGAATTTCAAAGACTGATATTGAATGCAATTTTCTGTACAAATGTCATTAAAGTACTATGAACTGAATTCAAACAAATCGAGATTTCGAAATAGTTTCTGATTCTTATTTATGCAATGTTTCCCTTATTAATGACTTAAATCATAACTTAAATTAATCTCTCAAGCAACTATAGCTTAGAAGCCGGAGATTTTCCGATGGGAACCCCTACCTAACCACCATCGTTTAATGAACACTTTTCGGAAGATGCTACAAGACCCTGCGTTATGAGGGTAGCTTGTGTCATTCGAATATACCGTCAACACGGTTCAAAGAATTGAGGGGTTCATTCGTATGAACCTTAAATCAAATGCTGATTCTAACATATATTTCAATGTATTTTAATATATAACTAGATTCGGAGTTCTGAGTTCTGAGTTCGGAATTCAAATGCTAATAAAATTTAAGGCGGATTCAAAGCAAATGCGGAGTTCTTAATCATGTTCAAAAGCAAATTCATATTATTATTTCACAATGATTGCAGCAAGTTATTCATATAAATTGAGACAAAAATGCAATTAATATTGAGATTCCCCTACCTAAGTTCGGAGCCTTTCAAAGCGATTCAATTCCTTATTTACGTCTCCCATTCTTAACCTAGTTCACATTAAGATTGTACTCCGTGTCAATAGCGTCGAAAAACGGACTAGCTAGAAGTTTCACAGAGTTTTTTTCCCAAGAAAACAGAACCAAACAAAAACAGGGTAAATCGATCGATCGATTTCCAAAGCAGAGAAATTCGATCGATCGATTTCCCCAAAATGTATTTTTCATATTTCTATTCTATACAAGTCGATCGATCGATTTGGAAATCGATCGATCGGTTTCAAATTCGAACGATCGATTTCAAAATTGATCGTTCGATTCCTTTAGAAATCCTGCCTCTCTCAGTCCTGTCAAAATCAATCGATCGGTTTCCAAAATCGATTGCTCGATTTTGACAGATTCTGTAGCCCATTCAGGCTTCTTTTTCTTGGTTCATTTTCTCCCAAATTAAAAAAATCTTCATTCCTTTTACACATGCTCATCAATCAATGTTTAAAACACCTAATATAACATCAAACACACTAATATGCTCACCTTTCCTTGGCCGATTACGCAGCTTTCGAGAAAAGTTTGCCAAAGAGGGTTTCGGATTGAATTTGGGGGTTTTTGCGGCGATCTGAATCAACGAAGCTCAGGATGCAGCTCTGCTCCAACACATAAATCTTTACTTCCTCAACTTGCGCATGACACGTTCGCAACGATCGGTTCACTACCGCTTAAACCCACACTCTTGTTTTCTTAGATCTTGAGGATAGCGTAGCTCAAGGTTTCTAATGGTCGGACTTTTCTAGATGGAATTCTCACTAAGTTCTGCGTTCTCTTTCAACGAAAACAAAGCTTGCGAGGCAATCTTCTCAAGCAATTCTCACGAATGGTTGGAAGGAAAGGATTTGCTCCTCCCATCTCTCTTATAAAGCAAAACAAAAGGGAAATAAATATCTAAAATATTTATCCCACAACTTTATCCATTTGACTAAAGGAGTTTATTTCGGCGTTAAACAAACACACCGTGGTTCTGCGTACGGGTTTCTAATCAACGGTTACAATGACATCTAATTCAACTTTTCACAAATTATACTTTTACTGATGCAGTACAAAACCCTAAACTACGTGAATGCGATGATTGACTTTTGCCAAAATTAAATTGAATTAAATTAAACAATAAAACTCGCAAAATATAACGAATACCTCAAACTTTCGTAGTATTCCATGGGAGGATCGCGTATGATTCAGGCAGGGTTAAGTCCGGGCGTTAGATCCGTTAGGTTGCAGCGTGGATCGTTCCTAGAGATAGAACTCTAGATTTTAGATTAAGGCGCTCACAATGCAATGATGGAATCTCTGGTTCTCGGGTTATTTTGATACGGCTTGGGCTTAGCAGTTTGATGGAGGCTACTGCTGTTGAATCGGATCGATTCAATGATTTAGGAAAACTAGGGTTTAGGAATTTCAAAGGGATGATGGCTGATTTAGGGTTGTGGGATCAACACAAGCAGAGAAGACAAAATAGATAGATAGATAGAAGATAGATTTTGTAGGCTTCACACCCTTGGCTTCACACCAAACCCTTCTCGGGAAGAAGAATCACACTTCGGAGAAACTCATCTCAAGTCTCAAAGCAAAACGCTCATTCATTCAATAATCAATAATTAATTACATTGTTTAACTTAAGGACCTTATATAGGAGTCATTTCAAACGAAAATAAAACCCTAAAACAAATACCAAAAGGACAAGTATTCCCCTAAAATTTAAATTCGAAATTAAAAAAATACCAAAATAAAAAACTGCGCGATTTCGATCGATCGAAAGTGAAGTTTGATCGATCGAAATTGAAATTCGATCGATCGAAAGTGAAGCTCGATCGATCGAAAAACACATGTCAAAATTCGTCGTAGAAATTCGATCGATCGAAATTGTAACTCAATCGATCGAATGGCAATTCGATCGATCGAGTATATAATTTGATCGATCGAATTATATACTCTAGAACATGTGTTTTTCCTTTCGCTGCCGTTCGATTGATCGAAATAGGACTTCGATCGATCGAAATTTTTGATCGATCGAATTTGCTGGTTCCTCCAATTTTCATCTTTCGCCTCTTTTCGCCTCTTTTGCCTATTTCTGATTTCCATTCCGCTTCTTCCGACGTCGGTATACACGAAACGGTCCATATCCAATGTCTACGATATCGGCGTCCCCGTCAATTCTCCCCGACTCAAAATGTTTCATCGCCGATGAAACACGCATGAAGTGAATCCTGACACTTGGTGACGTATGAGCATCATCTTGGTCCATTGTAGAGGGACGTACCCGGTAAACCTCTCATTGACGAACCCAATAACTCGGCTCGCCAAGCCACTCTACCAAATACTTTTGAAGTTTCGCATCGACTCGCCCGGACCTGAAGGAATTCATCTCCGATGAAGTGTGATCCTGATATCTACCGGAAATATGGGAATTCAAGCGACGAACTCTCTCATGATTGGCCCATGCACTCTCGGTAGTCGACTCGCCAACCCTTTGTATCTTGTAAACCAGAAATTTTCTGCCACGGGTGAATGCCACAAGATCATCCCAAATTTCCCCAATTATCTCTTTTCTCTACCTGCTTGGATAGGGAAGTGGTATTGGCTGCAAAGGTGGGATGAGATCGTGAATAAGAGGCGGTCGGAAAGGATTGAAAGGTGGTGGGGTTGAGCCCAGAGAAGGAACTAGGTCTTCTACATTGAACGTAGAGCTGACCCCTATATCCGGTGGAAGCTCGAGAACATATGTAGTAGGTCCGCTCCTTGCCACAATTCTAAATGGTCCAGCGCTGTGGGCCTGGAGATCCTTTACGACTCCCGATAGGAAGTTCAGGCCTAACCCGAACCACCACATAATCATTCAATTGAAATTCCATAAAAGCCTTACGTAACTGCATCGATATTTTGAAAGTTTCATTGCATAAATTAATTTCAAGCTTAATTTCGGCATGCAATGCGGAATGAGACTCAAAAGATGGCTCACAATAAGATTTGGAATGTATAGCAGTATGCAACTTGAGACTATGATGTGTATGCGTGTCTATAGATTCGATACTCTCGTGTGCATGCGATGCTAACGACTCATGTGTGATCAAATCAAGTGGCACTATTGGTTCATGTGGACTCGACTCAACAGATTCCAATGATTCATTGGTAGGTGCAGTGATTGGCTCATGTGTACTCGGTTCGACCAACTTTAAAGACTTAAGTGCACTCAACTCTACCGCCAATAAGGACTTGTGCATAATGGGCTCTACGGGCACTAACAAATCGTGCGTAGGTGACTCGGTCGAATTGTACGTGGGTGACTCAACATTACTACTCACAAGGGAAATGGTAGTCTCTTTGACACAAGTCAGGCTCTCATCAGCTTCGTCCATCTCCTCTTCACTCATCACCGTACGGTGGTCATACACCTCCTCTTCTACTCTCAAACTTTCTTGCTCCTTAGAACCCTCCCTTTTAATCAATAAATTCGGAGTGGAAAGTTCTGTAGGGTATTGATAAGCAAAGTGTCTGAATCCGTGGCACTTGGAACAATCAGGACACTTGTCTGTCTTGGTTTTCAAAAACCGTAGAAGGTGACGGTGTGTTAAAGGGACATACTTTTCAATAAGTGTCACCTTCATATCCTCCCATGTGGAGATGGGTTTAATCCGACGAAACTCAATACGATGTTCTATATTAATCCAAAAGATTTTAGCATTACCCTCAACCTTTGTTGTCACTAGCCTACCAATCAAAATACTCTTCTACACTAGACAACCATTCCACGAAGGTTTTGGGGTTTAGCCATCCCTCAAAACATGGAACTTCATCCCGAATAGATTTTAGAAACTTTTCAGCGGGATCGTACTCGGGTTCACGCTGATGAGGGTATCCCCTAACTCTAGTCTCATCATGACTTTTGGGACTTTGCCAAGATTTTGGTGTGTAGCGATTTCCTTCTTTGATTAGTACCCTCTCATGACGTGTAAGGAAGTCATGGTGACGTGTAAGTGACTCATACATGATGCTTGACACAAACACAACCTAGACACAATTTTATGGACCACACAACAGTTGAGGAATTTTAACAAACATATGACGTGCACACAAATGAAGATACAAATGTCATGAGATCGAAGATATCGAAATGACACACACATGTGACTCAAAATGAATAAGGACTTTTGTCAAACATAAGACGTGCACAATGATGAATACAAAGGAAATAAAATTTCATTAAATTAAAATGACATGCACATATGAACCAACAATGAATGGGGACTTTTATCAAACACTAGATGTGCACAAATAAAAACTGAAATAAGATGCAATTAAAATGCTATGGAATTAAATGTCACACCAATATGCCCTAACCTAGAACTTAGGGCTCTGATACCAAAACTGACGCAGTACAAAACCCTAAACTACGTGAATGCGATGATTCACTTTTGCCGAAATTAAATTGAATTAAATTAAACAATAAAACTCGCAAAATATAACGAATACGTCAGGCTTTCGTAGTATTCCATGGGAGGATCGCGTATGATTTAGGCAGGGTTAAGTCCGGGCGTTAGATCCGTTAGGTTGCAGCGTGGATCGTTCCTAGAGATAAAATTATAGATTTCTAGATTAAGGCGCTCACAATGCAATGATGGAATCTCTGGTTCTCGGGTTATTTTGATATGGCTTGAGCTTAGCAGTTTGATGGAGGCTACTGTTGTTGAATCGGATCGATTCAATGATTTAGGGAAAACTAGGGTTTAGGAATTTCAAAGGGATGATGGCTGATTTAGGGTTGTGGGATCAACACAAGTAGAGAAGACAAAATAGATAGATAGAAGATAGATTTTGTAGGCTTCGCACCCTTGGCTTCACACCAAACCCTTCTCGGGAAGAAGAATCACTCTTCGGAGAAACTCATCTCAAGTCTCAAAGCAAAACGCTCATTCATTCAATAATCAATAACTAATTACATTGTTTAACTTAAGGACCTTATATAGGAGTCCTTTCAAACGAAAATAAAACCCTAAAACAAATACCAAAAGGACAAGTATGCCCCTAAAATTTAAATTCGAAATTAAAAAAATACCAAAATAAAAAATTGCGCGATTTCGATTGATCGAAAGTGAAACCCGATCGATCGAAAAACACATGTCAAAATTCGCCGTAGAAATTTGATCGATCGAAATTGTAACTCGATCGATCGAGTATATAATTTGATCGATCGAATTATATACTCCAGAACATGTGTTTTTCCTTTCATTGCCGTTCGATCAAAATTTTTGATCAATCGAATTTGCTGGTTCCTCTAATTTTCATCTTTCGCCTATTTCTGATTTCCATTCTGCTTCTTCCGACGTCGGTATACACGAAACGATCCATATCCAATGTCTACGATGTCGGCGTCCCCGTCATTTACCATGCAATTATTCCCAAATTTTAAGATGTCGTCGTGTGATTTGCCAGTTACGTACACTGTGGCGATCATGCTCAGTTTCGGAAACTTTTGGGACGTTACATGAAGCTTTGGCAATTGATTGATTTTATAGGTATTTAGGCACATTTGAGAGATTTACTAGGATTAGAGGATAGGTTGGTTGATTAAGATATACTAAAAAGTAATTAAGAGGCTTGAATGTGGTTTAAAAGGCTATTACTTGGTGAAATTGGTTTTACTCAAGGTTGGATCATATTCATACTTTAAGTTAAAACTGAATTTTTCATATAATTTTTGTACATGTTGTACCGATTATGCGCATGGTGTAGTAAAATAAACAAAAAGTATCGCCATCATTCAGTGGCTTATTTCGTCAATTTGAGGTTGGCTTGCAAGTCCATTTCTCCACGCATTCTGTTTATCTTTGACATTCTACATTCGTTAATGTTGCTTCTTGCTACCCCTCCAAGTCTTCATTGACCTTGTCCTTCTACTTCCTTATGCTTGTATTCTAGCAATCCTTCGTGTAGGGGGCTTGATCGATAAAATCTATAATCCTTGCAAGTGCACAAATGTTTGAAGCTAGGGTAAGTACAAGGGTGTCGAACCTCGGGGATTGCATAATTGATTACCTAATTCTACGCTATTCTTCTAATTAATTGAAAGAGTTGAATTATATGCAAACTAATTAACATGCAATAATAAAAAACTAAGAGAAAATGTCAAGGAGATGAGAGTCTAGGTTTAGAGAATCAACCACTAACTTTGCAATGCAATTCCCTACTTTAATTCTAATTATTGTCTTTATGGATGATCAACTGTTGCTACAAGCCCACGATCAATCAACAAGAAGATAAGTGGAATCTTATTATAGGATAAATCATCTTCGACAAAGATTGAACCATCTAAACTAGATTAACTATGGTAGGTTCGATCTATCTTAGCATAGTGTATCTAATCTCAAGATAGCATAACCATTAACAATCATTGCATGAACAACATTCCTAAACCACAAGTCTTAGGTCCGAAGAGGATATCAATCACATAAGAAATCGAATTGTCTACAAGACTAATTTAAAAATCCACGTAACCAAATAATTCAATTAAAATCAAAAGTACTCACATCATGCAATCACCATTCATAATTTCAATAAAAAAGAGTCAAAGTAAGAAAGAGATATACAAAACTAGGATTTCATCGAAATCCTAAACCTAGGAATTAGCCGCTCATGGTTGAAGGAAGAACAATTATGTTGATGGAAATCGCCATATTTGTTCTGGAATCAATCTCAAGGCTTCTTCTCTAATCTCTAATCCTTCTCCGCTTTCTAAAAAATCTACAACAAAAGCCTAGGATGATTAAAAGAAAACCCTAGGTTCCTATTTATAACTTTCTAAAAGAAACAAGGTCCAAAAAGGGTTCCAAATGAAGTCAAATTTCACAATTTGTGTCGTTTCTGCTCGGGCGACTTTGGGCCGTAGACTGATACTGCCTCAGTATTTTGGATATAACTTTTGATTCCAAATTGGGATCAATAAGATTCTTGCGGCGTTGGAAAGAAGGCAAAAAAGATCTACAACTTTATATGAAATAGCAATTTCGTGAATCTAACGTTTTAGGGGTCAAAAGTGGGCTGTAAGTCGGGATAGCTTATGAAAAACGGGAATCACCCTTTTTTTACCCTCTTTTTAGCCATGCTCTTTTAAGCCATTTTTACCTACATCAAACATAAAATCATGTTAATTAAGCATATAAGGGGTTTCTAAGGTCTTAGTAAAGTTAGATTAGGGGTCTAATTAGTGTAAGAAATGAGCCCGATCAGGGCTGTTTTAGGCAAGGTATCAAATATTGGCGATACGTATTGGTTTTTCGGCAAACCGATACGTATCGGTATCCAACTCAGCATCGGTATAGCCGATACGGGCCCGTATCGGCCGATACCTATATTTTTTTTTAAAAAAAAGGCCGATATGTATCGGTATCGGCCGATTTGTATCGGTCCTCCCAGGACCGATACCCGATACCGATACCGACTTTGTTACCTTGGTTTTAGGATTCGATGAATATGCCCAACCATCTCAAAGGACATTCCTTGAGTTTCTCTTTTGTTGGGGCTACGCCTAACCTCCTTCTACACACGCATTCCTATGTCTATTCCTTCTCGTCATTCTACACATCAATGTTAGCAATCAATATATACTATCTTGTTGTCTAATTACCCTTTAGTACTTAGCATTATACTGTAATGCTGGTGTCTTAGAAAAAAATGCTCTTTAATCAAAGTGGCATTTGTTGACGTGCATCTCACCAATCTCCTCTTTCTCTAGCTTTCACTGATTCCAGTTTAGACGTCTTTTTTGAATTGACCGTCCAAGTTTGTAATAGAACACTTAAGAGGTAGCCCAACTATAATTTAAAGTAGATATCGTCAATTCATACTCACGAGCATTTTATCTAACATTCTGTGAGCAAGCACATCATCATTCATATGCATTGAAATATAACACCATTCCAAGCCACCAAAAACACCACCATCGTAGCATCAGTAGTAGTGAAGGCAGCAACAATAAAAAAAGACAACATCAACAACAGCTTTTCCATTTCCATCAAGTTCAACCACAAATATTTGCAAGCAGCTTCAAACCACTGCAAAAATAATGTCTGCATCACTATTATCCACATCAAAACCATTAACCCCCCCAACAATAACACAAACACCACAACATCAAGAAAATATATTCTCGAAATTTTCTTTAATAGGTGTCACAAACCTTTCCACAAACAACTACATTGCAGTTTTTACTATTCGTTTCAAAGCTCAAACTACATCATCAATCAACAACCTATCAGTGCCATGAGCTTTAGGACAAGATCCCGATTATTCTTTTTTCTGTTCTACCATTGCTGCAACATCTTCTTCCATTTTTTTCCTTCACAGTTTTCTTCAATGGCTGCTTCAGCAGCACCTTCTACAAAAGCATTTTTTTTCTTCTTCTACGGCTACTACAATAGCACCATCTACAACTTTTTTTCTTCTTCCATGGCTGCTACAAAAACACCTTCTACAACAATTTTTTTCCTCCTGTGGCTGCTACAACAGCACCGTCTCTCTCTTTTTTTTTTCATCTTCTCCTCCTATCTCCCTCGAAAAAAAGGTCTAAACTACATATGTAGACAATATAGGGAGAGGAGGCTAACACATATTGAGAATAAGGTAAGATGGTAGCTATACAAGAGTAAACATAACTGCAACCATACTAAAATCTGAATTGTAGATGGAGGTGAAAGGAGAAACATGTTGGAGAAATCCTAAACAAGACTACGGGACCGACCCGCTCTGATACCATGTTAAAACTAATAATCAACTAATATAATAAAGGAAATAACTAAGAAACGAATGCTTTTACTAGGGTTTGTGTGTGTGTGTGTGTGAGAGAGAGAGAGAGAGAGAGAGAGAGAGAGAGAGGACTACATTGTTACTAATTATTATCTTGAGTTACATGAGATATCCTCTATATATAGAGGGCAGCCATAATACAAAACCCATTCCCAACCAATGGGGGACTAAACCCACTAACACAACTAGACTCTGATAACACTGACACACGACATTTACTACTAGCACACTGTACCTAATATATTATCTCCAACAGCAGCTCAAGACAATCAAAGATATTTTGGCCATCTATGAAGCGGTTGCGGGTCAACTGGTTAACCTGGGGAAATCAGCTATAGCGGGTATGCATATCTGCCCTTATGTTTTCTGTGATCTTGCCGCTGAGATCGGTTGGCCGTGGAATCTTTCCTGATAAAGTATTTGAGGCTTCCCTTAGGCATTAGGACTCCTAACACTCTTGCTTGGGATTCGGTCATCCAAAGATTTCAAGGCAGATTGGCAACTTGAAAAGGGAAATTGCTTAGCTGCGGGGGTAGATTGTGCCTTGTTAAATTGGTTATGTCAAGCTTGTCTATTTTCTTCACGTCCATGTACTCGTGCCCTAAAACGGTCATTAAAGCCCTTGAGAATAGTTTCACAGAGGAGGGCACATGGCATGCTAGCTAATTTTGATGTGTGTACTTGCCAGCTGAAAATAACTTAAGATGATAAATTTGTTTTAAGTTATTAACGATTGTCAATTTTCCATTGAATTAATGAATTAAGTTTTGAAAACTTAAAGAAAATTAACAAACTATGCCCGTGATAACTTGTATTTATAACCAAATAATCTTTCTTTACACCAAGCTTTATAGATGTGGAAGTGTTGATTGCTTTAAATCAAACAATGGAGGTCATTTTTCGTCCCAATCTTTCATAGATTTGATCTTTAGATAGTGGGCCTCCTATCACATGGTCAAATTTTAATTTCATGTGGCACACATCACAAAAAGTGGCTCGATATTCATGTTTGATAGTACGTCCATGATCACATTCACTTCTTGGGATGTGTGCCATATGGAATCAAAATTTAACTGCTTGATGGTACACCCATAATCTCAAGATCCACTGTGTGAAAGATTAGGATGAAAACGGATTTCCATTGTTTGATTCAAAGTTGTCGACAATTTTTGCACTTGCAATGATTGATTATGGAGAAAGAATATCGGATTGTAAATATGGGTATCTAAAACTAAAACGGGAACCTCTATTTGTGCCCACCTGTTTGCTGAAAATGCCTACTTAATGATGTCCCGCATTGTGTTGGGTATTAGCGCACGCTCTCATTAAGTGGGTGCTTTCAGTAATTCGGTGGGCGCAAACAGAGGTTCCCAACTAAAGCATTTAGGACTTTGAAAGTGACAAAAACAGAAGCCCAACCACAGGCCTCTTCACTTATTTATAAAACTGACCAACCACGGCTACCGCCATGTAGTAGCAAAGCAACTCAACTAGTCCACTGGATACCCTTTGTATTTCAGTATGTATAAAATTATGAAAAACCAAAGAAGGGTACCTTTATTTGCAGCTATTGAATCTTCGAAGGCATCTATGCCAAAAATCATTTATTCCTTTGAATTATACCATGGAGATTGTTTTTCGCCTTACTCTTCCACGCAATAGATCTAGTCATGTTTGTACCATCAAACAATCAATTTCTATTCCATGTGGCAAACATCTCAAAAAGGTTATGACCAAAAAATTATGTCGCACACATCATGTTCAAACACGATTTTAAGGTCACCTTTTGGATGTGTGTCACACGAAACGAAAAATTGGCCCCCTGATGGTACACCCATGTTGTCAAGATCCATCATGAAAAAGGTTGGGGCGAAAAAACGATCTTCATTGCAGCATTGAACTTTTTTTGGTGTGTGTGTGCCCAAAGATTCTATAGGTGCAAACAAAGGAACCCTGAAAAGAACATATGCTAGCTCACGCATAGCAAAAACTAAAATAAAATTCAATGGCACAAAGAGGTGGAAGATGGGCGTGTGAATGTCGATCAAACACTCTGCTCCCCTATCCTGTTGTAGTTGTACGTTTTAGCAGCATGATTAGACTATTTTACAACAGTAAACTTGATGCTGGACAGGTGGTCAAGTCCATGGTAGCAGCTACCCTATAAAATAATATCTAATATTAAAAGTTAAATAATTTTTTATTTATTTAAGGAAACAAAATTTTAGTCACTAGGAAGTAAGAACCGTATATGGGGGCCTAGGTGGACTGATACCTATATTCTTCTGCTGCCTATAGGGCTATCTATTGACACTCTTTAAACTTTGTGGGGGCCTGGGCCCCCACAACCCATAACGTGGATACGCACCTTCTTGAGAAGATACAAAGAGACTTCTTATGGGAGGGTGTTTCAAACGATAAAAAGTACCATCTGGTGAATTGGGAAATTTGCCGATTTCCTAGACAATTTGATGGGTTCGACATCAGGAACTTGGAGTTGTTCAACAAGGCCCTAATGGGAAAGTGGCTGTGGAGATCTGGGGATGAGAAAGGGAAGAATAACCTCTGGTTGGTTATTCTAGCAGAAAAGTACGGCTTCTCGGAGTTTCAGTGGGGCAGTAATACCTCAATCTCCAATCCTAGAAGATATTCAAATTGGTGGAGGGGTTCCACCGCATCTGATTTCAAGAAGCACATTCACTTTCGTTGGGGTCACGGAAATCGTATCAGTTTCTGGGATGACATGTGGCTGGGCTTCCGAAGTCTTAGAAATACCTTCCCTCTCCTTTACGACATCGCAATCCAAAATGACAGAACTGTGACCCAAGCATACCAGGAAATTAATGGGTCCTGTGTGTAGTTCATCCCCACTAATAGAAATCTCAGGGAGGTTGAAATTCTGCAGTTTGAAGAGCTGATGGCCCTCCTATACTCGGCCACTCGCAATAGAAGCAACAGGGACCTCGGAATCTGGTCTCTCAATGCTAACGGGGTGTTCTTGGTTAGATCCTCCTATTGGGCTCTCGCTAACAGACCCTTAGTTTATCATGTTTGGTCCCCCCCTCTGGAAAGCTCCTATCCCTGCCAAGGTAAATTTCTTTGGCTGGTGACTCGTCTGGGGTCCGATCCTTACAGTGGGCCAATTAATCAAAAGGAGTAGAGATATGCCAAACGTCTGCGCTCTTTGTTTACAGAATGAGGAAACTGCGAGCCATATTTTTTTGCAGTGCTGGGTTGCTTATTCAATTTGCGGTATTCTCTTCAAATCGTTTGGTGTGGGGTGAGTGCTTCCGGACAACATTCCTGTGATGATAGCTAGTTGGGATGGCTTCAGGTTGGGAGACTCCAGAGACCCTTTCTGGAGAGTCAGTCTTTTTACTGTGTTTTGGGGTTTGTGGAAAGAGAGGAATGACAGGGTGTTCCGGAAAAGGCGCAAACCTGTGGGCGTGATCATGAAATCCATTAAGGACTTAATGTTAGATTGGGTGAGGTTGGACAAAGAGGGCAGGGAAGGCCTCGAGATTGAATGGCTTGAGTCGTATGCTACCAACTAGTCCCTTTCCTTTGACAGATTATCTGTTTTTTTTTTTTTTCTCTCCTATTTTTATTGTCATTGTAGTTCTCCGGCTGAGCACCTCGCTAAGCCTGCTGTAATTTCCCCCTTTTTTTAATACAATTCCCTATTACTGATACAAAAAACAATAGGCTCAAAGAGATACTTAGGGTATGCTTGGTTTTAGGAGTGGTTGTGACCTTCCTAAACTTGGAGATCAAGTTTAGTTTTGAACTTGTCAGACTTATCGTATGTATGCATTAATACAGGGTATCTAAACCAACATATGAGCATGTCTACTTGCAAACATATGCAAACTAACACAAATGTGCATACTTTCAAAAAGATATTTTAACTTAATCTCCAACCAATATATGGACATACAGACCATCATGCTATTACAAGATGACTAGAGAATATCCATATGGGATGACAATATCCACAAGGCATAATATAATTACACATATGATTAAATTATTCAAAAGTATGTATGCTTGTTTTTTTAGACAATAACGTATGTATATATTTATGTATCCTTGTTAATTAGTAATATATATGATTTGGACTTTCCAGGTTTTAGGTCTTGGGAAATCCGGAAGAGCTGCGGCAAGACTTGCTCTTATCAGAGGGGCTGATGTTCTTGCCATTGATAGGAATGGGCAGTTGGTCCCATTGGAAGTATGCTATAGCTAGAAAACCAAAACTGCTGTATTTATGTATCTTTCGGTGTTTTTCTTTACTTAAATGCTATTGCTCTACTGTCACAGTGTGATCCTTTATTTGCAAAGCATGCTAATGTGAGAACGGTTCTCGGAAATTGTGATGGAGAGCTCCTAGAGGATGCAGATAGGATTATTGTTTCCCCTGGAATTCCTTTGGAGAACTATGGTATTTCTACATTATTTCAATCCGTAAGCCCAGCTTTCTGACAAAAGATTTTAGAACAAGTTCCATACCTCATAGTTGTACTGACATGCGTACCAAACAATAAGAATGTATGCAATTTTTTAATATCTTTTTTCTTGGTATGTACTTCCAATGTATTTTTGTGCCTCCCTATATACCTTTACATTTAAACTTCATTGATTTAATGTTTTATCATATTTTACATTATCCTATAACTATTAGGGGTGTTTAAATTTACCCCCCCCCCCCCAGATATGCCTTATCACACTCGGCCCTTGCTTTTTGAAACATCTTTTAAAATTTTTCTCACTCCCCCCCCCCCCCCCCCCCGCGAAGTCTTTGGTTTTTAGTCGGACCAAATTGGTTAGGCTCCCTGTTCTGGTCGGACCGGGTCTGACCAGCGGTATGGTCCGGATTTTAAATGTAGCAGATCAAACCTGCTATTCCGGTAAAAAGAGCTTGAATTTATGAGATATAAATGTAGCGGAGCAAATAGAAAGAAGCTCATCAGCCAGCACGCTCAGATCAGATCTTTAAATAACTGACTTTCATGTTTGGTATCAAAATCCAGGGAAAGCGAGTCATGTCTGAGTTGGACTTTGCAGCGGAAGTTTTGCCTGATAGTATTAAGATTCTAGCGGTGACAGGAACCAATGGAAAATCTACCGTTTCTACTTTTGTTGGGCAGGTATTGTTTTATACATGCTTTTATCCTTTACTTGTTATACCCAGTGTTACCTAATTCACTGGGGTACCCTACGATTTGTGAACCGGTTTGTGGTTTTATTCGCTCTGGTTCGCTCCAGATTGGCCAACTGGGGTACGCAGCAGATAATTTTTTCTTTTAAATAATAGAAGCAAAAGGGCACTCCAAAGACTCAAACCTTGTCCGGCAACATCCAGTGTAACATGTACTACCAGCGCACCGTTTGTACAGCTGTTGCATGGTTTCTTTATACTTTTCTATATAATGTATATCAAACTTTATAAATTTATTAAAATATTTTTTATTTCGTTTAAAACTCATCATACCCGTAGAGAATCGGGTTCGCTTGAATTTAGTGAATTCGAACCGAGCGAACCAGCGAATCAGGTGGTTAAACCTTTCATGTTTGACTCTCTCAGTGTTCATTTCGTAATCATTACAGGATTTGTAGACCTAAAGACCTCCTCGCTGTTGGATATTAAGAAGCTTTTCTTGTGAAAATAAAAAGAGGGGAACCAACCTATTTAAATGCTACACCAGGAATTTTTTAATTGGCATGCTTGAATTAAAGGGTGACTCACCACCATTTTTCCGAAAATTGGCACGAAACATGATTTCTATCATCTGATTCAACACAGTCAGCCATTGAATCAGATGATGGGCCTTGACTGTGTGGAATCAGATGATAGAAATTGTTTTTTCATATCAATATTTGGCATCAAATATCTTTAAATCACAGCCTTCGAATTAGACGACTTAGATGGTGTTCTACATGGAACAGGTCCCAAAAATACCAAGTCTTTCCTTTTTAACTATGTGCAACGGCGCAACTCCATCGTGCAAGTTGTAGCTCCCTTCTTTTATTCAAAGTAACATAATTTGTCTGACAGAATAAGGTTATTCTGGTCTGTTTCAGCTACAAACTTACAATTGTATGAGAAAATGTCTCAATTCTGAATCATTGCCTATCTTGCCTTCTATGCATGGTTTAAAATACCGGTTTTGTGGTACGTATCATCCAACTCCAAAACCGGTACATATCGGACAATACGCACCAGTTCTGAACGATACATTGGTATGTATTGTCCGAAACATTACCAAAATATATGTAATGCACTGGTACGATACATTCAAAGTATTGTACCGGTGACCTCCAAAACCTGTCCGTATCGTCCGGTACGTACCGGTTTCGAACGAGATTTTGACCAATGCTTCTATGTTACATTTGAAGCTCAAGTTGGCAAGGGTTGATTCCTTAAATAATTCTTTTTTCCAATACTAATTATTATGCCATGGAATGCATTAGCTTTAAGCTACCTATAATATGCAATTTTGCATATTGTTTTAACTTTGAACTGTTTTGTATGCAGATGCTTCACCATTTGGGTGTCAAGGCATTTGTTGGAGGGAACCTTGGAAATCCACTATCAGAGGCTGCTATTCAGTGCTTAGAATCGCCTTCGGCAAAAGACATATTTCATGCGAGTTTAATTATTTTACAGTAAAATGCATTTGTTGAACCTTTGGTTATGTTCTATCAAAATATATGGTTAAGATGGTCTTCTGATCATTCTTTCTTCTATTAACCTTCTCATATTTTTACAATTTTCTCTCATCTTTTTTTATATTCCAGGTTGCAGTGGTAGAGGTTAGCAGCTACCAAATGGAAATTCCAAACATCTACTTCTGTCCATCAGTGAGTGGGACCCACTGGGTTTTGGAAGATTTAGTTATGCCTATTTGAGAATTTCTTATTATTAAGATGGAAAGCTTTGGATAAACCTTTGATCCTCGGGTTACAAGGGATTAAAGCCCTAAACTAGTGTTTAAAAGCCATCAATATACTTAAATCTGTAAAATACGAAACATATAAAATAAAGCAATGACATAAATGGCTTCTACTAATATACATTTATGTAGTGTATGAATCATGATCAAGGTGTCAGTATTGTTATCGGTACATAGCGATTGATTCGGATACGGTATTGCCGATACCGAATCGGCCCTCAAATTTTATTTTGAAAAAAGTGAAAAAAAAAATTAAAAAAAGTTTTATTGGCTGGTATCAGCCGATACTGATCCGCATCGGTTCGATAGCAATATTGATACTGATACCTATATCGGGGTGGTATCGGTATTGGTTCTTGACAAAACCGACACATATCGCCGATACGTATCGGTATCGGCCTTGTTTGATACCATGATCATGATTATATAAAAAGTAAGGGCTATTTTCATGAGTACAAGTTTTGGACTAACATTGTCGCTTTCATTAGTAGTTGGGTTGCAAAATGTAATTTGAAATAGAGTTAAGTTCATCTAGCAACATGATTTTTGAAATGGATGGTTTTAGATTTATTGATACTCCAAGATCTGTATTCGGCGCAACACCTCACCTTCTACATACACAAGCACACACAAAAAATTAAATAAACACCACTAGTGTTTTTCGTCCCAATCTTCCACACTATGGATCTTGAGATCATGGGCCTATGATCAGATGGTAAGATGGTGCTTACGCATGGCACACATCCCAAAAAGTGAACGTGAACCACATTTAATGGTATGCTATGATCACATTATTTTTTGGGATGTGTGCCCCATGAAATCAACATCTGACCGTCTGATCATAGGCCCATGATCTCAAGATCCATAATGTGGAAGATTGAGACGAAAAACGATCTCCATCGTATGGTCCAAAGCAGTCAACGAAGTTTCCCTTTGTTTAGTGAGGTGGTAGTAACACCAGCATATATTGTTCTTTAGTAATTTTTATGGACATTGTTCAGGTTGCAGTGATCTTAAACCTCACTCCAGATCATCTCGAGAGGCACAAGACAATGGGGAATTATGCTGTAACGAAGTGTCGTGTGTTCTCTCACATGAATCACAATAAGCTTGCGGTTCTTCCAACAGGTATTAATCTTCCATGCTTCCAGTTGGTTGAGGTTAGAGGTGCAAACGGGTTTGGTGGGTCTTGGGTCAGGGTAGATTTGGATCCGGACCTGACCCATCTAATAATTAGGTCTAGATTTTGAGCTTGGACTCCGCTGATTTTTAATTAATGGGTTGGGTCTGGGTCGGTTAGCTTGAAGTCAAAATAGGTACACACATTTTGGATTCGAGTCGGGCTTGGGAACAAAACTATATATATATATATATATATATATATATATATATATATATATATATATATATATATATATAATATGTCTACACACACACGCTCACATACATACGCTATCTTAGTATCAAATTAAATGTAATATCCTCTGAGAAGCTATTATATGACAAAACTGACATTTGCAGATGTCAGTGCCCCTGAAAGCTGCACATGTTAATTTTTGGTGGTGAGAGATCGATGTCAATATAGATCTATTGAAGCCTTAACCATCTATATATATATATATATATATATATATATATATATATATATATATATATATATATATATATATATATATATATATATATATATATATATATATATATATATAATTACTATTATACGTTAGATACAATTATAAGGAGGCCCGGTGTCTGGGACAGCATCTCATATTTCAATCCTGGGACGATGGCAGTTTGGCTCCACGTGGCCCCCAAACACATGTTTGGATGCCACATGGATGTGTGCAATGTTGATCTAAGACATTTAAAAGAAGGAAAACATTCTAAACACTGTAGTCAACGATGGTCGATGCCTTAAACCATTAGTCCACTGATATCCGATACTTTTTATTCTCTTCCTAGAATCAGTAGTCCATGCATGTTACATTTGTGGCTTTCTGAAAGGTATATGCCACTGGTTTATCAGTGAGATACAGTTGGGATATTGTTCAACAACCAGTCATTCATTCCTGTTCAGGTAATCAATACGTGGAAAAAGCTTTTAGCCTTCATGCGAAGAAATGTAATGTTGTGCGGATAGGAGACCTTCCAGGTGTCAAGGTAATTTTTCCATGACGGGTTAGGCTTGTAGCTCAACTGGAAGGTTGACAAATTGCAACTTTGAGGTTGCAGGTTCCATTGTGATAAATATGGCCTTTTTTTTCTTAAACCATACGTATAATATGCGCTTTTTTGCCACACCGTACTCAACACACGTATTTTCATATAATGCACATATTTTGCATATTAAACGCCTTTTAAACAATTTTTCCCGTATTTTTAAGAAACTGTTTTAAAATTTTTTTAATATTATCTCATTTTTTTCCCTTTTTTTATTCATCTTCCATATTTTACAGTTTTTTTAACTTCCGATGTTTTCCCATTTTTGCTCTTTTTTCCGACTTTCTTGCTCGCCGTATCAAACCCGTACCCATATTTGTCACTTTGGCAGGTTCAATCCCAGCTCACCCATAAAATAAAAGCTTTTCCATGAGATATTTTGTGTTCTTCGTTTTGCATTAGATTTATTGAAATTACAATTAACAGTAATTATATTTCGAAGTTGGATATGGAGGCAAAAGTTGCCAACTTAAGCATTCCCACCACCGGATTAGTAACTAAAGTACAGTTGGGAGTTCTGGAGGCAATGGGCACCCACAACTACCACAATGCAGCAGTGGCTGCATTATTAGTTCTCGGGCTGGATGTTGGAATTGATGCAGACTGCATTAATGCAACAATCAAGTCATTGAATCCTCCTGCTCATCGGATGCAAATCAGTAAGCATGTTTGTTTTTTCTCATTTCCGTTGCTTAAAACCTTATCCAATCCAATATATATTTTTGTATGAGTTGGTATTAGGTACCTGACACGTGTAACAATGGCCGTGCATGAGTCAATCTGTCTCCTCCAAACTGGTCAAAGTTTGGGAGATGCGCCTATATTTATGAGCATGCAAATCAGTGAAAGTATGTAATACCAACTCATTTTCCTATAGGCATAAATATTGATGTTTTTATTTCGGAACAAACACCCTGTATCTGTTTATATGCAGAGATTCATGTTACATTAGCCAACTTTCAGATAGTATGGTTTGCCAAACTCATGTTGTTTTATAAGACAATATTTATTCTATTTTTATTACGCATAACCGGGTAGCTATATTAACATATATGAGTCTGCTTGATGCAAGATTCAGTTATGCATTCTAATAATGCTGAAACATTTATGGGATATGGAAGACACAATTGTTGAAGTTTAGTCCCACATTGGGTATTCATAGCCTTGTCTCTCATCTTATAAGATCCTGAGCCCCTCTGCTCATAGCCGATTGGTTTTGAGATGGATGCCCAAATTCATAAATATTATGAAAGCAAGGTTTTTCTCCACTCCACATCACCTAGTTCAATTGTATATGTGATTTGGCTCAGTCCGGCCAACACGTGCGAGGCGTGTTGAAGATTAGCCCACATTGGGTATTCATACCCTTTTCTCTCCTCTTTTAAGACCCCGGGCCCCTCCACTTCTAGCCAGTTGGTTTTGAGATGAATGCCCAAATTTATTAGTATTCCCCATAACAGGAACCGTTTTTTTAGAAATTTCATAGATTTTCCTTAATCCAGAAAATGGAACAGGGAGTGTTGTTTTTGTTCCACTTAGAGGGGCACTGCTATTTTGTGGTGCCTGAGCATCCATGCTGAAATTTCTCAATGTTCTTTTACATTTGACCAAGTGTTCATCCACACTGTTCTTTTTTTAACTTGGCTTTATGGAGCTTTATCGGATTATTACTAAACTATTATTGTGTCTTTGTCTTATCACTTTTCTCATGCCTCGATTCAAAACTGGTTAAGTTTAGACATATTAATGCAGTATATAGAGATGCTTGTGGGGTAACATGGGTGGACGATAGCAAGGCAACAAATGTGGAATCAACATATGCTGGACTGATGGGTCTTAAAGAACAGAAGTCGGTGGTTCTTCTTGGTGGCCTTGCAAAGGTTAATTTTTTCATTTTCGATCTGTTTTTTTTCTCATTGTTTCCACAATTATTTGGTTGCTTGCACTATTCTGGTTCGAGAGTTCGCCAAGGTTGGGAATAGTTAGCATATCGTTCAGTCCCCTATGCGTACCAGTACCTAGGACTGGTCTGTATTCACCCTCGATCCAATCATGTTATATGAACGGCGAATTCATGAAATGTTTCACCGTTTATTTTTTAAGACCATTGACCACCATTAGATTGACGGAGGACAATGGTTTTATATATTTTTTATTTTGAATGATAGTGGATCGACCTTGCGCCCAAGTCCATGGCACCCAAACTTGGCGCTCATCTGGCTTTGACCCAACATTCAAATGCTAGGATCTTTCCCAAAAGTCGTTGTGCTCTTGAAGTTTTAGGGTTTTTTTTTAGAAAAAATGAAAGTTCTAAAATAAGGTTAAATCAATTTTGGGAGTGTAAATTAACCCCCTTCCATAAGTTCTGCACCCATATGGGGTGGGTGAATATCGTAATCATCCCTGGAGGAAAGTGCCTTCAAGATGGGAAAATGTCATAACTAACCCTGGAGGAAACCACCTTTTAAAGGTTCTTTTTTCCAAGAGGATGAGGTTCACGAATGCATGTGCCACATCGCATAAACTAGTCGAGGATGCGCAATAGCGCACACGTCGTGAACATGCACATTGCACCTACTAGGTGATGTGTAGGCCCCTCAAATCTTAGCACATCACCTACTAGGTGATGTGCAGGCCCCTCAAATCTTAGCACATTGCACCTAGACTCATGCCTAGGTGCGCATTACCAAGGTATCAGTATCGGTATTGGTCCATAGTGGACCGATACGTATCGGCCGATACGGATACGGTATCCCTGATACCGAATCAGCCTTAAAATTTTTTTTAAAAGAAATTTAAAATAAATAATTGGTATCGGCCAGTGTTGGTCAATACCGAGACAATATCGACCAATACTGACCCGTATCAGTCTGATACCAATACCACCCCGATACCTGTATCAGGGTGGTATCAGTATCAGTTCTCGACATCACCAATACATATCGATGATACGTAGCGGTATCAGTTCTTGATGAAACTGATACTTATCGCCGATACGTATCGGTATCGGCCGAGTTTTGATACTAAGCGCATTAAACTGCTATGATTGTGTGACGGATGTTCCCAAGACGTTTCAAATTCCAAAAACTGACACTATTCCTTAAAGAGGTAATGAACTCAGTTGCTAAAGATTCTTCCACTGTAATTAATTCCAAATAATAAATTGATAGTAGACAATTGCATGGGATGCCCCATTTACTATAATTAAAAATGCTAGTTCCTCTTACGCATTCTTTCTTGTGGCTTCTATAGGTTTTGAATACGCAAGGATCTTGTGGTTTTGAACGACTAATAGAACCTCTAAGCTACCACAGAGCTGTCATTACGGTAAGTACGCCTTTTGCATATGATGGTTGTGCATATATTTAATTGAAAGTTTGCAAACTAATATAATTTGTAGTTTGATATCTTCAGTTTGGATCTTCACGAATGATCATTCAGAAGACGTTATGTGATGGTGGTCTTAGCATTCCTTGTATTAGAGCTACCAATCTGGTGGATGCTGTGAATTATGCAAGGAGCATGGCAAAATATGGTTTGTTTTCTCCCTGGTTGTAGAAGTGTATTATAAGAAAATGTTATATTTTTTTGGGGGGAAGCTATAACTTGCACACGAGATTTGTACCATGGCACATGGGTTAAAAGAAAGAATTAGTATTTTTGGAACCTGTGCCACGTGGAACACCATTAAGCCGTCTGATTTGAAGGCCAGGATATAAATATCCTTGATGCCGAACATTGGCACGAAACACGCTCTCTATCATCTAATTCGACCAGTCAAAGCCTATCATCGGATTTAGTGGTTTACAGTGTTAAATTAGATGATAGATTTTGTATTTCGTGCCAATCTTTGACATCAAAGATCTTTGCATCATGCCCTTTAAATTAGATGGCTTAGATGGTGTTCCACGTGGCACGGGTTCCAAAAAAACCAACTCTTTCTTTTTAACCCATGTGCCACTGTACAAATCTCGTGTGCAAATTCTAGCTCCCTTTTTTGTATATATATATATATTTTTTGCTTTGTTCATTTGTTCCATGTAATGTGTGAATAACTATGTAAGTAGCAGATATAGATTCTCACACTGTAGGTTTGGTACATTATTTGATAATTTATGGAGTTTTTTCTTGGCTTTTTTCTACAACTATACCAATAACTTTTTTTTGCATTTTGTCTCATTATGAAACTTCTCACTTAGAAAGTAAGGCCTTGTTTGGATGTTTTCGAGGAAAAGGGTTGAAATGGATTTGAAGATCCATGGATTTCAACCCTTTTGGAATCAACAAGAATTCATTGATTTTTGGCGTTTGGATTGTTTAATAACGCATAAAAATAGAAGGGGGGAGAGAGAAATACAGAGAGATTGGAGAGAGAAATTCAGAGTGAGATTCATGTATGTGGAGAGAGAGAGAGAGAGAGAGAGAGACATTAAGTGCCGAGAGAGAGCGAGATTGTGTCAGGAGAGATAAAGATAGAGAGATAATTTCTAAGAAGAGAGAGCGCCTACCATGAGTTCGCATCATTAGTTTTCTTGCGGAAATCATGAAATCTTTTGATTTTAGGGATATCACGGTTTGCAAAGGTGAGAAAAAAATTTCGTTTTCCTCCTATTTCTCGCGTTGTATTTTTTTCCAAACGCAAGAATTTGGCGCATTTCCTTTCCATCAATTTATTTTCTTTTCCCCCTATCCAAATTGGGCCTGAGTGTAGAATCATCACCACCCTATCCCATCTATTTGTGGTCGGTTGTGCGAGTCATATTTTTCCACTAATTTCTTTTTAGGTGTTCTCTCTCACTCCAGAATCATGCATGTTTGACGCTGTAAACAACAAATTTGCGTAGGGTATAAATCTAACACAAATCAATCATAAAAAATTTCCCCTCGCTAGGAGAGGGTTTTATTTAAAATGACAGACCTTACACTTCCGGGTATCGCAATCAATTCCCCGTTAATTACATCAAAATTGAACACCTCTGATTAAAAACTACGTAATTACATCTCTGAAATAAACAAAATTAAAATTCTAATTCTCAGTCTTCATCGACATCTTCAATCCGTCATGAGATATATGCATAGCAGACTATCTTCATCGAAGATTTGAGAAATATGAAATAAGGGACGACGGATGGGAGAACCCCTTCTCCAAAAGCCGGTTCCATTTGATTGAAAAGCACGAGTCATTACTGGAGCAAGAAACTTGTGGACGAGTCTTAAAATGAATTCTTGTTCTCTGGTCTCAAAGATGAGTTCGAATACCAAATCCATTCTTCGGGCAACTGATTATCAAAGGAGTTATCACTTTCAGTGATAGTGTCTAATCATGAGTTAGATATCGTCAAATTCCTTAAAATTTGATGATCATAGATGATTTTATAATGATTTTACCGTTGGATTTGATCAATATCCTAAGATTTGGTCAATGCATTGTAAATCCACCATTGGATCTCGTTACGATCTCACATTTATGATCGTTTGATCAAAAGTCGACAAGTCCACTGTTAGATTTGACCAAATTCATAAGATTTGGTCAATATGTGATAAATCTATCGTTGGATCTCGTTACGATCTCACATTATGATCGTTTGACTAAAAGTCAACGATTTCATCGTTGGATTTGACTAAAATCATAAGAACTGGTCAATATGCAATAAATCTACCGTTGGATCTCATTACGATATCACATTTATGATCGTTTGACCAAAAGTCAATGAGTCCATCGTTAGATTTGGCTAGAATCACAAGATCTGACCAATATGTAATAAATCCACCGTTGGATCTTGTTATGATCTCACATTATGATCGTTTGACTTTTTCCACCGTTGGATTTGACCAAAATCACAAGATCTAGTCAATTTATAGTAAATTCATCGTTGGATCTCGTTACGATCTCACATTATGATCGTTTGACTAAAAGTCAAACGATCTCACTGTGAAAGAATTTTCGATCTCGAGGTTAAGGTCCAAACCCTCATTTGAGGGAGTGATGATCCGAACCGCGAGGGAAACTCTAATTATCATAGATGAATATTTTGGGTATTATAGTCCGAAATCATTCTTCGGATTCGTGATTGCAACCCGTATGAGTATCGAATACGTGGTTGCAATCCGAGTGTACTAGGAGTTATGCCTAGGGTCGTACCCACGTGGCTTAACTATTTCTAAGTACACAAGAGATGGGTACGAGTCGTAACGCGTAATCCCAAATCCCAGTTAGGAGGAGTCGTAACTCTTTTCCTAGGCGTATCACTTTTAGATAAGGGTCGTAGCCCTTATCCTAAATGTCTTAACCCCAACTTATTCCTCCCGTCCACTTTTAAAAATAGAAAAAAAAGAAAAAAAGAGGAATAGCCAGAATCTCGGAGATACCCTAAAATCTTTTGTTAGAAGAGTCAGAGATA
The DNA here is from genome assembly GCA_021018995.1 of Chloranthus sessilifolius. Lineage (NCBI taxonomy): Eukaryota > Viridiplantae > Streptophyta > Magnoliopsida > Chloranthales > Chloranthaceae > Chloranthus > Chloranthus sessilifolius. The sequence goes on along the minus strand of CM037587.1, from coordinate 11,075,966 downwards.
TTTTCGGCAGAGCTCTCCTCAAAATTTTCGGATCCCTTGCGATGAGGACGAATCTGCTATTTATAGATTTATGGTAGCGGTTATAGAAGTTACGATCCTACGGTTCCCGTAAGGTTTTCATGAAATGAACGGCTGAGAGAGCTGCGTAAGTTTTCGTCTTCACGCGGATTGAGAAAAGATTCTTCTCGCGTACATCATTCTTTTCTCATAACCACCTAGGTGGATAAATATTTTTCTATCTAGCTAGGTGGCTAAGTATATTTTCTAGCCACCTAAGTGGATAAGTATTTTTCTAGCCACATAGGTGACTAAGTATATTTTTCTAGCCAGCTAGGTGGCTAAGTATTTTTCTAGCTACCTAGGTAACTACGTATATTTTTCTAGCCAGCTAGGTGACTACGTATATTTTCTAGCCACCTAGGTGACTACGTATATTTTCTAGCCACCTAGGTGGATAAGTATTTTTCTAGCTACCTAGGTGACTACGTATATTTTCTAGCCACCTAAGTGGATAAATATTTTTCTAGCCAGCTAGGTGGCTAAGTATATTTTCTAGCCACCTAGGTGGCTACGTATATTTTCTAGCCACCTAGGTGGATAAGTATTTTTCTAGCCACCTAGGAGACTACGTATATTTTCTAGCCACCTACGTGGATAAGTATTTTTTTAACCACTTAGGTGACTATGTATATTTTCTAGCCACCTAGGTGACTAAATATATTTTCTAGCTACCTAGGTGGCCACGTATATTTTCTAGTCACCTAGGTGGCTAAATATATTTTCTAGCCACCTAGGTGGGTACGTATATTTTTTTAGCTATCTAGATGGCTAAGTATATTTTTCTAGCCACCTAGGTGTCTGACATAACTTAGGACTTTAAATCCTATTTAGAGTAGGATTTGTTAAAAAAAAGCTATAAATAGTCTCTTTTCCTAATTCCTTCTATTAGTTTATTCTATCTAATTTTTAAGGCTAAGTGGAAGAAGAAAGAGTTCCCAATTCCAAAATTTTCGAGTCAACAGACGCGGAACAATGACCCTAAAGTATGTGACTGATCATGTGATGTGAAATTGCCGAAATTAAACTAATTAATTAAGCAATAAAACCCAAATTAAAACGATACCTTAGGGTTTCGTGGATTTCCGCTTAGGTGACCATACTTGGTTCGCTTGGAGTCCAATCCGGCGCGCGAGATCCGTTAAGATTTGCGGAAGGTGTGATCCTAGAGATAAAACTCTAGCATCCTTTAGGTTGGAGCGTTCGATCGTGGCTTAATGTGGAACCCCTAGATCCTCGCTAGGGCTTTTGAATTGAATCGATCAACGATGCAAATCGGACAATCTCGAGCCCAACAACGGTCATGGATCGACGGGTTAAGATCGAAGTCGATCCACAAGAATGGGCATCATGGTTGTTGACGGGGACGCTGACATCGTAGACATTGGATTTGGACCGTTTCGTGTATACCGACGTCGGAAGAAGCGGAATGGACATCAGAACTAGGCGAAAAGAGATGAAATTTGGCAAATTGGGAAAATACTAGTTCTGTAGTATATAGTTCGATTGATCGAATTATATACTCGATCGATCGAATTTGCAGCGGTGAATTATGGATTTAGATATTTTCGATCGATCGAGTTTCACTTTCGATTGATCGAAAATAAATTTCGATCGATCGAAATCACGCAACTTTTAATTTTTGTTTTCTTTCGAAAATTCGAATTGAACTTTTAGGGGCATACTTGTCCTTTTGGTATTTGTTTTAGGGTTTTATTTTCGTTTGAAAGGAGTCCTATATAAGGTCTTTAAGATAAACAATGTAATTAATTATTGATTATTGAATGAATGAGCATTTTGCTTTTGAGACTTGAGATGAGTTTCTTCGAAGAGTGATTCTTCTTCCCGAGAAGGGTTTGGTGTGAAGCCAAGGGTGCGAAGCCTACAAAATCTATCTTCTATCTATCTATTTTATCGTCTCTGCTTGTGTTGATCCCTCAACCCTAAATCAGCCATCATCCCTTTTGAAATCTTCAACCCTAATTTCCCTAAAATCATTGAATCAATCTGATTCACCAACCTTAGCCTCCATCAGACTGTTAAGCCCAGCCATATCAAAATAACCCGAAAACTAGAGATTTCATCATTGCATTGTGAGCGCCTTAATATGGAAATCTAGAGTTCTATCTCTAGGAACGATCCACGCTGCAACCTAACGGATGTAACGCCTGGACTGAACCTTGCCTGAATTATACGTGATCTTCCCATGGAATACTACAAAAGCCTGAGGTATTCGTTATATTTTGCGAGTTTTATTGTTTAATTTAATTCAATTTAATTTCGGCAAAAGTCAATCATTGCATACAGGTAGTTTAGGATATCGTCCTGCGTCAGTTGCTCTAGCTCTAGGGTTTGGGATTTTGAACAATGAAATAAAAAGGGAGAAAATGAATGTAAGAAATTAGCAAGGAAATAGGAAAAGACATAAAGAGAAGATTAAAGATAATATGAGTATTACACCCTTGGCCTCACACCAAACCCACATGGGGAAGAAGACTCACTCTCCATTAAAGCTCATCTAAAGCTCTCAATGCATAGTATTTTCATTGAAATCAACCAATGCCAAAAATGACTTACATAAAAATGTTTTATAGTAGCTACAAGTAAGAGAATAAACCATAAAATAGAAAAGTACAATGTTATTCTAAAAGGTAACTTACATTTGATACAAAAAGAGATTAAGAGAAGGACAAAATGAACAACTGTTGTCACTTGACTTAGCTCGAGCGGGAATCTTAATGGGGGTCGCTCAACCGACAACCAGGAGTCGCTCGAGCAAAGTTTGGCCGAAAGTTTTACCCTTATTTTCTGATGCATTCTCGCTCGAGCAACAAATGGCTGAAAGTTTTGTTCTTCAACCTTGTTCGAGCGATAGGTAGAGTCGCTCGAGCAACTCTGCGCAGCCAGCTATCCCCTTGTCGCTCTTCTAGGCTCCCCTCTCGGATGATGTCGATACACCATGGTTCCCTCTTCGCTTCTTCTTGCGTCAGTACACGCGCTGGAACCCAAAACCTATATCCATGACGTCGGCGCCCCCACCAATTCCCCGGGACCAAAAGGACTAAATATTTTTGAAACCCTCCGCCATGGGTGGAAACCAAAAGATCATCCAAAATCTTTTCGATTCCCTCTCTTCTCGGCTTACTTGGAGGAGGAAGCGGTGTAGGCTGTGGGATTGGGTTGGGATCGGGAATAGAAACACTCGAAAATGATTGCAAGGGGGTGGTGTCGAGCCTAGATAAGGAACTAGGTCTTCCATGTTGAACATTTAGCTAACCCCCGTATCTTGAGGAAGCTCAAGAATATAAGCATTAGGGCCACTCCTTACCACAATCCTAAAAGATCCAGCGCCGCGGGCTTGGAGCTTCTTCGCAATTCCTGATGGGAATCGTTCAAGCCTCACCCGAACCATCACATGATCACCAATCTGGAATTCTTGGAAACGCTTATGCGAATCCGCTGATAGTTTATAGTTATCATTGCTCAAATTAATTTAACATCTAATTTCAGCATGCACATTCTGAATATGTTGTGCAAATGGATCTGCGGACTCGGATGAACGATGTGATGCGGGGCATAGGGATCAAATCTAGGGGTGTTCTAGGTCGATGACCATGCACCACCTCAAATGGACTCATATCTATGGACCTATTGACGGAATTGTTATATGCAAACTTGGCCATGGGTAAGATAGAATCTCAAGTCCTAATGTACCGACAAGATATCAAAGGAGATTGCCTAAACTCCTATTGATAGCTTCGGTTTGGCTATCGGTTTGAGGGGGATAAGCCAATGAAAATCGGAGCATGGCACCCATCATGTGCCATAGGGTCTTCCAAAAATAACTCATGAAGTTTACATCCCTATCTGATACGATGGTCTTGGGTAACCCATGAAGATGCACCACCTCTTTGAAGAGCAATTTCGCGACATGAGTTGCATCGGAAGTTTTAGAGCATGGTATATGTGCCATCTTCGAGAAGCGGTCTACCACCACGAAGATAGAGTCGTGCTTTCTCGTAGTCTTGGGAAGCCCAAGCACGAAATTTATCGAGATGTCTTGCTATGGTGTGTGTTGCACCGGCAAAGGTGTGTACATACCCGTGTCTTGTTTGTTTTGCTTGGACACTTGGCATGTACTGCATTGCCTCACAACCAGGGTAACATCTCTCATGACGCTAGGACAAAAGAACCTATCTTCTACGAGTGCAATGGTCTTGTTGTGCCCGAAATGACCGGCAATCCCTTCGGCATGGAGCTCCCAAATGAAAAAGTCGCGAAATGAAGTGCGAGGGATGCATAGGCGATTGCCCTTGAATAAATATCCACTCTGTAGGGTATAGTTTGGGCTAGTGCTCGCCGGATAATTAAGGAGGGTGGGATAGTCTTTTTCAAAATCTGGGCATGTGGGATACTCTTCCTTCAACCGCTCAATTCCGTCGACCTCGGTATTCATGGATTGCAAAGTCGCCACCTGACAACTAAGCTCATCCGCGACTTTGTTCTGAACACTAACTTATTGCTTCAACACAAATGTGAACCCTTGAAGGTATTCGATCCATGCCTTGTTCTTCCGGTTTAGCTTCTTTTGGGAAGCAAGGAAGCGTAAAGAAATCTCTTGGTTGAAGGAGAGGTTGACAAGGAAGGAGATGTTGAGGAAGAAGTATATGAGTTGGTGATGAGGAAGGTGATGACGGTGGTGGTGCTTTAGTTGTGAGGTGCGCCCTTGTACAACGTTAACGAAATGAGAAAGATGATCGGCGTAGAGATAACATTTTCTACACTTACGCCAAGTGTGGTGAGAAAAGTTGTAGGGTTATCGTGGATAACGGGAGTTGCACCAATGTGGTGTCGGCACACACCATCACCCGATTAGGGGTTACACTCGAAGCCTACCGAGACCGTACAAAGTTGCATGGGTCGACTCCTCATCTATTCCCGTGTCCCAAAGGTATCGTGTGCCGATATAATTAGCGTCGTATTCAGACACCTTGTGGTGCGATCTGGTGGAGATGGATGTAGATCACATCATCTTGGGAAGGCTTTGGCTCTATGACATGAACGTGACCCTCCTTGGGAGGTTTAATGTGTGCACGCTCATGCATGAGGGCAAGAAGATCAAATTAAACCCTTTGCCTCACAAAACACCATCGGTCAAGAAGGTTGAGAAGAAGGGCGGTCAATCTAAGACCTTTAATATTGTGAACCTTTCGGAGTTTGAGAAAGCTTCTTTGGATGAGAGCATGGTGTACGCTGTCATCACCGTCGAGCATGCTCTCGAATCTATGGGCGAATACCCTAACGAGGTTGAGCCTATTTTGAAAGAATTTGCGTATGTCTTCCCGGAAGACTTACCCGATGAACTCCCTCCGATGCATGATATACAACACGCCATAGATTTAATTCTCGGATCCACTCTGCCAAACCTACCTCATTATAGGATGAATTTGGTTGAACATGTCGAGTTGACGCGACTACCCTCAAGTTCGACCCCGCCCCGGTGATGAGTGGAAAACCGCCTTCAAGACCAAAGATGGTCTTTAAGAGTGGATGGTCATGCCTTTTGGGCTTTCTAATGCCCCGAGCACCTTCATGAGGCTCATGACCCAAGTGTTGATGCCGTTTCTGGGCAAGTTTCTTGTGGTGTATTTTGATGATATCTTGATGCGGGAACTTACTAAATGCAATGTCAGGGCTGAGATTAGGATTAAAATTAATTCAAACAATTAATAAATAACAATTTCTCATAACAAATTATCACGAAAATTCTAGAAATCCAATTAGATGCTTAATTCCGACCCAAAATAGTATTACTTTCGTGTATGTTCTCTATCGCGGATCTAGAAGACTAGAATTCTTATAAACGGCTAGATCTCTAATAGTTTCATGGCGTCGAACGAACTCGCAAGCGGGTTCTTTCGATACCAAACGAAAATAAAAGGCCAATAAAGTTAATGATGAACAAAAGGTTGATTTTGGATTTTTATGAAATAAATAAAATAACTAGGACTGCGCTACTTACGCAAATCGTAGATCTAAAGAAGATAGAGATGGAAGAAGAGTTGACCTCGCACCATACCGCAAGCAGGAATCGAAGAATCGTTCTCCGTTTCGAGAGAATCACACCCTCACGAAAGTTTAGACCTCTCAATTTTGCATAAGCAATTTTCATTAACCAAAAAGTTATAATAAAAGTGTTTACAAGCCTTTAAATAGACTAACCAATGCATAAAATTAAAAATCCTAGTATAACTCTAATTCCTAATTCAAATAAAAGAAATATCCTAATTCTTCTAAAACAATAAGGAAACTAATCATATTTCTAATAAAAGAAACAAATCCTATTTTCTAAAATAAAATAATAATAGAGACTAATCCTAATTCAATTAGGAATCTTGAATTTCGTCACTTTATGTGCAGCTTCCGAAAACTGACCATAACTTCTTCAATACTTGTCGGAATTGCACGTTTCTAGGCTCGTTGGAAAGCTACTTCGATAAGCTTTCAAATATGATAAATTTCGCATCAATCCGACTTTGTTTGATACTTCAAAATAGGCCAAATATAAAAGTGACGGGATTGAAAGTTGAAGACCCTAATGAATTTTGGATTTTCTTCTTTTTGATTAAACGAGTCTTTAATGGGCCTTTTTTTTAAAACTCATTCGCAGGTCCACTTTCTCTTTTGACGTCTCCTCTTTATCCGACCACGATTCAAACAGACGGATCTAAAGTTCACATTAATCCCCTCTACTTTGAAAAAGTTCGACCTCGAACTTTGGTTCGCATGGATTTTCATGGTCGCGATCACAGACAATATATAGGGAACCTCGATCGGAAGCGGCTCGAATTGGACGTCCCCATCAGCTCTCCCCGAGTTAGAAGGATGCATTCCCGATGAATACTGGTTGTGATAGATGTCCAATAGGTCCGGGTCAATTTGCTGAAACTCTTGTGTAATCCACGTATTCTCTAAATCACTCTTGTTCTTCCACTTGGCCAAATACTTCTGAAGTCCCCCTTGGTTGGTGGACACAATCTGATCTTCCAGTACATCTTCGATGATCTCACGAGTTTGCCAAGTAGGTGGGGGTAGTGGTGTGGGTAGGGGAATTATTAGTTCATCAGATGTAGAAGGCTCAAAGGGGTTGACAGGGATGGTTGAAGGGCCATGGAATGGAACAAGGTCTTCCACGTTGATAGTCGTACCAATCCCCAAATCCGGCGGAAGATCTAAGATGTAAGCATTAGAACCGGCACGCATCAAGATCTGATAGGGTCCAACACCGCGAGCTTGTAACTTCTTTGTAATTCCTTACCGGAATCACTCGGGTCTATTCCGAACTATCACAAAATCACCCTCTTGGAATTCTTTGAATCGTCTGTGAGAATCTGCAGAGAAGTTGTATTTCTCATTCTTTAAATTAATTATTTTCTTAATCTCAGCATGCAATTCATGAATGCAATATGCAAAAGTGGATGCAGACTCTGATGACCTTTGATGAATGGACATTGGGAGAAAATTTGTGTGTTCTAGTATTCGGCTTGCCCTTCCACTGGATGAGATATGCCTGATGTTTCTCAGATTGCGTTCTCCTTGCAGTCCAAGTGTTGTCAATTTTCGGTTTACCTTTCCACTTAAGAAGATACTCTCGATATGTCTGGTGTGTCTTTACCTTAGTAACAAAATATGGATCTCCCAAAACTTTTTTCCATCTAACCTCTTCACATATTGTTCAGGCGGGTATTTGGAAATCAATGAGTAGATAAAATTGGGCTCAGGTGGATGGGCATCAAGGAATGGGTCTGAAGGTTTTGTTGTTGGCCCTAAAAATGGTTTCTATAGGCTCATGTGTAAGTGACACTACTGACACTAACGACTCTTGTGTAATCGACTCAACTGATACTAATGATTCATTAGTATCAATTGATGCGAACTTTAGATCCGCCTATTTGAATCGTGGTTGGATAAAGAGGAGACGTCAAAAGAGTAAGTGGACCTGTGAATGGGTTTTAAAAAAAAAAGCCCATTAAAGACTCGTTTGATCAAAAAGAAGAAAATTCAAAATTCATTAGGGTCTTCAACTTTCAATCCCGTCACTTTTATATTTGACCTATTTTGAAGTGTCAAACAAAGTCAGATTGATGCGAAATTGGTCATATATGAAAGCTTATCGAAGTAGCTTTCGAATGAACCAAAAAACGTGCAATTCCGACAAGTATTGAAGAAGTTATGGTCAGTTTTCGGAAGCTGCACATAAAGTGACGAATTTCAAGACTCCTGATTGAATTAGGATTAGTTTCTTTTATTATTTTATTTTAGAAAATAGGATTTGTTTCTTTTATTAGAATATGATTAGTTTCCTTATTGCTCTAGGACTTTACTTTATTGTTTTATAAGAATTAGGATATTTCTTTTATTTGAATTAGGATTAGTTATAATTTCTATTCTAATTTTGTTTTGTTGTAAACACTTTATATTTTGGTTAATTAAAATTTCAAATTGAGTTTAAACTTTCATGGTGTGATTATCTCAAATAAAATTCTTCGATTTCGCCACGATTTGCGTCAACTTTCTTCCATCTCAATCTTTTAAATGACGATTTAGAAAATTTAGATTTTTTATTCATAAAAAATCAACCTTTGTTCATCAAAAACTTTATTGGATTTTTGGATATCAGAGAAGATTAAAATTAATTCAAACAATTAATAAATAACAATTTCTCATAACAAATTATCACGAAAATTTTAAAAATCCAATTAGATGCTTTAATTCCGACCCAAAATAGCGTTACTTTCGTGTACGTTCCCTATCGCGGATCTAGAAGACTAGGGTTTTTATGAACAGCTAGATCTCCGATAGTTTTAGGGCGTCGAACTTGCAAGCGGGTTCTCTCGATACTAAACGAAAATAAAAGGTTAATAAAGTTAATGATGAACAAAATGTTGATTTTGGATTTTTATGAAATAAATAAAATAACTAGGACTACGCTACCTACGCAAATCGTAAATCTAAAGAAGATAGAGATGGAATAAGAGTTGGCCTCGCACCAAACCGCAAGCGGGAATCAAAGAATCGCTCTCCGTTTTGAGAGAATTACACCCTCACGAAAGTTTAGAACTCTCAATTTTGCATAAGCAATATTCATTAACAAAAAAGTTATAATAAAAGTGTTTACAAGCTTTTAAATAGACTAACCAATGCATAAAATTAGAGATCCTAGTATAACTCTAATTCTTAATTCAAATAAAAGAAATATTCTAATTCTTCTAAAACAATAAGGAAACTAATCATATTTCTAATAAAAGAAACAAATCTTATTTTTTAAATAAAATAATAAAAGAAACTAATCCTAATTCAATTAGGAATCTTGAAATTCGTCACTTTATGTGCAGCTTCTGAAAACTGATCATAACTTCTTCAATACTTGTCGGAATTGCACATTTTTGGGCTCGTTGGAAAGCTACTTCGATAAGCTTTCAAATATGACCAATTTCATATCAATCTGACTTTGTTTGACACTTCAAAATAGGCTAAATATAAAAGTGACGGGATTGAAAGTTGAAGACTAATGAATTTTAGATTTTCTTCTTTTTTATCAAACGAGTCTTTAATGGACCTCTTTTTTTAAAACCCATTCGTGGGTCCACTTTCTCTTTTGATGTCTCCCCTTTATCCAACCATGATTCAAATAGGCAGATCTAAAGTTCACATCACATCTTGATTTATAGTTGCAACTAGGAGTAACACTTGAGCCACCTTTGGTTGGTTTGTGAGACCTTGAGGGGAGAAAAGTTATATGCCAATTTCAAAAAGTGGACATTCATGCAACGATCTGTTGTCTTCTTGGGGTTCATTGTCTCGGCCTATGGGATGGTCGCGAACCTGGAAAAGGTAAAGGCTAGTGTAGGGTGGCCCGAACCTAAGAACATTCATGATGTTCTTAGCTTCCATGGATTGACTATTGACGCGGAACGGTAACCCTAAAATGCGTGAATATGATTTTGATGCAATTTTCCCAAAATTAAATAAATTAATTCAAGTTTAATTGCAAAATAATCTTAAATACCTTAGGGTTTGAAGAATTTCGATGGGTAGATCACGTGAGATTCGGCTAGGGTCCAGTCCGAAGCGTAAGTACTGTTAGATTTAAGGCGGGATCAGGTCTAAAGATAGAACTCTAGCTTTTTCCTAGCTTGGGCGTTCGTCTTCGATTCGTTGTAGATTCACGGGTTCAAATTAGGGTTTTGAAAATAGGTTTATGGTTTGTGATAGGCTTATGGTTTAGAAACGGGTTTTAGCTCTGTTTGATTTAGGGTTGAGGGTTCGAGATCAAGAAACTAATAGATTAGGATTTAGAAATCTTAGATCGATAAGGTGAAGGTTTAAGAAAATAGAGATAGATAATAGAAAAAACAAAAAGATAACTTTGGGAATCACTCCCTTGGCCTCACACCAAACCCATCACGGGGAAGAAGAATCCCTCTCCACAAAGCAAAAGCTCATTCAATAATCAATAATCTATTAAAAAGTATTTACAATCTTCCTTATATAGGCTACCAAAGTAAAAATTCGAAATAAAGAGTCCTAATAATAATAAAAGACTGAAAAAGGAAAATTTTACAAAAATTAGAAATTCCGTCGCTGGGACGGAGTCGTCCCACGAACGTCCGTGACCTACGGACTCAGAACCACGAACGTCCGTGGGGCACTACAGACGTCCGTCCCTCCTAAACAGTGAGGGGCTTATTTCACAGACGTCCAGCCTGAGCCCACGGACGTCCGTCACTTGATGACGTTTTTAGCCTCATTTCTTCCCCTGCAGCTGCGGTACTCAAGCTACTCGGGCTCCCTCTTCGTTTCTTTCGACTCTGGTAGAAGTGATGTGGTCTAAAACCAATGTCCACGTACTCGACGTCCCCGTCAATTCCCCTGGACCAAAATGGTTTCATCACCGATGAAACATGCTTGTGGTAGATGTCGATCAAGTCGGGGTTCAATCGGCGAACTTCATTCTCGTGGATCCAAGTGTTTTCGGACTCTGGTTTGCCGACCCATTTAACCAAGTACTTCTGGAATCCTCCGTCATGTGTAGAGACGGCATGATCTCTTAGTATATCCCCTATCTCATCTTTTCTTTGTCTGCTCGAGGAAGGGAGAGGTACGGGCTGTAAGGTTGGGTTGGGGCTGGGGCTATTAGGTGGCTGGAGTGGGTTTTCAAGAGGTGGGGTGAAACCCAAGTAAGGAACCAAGTCCTCCACATTGAATGTTGAACTAACTCTCGTACCTGTAGAAAGGTCAAACACGTATGCATTACGACCACTCTTAGCCAAAATTCTAAAAGGTCCAACGCCTCGGGATTGGAGCTTCTTTGAGGATCCCGATGGGAACCGCTCAGGCCTAACTCGGACCATCATATAATCACCCACTTGATATTTTTTAAAACGCCTGTGAGCATCAATAGATGATTTATATTGATTGTTGTTTGAATTAGTCTTTTGTCTAATTTCGGCATGCAAGCTATGAATGTGTTGTGCAAATGCATCGACAGACTCTAACACTTAATGGGATGCGGACATGGAGATCAAATCTAGTGGTGCCCTAGGCATATGACTATGTACTACCTCAAAAGGACTCATGCCTAAGGACCTATTGACAAAATTATTATAGGCAAACTCAGCTGTGGGCAAAATGGTATCCCAGGTCCTAACAGGATCACCGATAAGACTACGAAGGAAATTCTCAAGACTCTTATTGGTGCTTTCGGTTTGGCCATCCGTTTGAGGGTATTAAGCCATCGAAAATTGAAGCATTGTGCTCATCATGTGCCAAAGTGTCTTCCAAAAATAGTTAGTGAATTTGACATCCCTAGGAGACACAATGGGTTTGGGCAACCCATGAAGACGTACTACCACCGCAAAGAATAATTTAGCAATGTGGGATGCATCGGATGTTTTGGAACAAGGAATGAAGTGGGCCATCTTGGAAAATTGGTCCACTACGACAAAGATGGAATCGTGCTTCCTTGGAGTTTTGGGAAGTCCAAGCACGAAGTCCATTGAGAGGTCTTGCCACAGTGTGTATGGCATGGGTAATAGAGTGTACAAGCCGGTATTTTGTTTTGTATGTTTTGACATTTGATAAGTACGACAATGTTTCACGACCCGGGTGACATCTCTCATTAGGCTAGGCCAAAAGAACCTATCCTCTACGAGCGCAATGGTCTTATTACACTCAAAATGACTGGCTATCCTTCCAGCATGTAACTCCCAAATGAAAAAGTCACGCAATGAAGTGCAAGGGATGCAAAGGCAATTGCCTTTAAATAAGTGCCCATCGTGGATGGTGTACACGGGGTGTGTGCTGGTCGGGTCGCTAAGGAGAGCAGTGTACTCACCCCAAAATCTGGGCACTCGGGGTACTCATCCGTTAACCTTTCGAACTCGACGACCTCGGTGTTCATTGTGCGCAAAGTCGCCACTCGACGACTAAGTGCATCAGCAGCCCTATTTTCAGCACCGGCCTTATACTTTAACACGAATGTGAACTCTTGAAGGTACTCGACCCGCTTCGTGTGTCTTGGGTTCAACTTTTTCTGTGAAGCAAAAAAATGTAAGGCTTCATGGTCGAAAAACAACACAAATTTTTGTGGCCTAAGGTAATGTTTCCAATACCAAAGAGATCTGACAACCGCATAGAACTCTTTATCATAGGTGGAGTATTTTTGCTTAGCCTCATTAAGTTTTTCACTAAAATAGGCCACTGGGTGACCCTCTTGGCTAAGTACTCCTATGCCTACACTATATGTGTCGCATGCGACTTCGAAGACTTTAGAAAAGTTCGGCAAGCGCATGACGGGCGCACTACTCATCCGTTGTTTGATCTCGGCAAAGGCTTTCGTCGCGATTTTGCCCCATTTAAAAGTCCCCCTTTTTCATACAATCAGTAATTGGGGCAATGATGGTGCTAAAGCTTCTGATGAAGCGACGATAGAAAGTAGCCAAGCGATGGAAACTGCGGACATCGTGTATGTTCTTAGGTTCGGGCCACTCCACAATGGCTTTAACCTTTTCGAGGTCCGCGACCATTCCATCGGCCGAGATAATGAATCCCAAGAAGATAATGGAACGTTGCATGAAGGTGCACTTCTTGAGGTTCGCAAACAACTTCTTGCCCTTTAGACTCTCACAAACTAGCCTAAGGTAGTTCAAGTGTTGATCCTTGTCATGACTATAAATCAAGATAGCATCGAAATACACAACAAGGAATTTGCCTAGAAACGGCCTCAACACTTGGGTTATGAGTCTCATGAAAGTACTCGGGGTGTTAGAAAGCCTAAAAGGGATGACCGTCCACTAATAAAGACCATCCTCAGTCTTAAAGGCGGTTCTCCACTCATCACCGAGGTGGATTCGGACTTGATGGTAGCCACTCGTAAGGTCTATTTTTGAAAAGATAGTGGCACCAACCATCTTATCAAGCATGTCATCGAACCTTGGTATGGGAAATCGATACTTAACCGTAATCTTATTGATTGCACGGTTATCCACACACATGCGCCATGTACCATCTTTCTTAGGAGTGAGTAGGGCAGTTACGACACAGGCTCAAATTCTCTTGGATGAACCCCTTTTGAAGGAGCTCATTGACTTGCTGAGTCAACTCGGCGTGCTCAACCGGATTCAACCTGTAGTGGGGCAGGGTCGGTAAGGTGGATCCGGGAACCAAGTCAATTGCGTGTTGGATAGGAGGGAGTTCGTTTGGTAAATCTTCAGGGAAGACATCCGTAAACTCTTTCAAGATCGGCTCAATTTCCTTAGGGTATTCGCTCGCTGACGGAGCACTCTCAACGGTGACGACTACGTACAACACACTCTCATCTTAACGATGCCTTCTCAAACTCTGAAGGGCTCACAATATTAATGGATTTAGAAGACTCGCCCTTATTTTCGACTTTGTTAGTCGATGGTGTTTTGGGAGGCAAAGGGTGCAAAGTAATCTTCTTGCCCTTATGCATGAACATGCATATGTTTGATTGACCATAAAGGGTCACATCCATGTCGTAGAGTCACGGCCTTCCCAAAATGATATGGCCCACATCCATCGACACCACATCACACCATAAGGTGTCCGTATAAGAACCTAACTAAATTGGTACATGATACCTTTTCGACACGAGAATGGATGAAGAGTCGACCCATGCAACTTTATAAGGTCTCGGGTGGGCTTCGAGTGTAAGCCCCAAGCGGCGTACGGCATGAGTTGACACTACATTGGTGCAACTACCACTATTCACGATGACCTTACAACTATTTTCACCAAATCTGGCAAAGGTGTGGAAGATGTTCTCCCTTCACCGGTCATCATTTTCATCCCGTTGAGGCTGTGCAAGGGCACACCTCACAACTAAAGCATGGCCAATAGCATCACCCTCCTCATCACTGGGTATGTTGTCCAGCTCAAATACTTCTTCAACCACTAACTCACCATCATCCTCCTCTCCCTCAACAAAGAGAGTCCTTTGGGGGTCTTTTGTAGGGCATTGGGCGGCAAAGTGTCCAATTCCATGACATTATAACACTTAAAGGAAGAGCTACCCCTTGAGGATTCCCCAACCGCACCTTTTCCCTTTTCAAACTGCTTATTGGTAGGGACAGGTTGTGTAAGCTTGGGAGGAGGATTAAATCGTCCCTCACTGGAGCGTTGACTACTATATTGTGGCTTAGTTCTCTTCACCACCGATGTTTTCAAATATCGCTCAAGATCTTGCACAACGGCATAGCATCTTTCAAGAGTTTCCATGGGGTGAGAAATCAACTCTTTTTGCAAGTCAAGTCGCAATCCGATGCGGAATCTAGAAAGAGTGATTTCAGGGTCTTTCGATACGTTGGTCCTCATCATGAACTCTTCGAATTTTGCAATGTAAACGGTCACGGGCATACCACCTTGGTATAAATTTTGCCACTGAAGGCATTGGTGGTATGATAAAGGAACATACTTCTCAGTAAGTCGTTCCTTCATGTCATCCCAACGGGTAATGGGAGGACAACCCGCATTCACTCTGATGAGCTTGACATTGAGCTAGAAAAGTCTAGCTTGACCAACCAATTTCATTTTAGCGAGTCTAACACAACGGTCATCATTCATGGCATACCAATCAAATTGTTGGTCCATGTCGGAAAGCCAATCGAGGAAGACTGTAGGGTCCATTCTTCCATCGAAAGTCAGAATCTCAACTCGGACATTCTTAAGGAGTTGAACTTAAGGGTCGTAGTCATCTCTACGAGGATTCGTACGATTCTGATTCCGATTACTTTGGCGACCATTGTGCCCTTGGTGTTGATCCTCAAGTTCATCAACCACTTCCAATCGGTTGATTCGATCACACAATCTATCATTACCAACTCCTAGGGATGTTTGGGTTTGCTCTATGGTATTCAGACATACACTAATCGCACCCAATTCTTCTTGTATACCTTTAAGGGTATTGAGAATCGCACTCGAATCCATGGTGATAACAGTTTCCTATTAGGGTTCTAATATGGAATGCAATATGGACTCACAAAAGAAAAACAATGCAATAAAATAAATATAACAAGCAAGAATGCCCTAACCTAGAAAACCTAGGGCTCTGATACCAAAACTGACGCGAAACGGTAATCCTAAAATGCGTGAATATGATTTTGATGCAATTTTGCCGAAATTAAATAAATTAATTCAAGTTTGATTGCAAAATTATCTTAAATACCTTAGGGTTTGAAGAGTTTCGATGGGTAGATCACGTGAGATCCGGCTAGGGTCTAGTCCGATGCGCAAGTAGTGTTAGATTTGAGGCGGGATCGAGCCTAGAGATAGAACTATAGCTTTTTCCAGGCTTGGACGTTCGTCTTCGATTCGTTGTAGAATCACGGGTTCAAACTAAGGTTTTGGAAATAAGTTTATGGTTTGTAATAGGCTTATGGTTTAGTTTAGGTTTATGGTTTAGAAACGGGTTTTGGCTCTGTTTGATTTAGGGTTCCAGAAAGGGTTGAGGGTTCGGGATCAAGAAACTAATAGATTAGGATTTAGAAATCTTAGATCAATAAGGTAAAGGTTTAAGAAAACAGAGATAGATAATAGAAAAGACAAAAAGATAACTTTGATAATCACTCCCTTGGCCTCACACCAAACCCAATCACGGGGAAGAACAATCTCTCTCCACAAAGCAAAAGCTCATTCAATAATCTATTAAAAAGTATTTACAAGCCTCCTTATATAGGCTACCAAAGTAAAAATTCGAAATAAAGAGTCCTAATAATAATAAAAGATTAAAAACTGAAAATTTCACAAAAATTAGAAATTCCGTCGCTGGGACGGAGTCGTCCCACAGACGTCTGTCCTGGAGGTCACAGATCAGTCACAGAATATACCATTTTATCACCCTTAACTTAATGCTGCTAGACCCCAGTTTGCTACTAACAAGCTAATGTTATGCCAATATTAAGGAAAATTAGTAAAAGAGAACCGAAGTGTTAATCTTCGTCAAAGTGAACTCAAAAGGCAATAAGAAAACCGATTGAACGTGAAAGACGATTCGACGCTGCTGAAAGCTAAGAAATCGTACTTTACGATTGAACGAAGTCAAAGAAATAAGAAATTGTAATTTACGATTCTTCAGAAGACGTTTAAAGCAAAATGCGATACAGAATGAAAGCGATCAATCGTAATATAGAATCGTCCATATAATGAAAGCTATAACAGAAGAGATAAATCGTAATTTACGATGTCACAGATAGAAGCTTCTCATTGTTGCTGATCACATGAAGACCTACACCGCCATGCTCCAAAATATAAGAACTCTTGAATTAGAAGTTTGGCAAATCACGGATCTCATAAGATTGATGAAGATAAACTCTTAAAGATCTCGGTTACTGAAATAAAGGAGAAAGTCTAGAGGCGCATCAACCACTGAAAGCAAGGAAGATAAAATTAGGAATCTTTGTAGTTTCTTTTATTAGGATTAGAACACTGTAAACCGAATCCTTATGATCTATAAATAAGAGGGCTCAGCAGAGGAATAATTTCATCGAAGGAATTCTCGACATCAATTGACAACTAAGGTTGGATTTTCTTCCGATCAATTTAGTTTAGAGTAGTTTAGATATCCAAGGTTCCTTGATCACAATTGGCAACTGGGATTGAGAGCTGGAAGATTAGTGTAGATATCTGTAGTTTCTCAGAAGCACTTGACGCCTGCGGCTAAGGGGTGAAAGATATATTTTTACTTTACTTTCTAGTTCAGATTTATTTTTATTGCAATTTACTGCTTTGTAAACATCTCTAAGTTTTGATTTGAATTGACGACCTAGGTTGAGATTTGCAGATTAGTGTAACGGTATTTTATTTTCCATCTACAATTCTTCTAGATTTGATTGACGCCCAAATTCTGGTTGGTTGCAGATTAGATTAAATCTGTATTGATAGGATTCTAGTTTTGATTGACGACCAACACTAGGAGACTTGATATATAGTGTAACAGTATTTTAATTTCATAAATATCTGAGAACAGAAGGAGACTGATTGACGACCAAGATCCAGAAGTTTGAAGATTAGAATTTATTTTCTGCAATTAGTTTAAGAAACCATTCTTTCATATTTCTCAAGTAATGTAAAACCTTAAAGATAAATATAAAGTTTTCAGAAAAACGAAATACAAAAATAAATCACTTCCTCGTGGGAACGATCTTATACTAGCATTACAATTTTCATTGTGCGCTTGCAATAGGTTAAGACTTAATTAGAACAACATAAAGAACACATCAAGTTTTTAGCGCCGCTGCCGGGGAAGCGGATTTTATTTTATATTAGTTTTAGAAAATAAATATTTGTCTCTCTTTTTATTTTTTCTTTTTATTTTTATTTTCTTGATCACTTCTTAAGCTTTTGCAGGTTTATTCGGAGCCAGCGAATCAAAGTTTCAACTTCCCCTGATCAGAGAAGCTAGAGGCTCAAATTTGTTTCTCTCCCTGCGTTCTAAAATAAAAATCAAATAAAGCTAAAAGCACAAAAATTTCAAACTTTTTTTAGTGTATGCATCACACTCGATCTCAAAGTTTAGATTTCTTTGAGTGTGACCCAGAAATCGAACGAACTCTCTTGCGTAATCTCGCATTAAACCGATCTTCTAGGAGAGAGTCCTTAACCATGGCTGAAGATCACTCGATTCAAGCACATTTCAGCCCAGTTGCTCTGACTGTACCCTCCTGCAAGTTATATCAGAGGTTACAGCCGGACAGAATTATGAAATCAAGCTCAATATACTTCAAGATGTACCTGCTTTTCATTGGCTTGGTAGAGAAGATCCCTATCAACATTTAAGGGATTTTATAGAACTCTACACGATGTTACAATTATCGGCGGCTAATGAGGAGTCTGCCAAGCTACAGTTGTTCCCTTTCTCTCTCACAAATAGAGCGAAAGCATGGTTGACCCCACTGCCTGCCAAGAGTATAACCACTTGGGATGTACTGCAATCTAAATTCTTAAATGAATATTTCTCAATTGATAGAACTAACTAGATTCGCTAAGCAATTCTAGATTTCAAGCAACAGCCTGGAGAGTTGTTTCATGAAAATTGGCAGCGCATGAAAGACCTACTGAGAAAGTGCCCTCATCATGATGTGTCGAACTGGTCAATAGCACAAAGTTTCTATCAAGGGTTGATTGAGACTAATCAGTCCACAGTCGATGCCGTCAGCGGAGGAGCCTTTATGGCTCCAAATGGTCAGCAGTCCTGGAACCTATTCGAGAAACTGGACGATAACTCAAAGCAAAAACAGGCCTTACTTAGATCTGATCCAAATGTCACTTGTTACACCCCGCTTGCAAGGGGTGGACTTTACGATATCAGTAAAGATAAAGTAAAGAAGGAGGACGACATGAGTGCGAAGGTTTTGGCTCTTGAACAACAGATCGCAACATTAATGGCTGCCAAACCTAGCACTCTGGATAGACTCTTGGTAAATTGTTCTAACTGCCAGTCTCAAACTTATACTGAAAACCCTGCTGCGCCATCGTACCAAGAGGTGGTGGAAAATAAACAAGTAATGGCCTTTCAGAGAGGAGATTTTGGGAACACGTATAATCCAGCGTGGAGGAACCACCCTGGATTTAACTATGGTTCCACAAGAGGAGCACAATTAGCACCATTGGTTGCGCAACCCCGATTTCTCCAGACCCAAGTTTTCCACCAGAGACCTCAATTGCCTGCTACGTAACCCCAATTTAGACCACCGAGCAATATACCTGACGCCACAGTTGTTCAAATCCTCCGGGATTTGCAGCAACAGTCGCATCAACATTCAAAGGATTTGCATTAGCTTGCTCAATTCTCTCAAGTGCTTCATTCACACAATCAATTACGAAACTAGAAAGCTAGGTTGGCCAGCTAGCTTCACAAGTCGCAAAGAGAGAGAATGGTCAGTTGCCGACGCAGCCAGTTAATAATCCAAGAGGACAAGTGTTCTTAGGGGAGACATCTACTCCCCTCAATCCAAACTGAAAACCTCATGGATTGTCGAGTTACCGACTCATTCGTAGCATCCTTTGTAAACTATGTAAAACTGTTTCTTTTCTTTTAAGTTTAGGCACTACACTACGGGCCAAATCGTTGAAAAACGATGGATTGTAATATAATTCCTCTTGTACACTTCTACGAACAAGCGTATGGATTTACGATTGCTCGTAAGTCTGGGAATGTTTATCAGTTGAAACAGCGATTACGATTTAACCGACACGAGAATTCACATATAAAGCTGAAAGCTAGAGTTGACCAACGATTCTAAGTTAAAACACGCGTGATGACCGGTTCAGCAGGTCGTCATTGAGAAAGGGCCTACATATTCAAGAGAGGATACGTCGGCCCTATTTTTGAACTCTCCATTTTTACCCATCATTTCCTCTGTTTTTTTCAAAATTCCCTTATACACGACTCAACCGTTTTTGAACGTCCCTTGCATTCTCAGTTTAATTTCGAAAACCCCATTTACTTTCCAATTGACATTTTGAAATTAGGGTTTACAGATTAATCGTAAGCAAGGTGATATTTTATTCCCAAACGAACGAATATCTGTATATGACTTTGAATCGATATAGGAAATATATCTCTTGTTGAATAACGTTTTGTTTCCCCATTTTTACAGATAAAAAGTTGTAAAATGTCAAAGGCACAAAACAAGCGACAGGAATGAGAGAAGAAGGAATATGAAGATAAAATAACTAACCTGATGGAACAGTTTGGGGAATTCATTGTAGACCCAAATATAATTGAGAATGCAAGAGAAAAAGCTCATAAAAAGTACCAACAAACACTCAATAATCATCTAAATGAAAAGATCCAACAAGCGACAGGAACGAGGAAAACTGCTTAAGCTGCAAAATGATAAGGATTCCTTAATCCTAACTTGTGTAGAACAAAAGGAGAAAATTGAATCAATCATAGGCAAGTTCTGGACTACAGTAATAGGACTACACACTGAAGCTGACAAGCTGAAAGAGGAGATACAAGCAAAATCTACTGTGATTTGCAAATTGACTGAAGAATTGAAGAAAGAAACAATTGAAGACCAGCTGCGAGCTTTGAAAGAGAAATACGATGCATTGACATCAGAGAAAGTAAGTTATGGGCCACACCCAAAGGAAATTGATCCGAGAGTTTAGATGGAGACAAAACCAGATAGAGAATCTGACTGCTCTACAAAAGATATGCTCGAATCTGAAGAGGAAGATACAAACATTCTTTCTTCACCAATAGACCAACCAGTACCGGCCCCAGTCATTTCAGTTGTCCCATGTCCATCATCACCGAGTGAGTAAAGATCACTTTCTATGCATCATCAAGCCTCACTGGTATGAAAATTTTGAAATTAAATTTTTTAGTGTCCCCTATCTTTGCACAATGAGGGCATTGTCCTATTTAAGTTTGGGGGGGGGGGGGGGTACACAACTTCTGTGTATAATAGTTTGTTTTGTTTTGCTTTCTATTTTAGAATAGTTTTGTAGTTTTGTAAATATTAGGATCAGTTAATTATCATATGTGAATTATGAAAAATAAAATAAAATTATGAATTCATAAAACTTACAATCCATCGTAGTAGGAGTTCAACAATCAAACAATAGAGCAATTACAATTCATGCTTAGTTCTTTTGAGCACTGTATCAATTGAATGTTTGAAACTATATAATTGATCTGAACTGCAATATTTAGATTATAGCTTCAAAATTATATAACCAGTGAACTTTTGCGTCATAATTCTTTCTAAGAGAGACTGCTATCTATTCAAGCTAAATTTTTCCTTGAACTTCTTGACTGCATTATACGAAATCTCATATTGCTGAAAAATTGAATCAAATATTCTGTGAATATGATGATTTGTTCTTTTAGAACTATCTATTAAATGTATCAAAACAATATGACATTCATACTAGTAAATCGTGAAAATGATCAAAGGCCATCTTTTGTTTAGTCAAAGCCAAAATCCCAGAAAGAATTTATCCTTTGAACCCATATTAGAAGCCTAAACCAATCTCTTTGTACCATGATTTTATAAACCCTTAACCATATGTACTACCCAAAATTTTCAAACCTTTAACCCTTACATTTTCTAAGAGTTTAGAATGCAAAAGAAGGGAAGAAGAGGGAGTGAAAGGAGTATAAGAAAACAAATAAGGGATGTGCCGAACAAGGGTACGATTGAGGAGAAATAAAAAGAAAATATGGGAAAAAGTCAAAAATCGTAATTACGATTCTGAGAAAAGATAAGAGAAGCAAAGAGCTTCCAAAGCTGGAAATCAAAAGGATAGCTGAAGAAAATTATCAAAAGAAGAAATGGAATTTACACAAGAAAAAAGAAAAAGAAAAATGGGAAGAAGTTATCCAACTTTTTGGATACTTACTGAAGTAGAAAAGAAAAAAGAGAAGAAGATAGAGAAGGAAGAACTAAATTCTCAGAAACTTTTGAATCCTATCTACCTTTCTTTGAAACCTTTTAAACCCAAAGCCCCATTATAAGCCGAGCAAAGACCTTTCTGATTTATGATTTACAAAAGCATGAGTCTAGTAGAGATATATGCCATAGATACTATGAATGAACGAAAAATCATATGAATGAGAATTGATTATCCATTCCGTGAGATTTATCCTTTCAGTTAATTGTCCTTCAACTTTATCATATATATCATATTGTGAGAATAAAATTTTCAATATCTTTTTGAGAGTATGCCAATAGTGAGAGTTTGGATGAAAATGTTTTCTAAATCTGCAGTTTAGAAAAATTTATAATGAATAAACTTTTCACTGGTACGCACACAGAAGACGTTCATAGCAAAATGCAATACAGAATGAAAGCGATCAATCGTAATATAGAATCGTCCAGAGTGAAAGATGTAATATAGAAGAACTCTTTAATTAGAAGTTTGGCAAATCACGGATCTGAGAAGATTGATGAAGATAAACTCCTAAAGATCTCGGTTACTGAAATAAAGGAGAAAGTCCAGAGGCGCATCAACCACTGAAAGCAAGGAAGATAAAATTAGGAATTAGAGTTATATTAGGAATCTTTTGGAGTTTCTTTTATTAGGATTAGAACACTGTAAACCGACTCCTTATGATATGGAAATAAGAGGGCTCAGTATAGGAATACTTTCATCGAAGGAATTCTCAGCATCAATTGACAACTGAGGTTGGGTTTTCTTCCGATCAATTTAGTTTAGAGTAGTTTAGATATTCAAGGTTCCTCGATCACAATTGACGACTGGGATTGAGAGCTGGAAGATTAGTGTAGATATCTATAGTGTCTCGGAAGCAATTGACCCCTGCGGCTGAGGGGTGAAAGATATATTTTTACTTTGCTTTCTAGTTTAGATTTATTTTTATTGCAATTTACTGCTTTGTAAACATTTCCAAGTTTTGATTTGAATTGACGACTCAGGTTGAGATTTGCAAATTAGTGTAACTGTATTTTATTTTCCATCTACAATTTTTCTAGATTTGATTGACGCCCAAATTCTGGTTGGTTGCAGATTAGATTAAATCTGTATTGATAGGATTCTAGTTTTGATTGACGATCAACGCTAGGAGACTTGATATATAGTGTAATGGTATTTTAATTTCATAAATATCTGAGAACCGAAGGAGACTGATTGACAACCACGATCCAGAAGTTTGAAGATTAGGATTTATTTTCTGCAATTAGTTTAAGAAACTATTCTTTCATTCATATTTCTCAAGTAGTTTAGAACCTTAAAGATAAATATAAATTTTTCAGAAAAGCAAAATACAACAATAAATCATTTCCTCGTGGGAACGATCCTATACTAGCATTACAATTTCCATTGTGCGCTTGCAATAATTAAGACTTAATTAGAACAACATAAAGAGCACATCAGTCACGGATGTCCGTGACCTACGAACTCAGAACCACGGACGTCCGTGGGGCACTACGGACCATGGATCAAAATATCGTCCGATACCGATACGTATCAGACGATATGTATCAGTATTGGACTAGGACGATAAGGTACATTCAATGTACCGTATCGTCCAATTTGTATGGGAAGGCCCGGACAATACATTCAATGTATCGTCCGGTAAGTTACTATTCCGATACGTATCGGTTTGGAGCTCATACGATACGTATCGAAAACGCGAGATTTTGACCCTTGCTACGGACGTTCGTCCCTCATAAACAGTGAGGGGGCTTATTTCACGGACGTCCGTGACCTACGGACTCAGAACCACGGACGTCCGTGGGGCACTACGGACGTCCGTCCCTCATAAACAGTGAGGGGGCTTATTTCACGGACGTCCGTCCTGAGCCCACGGATGTCCGTCACTTGATGACGTTTTTAGCCTCCTTTTCCCCCCTGAAGTTGCGGTACTCAGGCTACTCGGGCTCCCTCTTCGTTTCTTTTGACGCCGGTAGAAGCGATGTGGTCCAAAACCAATGTCCCCGTCAACTACAGTCTATCGTCGCTTCATTCGAAGCTTTAGCACCATTGTGGCTTCCATCACCGATTGTATGAGAAAATGAGAGTTTCAATGGAGCAATGCCGCGACGAAAGCCTTTGCCAAGATTAAGGAAAGAATGCCTACTGCACCCGTCATGCGCCTACCGGGTTTCTCTAAAGTCTTTGAGGTTGCATGTGAATCATCCGGTGTGGAGATAGGAGTACTTAGCCAAGAAGGCCACCCGGTGGCCTACTTTAATGAGAAATTAAATAAGGCAAAGCAAAAGTACTGCACCTATGATAATGAGTTTTATGCGGTAGTTCGATCCCTTTTGTATTGAAAACACTACCTTAGACCGTACAAGTTTGTCCTCTTTTCTGAGCACAAGGCATTAAGCTTCCTTGTTTCCCAAAAAAAGCTAAACCTAAGGCACGCGACATAGGTCGAATGCCTCAAAGGGTTCACATTTGTGTTGAAGCATAAAGCCGGTGTTGCGAACAAAGTCGTAAATGCGCTTAATCGTCGGGGGGCGACTTTGTAATTAATGAACACCGAGGTCGTTGGATTTGAGCGGTTGAAGGAAGAGTATCCCACATGCTCAGATTTTGAGAAAAACTACACCACCCTCCTTAATGACTCGACGAGCACTAGCCCAAACTATATCCTACAGAGTGGATATTTATTCCAGGGCAATCGCCTATGCATAACTTCATTGCGTGACTTCCTCATTTAGGGGCTCCATACCGGAGGGCTTGCCGGTCATTTCGGGCATAACAAAACTATTGCGCTCATAGAAGATATGTTCTTTTGGCCTAGCATTATGAGAGATGTTGCCCAAGTTGTGAAGCAATGTCGTATATGCCAAGTGTCCAAGCAAAACAAACAAAGCACGGGCATATACACACCTTTGTCGATGCCACACCCACCATGGCTAGATATCTCGATAGATTTCGTGCTTGGGCTTCCGAAGACTATGAGAAAGCACGACTCTATCTTCGGGGTGGTAGACTGCTTCTCGAAGATGGCCCACTTCTTACCTTGCTCTAAAACTTCCGATGCAACTCATGTCGTGAAATTGTTCTTCGAAGAAGTGGTGCGTCCTCATGGGTTACCCAAGACCATTGTATCGGATAGGGATGTCAGATTCAAGAGTTATTTTTGCAAGACCCTATGGCACATGATGGGTACCATGCTCCGATTTTCATCAGCTTGTCACCCTATAATCGATGGCCAAACCGAAGCTACCAATAGGAGTTTAGGCAATCTCCTTCGATGTCTTGTCGGTGATCACATTAGGACTTTGGATTCTATCTTACCCATGACCGAGTTTGCATATAACAATTCCGTCAATAGGTCCGTAGGTATGAGTCCATTTGAGGTGGTGCATTGTCATCGGCCTAGAACACCCCTAGATTTGATCCCTATGTCCGCATCACATCGTACATCTGAGTCCGCAAATGCATTTGCACAACATATTCATAATTTGCATGTCGAAATTAGACGCAAAATTAATTTGAGCAATGATAACTACAAACTATCGGCAGATTCCCGTAAGCATTTCCAAGAATTCAAAATCGGTGATCATGTGATGGTTCTTGTGAGGCCTGAACGATTCCCATCGGGAATCGCAAGAAGCTACAAGCCCGTGGCCCCAGACCTTTTAGGATTGTAGCAAGGAGTGACCCTAATGCTTATGTTTTCGAGCTTCCTCAAGATACGGGGGTTAGCTCAACGTGGAAGACCTAGTTCCTTATCTAAGCTTGACCCCCACCCCCTTGCAATCATTTTCAAGCGTTTTCTATTCCCGATCGCAACCCAATATCGCAGCCTATACCGCTTCCTCCTCCAAGAAAGCCAAGAAGAGAGGTAATCGAGAAGATCTTGGATGATCTTGTGGTTTTCAACTATGGCAGGGGGTTTCAGAACACATGGGTAAAGGAAGACGAGGTTTGCCGCATAGACTCCGATATGCTCAATCTATATCACGACCACACTTCATCGGTGATGAAGCCCTTTTGGTCCAAGGGAATTGGTGGGGACGCAGACATCATGGATATAGGTTTTGGGTCTCATCGCGTGTACTGACTCAAGAAGAAGAGAAGAGGGAACCATGGTGTATCGACATCATCTGGGAGGGGAGCCTAGAAAAGCAACGAGGGGATACCTGACTGCACAAAGTCGCTCGAGCGACCCTACCTATCACTCGAGCGAGGTTGAAGACCAAAACTTTTAGTCATTTCTCGCTCGAGCGAGAATGCATCAGAAAACAGGGCCAAAACTTTCGGTTAAACTTCGCTCGAGCGACCCTGGTTGTCGCTCGAGCGCCCCCCTTTACGATTTCAGCTCGAGCAAGAACCAAACCCGCTCAATCGAGTCAAGTTACGACAATTGTCCTTCTCTTAGTCTCTTTTTGTGTGAAATGTAAGTTACCTTTTATGGTAACAATTTACTTTTCAATTTTAAGGTTTATTCTCACTTGTAGCTACTATAAAACATTTTTATGTAAGCCATTTTTGCATTGGTTGATTTTAATGAAAATTTTATCCATTGAGATCTTGATGTGAGTTTTAATGGAGAGTGAGTCTTCTTCCCTATGTGGGTTTGGTGTGAGGCCAAGGGTGTGATGCCCATGTTATCTTTGATCTTCTCTTTATCTCTTTTCTTATTTCCTTGCTAATTTCTTGCATTCACTTCCCCCTTTTATTTGATTGTTCAAAATCCCAAACCCTAGATCTAGAGCCCCCTCGATGCCCATCCTTGTGAATCTACTCCGATCTTAATCCGTCGATCAATGACTATTGTTGGGCTCTAGATTGTCTGATTTGTGTCATTGATCGATTCAATTCAAAAGCCATAGCGAGGATCTAGCGATTCCACATTGAGCTATAATCGAATGCCTCGACCTAGAGGATGCTAGAGTTCTATCTCTAGGATGACACCTTCCACAAATCTTAACTGATCTCGGGCGCCGGATTGGACCCCAAACGAACCAAGCATGGTTACCTAAGCGGAAATCCACGAATCCCTAAGGTATTGCTTTAATTTGGGTTTTATTGCTTAATTAATAAGTTTAATTTCGACAATTTCGCATTGGGATACTTGACCGTAATCTTGTTGATGGCCCGACTATCCACACATTCGTCAAGCGTCATCTTTCTTGGGTGTGAGTAATGCGGGTACGGCACAAGGGCTCAAGCTCTCTTGGATGACCCCTTGTGAAGAAGCTCATCGACTTGCCGCACCAACTAAATCCAAGAAGCTCTTGGATGACCCCTTCTGGGCATGTTCAAGCGGATTCATCCTATATTGAGGTACGTTTGGTAGAGTGGATCCGGGAACTAAATCTATGGCATGTTGTATATCACGCATTAGAGGGAGTTCATTGGGTAAGTCTTCCGGGAAGACATCTGCAAATTCTTTCAAAATCGGCTCAACCTCCTTAGGGTGTTCGCCCATAGATTCGAGAGCACTCTCGACGGTGATGACAACGTATACCACGCTCTCATCCAATGAAGCTTTCTCAAACTCCAAAGGGTTCACAATATTGATGGTCTTAGATTGACCGCCCTTCTTTTCAACCTTCTTCCCCGATAGTGTTTTGGGAGGCAAGGGGTTTAATATGATCATCTTGCCCTCATGCATGAACGTGCACACATTAGACCGCCCAAGGAGGGTCACGTCCATGTCATAGAGCCTAGGCCTTCCCAAGATGATTTGGCCCACATACATCGCACCACATCGCACCACAAGGTGTCCGAATACGAGGCTAATTGTATCGGCACACGATACCTTTGGGACACGGGAATAGATGATGAGTCGACCCATGCGACTTTGTACGGTCTCAGGTGGTCTTCAGGTGTATCCCCTAAGCGGGTGATGGTGTGTGTCAACACTACATTGGTGCAACTCCCGCTATCAATAATAACCCTACAACTTTTCTCACTACACTTGGCTTAATTGTTGAAAATGTTATCTCTAAGCCAATCATCTTTCTCATTTCGTTGAGGTTGTGGAAAGGCGCACCTCACAACTAAAGCACGACCACCGTTATCACCTTCCTCATCACTAGGTGTGGCGTCCGACTCATATACTTCTTCCTCGTCAACATCTCCTTCAACCAAGAGATTTCTTTGAGGGTTTCTCATAGGGCATTGGTCGACAAAGTGGCAAAACCCGTGACACTTATAACACTTGGTTTGAGAACCACCCTTTGAGGACTCACCAACCACACCTTTCCCTTTGTCAAACCTCACATTCGTAGGAGTGAATTGGGTAGGCTTGGGAGGTGGTTCCCGGCACTGGGTCTTTCCTCTCCGGCTCAATGGCCACCAGTATGTGGTTCAAGTCTTCTCACCTCCGTCATTTTCAAACATCATTCAAAGTCTTGCACAACGGCGTGGCAATCTTCCAGAGTGTGAACGGGGTGAGAGATCAACTCCTTTTGCATCGCAACCCATGTAGAATCTAGAGTGACTTGAGGATCTTCCGACACATTGGCTCTCATCATAAATTCTTCAAATTTGCTAATGTATTCGGTCACGGGCATGCTACCTTGGCGTAAATTTTGCCATTGGTCCAATTGGTGATGGTAGTATGATAAAGGAACGTACTTTTCCGTAAATCGCTCCTTAATGTCCTCCCAATGGGTAAAATGGGAACACAACCCGCATTCGCTCTCATACGCTCGATATTGATCCAAAAGAGTCGGGCTTGACCGATGAGCTTCATCTTGGCCAGTCTAACATAATGCTCATCGTTCATGCTATACCATTCAAAATGGTGAGATCCATGTCAGAGACCCAATCGAGGATGACTTTAGGATCCATTCTCCCATTGAAGGTCGGAAACTAAACTGTAACATTTTTGAGGGGCTTCTCATCCGGATCATAGTCATCTCTGCATTGAATTACTTCCCTACGGTTCTGATTCTGATCATCATTTCGACCACCGCGCCAAAGCGCGGACCATCACACTCACGGCATTAGTCGTGGTGCTCATCAACTCCTTCCAATCGATCTAATCGGTCATGTAATCATTCATTAGAGGCACCTATGGTCATTTGGGCTTGCTCCATGTTATTCATCCTGTCATTCATCACGATCATCATAGCTTGGATGCTCATGAGCATCGACAATCTCACTCGTGTCCATGGTGACCACGACTCATTAACGGTTCTAAAATAAACAAGCATCTATGAATCAAAAGTGAATGAGGAATTTTATCAAACACAAGATGTGCATACAAATGAACACACAAATGCCCTAACCTAGAACCTAAGCTTTGATACTAAAACTGACGCGGGACAACGACCCTAAAATACGTGAATGATCATAAGATGCGAATTGTCGAAATTAAACTAATTAATTAAGCAATAAAACCCAAATTAAAGCGATACCTTAGGGTTTCGTGGATTTCCGCTTAGGTGACCATGCTTAGTTCGCTGGGGTCCAATCTAACGCGTGATACCTGTTAAGATTTACGAAATGTGCAATCCTAGAGATAGAACTCTAGCATCCTCTAAGTCGGGGTGTTCGATCGTGGCTCAATGTGGAATCGCTAGATTTTTACTAGGGCTTTTGAATTAAATCGATCAGCGGCGCAAATCGGACAATCACGAGCCCAACAACGGTCATGGATCGACTGGTTAAGATCGAATTTGATCTACAAGGATGGGCATCAAGGTTGCTTTAGATCTAGGGTTTGGGATTTTGAACAATCAAATAAAAGGGGGAAAGTGAATGCAAGAAATTAGCAAGGAAACATGAAAAGAGATAAAGAGAAGATTAACGATAGCATGAGCATCACACCCTTGGCCTCACACCAAACCCACATGGGGAAGATAACATGGGCATCACACCACTCGGTCGATTAATTGGCGATGTTTGTAATGTGGTCCAATTTTTTTCATTTTCTTTTTCACTCATACTAAAAAGGAGAAAAACCTTTAAGTTTTGCATTATTTTGTTCAGTTTGTTCATAAAAAAAACCTTTTAGTTTTGCCTGTTTTGTTCATTAAAATCATTATTTTTAACTTGAAATATATTATGATATACTTTTTCTTTTTTTATTTTTCCCGATTTTTTTCGGCATTGACTGACCTTGACCGATTTTTCCCGACTTAGACCCTTGCCAATTTATTGCGAACTCCTGACTTTGTGGCTATGTCTCAAACAACATTCATTGATTATCTTTTATCGTGGCTACCCTAAACATCTTCTTATACACTCAGTCCTATTTCTCCACTCATTTTCTCTTAGGCATTCTCTCTTTCACTTGCTTATCAGTACTTCCCTCCATGGCTTTATTGATCTTCCCCTTCTCTCATTTCCTTATCTTTGTATTAAACAAAGGCTATTTCAAGTCTCCAATGGGCATGCCCATACCATTTCAACAACATTCATTGACTTTCTCTTTTATCGAGGCTACCCCTCAAACATCTTCTTAAATACCTTAACGTATACCTTTCATCCACATGTACTTTTTCATTTTATCAGAGAAACCTATCATGCCTTTCCTATCAAAATTTCCTCCCTGCTTTTTCTTGGTTTGACATAATAATTGAAATTTCCCCCCAGACACCATGGAACATCCTAGAAAACAGATAAGGCCAGCCAAATCAAACCAAAAATTATCCCTGCAGGCATCCTCATTCGGACCATACACCTCAGTAAAAGCTCATTTGGCGCCATCATCTCTACAACAGAACAGAATCAACACTGAGAAGTCCCTACTTTTATTGGCCAAGTTTTCCAATTTAGAATTCCACCCTACCAAAATCCCTCTAGTAGCTCCAATAGGATCTAGAACAGCCCACTCCTACCTGTTCACTCCCAAGACAGTCCTAATTATAGCCACATCCGTCTCATCTCACTTTGTTTCTTGATAAGTAACAGTGCCCGGTTTCCTCCCCCTGCCACAAAAGCTTTAACCATCGCACTTTTGTTCAAATCACAGTGCCCCTTGACATTCCGACTTCCGAGAGAAATTATGCATAAAACCACATGACACCGAAGCCTAAACCGGAAGTGACGAATCACCTTGTTTCCCCTTATCATCCTCAATATAGTGAATCAGATCTTTTAATGCCCCATCTGTACCTTCAAACGACATGCCTTGTTCCTCCACAAATGAAATAATTTTATCCGCCACCCCAAAAACTGGCGTGCAACTCACCATCCCTCCACCTTCCAATGACGACTCGGTTCTGTTTACCGATTCAGAGCTGCTGTTAAAGCCCATTTTTTCCTGCCATTCTGTTCTAAGGGGTTTTGACCCTGACAACTGCCTGCCCACCCACCTTTCCATTTCCTTCCCTTAGTCCTGATCATAATCAATTTCTCCGAATTTTTGAAAAATTTGCAAATTTGAGTCTTGCGAATTCATCACAAATTTATCAAAAAATCATGTGTTTTTAGAAATTCGCGAAGTTCACGAATAATTCATGATTTTTTCAATAAATTGTGATTGTTAATTTTTTTACTTTTTTTTTGTACTTTTTAATCATCTTTGACTTTTTTATTTACTTTTTTTCTTCGAATATTTCCCGAACTTGCCGAATATTTCCGGAATTTTATAATTTTAACCTTGCCAAATTATTGGCGACCTGACTTGGTGACTATGGTCCTGATAACCCTTGAATTCTTATGTTTTCATTCAATATTTGGAAAGTTGTAGAGAGAAAAGAAAACCCTTTTTTAGCTTAGGGCTATTTCACACATGTAGATAACATACAAGAGAGTTGCTATGATATTTCTATACAAACATCTTATTACAAGTGAATCCAACTTAATTTAAATACTAAACCTGCCATTATAAAATATGTAACACCCAAAAATATTACCAAATAACTTGAATACATATGTGAGTATCCGTTGTTTGGATTTTGGAAAAAACCAAGTATGTCCCTGTTCCCCGCTTCTGTGACCTTATCCAGTTTTTGAATCATAAGCTGCCCTCTTATGGTAACGAAGCTCTCCATGCAAAATGAACTACGGTGACCTTTGAGACAATTCTCTGCCTTTGAATTTTTTGAAGCAACTGTGAAATTAGCTTTGTAAAAGGCTTTTTCTGATCTAGTGCTAATTTTTGTGTACTATCAATGGGGCTGCAAATGGATCTGGTGTGGGGCTAACCCAAACCTGACCTTTTTATTTAATAGGTCGAGATTTTCAGCCCAACCCAACAGGTCAAGATTTTTAAACTTGAACCTGACTTGTAGCAGGTCGGATCTAGAAATCCCGTCGGGCTCATCCAACCCATTTGCAGCACTAATTGATTCATCGTAGAAACAGAGGAGATTTGAGAAGAGAATGGAGGAATTAGGGAGAGAATGACTTAGGTTTGCTTTGGAGATTGAAGAAGAAAATGGTTAGGATTTTATGAGATTGCAATTGTTTCTTTACTTCAAAATTTACAGTCAGTAAAAGTTAAAAACACACACGCACGCACGCACGCACACCCCCACCCCCACCCACACACACAGAGACAGATATATATATATATATATATATATATATATATATATATATATATATATATATATATATATATATATAAGCCATTTCCCAGTGCTGATCCCGTACATACTGGGTGCCAGGAGGGCTGGACGGGATACAAGCCTGACCCTTTGGTTTTTTACACACATTCATTGCATCAAGCAATGGCCCGGTAACACTTATCTATTATATATATATAAGCCATTTCCCAGTGCTGATCCCGTACATACGGGGTGCCAGGAGGGTTGGACGGGATACAAGCCTGACCCTTTGATTTTTTACACATTCATTGCATCAAGCAATGGCCCGGTAGCACATATCTATTATATGCATATGACTATAATAATTTAAAAGATATTGCAAACAGGTTGGATTCGGGTCGGCTTGGTGCTGACCCGAGATTTGTAAACCCAACAGGTCGAGATTTCTAAACCTGACCTGTACCAGGTTGGATCTTGAAAACCTATTGGGTTGACCCGACCCATTAGTTGTCTTATCCTACTGAATTTAATCAGTTCCCATCTTCTATTCTAGATTCTAAATGCTGGCACTAAGATCTCAATCTTGATCAGTTCATCTGTATTTGATGCAGGTGATGCAATTGTTTTAAGTCCCGGATGTGCAAGCTTTGACGAATTCAGAAATTTTGAGCACCGAGGAAGGGTCTTTCAGGAACTAGCCTACTCAGGCGACCATTAATTTCTACCTCAGTTACATCGTAGGCTTTGATAGGTAAAGAGAGGTATTTCAAGTTATTTAACTATAATTAACAACCCAAAAAAGAATTAATTAAATGTAATGACCTATTCTTTGGTGACTTATACAATTATAACATAATAATTAGAGTTTATATGAGGTACACGAGACCCACCCTTGCAAGGTTAACATGCTCAAGTCAATCTCTTTCCGCCAAAATAGTCAAGCCTCAAGAGGTCCAACCGTCTGAAATTCCGAATATTCATGAACACTCAACTCAGTGAAAGCAAGCCTTTGACCATTCATTGATTTGACACTAAAAAATATCCGTGAATCTCCCAGGGATGGTGGAGGGACATTGACCCGGCACCACCAGTGATGCTCAGGGCTTGTGTACATAATGCCTACTCTAATAAGAGCCTTTATATTGTAGTGAATGATACACAATATGACTGTTTGA
This sequence comes from Chloranthus sessilifolius, assembly GCA_021018995.1. NCBI lineage: Eukaryota > Viridiplantae > Streptophyta > Magnoliopsida > Chloranthales > Chloranthaceae > Chloranthus > Chloranthus sessilifolius. The sequence goes on along the minus strand of CM037587.1, from coordinate 11,042,272 downwards.
TCAACCGTGCCCGAAGATTTTATAAAAAAAATCCCTATCTGTCATGATTAAGAGCGGTCAAATGCCATAAAAATGAATGGCTTTTTGGAGATAATCATTCATTTTTATGACATTTGACCGCTATTAAGCACATGATAGTGATGATTTTTTTATGAATATTCGGGCACGATTGATGTACAGTTGTCTACTTTGCATCGGATGGTAACACTTGATGAAAAACATAGTGCCACATGTACCAAATCATGTCCATGCAGAATCTATATTATGCACCGGTTGGTTACCATATACCAGCTCCTCTAATTATCATAGTAGTCCGTTGACCTAGCAGCCTATCATTGGCACATTTTTCAGCCAAAATATAATGCTTACGAGAGGATTAGAGCCATCCAATTGTTGTACCTTAATATGAGAACTGTTAAAAAAAAATATGCACAACCCTCTATAATCGAATTGATAGAATGGGTGGCAGAGGGTAGGTCCCGCTCCCAACATGAGCTATTCGATTCGATGCCTTGGATTGGTCAAGGCATGTGCCACATGGCCTACAAGTAGTTGGGTCGCGCTGTAATCCATAGAGAGGCAGTTATAATCCATTTTTCTTTTTTCCCTTTCAGGTGTGCGATGAAAACTCAGATCAATGGCGAACGTCAGAGTTTCATCATCTGTTAGTACTTGCAATCAACTGCCGGCTAAATGAATCCGGTGGTGGCCTTGTTCCATCTATTTGTGATCAGCTTGGTTTAAGGCATAGTGTGGTGGTTAAATTATGAGATTAGGATTGCAAAATATCGAGTGTGATGGTTAAATTATGAGATTAGAAATGTAAAATATGGTGTGTTGGTTAAATTATGAAGTTTTTTGTTTCAAATATAGGTTGCTGAAGGGAGCAACACTCCATAGAGTTGTACTCCATTTTAAAATGGGATAATAGCACCTGATCGGCATTTAAACATCACAATGGTGTTTAAATGATCTTACACAGTTAAAATTATATTTTTTATCTCATGCCATTGAAGTGTGATTTATCATTATGTCATGTGGGGGGCACATATGTGATCAGTCTAAATTGTTCAAGTGGCAATCTATTATTGGAACATTTCTCAGCCTAAAGAAACGTGCCTGTAAGTGGATGTGAACCATCCAATTAATGAACTTTAATATCAGTCGTGAAAACTAGAAACAATGGTGGATAGTATAATCCCCATATTGGATGGTTTAAATTTCCCTAAAACACCAATTTTGAGCATGTTACATTTCAATCTATGATCTATCACTTTGATGGTGTTGCATCTTAAAACACTGATGGAGTAATATCATTTAAACACTATTTCGATGTTTAAATGACAGTAAGGATGGTTGGGTCCGTTTTAGAATGAAATGTCTCTTAGCCGCAAGATGCAGTGAGATAATGGGAATTATTTTATTTTATATAGCCTTGGTATCCGGGATTCTTAGAGCAAGCTGATTAATCTGAGGGGCACTGTGTGCGCCCAAGTTAGCATGTGCTAGGTCAGCATGGGATATAAATCCTTAGGGTGGCCTCAAGGGAGAATTCAAACTCAAGTCTCTTGCTTCTTGATGGGAGAATTGAAACTCATTTTTCATCTCAATCTCTTGCACCCCTAAGTTTTCACATCAAGGCACACCTATCAAGTGGCACACATGATGATTTCATTTGGTACACATCCCAAAAAGTGACCCTAGTACCAAACGAAGAACAAGAGAGGGAATGGGTTGGGTCGGCTGATAACTGACCCACCTGACCTGGACTTTTTAGCAAAAGATCTTTAGATTTGTGGACTTCATATTAGACACCTTAGATGCTGCTTGCACATGACCCCAGTCTCAAATATATCGCCTGTGCAAGGGCTAATTTCTCGTGTGCAAGTTATAAAAAAGGCCATCACCCAGTGTTAGTTCCACTACGGGTGCTGAGAGAGGTGGACGGGATACGTGTCTAACTAACCTTTGATTTTCTTACACGCAAAGTAGCTGTTCTCCGGACTTGAATATGTGCTTTCATGAATAGGGAACGAATGCAATGCAAACCGTTATAAAAATGATAAATGATAATTACTTTTAAAGTATTTATATCTATATATATCAAAATAGTTACTATATCTAGATTTTCAAAAGTTAAATATATTTTAGTTTAACATTTTTTTCTTACATTATTTATGTTTAACTATGCATATAAAAATCAAATACATCGAGTCAAGATGAGCAGTCTCTATATTACTCTCTCTATCCGTTTCAAGTGCACTAGCTCTGGCAGGCTTGCGAGCCAAACACTTACTGGATTTGGGTTAGCTCTTATAAGAGTAAAAGTAGCTCTTTGTCTGCTCTCTATCAAAGCAGATAAAATATGCTATGAAATAGAGCAGGCATAGAGTAGTTTTATCACTTAAAGCAGTTCTTCGCCAACAACAGAGACGGAGCCAGAAATTTTAATGGGAAGGGGCCAACATATAAATCACCCAAAAAGTCTCAGAATGTCAAAATTTTGCAAAAATAATAGAAGTTTTGCAAATTTCGACGAAATATCCATTGTACCATTGTTTTGGAGAATTTCAACGAATTTTGATAAAAAATTTCATTGTGGTCCAGACATTGATTGATGTCAGTGTCGGCGCGCGATCATGCGTGTCTGAGCCTTGTGGCTAAGATAAATTTATATTTTACCTGCGTAAAAGGAAAAATAATAAATGAGTAGTTTAAGTCAACTCGATTGAGCTGTTTGAAACTCGCCCGAGTTACTTAACAAATTTGAAAATCTAGTTTGTCTCTAAGTGTGCTTGAAATTCTATAGAGTTGAGTGAACTTAATTTAGGGCGTAGTGTAGGCCATGAGGAGCCTTGGGCCAGTGGGCCCATTTTAAATCTCACTTAAAAAAGAAGTTGGTTTGGTTGTGGGTGGCTATGGCCCCTGTCAGCCCTCCTTTGCATCCGTCTCTGCCGATATGGTTGCGCCAATATGTTTGGGTTGGAAAAAGGGTGATCCTTACATGTGTCCAAACCCGAGCTCGACCTATACCCAACTCGGACCGGCTTATTAATAGGTTGGGTTTGGATTTAGTCTAAACTGGACCTGGACTTGACTGTGAAATGGGTCACGTATGGGAATAATCGCCAAATTTGGGTTCGGAAATAGTATGGCAAGAAGAAAATTTGAAAAAGTTCGATGAAATATAAGAAAGATCACGAGAAAAATCAAGAGAAAAAATTAAAAAAAATAATTAAAAAATTAGAAAGTCTAAAAAATGAAAAGAGTATAAAGAAAAGTCAGGGAATCTTTTAAAAAAAGTGGTCATTAAAATGTGATTGGTTCGTTTTGTCAATAAGTCCCATTTTATTTGTGACATTTTTGAAAGTCGGACATATGGATACTTAAAGATCATGGTTTTTTTTTTTAAATTGGAGGGGGGCCATGGCCTCTATTGGCCCTCCCCTAGCTCCGTCCCTAGCCAACAAGGAGCTATGTTATCAAATGTAAAAGTAATTCTTTGTTGGAGCTAAAAAGTGAAAGAGTTGCTCTTTACCCAAAAGAGCTAAAAAGTGAAACAGTTGCAGCCTAAAAACTCTTTTTTTTTTTTTTTAATGCTGATTCAAGTCGAGCGTTCGAGCTGAGCATACATAGCCGATTTAAGGGGCACCAATTTTCTTTATTTAGTTGGGTTTGAGAGAGGCAGATGGTAGAAATCCTTACTCTCCGTTTCATTCCCGGCTCTACACAATATTTTCCGCTCTTTAATAGCCAAAGCAAACAAATGGTATTAGAGCATCTCCAATGGAAGCGTCAAATCCGCATCACTAGCCTCCAATGCCATCTTTTGACGTTTGATTGCTTTCCAACGCAGTACCCCATTTACGTGGAATAGGGTACCAAAGCTTTGGTAGTCAATATTGGCTACCGAAAATTCAAAGCTTCAAATTCAAATATATTATATTTTATATAAAAAATGTCTCCTTTTGCTCTTTTCTTTTCTCCAAATGATTATATTTGGTGTCCTCCATTGGAGCTCTCAAGATTTAAAGCCTAAAATCAAGGGGTTAAATTTATCATGTCATCCTCCAACAACTATTTTTGACTACTTCCCATTAGAAATGTTCTTAGGGTAACATTGTTCATGCTTACCCAATTATTGAGGGCACCAGCACCTACATTGTAAATCTATTGATTGCATTCAATTGGACAATAGAGATTGATTTTCAACCCAATCTTTCACATGATTGATCTTGACACCATGGGTGTGCAATCGGGGCGTCAGTTTTGTATTCCATGTGGCATAGATCCCAATAAAATGACTTGAAAATCACGTGGGACCAATGTTGTCATATGTGATCGCATAAGTCATGTTGGCTTATGTGATGCAATGGAGTATGCGATCCCCTACTCAGTGCGCGATCGCATTAGGCTCCAATGGTCATATTTATGACCGTTAGAACACTTTATTTTTATTTTTTTATTTGTTTATTTTTGTTGTGGTCCCATTGCCCTTATAAAAGGGTGGTTTTGGTTCTATACCTCTTACACAATTTGTTTGCCTTATTCTTCCTCTTTAATCTCCATCATAATACTTGTAATTATTTTTATTAGTAGTAGTGTTAGTGTGTAAGCACTGAGCAAATTTTAAAGACTCAAAGGAAAAGATTAAAGATAAATTCAAGGATAGAGATTAAAGAGTGAAGCAAGTTTCTAGTCTTCTATCAATCAAATGACCTGGATCATTCAAGCCTTTGGAGGTTTAAGTTTTATTATTTTTGTTTTAATTTCAAAATTTTGTAATCTCTAATTCTCTTTTCCTACTTTCTATCACCATTTAATTGTGTCTACCTCTTCTAACCCGAATCCTCTAAGACCTAAATCGAGTGATCTGGGTTGGAAATATGAATTATATAAGAGCTTTACCGAGAAACAAATTACAGTATGTACCTTGTGCGATTATGAGAGCATAGGTGCAATAGGCCGTCATAAACAACTTTTTGCTCATGGAGTCAGATCAAATACTTATATTCGTCATAAAACTTATCCGAAAATCCAAAAGGAAATCATCGAGTACATAGACAAGACTCCTACGAAAAAAATGATCATGCTATTATTTTAGAAGGTTATATGGAACGTATCATGATGATTATGATGATGATGCTAGAAGAAACAGAGAAAGAAGTAACAAAGAGATGATTCTGATGACAACGATAATGTTAATAATGATGGTGGTAATGATGGAGGGGATGTACCCCAATGGATTAGAGATTAATGTGTATAATGTAGTACCAATACTCAACATCAAAATTAAAGTTACAATTTTAAATATTAGTATTAGTATGTAACACTTCTTTATTAAATACAAGAATGGGAATGACTACTTTCCCCTTCTTTTTCATTGATTTTATCATTGATTCACTTGTTTCCAATTTTTTATTAGTTTTACTTTAATTGTAGAGACTTAAATACTTGTTGTTATTCATTTTTTTATTATTTAAAATTAAAAAATAAAAAAAAAACAATAGCCAATGATTTATGCTACTAAGCAATTTCGCTTAAGCGAAATGCAGTCAAATCGCTTAGCATTGTTTATGCGATTTGACAATATTGTGTGGGGCACATCACACTCAAATGTGATTTTAGAATAACTTTTTGAGCTTTGCTCCATATCCCCTTGTTCAAAGTGAGAAGTCCACTTAAAATATTTAAATTTTTTGGGTTTTGGCAAATACCCTGAGTTATGTTGATATTACAAAAAAAAAACCTCATATATCGCTATTTCTTCTAAACCCCCTAGTTAGCATTTTGGTGTTTATAAAACACCCTCTTTAACCGATGATACTTTAAGTGGTTAACTAGCAGTTAAAGAATAGCCTAAATGTCATATTTGCCCTTGCAAAATTAAATTACTAAATTGCCACCGTCTACATGTGATTACGAGTTGGCGCCATTGCACTTAGAAAATAGAGTACCTTTAAATCCACCCGCCAAATCTTTGAGTTCACCCATGCTGACAAACATTGACTGCATTGAATCGGACGATGAAGATCGTTTATCGTCCCAACCTTTCACACGATGAATCTTGAGATCATGGTAGCACCATTAGACAATTGATTGTATTAAATTAGATAATGGAGATCATTTATCATCCCAACCTTTCACACGATGGATCTTAAGATCATGGTGGCACCATCAAACGGTTGACTGCATTGAATAAGACGATGGAGATCGTTTATCATCCCAACCTTTCACACGATGGATCTTGAGATCATGGTGGCACCATCAGATGGTTTTTTATTTCATATGGTATACACCCAAAAAAGTGACATTAAAATTAATTTTAACTGTGTACGTGATGTTAAGGTCACTTTTCTAAGATGTGTGCCACGAAATAAAACACTGATCGTCTAATGGTACGCCTATGATCTCAAGATGCATCGTGTGAAAAATTGGGACGATAAACAATCTTCATCATCTGATTCAATGCAATCGATGTGTTTTAGCATGGGTGAACTCAAAGATTCGGTGGGTGGATTTAAAGGTACTCTACAAAATATTACACGCATCGTCCCTGCACTTACAAAATATTACCGTTACACCACTACGATACCATCTAAACCATTCAATACTGCAATCAGATGTTCCCGGCAAATTAGATTTGACTTGCAATATCTCATTTGGGATTTTTGCAAATATATGGTTACGAATTGTTGCCCCTGCACTTACAAAAATATTATATGCATCGCCCCTACATTTACAAAATATTACCGTTACACCACCATAATACCATTTAAACCATTCAAATTATATCTGACCTCTCAGTACACTGGATCAAAGTATATTAAACACCTAATGAAGTTCATTACAAACATAAAGCATCACTTAACAAGAAGCAAAAAGTTTAGGCGGCGCGATGAAATATAGTATTTGCTTTTCATGTGCTACTTATTAAGGTTGTCACTTCAAATTTTTGGAGAGCTATTCAATCTCCATGGTCACCTTAACTTTCATGTCTTTCTTGTCTGGTCATTTTTATCATTGACGGCCTTCGAGTTCGAGCTTTCAGAGCTGCCATCCTCCCCCACAATAATAACATTTAAAATATTTGTGCTCAAGATTCTTCTCAGAATTTGAAATGCGACGCGTTGACAGCTTTTGATAGTAGTAGAGGGGTGTTTCATTTCCTTCAAGCATCTTCTTTTGGGGGCAATCTTTGGCCCAATGTCGCCGCTCCCGACATCTGGAACACATGTCCTTGTCCATGTCTAATACTTAAACAAAGATTTAAAAAATAAACTAACCCATAACAATGAAGCATATATATACCAACCACCCATAACAAGCTTGAAAAAAATTGTTGGGTCAGGTATATACCCTTGATTCGTCGGCTGGGTCAAGTCGACTAAAATGTTGGGTCGGGCTGAATCGAGCAAAAATAAGATTTGGTCAACCCGATATTTTTATATATCAAAACAAGGAAATATATTTTTATTGCTTCGGGTCGGGTTTTCAATCGTGCATTAGGTCCAGTCGATCCAACCCAATCCGATATTTTTATTTATATACAAAATCAAAGAAAATAAGATGTATGTCGGGTCAGTTCATATTTTAGTGCCAAGTCGGACATGTAACCTTGACCCCCAATGGGGTGGGTTGGCTCAAGCATATACATTTTTCCATTGAGCAACCAATTTTTTGCCTAATCCGATGTTGACAGCCCTAATTACAAATATAATTGTTCAAACAAGCCAATTCGCATTCCCTAACAAAATCAATGGACCTATCAAATCCCACATCATATTTCTAAGCAATAAAATCAGACCCAAAATCTGTAGAAAATGAAATCTTATGAGTCGACTCAGGCATATACCTTTTTTCATTGAGCAATCACAATTTGTGCCTGAATCGATGTTGACTGCCCTAATTACAAATATAACTATTCAAACAAGTCAAATGGCGTTCCCTGACAAGATCATGGCCATATCAAATCCCACACCATATTACCAAGCAATAAAACAAGACCTAAAACTTGCAGAAACTTAATCTGATGTGAACAAAACAAATATATACCATGCTCAAGCTGAGTGACCATCAAATTCTAGTTGTAAATGGTCATCATCCCGCTTTGATTTCTTTTTTCGAAAGACTACTAGTACACTCTTCATTATCATCGGATGACTCATTTGACTCATACTCTTCTTCCTCATAGCCATCGCGCTCAAAGTCAGCTGACATGTTTCCTAACATAATCATAAATAGAACATATGACGATTAGAAAGTTTGTACAATGAAAACACACAAAAAACTTTCAGCATAATGAGTGATAAAAATAGAAGTCTATGCAGTAAAAAGAAGTCCATTTACAGCTAAAGAAACTTTGTCATATCCAGCTAAAAAGAAGTCTATTTGCACCAATAAAAAAGAAGTCCCCTAACTGATGTTGGTGCCTATAATCTCTCTTGAGATCAACACAGAGAGAGCCTTTCCTCTGGCACTTTGAATTAGTAAAAGGCAAATAATAAAAGGATAAAGAAAGGTGTGGAACATGTTATGGAAATGGCTTTAGAAAAGGTCCAAGTTGTCTGTTTTGGAAACAGAGATTCAAATCATGTTGGTTATATTATTTATTGGTGCATGTGTTGGGCTTGGTCTAATCCAGCGTAGCTGCTACTTTAGATGAATCAACCACAGTACCTTGCTCGATGATATTATATAACCAAGGTAGCTGATCTTACTTTGACTGAATTGATATTAAGGCTTGATCAATGATATAAAAGTGGATGTTTTAGATGCTCATCCCGAGATTGATTATAAACCAAAATGTCATTACAAAAACCAAGATAAACTCTCTCAAAGTTTCATTCATGAGACTTTAGGAATGCAGAGGGAGCATAAATAAGCCCAAAAGACATTGCTCCTAGGGTCTGCATGAACAAGGGCTCTAATTGGCCCCTATTTGAATGTTGTAGGAGGTTGGGCGGCAATGGACGCTTGGAGTGGACATGCAGGTGGAAAGGAGGGGCTGTTGTGGTTGTTGTGGCTGTAATGATGGCAGTGGGCACAAGTAGTGGTAATGACTTTTTAAGGCAGAGATAGAGTACGTGGTGGTGAAGAAGAAGAAGAAGAAGCGTTGAGATTGGTCTCTAGTGCGGGAGAGGTTTTTGGTTCTAACATGTAACATAGCAAAAGCTAAAGTCAGGGGCATTCTCGGTTTTTAGCTTTTAAGATAAACGGACACTTTTCAATTAACCAAAACTAGGTAACAACCCGTTACGGCGGGGTTTCCTAACTCGGGAAATATGGAACGAGTACAGTCTTCAGTACCCTCGACATACACTAACAAGTCTCGGACAAACACTAATACTGGAAGGAGCCGTTTGGCAATCTCCACGTGGAGCTATCTTATTGGTTCACACTCTCTTTCTTATTTTATCTTTCCCTCTCAATTTAAAACTTTGAAAAAGTTTTCTAACGTCCGCCCAAATCTCGCCATGGAAGAAGACCATGAGAGCCGTTTTCCTGTACTCGGCGCGGCTTCCACGCCGCCGGCTCGGCTCTATCTTGCTCCATTCTCTCCTTCCATCTCGCCTTCGCCCCGCCGGATCTCGAGCCATTTCACCCAGCCGAGCCGTCCCGTTTCCGCTGCTCGCCAGCTGGCATGGGTCTCTCTCCAAGGCCGGCTAGTCGGCGCGTTCGAAGCTACTTCGGCTAGAACCATTAGTCGAGGGGGGGGCGTGGGCTTAAGCCGAGAGGAAGCCACGGCTTGGGAGCTCTTTAGCCCTATGCATCGGGTCCTCGTCGTAGCCGTTGTTGCTGTAGCAGCTGCAAGTTTGAAGAATAATCGGGAGATGTTTCGGCTGCGGAGAGCTGTTGATCTTAGGGTTTGTTAATGAACTTCTTTTCTGATTATACACTAGATTCTATCTTATTTTATTCATGCGTTTATTTGTATTTTTTTAATATTCATGGGTTTTCTTGTTTAGGGTTTTTCGTTTCCTTTTTTAGGATTTTTCGGTTGCCTGGATACTTTAATACAGTTTATTTATTTATTTACCTATTTTGTGATTGTTTAGGGTGTCCTTTTTAAAAAATTTGGTATCCATGGATACTGTAATGCAGTTTATTTTATTAATTAATTACCTATTTACCTTAACCTTACTATATTATTTGATGCGTCTCATTGGGTCTTCATTGCAGCCATTGTGGATGTTAGCTTCTTTCAATTTATGCATTTTTTTTTTTTAAAATTTTTTAATGTACCCTTTCCATGCACAATTACAAAAAATCTAAAATAATATTAATTGCAAAATGGTTCTGCCTAGATTGCAAATTTTTCTAAAATGCTACTTATTTTGCTAAAAAAATATTTAATTAATTAAGTTAACCAAACACACATTAAATACATTTATAAACTTTTTTTATTTTAGGGTTTCCCCCCAGAAAATGTGAGTGACTTGGGTTTTTTGTTTGGTTACCTTCTTTTTTTTTAGAAATTTGGGGTTTAAACAATTTTGCTCCCAAATCAAGAGAATCAAGTAGAGGGTAATTTCGGTCTCGGGGCGAGATCTAAGTGAGGATTATGTATTTGTCTCTTGCTGTTCTCAAATGGTCTCCTATCACACTTAAGCCATATATGTTGAACTGTGTACTAGAGAGCGGTCTTGGCCTTCTTGTCCTTGCTCTGAGATCTCCTTTGGAGATCATCCATCTCATTAAGGGTGTAGCAAGGATTGTGATGAACCTGGAGCCTACATAGGATTGATCTCCAAATCCCACCCTAAACCTTAAATCCTAAATTGCTAAACATGATCCATGGAAAAAGAGTTGGTGGTGAATTTCGCCATCCCATCAGTAAAGCAGGCGTCTCGTGGGAGATTGCAAGTGGATTTCATTGTAAATTGACCATGCCTAGTAAAAGTGTGCGTATTCAGACAAGAGACATTTGACTTCCCGAATGAGACCGAAACCTTCATGAGGAGAGAATGATCTCTATGCCTATAATGGTGAGAAAGTAAGTGCCTCAGGGCTCTCATGACCTCTTTCTTTCAGTCACTTCCTTGTACCTCAACACTCTACATTATTCAATAATTGTTTGATTTAAACCCCAAACTTCTAAAAAAAGTGTTTGGGGTTTACCTAAGCTAAGGATCATTACTAGCACAAGCTGTGTAAACAAAATTCACCTTCCTCTTCAATCATGTACCAAATAGCACGTCCATCATCATCTTTTAATTATGTTCCGTCAACCAACTATTAATGTCCCCAAACAAAAACTCAAATATGCAAATAAGGAAGTGATGTCAATGTCAACAAGCAAAACCCAAACAACAGTCCAGTGCATTTTTCTAGTGTTAATACTTATAGGGATTATGTGATGCCTTCTTATGGACTTTTGTTGTTGGGCAGGCTATGTCAATACGACTAGGCGGTTATGCATGTGGGGCACAAGGTATCAGTATTGGTATCGGGTATCGGTCCATCTTGGACTGACGACACGTATCAGCCAGTACGGATACAGTATCGCCAATATGAATAGGTTGGGTTTTTTTTTTTTGAAAAAATGTAGTATCGGTCAATACTGAGATAGTATCGGCCCGATACCGATGCTGATACCTGTATCCAGTTGGTATCGGTATTGGCTGACTTTTGATACCATGGGTGGGCATTACGATGCATGTTCTTTTTTTGTTGGAGATAAAAAGATATTTCTCTTGCCATTGAAATGCAAGAGCACTAAAAGTAAAAAAAGAGGAAAGGATATAATATTGGCCTCAATCTATTTGTTGAGGCAAGTAAAGATCATTGGCAATTCACTGGCTAGTTAGTAAATGTTAGATAAAGCAGAGAACAGAAATCCGAAAATGATGAAAAAGGGCAAGAGAATTGGACTCGAGGCACGTAATCGTTGTCTTTAAAACGCTATTCGCTCCCTACTCGAGTAAATCTTCGAGTTTGCAAAAGGGTTCCAGCGAGACGTTTCCAAGATACAACGAGCCCAATCTCTTGGATGCGATCCGTTACTTTGCAACAGTAGAGGATCGCCCCAGAAAACTCAATCGATGGAGTACCACCAAAAGAAGATAGCAAGAGGAATTCTCAAGTTTTATGCAAGGATTCCGATGGATTTCAGAGTATCTCAATCTGTGTCCTAAGGCCACCTTATATAGAAATTTCAATATGACTGTTGGACCAACAGTCATATTTTGGACGGCTCAGATCTTTCAAAGATCTCAACCGCAACATCCAACGGCTGCATGAAAGGTTGTAACTTTTCGAATTCAAATTCGAACGGTTATACACCTTTATAAGCGGTTATAAAACGGTTGGGTCCAACGGTCAACGTTTGACCAATCCGTTTGGCCCAATAGACCGAATTGACCCGTTGAATAGTGACCCATTAGGCCCGACCCAACCCACGAATAATCTGACCGTTGGATCTGCCTGGTCAAAAATTCAAACCTCTCCTTGCGACGATGCGCACGTGCGAAGTGCAAAGTGCGTCTAGCGCTAATCGCTAATCGACGCCACGCTGCTGGCGTCTGAACGCGGCGGCTCACCGCTAGGCACACTCTTCTCTTATTATTGTTAAACAATAATAGAAGGTGAAAGGTTCTATATATAGCCTAGGCACTATTTATTTTTACCAATGTGGGACTATTCATTTGCATATAAAACTTGAGAATAACTATTGCCTAAAAACCCAACCCAAAACTAAGAAATCAAATAAAGTTTTATTTTCTTTAAATTATTAAAATATTTATTATATTAATAATAAATATAACAGTAAAGAGACTACTAATTCCCATGCAAGTAACCCTGAAGCCGATCCTTGAATTTTTTTCAGACTCGACACTGGAAGGGCTCCAACAAGAACTACCTCTTGCATTTACTTGGTTCCAAAGTCCAACCTACCATTCTCCACGAAGAGTCCCAAATAATATGGACATTTGAACTGATAATTGCAACTTGCAAGAACATTTCAAATTTCAGTAACAGTCTTATTCAAACTAGTATGATATGAGCCCATGTATATATCCGAACATAATGACCAAGTCTAGGTACGGGAATAAAACAGCTGCTGAAATATAGGTAAAAAAATGGTGAAGTTCGGGAATTTTGGGAAAAAAATGAGAAAATTACAAAAATTAAAAAAACTAATAACAATTATTTAAAAAAAAAAATGTATATGTTGTGACCAAGCACAAGTTTTAAATGGGGGAAAAAAAAAAAAATTCGAAATAAGTTTTTTTTTCTCATTTTTTTCGTTTCAGATTTTTAAAAAAAAACTCATTTTAAATGGAAAAAAACCGCATGTTTGGTCACTATGTATCCGAAATTCTTAAATCATGGTTGTCTATCCCTTATGTGAGAGGAGGGGGCCTTCACCTAGGTGAAGCTCACCTAGGCATTACTAAGCCTAGGCGATCACCTTATAAGAGCAAAAGCAGCTCTCTGCCTGCACTCTCTCAGAGCAGATACAATCTGCTCTGGCGAAGAGCAGGCAGAGAGCAATTTTATCACTAAAAACAGCTCCCTGCCAGAGCAAATGGGACAAGGAGCTGTGTTACCAAACATGAAAGCAGTTCCCCGTCGGAGCCAAAGAGCGAAAGAGCTGCTCTTTGCCCCGAAAGAGCTAACCCAAATGCAGCCTAACGGACCAACTAGGCGCCCCCATTCCACCCTGCCATCCTTCCCCTAGCTAGTAGTCTCCTAGATTATGCCATTTTTCTTTTTTAGAATAAAATCTGCTTAAGAAAAGATATTTAGTGACAAATTCCCCTTGTCTTTCTTGTAAATATAATCACCGCCAAAGTGTATTTCCTATGTACTATTTTAAATACCCCAAGCCTTATAATGTCTTTTAAGGCTGTTAAAACTTTTACCTTTAACCTCAATGATGTTTAGGTTCTGATGTTGTTGCCAAAGTGCCAAGTGGTCTGATTGCAAGCAAATCTTTGACTTTTTAAATTGTTTTATTCTTTTATTTTTGTTCAAACTCTTCTTTGAATGCTCTAATGGGTTATTCTTTTCATCAATAATGCAGGATCAGGTGCTTCTTAGTATGCAGCAAAAACTTGACAACTTGTGTGATCAAATGAATTCCATGAAGGATGAATCCAAAACTGGCGCCGACATATTGTTTACTGAGAACATCAAATTTACTGTTGATGGAATGATCGAATCAGATGGATCAAAATTCTGCAGTTACAGGCATCATGTTATTGAACGGATTCCTCAATGTGAATTGAAGGTAAATCCATATGCTCAAAAAGAACTCTTACAAAGTTACAAAGCTCCACCTACCCTTAATTCTCCCCGCTATGTTTCTCAGGACTGCGTTGAAAAAGAATTCGGTAGAGAAGAGGTGTTCAAGATGCCAAATAAAGGCACAGAGCAAGAGGAGCGTCGAATGTCCGAATTATCTGATTGGTGTCCAAGTGTCACCTCATCAGTGGATGTACAAGTAAGAAAATACTTGAGATTTAAATTTTTAAGTAGTGAATTTTGATATTACGAATTGATAAGCTCATTGGAATCGGAACTTGTGCAATAGTGGTTAGAATATGGTGGTTTTATTATTGAGTTCATGGATTCAATATTAATATACCCACCGAAATAAACTGTCTATTCTTTATACTGTTTCTTTTATAGGTGAACGAAGACTCTATCCTGCATTTGGAGTTCTTTCATGATACCTTCATAGTTATAATGTTTACAAATTCTTCAAAGTAAATTCAAGTCACTTATTAGCAAGGATTAAATATCTGTATCGGTCTTTGCCTATATTGAGACGTATTGTCTCAACTCTTGGGGCATCTTTGATACAAAATTTGAATCATGGTTTAAAATAGCAGTTCTACGGTATGCATCTTCTAGCTCCAAGACTGGTATGTATCGTCAAGTACGTAATGGTTCCGGATGATATATTGGTACGTATCGTCCAATCCATTAAGGTAGTGCACTCGTTGCCACGACTTAGGGCTCTTCCATCTACGGATTCAAACTACTCTGACGTTATTGAGGGGTATTTTTGTCATATGTGATTTGGGCGTTTATGCTTGTATGATATAAAAACCTTATTAGGGATTAGGGTAATGATGAGTATGTTTTCTAAAGGGTGAAAATACTGAATACTTTAGGAAGACAAAAGTATTGAAGAATAGCTTGGGGATTGAAGCAACCAATTGAAGCAGTTCTTGTGTTGGAATCGTCACTATATTCCAGTAGATCTCTTCTATGTATCGAAGGATTAAGTCCTTGTTTATTCAGCGTGTTGGCTGTTGAAGATCTTGTGAGATCTTGTTTGAGAGTGCACTAGAGAGAAGAGAGTGTGTGCGTTGTAAACGTTCCGAAATATAGTGTATACTTTGTGGACATAGCCTTAGATTGGGTGAACCACGTAAATTCCTTTGTGTTGTGTGTGATTGCTTTTGCTTGTACTTTTGCTATATTCATCACGACAGAGTTCGGTATCTCGAACTCTACCAAAACGATACCTAAGTCAATGCATCTGTCTTGGGGGCTCCCATACCAAGACGTATCACCTGATACATATCGGTGTTGTATGAGATTTTGATCTATGGTTATCAGTTTAGTCTTGAACTCATTGTTTTTGCCTGTAGGCAATTATGGATTTCCCTGTAGATTCTGATTGCTCATAAATTTTGAGATTACAGGATTTGCTTTATTGCTTAATCTGATAATAGTTTTATTTCAGGTTTGATGCCTTGGATTGCTCATCATGTACCCTAGTTTACAAATTATGACTCGGCTCAATACCAGAGTCACAAATCAGCATTCGCAGTTTTAAAAGATTAACTCTATGTCCTCTTTTGGATCTCAAATATTCGAAACCAATAACTTTTTATATCTGATTCTTTTTTATTCAAATGTTTTCTATTCTTCTCTTTAATATGTGCTGCATACAGCTGAACACGCTAGCTGTAGATCAAGAAATATACAATCTCCAAAGGGAATGTGAAGAGAAGGATGCCACAATAAAGGAGCTGGCTGCCATTGTGCAATCATCTAATATTGCTGACTCTAAGGTGCTTACTCTTCTATCCTTTCTGTAAAGAGTCGATAAAGATTGGTTATAATATAGGGCTGCCAATGGGTCGGGTTGGACTGTTACCTGACTCACCCTATCCATTTTTTGAATCAGGTCGGGCGCATAAATGTGGCCCTTTGGGTCGGGTCGGGAAGAGTTGAAGGTTAGGTAGGGCCAGGACACCTGATCTTGACCCGATAATATATATATATAGGGCAATGCTAACCTAACTCGCTTCATTGTGAGGTTACCATTGTCTTAGACAATAACACCATTGTGGTTAAGGGCATTTTCCTAAAATTACTAGGGGCAATTTAGTAATGATGAATTAGATATTAAATGAGGTGTGTGCCTCATTTATTGCAAACACCTCATCAACTTTACTAAATTGCCCCTAGTAATATTACGAAAATATCTTTTAACAAGGGTATTCTTAACTAAGGACAATGCTAACCTCACAATGAAGTGGGTGAGGTTAGCATTGCCTAATGTATGTATATGTGTATATAATACCTTTTTATAAAATGAATTTAACATTATATATTTGAACTGGTCGCCTGGTCGGGTCTAGTCGAAGGCCAAAAGGTTCATGTCATCGGCCTAAATTTTGGCCTGACCCGACCCATTGACAGCCCTATTGATTATATAGCACATTTGTATGTAACATCCTTTTTTACTGAAATCACAGAGGGTTGCAGAGTTAGAAGACATCATCAGAAGGAAAAACATGATAATTACAAAACTGAAAAAAGATATGATGGTTTTAGAACAGAAGGTGAGAGAATCATTTACTCTCGATGATTATTATACATACATTTAAATCTATATTATACTGTTAAGCCTTAGCTTAGAAATATTTTCTTTCGTAAAC